>CM066031.1:1041593000-1042793000 GCA_033557465.1 Ichthyophis bannanicus
ACAGGTGTCCTATGGCGTGCACATGTGTGGCAACAGCAGGGCGGACATGTCAGAACGGAAACTGGACAGATGCCGAAAAAGGGGATACAGAGGGCCGCAGGCGACACATGCTGTGGTGCAGCTGGGCCACAGTGCGGACTAGGGTGATGCCTAGCTGGCCCATATGAATGCTGAAACAGCAGAGCAGCCAGACAGCAACTGCTGAAGGCCCAACATGGGCATGACTGTGCTACCCACAGTGTCACAGGGGATAGTACCCAGCAGCTACCCCCAAGGGCACGGAACATTGGCATGTGGTGCTGGGGGGTAGCGTGGACACCTATGCAGGCACCCCTATTCCAGAACCCACACCATAGGCAGCCGCCTACCCACACACTGGATGGCCTGAGACTGCGCTCCACCAGCACCACCAGCAGAAGGGACTGTCAGCATGGTGGCAGAGGGTCACTGGTGGTGGAGGGGACAGTGGCAGCTGCCCAGAGCAGACCGTGGCCTAGCCCTGTGTAGGTGGGTGCCATGCACTGCAACAGACAGGCCCTGTCTGACGAACAGCCATGGTATCACCAGGGAATGTGGTGACTCTGTGAGAACATGGTGGTGCAGTGCACAAAACCAGGGTATTCAGAAGCAGAAGGACACAGGTTCAAGTCCCAGCTGTGGTTCCTGCCAACCCAGTCCCCTTATTTTACCCACTACTAAAATGTGCTAATACAGACAGAACCTTTATTGCAGATGACGTAAACATGCCCAAAACACTTACATATTACCCTACAGAGCACAGACACCATAAACATGCGCATTACCTAGAGCAGTGTCTCCCAAATGCAGTCCTGGAGGGCCAAACACCATTCGGATTCCATGCTGCCTCTAATAAAGATGCCTGTGCTGCATTTCTATGCGCTGCCCCCATGGTATGCAGATGTATCTCATGCATATTCATGGGGGACAGCATGAAAACCCGAACAGTGTTTGGCACACCAGGACTGGAGTTGGGAACCTCTGCCGTAAAGCAGCAGCCAACAGGGGCAGACACACCCGCACCCACAGGCCCCATTATCCAAAGTCTCCTGGAGAGGCAGGACTTTGGGCCCTGCGTGCATCTCCCAATACTAGCACTTGCATACCTTAGCAATGCCACCCTAAACCTGGGAATATGGTACACGTCTATCAAAAGGTTGCTATGATTACTGGCAGATAGCAATTCCTAAGTTAGGCACAATTTGCTGATTGAGCTGCATCATAGCAACCTTTCTGATGTATGTGGAGTGTGCTGCAGGTCTGGTGTCTGACAGTGTTTACCACTCTGGGGAGTGACCCCCAACAGTATTGCTTACCATAGCCATGCCTGCACTCTGCCCAGGACTGGTGTGGTGGCCAGGGCTGCCAAACACCCCTATAGTTGCACAATGCTGGCATAGGTGTGGGGAGTGTGTGCCTGTCTATCCAGTGTGTGCTGGCTGCAAACACCCTCCACAGCCCACACTGCTTGCACTGTTGCCAGTATTGGCCTGCCAATGTGCATAATGAGGAGCAAGGTACCGTGGGAATAGCCAGGATAGGATGGCCTGGCCTGGATCCATCTGTACATAGCATAGGGCAATGGCTCGGACATTGTAGTGGCCGGCCACACCTGCACAGACAGGGTGGCCACAGCATGTCCTGCTGGGAGGTCACTCTCACCCTGACTGAGCAGTGACCACGGCATGGCTAGGCTCCCCCATAGTGCTATATAGTATTTCTTGTATGTGATATTTATGGGTTCTCTTTTGGGGCCCACTCACTAACTTATCTGCTTGGTGTGTATGCTGACATCCCCGTTCTGGGTACACACATCTCCTCCAGGAACATGCACTATGGACTAGCTAGCAGACTGCCTGCAGCTAGTATGTGTCTGGCTGGAACACCTTGCAGGGTGCAGCGGCTGGAGGCTTGCTGCTGGAGAATGTCAGATAGTGGTGGGGGGCAGCTGGCCATTTCCAGGCCTATTGTCTGTCTGCTATTGCTTTATGGATGGGTACAGATCTGCATTGCCTGCCCTGTAGGGTGCCTGTTCCCCAGCAGGACTGGGGTTGATGGTCCCCTCTACTGCTACCATTGCAGGGAGGTGGAATGTGGATATATTGGTGGGTGATCCTGTTTCCCACCCTGAGCCCCAGAGGGTGGGTTGTGTGGTGGTACATACTCTGCCTGTGGGTCCAAACACCCCCCCCCCCTTCACCCACATCACGTCACCATGGCACCAACACAAAATATGCACTATTCTGGGTGCATCATAGCCCATAAGGGCTAGACATGACTGAGAAATACAGAGGGACACAGATGTATCCTAGGTGTGTCTGCCGGAACTACCTATCGCACACTGATGGGGACCTGCATCATGGCGTATTTCAGCCATGAAAGGTGATGTGGACCTGGTGCTGGGCGCCCCACCTCACCGTCACTGGGAGCACAGTACCCGCACAATGTGACGGTCTGTGGCTACTCTGTGCCAGTACCACACACGGTCAGTTCCCCCTACCAGGCCAAGGTGCTGTTGGGGTGCATACCCCATCCTGTGCCCATCTTTGGACTGCTGATTTGCATGTGCAGTGCATCATGGGTACGAGTGGGTTAACCGTATCCTGGTAGCCACAGCAGACAGTTTGTGTGGTGGCGTGCAGTCTTTCTGGAGCCAGCCAGGGTTTGTTAGCAGCTATAGAGCTGTAGCCCACTGGTTACTTCACTGCCTGTGCGGCCAGAGGTCATGGGTTCTATTTGATAGGGCTGTCTGAGGCATTGTCTATTTTTGATGTACATTATTGCTGCCAGCAAAAACACCCTCGGAGTACTGTAACCTTACGGTGCCTCATAAGGCGCCCCATAAGGCACCTTATAGGGTGCCCTATAAGGTGCCTTATAAGGTGTTCTATAGGGGACATTATGGGGTGCCTTGGCGGACAGTGCACTTTATAATGTACCCTATGGAGTGCATTATGGGGTGCCTTATGCGGCACTTTAGGTTATGCCACTGTGAGGGTGTGTTTGCTGGCAGCACTAATGAACCTAAACGTAAAATGCCTCAACAATCACTACTTAAATGTAAAGGGTGATGCCTCAGCCAGCCTTATGCATTGGGCACACTGGGGAATCGAACCCATGAACCCTGTACCATCAGTCAGTGTAGTAACCATTGTGCTACAGCTCTGTTTCTGTGTTTCATGTCTGTTCGCCTTTTAAGATTAACGCGCGGTAACGTGCCATGTAACGCTCGTTAATTTATGGTGCCTTGTAACGCGCGTTATCGGTAACGATGTACCGCCCATGTCCTTATTTGGGATTTCTGCCTGTACCGCGGATCCTAACGCGAATCACACTAACGCAGTTTAGTAAACAATACCCCTTTGTTTCAGCTTTGAACTCAACTGGAGAGGGACAGTTGGGAAAGAAGGGAAGGCAGCACACAGGCGCTGTGGGATGCTCCCAAAAGCTTTCCTATTGGATGCTGGGGAGCATTCCCGCGCAGGCTTCGTCAGTACCGACGATACCCATATGTGAAGATTAAATTCCTGCTGTTCCCGGAGATCACCTGTTACAGATGAGTAACTATGCTATCTCCAGGAACAAGTAGGAATGAGTCTTCACATAAGGGTACGTCGGTACCGATGGAGCCTGCACGGGAATGCTCCCCAGCATCCAATCAGAAAGCTTTTGGGAGCATCCCTCGCGCCTGCGCGCTGACTTCCCGCCTTTCCCACTCCCTCTCCTCAGTTTTTGTTTTTCCGCGGAGCCGACAGGACGTCCTCCTGTCACCGCAGAAACTTTTTTCTTTAAAAATTCTTATTTCCTTGTTTTCTTGTGGTCGCGGCTGTTTTTCCCGCCGATACCGGTACCGCCGGTGCTTTTTTCTTTTCTTTTCTAAACTTAGAGAAATTTTTTCTCCTCAGTTTTTTGTCTTAACTTTTTGGGCCTACCAGGCCTCTCCAACATGGAGCCTTCTTCCCCTAAGAAGTGCCTTCACTGTGGAAACATGGTTTTCTTTTTAGACTCCAATGCTTGGTGTCTAACCTGTTTGGGTCCTGACCCTTTTTTCCCTGATCCATCAGGCTGTATTGTTGGGAGAAGACCTTCCCTTTTTCGAGTTTCCCTCGATGCCGTTTTTCCTCCTGAGGTGAGGACACCGGTTTATTCTTCTCTCCAGGATCAGGTAACCCACAAACAGTCTGTTAAGACTAGCCAATTCTTGAAGGGTAAGTCTCATGCCCAGCATAATGACGGCTCCGGCCTTACCCTCAAGACCCCATTGGCAATAAAACCCCGGCGGGAGTCTTCGGGCTCCAAAGCATTTACGGGGTTTCAGGTTGTTCCTGGGGCTCACCCCTCACAGAACATACCTGAGCAGTGCTCGGGGGTGGTATCCGCTTCGAGCGGTACCGATAACCCGGCACCTGCACCGGTGTCGAGTGTTCCACTCTTCACCAGGGATCGTCATCTGGTGTCCTCGGTACCTTCGGGGCCGATCGATATGACCCAGATTGGCTTTCCTGTATCTCCGCCATGCTCGGGGTTGGTACCGGCTTCGAGCTGTACCGATACCCCGGCATCGGCATCGGTGTCGAGTGTTCCACTCTTCACCTGGGATCGTCATCTGGTATCCTCGGTACCTTCGGGACCGATCGATACCACCCAGATTGACTTTCCTGAATCTTCGCCATGTTCGGGGTTGGTATCGGCTTCGAGCGGTACCGCTACCCCGACATCGGCGACGGTGTCGAGTGTTCCTCTCTTTACCAGGCATCGTCTTCGGATGTCCTTGGTACCTTCGGAACCGATCTATACGACTCCGATAGACTTTCTTGTATCGGCATTGCCGATACCACCACCACCGTCGGTACCGTCTAGACATGCATCAATAGACTCGCTCCCTTCGATGCCGAGTCTAGAATCGATATCCAGTCTAGATGACTTGGTACCGACGCATTTCGGAACCGATCCATGTTGTTTCCGACTATGCAGTACCGAGGATATTCACCAAGGTTCTCGGGCTACCTCGGTACCGCTTCAGCAGCCCCCGATTACTGCTTCGAGGACATTATCATCTCCGATACCGGTACCGGTATCGATGTCGATTTCTGCAGTTCCATCGGTGCCATCGATCCTTTCTATGCCTAACTTAGAATCGATACCGGGCACAGACGATGCAGTACTAACTGCCTCGAATCAGAACTGTCAGCATCACTGTCCATCTAGCAGGATTCTTTTTCGGCACCAGTCCAGTATATCTTCTGGTGCTCAAGCTGCTCCTTCAACCTCAGCTTACCCAGGAATAGTTCCTATTGGAGATCCTTCTTTTCAGAAATTTCTCCTTGACATGGCAACCTTTCTTGCCATTCCTATTCCTGGCTCTACACTTATCCAAGATCCTGCAGAAAAGGAAAATATAATGCTTCCTTTACATTATTCTTTGCAGGATCTTCTTCTGAGGATGTTGGGAATCACCTTTAAAGGTTCCTTCGCCTTCTATAGCCATTAATGTTCTGTATCAGGTGCCTCCCTCTCCGGGGTTTCAAAAAAACCAACTTCCACATCGTTCCATTGTAGTGGAATCAGCAATGAGGAAGGTAAGAAGCAAGAAGAAGCATTCTTCTTATCCGCCAGGTCGTGCATCTAAAGCACTTGATACCTTTGGACGTCAAACCTTCCCAACTTCTATGCTGGCTTCAAGAATTATTTCATATATTTTTTATATGAGTCTGACACTTCAGGAGGTCACAGAGAAATTATCCCTTTTGTCCCCTTTTTTGTCAGAACCTAAGGCCACTGACTATTCCTTGCTTCTTAATCATAGCAGGAATATCTCTTGGTTTCTTTCTCGTGCTTCTCTAGACTCTTTTGAGTCTGTTAGCAGATCCTCTGCTATTGCCATTGGAGCACGTCGTACAGCCTGGCTGCAAGCTTCAGACTTGAGCAGATGGGCACAACATACACTGGGTAATTCTCCTTGTACTGGAGAAAATCTCTTTAATAAAGAGGCTTTACGTCAGGTTGCTCGTTGCTCCACTGACTTCCCTGGTTCTGGAAACCATCCTAAGCCTTCTTTTTCCCCAGGACGTAGGAAATGTCCTACCAAACCTTCTTTCTCTAAGAAAAGAAGGTTTCACCATTCTCCTGCCCATCCTCCAGATGTACCCAAGCAAGGGACATCTCATGCTAGTCTGAAGTCTCCAGATTCTAGCCAGTCTAATAATAACCAGCAACCATAGGTTCCTGTATGTTGCAATCTACATAACTTCTTAGCAGAAGTTTATTCTTCAAACTCTACACTGGTTTTTTCTTTTTCAGTATGCCACGCTGTTAGGATACTTTTGTCCATGGGTTACAGAATTCTCCCCTTCTTACTACTACGAAGGGAGATTACAACTATCTCATGATAGTTTCTGTCCCCACATGGACATCTTTTCCTTCAGCTGACTTACCATATGGTTAGTCACCTTCCAACCCCCTCTCGTCCAGGGTTTCCCCTGCTTGAGTTGGTACCATACTGAAACACTTCTTTTTCTTCCAGTGTAGACTTTTTGTTATCCTTCAATGCATGCTCTGAACAACTCATCAGACAGGGATGGGAATATCTCCGCTCCCTTTGTCTGTTTTCTCCCTGTTTTTATACAGGAGAATCCCCTCTGCTGTTTTGTTCAGTTGCTGTATATGCAGGAGTTCCAGTGATTGCTTTAATGCTCATTGCAAGCTACTTTCAACTATCTTGCATAATACTACTCACTACAGGTTATTTTCTTCTAGCCATATCCTTTCCTAGGATGTGGCAACACACCTGACTTCAGTCAGTTTTTTCTCATAATTCTCCTGCACAATGCTCTCTGCAATCTTCAGAGAAGCTTTCTACTTTGGGCCCTTGCACAGAGCATTGAACTTTGTCTCTGAGGGTTTTTCCATATAGTAGAAAAAGCTTATATAATCATTCCATGGTGTGAATGTCCAAGGAGTTCCCAATCTTGCAGGAATCTACTCCTTTTTTCCTTACAGCTTGGCATTATGCTTTTCTGCTCCACTTGGACAACGCATACTCTTTTAGTGTACATGATACCCCTGTGTCCCTTGGCTGGGTCATCCTGGTGTCTTAGTCTATGCGTTTTTGTCCTTTGGACATGTCAGAGTCCTAAAGTACTCCTGACGTGCTCTTGCCAGACTGCTATTATCCTCTGTTTTTTCACGCAACCCTACTGGTTATTCCACTGAACTACATTCCTGCACCGCAGAAATAGATTCTCTATATATCTTCAGGTGGTTTTTACCCCCTCATTATTAGATGAATCTTTTCCCATCACATTCACCATGTGAATGTTTTTGTGGGGCTCAGTTGCAGGCATGTATCCTCAGACTTATATTCATGTATGTATATGTCCTATACATACATATTTCTATAGTCTGTGTGGGCATAAGTCATGCCCATCTATATATATATATCTATATATATCACATATATCTAAACATATATGCACACAGCTAGGAAAGACAGTGTACATCTTCAGTATTTCTGAGTACACTTCTGTTCTCCTTGGGAATAGGGGCTTTTTTCCATACCCCCTCTTCCCTTCAGGACTGGGCTAATTCTCCAGATCGGTCAGTCTTCTTCTTTTAGTCCTCAATGTTAATAACTCTGTACCTAAAAGAGTTTTCAGCTTTTTCCCATAAAGCTTTCCATTGAAGACCTGCCGTTCTTCTCCTACCCCAGTTGACACCTGGGTCACCTGCCCAATCCAGGTTTGGAACTTCATCCTCACTGCTGTGAAGTTACCTTGAGGATTCCGCTACTGCATCTACAGTACACTCCATCACAGTTCTACTCCTACTATCCAGTAGGTAAGCTCTATATTGTACTAGTTCATTAAATATTTTAATGATACTTGACATACATTCTAAAGACTCTTTTGCTCTGTAGTCTTTAGATTCGCTGTTCCTTTACAGCTCTTCTCTATTCAACTCCTACCCCCCATCCCTCAGGGGATGCCGGGGATCCAGGTTTGGGAAATGCCGTCCTGTTCCAGGGATACGCATTTTATGGGATCTCCCCTGGCATCCACAGCTAGGGAGTCCCCATATGTGAAGACTCATTCCTGCTTGTTCCTGGAGATAGCACAGTTACTTACCTGTAACAGGTGATCTCTGGGAACAGCAGGAATTAGTCTTCACAACCCACCCACCTCCCCTAGGAGTTGTCTATCTATCTATCTATCTCCTTTCCTCTTTCTCTCCTTCTGTCTCAGCTATGAAACTCAACTGAGGAGAGGCAGTGGGAAAGGCGGGAAGTCAGCACGCAGGCACGAGGGATGCTCCCAAAAGCTTTCTGATTGATGCTGGGGAGCATTCCCATGCAGGCTCCGTCGGTACCGACGTACCCATATGTGAAGACTAATTCCTGCTGTTCCCAGAAATCACCTGTTACAGGTAAGTAACTGTGCTTTACCTACTAGCAGACACCCGCCAACCCATTTGTGCTAATCACAGAATTGCTTTCCCCCCTCACCCATTCCTCTTCCTCTTACTTTGTCATATATATCTTCCCCCTCACTCCCCTTTCCTTTCAGTCTCCATTACCCAATGCTCTTTTCTCTTCCCTTTTCGCTTCTCCCTGTCCTTCCCCCCACCTCCTTGATGCTTTCTTTCCCCTCCCTTTCTCACACATACTCTCTCTCCCCTTCCCCTCCTCTCCCTCTCCCATAGCTCACTCTTGTTCTTTCATCCCTTTCCTCTCTCTCTACCCAGACCTGCTCCTCTCCTTCCCTTTTCCACCTCCCAGATACTCATGTTCTCTTTTCTCTTCCCCTTCCCCCCCCCCCCCCCAAAGCCATGTGCTCTCTATCTCTATCTCCCCTCTTCTCCCCGGGAACATATTTTTTTTTTCCTCTCTTCCCCTTCTCTTCCCTTCCACCTTCCGCCCCCCCCCCCCCCCCCCAGCACTCACTTTCTTCTTCCTCTCTCCCAAGGCACACTTTCCCTTTCCTCCTACACACTTTTCTTTTTCTTTTTTTTTCTCACCAGGAACTCTGTCCTCTCCCTCTCTTTTCCCGCCTCAGCTCCCACAGCCCTCATGACATACCTCCTCCTGTGATGTCATGGTTCGTCACCTCTAAGAGCACACCAGCTTCCTGTGACACTACTCTTTGGCTTTGGATGGCTCAAATGCCATGTCTTTTTCCATAACAATTTGCATTATATTATAAATGTTATAAATTATTAGAGAATATAACAATGAAAATCTAGCATTGTTCCAGAATGCTGGAAAGTATCCAAGGTAAAACAGTTTTTAAAAAATGCTCCAGGGGATGTCCTGGAGACAAGTGAGCTTGATGATGATTCTGGGTAAAATGGTAGAAACAATTAAGAACAGGTTTATCAGGGATATAGACAAGCATGGCTTAATGGAAAAGATCATGAATTTAGCAAAGGGAAGCCATGTTTACTAATTTATTAGAATTCTTTGAAAGTATGTAATAAGAATGTGAATGAGAGCAAGTTGATGGATTTAGTGGTCAAGATTTCCAGAAGGCATGAGATAAACTCCCTCATGAGACTTGCAAGCAAATTAAAATTCTTTGGATGAAAAGCAATTTCCTGCTGTGGATTAGTAGCTAGTTATAGTATAGGAAACAAAGATTATGGTAAGTGGTCAGTTTTCTCAGCGAAGGGGGAGGGGAGTGGAGGGTTCTGTGAACATATACCGGGACCAATATTTAACATACTCTTTATTCCCATTAACAGGTCATTAAGCTATGAGGTGATCATATCTGTAAATGGCACAACGTTTTTGAAAGTTCCTTAAACGTAAGCAGACTGTGATGAACTGCAGGAAGATCTTGTGACACTAGGTTAGAAATGGAGAAAATGATGGCAAATAAAGACCATATGGCCTAAGCAATCTGACCATCCATACCAAATACTGGGCTCAGCACTAAGGGGCATGTCGACTAAAGGGATTTAATGCTTGTTAATAAAGCTAATGCACGCTAATCACCAGAACCATTTTAGTTCTATGGGTTCAGTGGCACTCAATGTGCGCAAACTATCTCCAGGAACAAGCAGGAATGAGTCTTCACATATGGGTATCGTCGGTACCGACGGAGCCTGCGCGGGAACGCTCCCCAGCGTCCAGAAAGAAAGCTTTTGGGAGCATCCCACAGTGCCTGCGCGCTGCCTTCCCGCCTTTCCTTACTGCCTCTCTCCAGTTCTTCTTTTCCGCGGAGCCAGCAGGTCGTGTTTCCTGTCACCGCTGAAGAATTTCTTATTTTCTTTTATTTTTCTTTAGTCGCGTGTCTGCCTTCTCGATTCTGCACCGGTACCACCAGTACTTTTTCTTTCTTTAAAAAACAAACAAACAAAAAACCTTCTACTCTTTTCAGTGCATTTTTCTTCTGGGGCCTTAGGCCTACAGATATATTTTTCCCTCATGGAAAAACCCTCCTCCGGGTTTAAGAAATGCACAAAGTGCAGCAGCACTATTTCTGTCACTGACACCCATGACTGGTGTCTAAAATGTTTAGGTCCTGACCACTCCATTGCGGATTGTGAGTCCTGTTCCATGATATCTAAAAGAGGGTTACAGAATCGGGCAGCTAAGCTCAGTACCCTGTTTCCCTCCGATGCAGCTTCCGTGGCATCGACGTCTTCCAGGGCTTCTTCTTCATCCCATGGATCTCGGGTAACCAAACTTAAATCTGGCCGGTACTCAAAGAGTTCATCTCCCTCTAAGTATTGAGATGCCACCGGGCTTACTCTTGAGGATACCACACCGGCAAAATTACCCCGGCGGGAGGCTCCGGCTTCCAAAGCACTACCTATGGGGTCACAGGTTGACATCGATGGCTCGGCCTCGACCGATCACCTGTTACAATGTTCTGGGGTACCGGCAGTTTCTACCGGTACCGATATCCAGACATTGGTGGCGTCAATGGATCAGAATATTCTGACCATGCAGCGTGCCATCACGGCATTCATTCAAGCTGCAATGCCTACGGTACCGCAACAAACCCCGTTGTCGGTACCTGTACCGATTCCGGTACCGGACCCGATATTGGCCCCGATACCAGTACCACTTGCATCGACATCAGCGGTACACTATCCAGTGATGCCATCAGTACCGACCCGGTACTGATTACTCCCGATGTCGATACCTCCCGGTACACGTATCGGGCTCTACGAGAGCATCCAGATAGTCGATACTTCGATTCCTCTGAAGACTCTGATTCTTCAGAGGCCTCAATTGAAGCATCGGGCATCCTTCCTCAGGAACCCTCTTCTCCAAAAAGGAGAATGTCGCCTCCTGAAGACTTGTCTTTTCAGGACTTCATTAGCTAGGTGGCCAAAGGCCTATCCATCTCAGTGACCTCTGAGACTGAACCTAGAGCCAAAAAATTGGATATCCTACAATATCCTAAGGCTCCTAAAGAGGCAGCCACCTTACCAATACATGAGATTCTTTATGATCACATGCTGGGCATATGGGAGACTCCTCTTTCCACCTCCCCTCATTCCAGAAGGTTGGACACCATGTATCGTGTTCCTCCTTGTCCTGGGTTTCATAAGACTCAGCTTCCTCACCACTCTATTGTGGTAGAGTCTGCTATGAAAAAGATCAAGAGTACAAAAAGGCACTCCTCTGCTCCTCCAGGAAGAGAATGCAGAACTCTAGATGCCTTTGGCAGGAAAATCTTCCAGGCCAGTATGCTTGTAGCCAGAATCAACTCCTATAGTCTCTATATGGGGATGTTTCTAAAAGAAGTTACAGATCATCTGCAAACCTTATCTCCTTTTATGTCAGAAGATAAGAGAGAAGAATACATCACCTGGCTTAAACATGCGCAGGATGTATCCAAGTTTTCCAACCGTGCAGCCTTTGACTCTTTTGAGGGGGCCAGTAGAGCCTCGGCTATTGCCATAGGTGCACGCAGAGTTGCTTGGTTGCAAGCCTCTGATTTGGAATCCTGGGTACAGGATGGTCTAGGTAACCTTCCCTGTACAGGCGAAAACCTGTTTGGCAAAGATTGGCAAGCAAAGGCCAACCAAATGGATGCTGAAAACTCTGCTTTAGATAGACTTTCAAAGTCTACTACTGCTCCTTTTAAAAAGAGGCTGTTCAAAAAGGGATCTTTCCCAAAGAAAGGGAAATTTTCTTCTTATGGTCAGGCCTCTTCTCAAGGTCGTTTTGCTACAAAGAGACAGCAACAACCAAAACAGGCCAAAACCCAGGCTGTGAGGACTGCTACGGCCCAACAGCCTCAGCCTCCTCAGGGCCTTTGACTTTCTACTAGAGAACTTAGCCTTTCTGGCTCTAGAACATCGAGAGCCTCTCACCATCCCAGGAAGGTTAGCTCACTTTGCTCCCAGATGGGAACAAATCACAGCAGAGCAATGGACCCTCATTCATTCATTTCATTTTCATTTATTTAGGCTTGATATACCGCCCAAGACCGAGGTATCAGGGCGGTGTACAATAAAAGGCAGCTGTGTACCCTCTCCATCATAAAGGAAGGGTACAAACTTCATTTCTTAAAACTTCCTCCTCACACCATGGTGAAACAGTTGAATTCTCCAACATCTCTCTTCAACCTTCTAGGTCAAGAGATTTCTATCCTTCTTGCCCAAGGGGCAATAGAAGAAGTACCCCTTCTTCAAAAGGGCTCAGGGTTCTACTCCCCCTATTTCCTCATTCCAAAGAAAACGGGGGGCTACAGACCCATATTAGATCTCAGAGAATTGAACAAGTTTCTGTGCAAGGAGAAATTCAAGATGACTTCTCTCGGAACTCTCCTTCCATACCTCCAAAGTCAGGACTGGCTTTGTTCTCTAGATCTCAAGGATGCGTACACCAATGTTCTCATCCATCCAACCCACAGAAGATTCCTTCGGTTCCTTTACCAGGGAAAGCACTACCAATACAAAGTGCTTCCTTTCAGTCTGGCCTCTGCTCTGAGAGTGTTCACAAAATGCATGGCAGTAGTAGCTGCATTCCTGCGCACTCTAGGGATATTCGTATTCCCATATCTGGACAACTGGCTCATCCGAGCTCCATCCCATTCAGAGGCCCAGACTTCCCTGGCCTGCACAAGGTGTGTTCTTCAGTATCTGGGACTGGTAATCAACATTCCAAAATCCCATCTCACCCCTACTCAGTCTCTAGAGTTCATAGGGGCCTTGCTGGATACCACAACTGCAAGGGCCTATCTTCCCCAGGCCCGTTGCCTACGCTTGGTGCAGTTAGCCTCCCAGATTCAGTTAAAATCCCATTTAACTGCTCGAGAGATGTTGCAACTCTTAGGCCACATGGCATCCACGGTGCATGTGGTTCCCTATGCTCGCCTTCACATTGAGAGCAGCTCAGTGGACCCTATCCTCCCAATGGACCCAGGCATCAGGTTGCCTGTCAGACAAAATAGCAACCTCCAGTCGCCTTTTTTGGTTCCTCCACTGGTGGAAATCCACTCAGAATCTGTTGCTGGGGTCCCCCTTTCAACAGGTGTTACCCCAAGCCACCCTTACAACAGATGCCTTTCCAAGGGGTTGGGGGGCTCATCTACAAGATCTCTCAACCCAGGGCTTCTGGTCTCCACAGGAGACATCTCTTCATATCAACCTCTTAGAGCTCAGAGCAATCTTTCTGGCTCTCAGAGTCTTCCACACCCTGCTCAGCTACAACACAGTCCTCATCCACATGGACAACCAGGTAGCCATGTTCTACGTGAACAAGCAGGGAGGGACTGGCTCTCTGTTGCTTTGCAACGAAGCTCTGAGATTGTGGGCCTTCGCCAGAGAGCATCAAATCCATCTCATGGCAGTATATCTTCCAGGGGTTCAAAACTCTTGGGCAGACAGACTTAGTCGAGTTCTGCTTCCGCACGAATGGTCCCTCCATGGGGACCAGATAGCCAGAATATTTCGGATTTGGGGTACCCCAGACATAGACCTGTTTGCAAGTCCGTGGAATGCCAAACTTCCCCGGTTCTGTTCCAGGATTCCATGTCAGGGAGTTCAGGCCAGGGATGCCTTCCTCTTTCATTGGGGGCAAGACTTCCTCTATGCCTTTCCACCTATTCCCCTAATTCCCAAGACTCTGTTCAAGCTTCAGAGAGACAAGGGGACTATGATCCTCATAGCACCACTTTGGCCACGCCAAGTGTGGTACCCTCTACTTCTGCATCTCTCTCAAGCTCCCTCCCTAGACCTGGGGTCTGCTCCAGATCTCCTCTCCCAGGAGGAGGGAACCTTGTGGCACCCAAATCCTCAGTCTCTTCATCTCAGGGCCTGGTTGTTGAAGGCCTAGACCTTCAAGATTTACAACTTTCTCAGCAAGTAAAGGATATCCTTCATGCTTCCAGAAAGCCTTCCACCAGACATTCATATGCTTTTAAATGGAAAAGGTTTTCCATTTGGTGTGCAGAGAAAGGTCTCAACCCTCTTGCAATACCTTTGCATTCTTTACTAGACTATTTGCTGCATTTATCCCATGCAGGCCTTAAAACAAATTCAATCAGAGTCCATTTGAGTGCTATTGCAGCATCCCTTAAGCCTCTCAATGGACAACCTATTTCCTCTCATCCTCTTATAGCAAGATTCATGAGAGGCCTTCTTTTGACTAAACCTCCCATTAGATCACCTCCAGTGGCCTGGGACTTGAATCTGGTTCTTGGCCAGCTTATGAAGCCACCCTTTGAACCCTTAGCCACTACCTCCTTAAAATTCCTTTCCTGGAAGGTTATTTTTCTCATTGCAGTCACCTCAGCTCACCGTATCAGTGAGTTGCAAGCTTTAGTGGCTAATCCTCCTTATACAAGGTTCCATCATGACAAGGTAGTCCTCAGAACTAATCCACACTTTATGCCTAAAGTGGTCTCACCTTTTCATCTGAACCAGGAGGTGTTTTTACCTGTCTTTTTTCCAGGACCTCATGCATCAAGTGCAGAGAGGAATCTTCATACCCTGGATTGTAAAATAGCACTTGCTTTCTACTTACACAGGACACAGCAACATAGAAAGTCCTCTCAACTTTTTGTTGCTTTTGATCCTTCTCATTTAGGACTTCCAGTCTCTAAGAGAACTCTGTCCAGTTGGATTGCTCAGTGTATTTCCTTCGCCTACCAAACTAAGAACCTTTCTCTGGAGGGGCCATGTCACAGCTCACAATGTGAGGGCCATGGCAACCTCTATGGCTCATCTAAACTCTGTGTCCATCGACCAAATCTGTCGAGCGGCCACCTGGGCATCGTTTCATACCTTCACAGCCCATTACTGCTTGGACAAGGACTCCCGCCGGGATGCCTTGTTTGGTCAGGCTGTTCTCAAACACCTGTTCCATACCTAATCAACTCCTACCCTCCATCCCTGAACTGGATGCCTGAGATTCATGGGTAGAGGAGAGCCCTTCCCAGGGACTCACAATCTGGGTGATCTCCCAGACATCTCTAGCTGGGGAGTCCCCATATGTGAAGACTCATTCCTGCTTGTTCCTGGAGATAGCACAGTTACTTACCTGTAACAGGTGATCTCTGGGAACAGCAGGACTAAGTCTTCACAACCCACCCACCTCCCCTAGGAGTTGTATCTCTCTATCTATCTTTCCTTTCCTCTCTCTCTCTTTATCTCAGCTTTAAAACTCGAACTGGAGAGAGGCAGTTAGGAAAGCCGGGAAGGCAGCACGCAGGCACTGTGGGATGCTCCCAAAAGCTTTCTTTCTGGACCCTGGGGAGCGTTCCCGCGCAGGCTCCGTCGGTACCGACGATACCCATATGTGAAGACTTATTCCTGCTGTTCCCAGAGATCACCTGTTACAGGTAAGTAACTGTGCTTTATTAACACATTAACATTTAGTAAACAAGCCCCTAAAGGGTAGGGAGGTCATTTTTAGAAGTGTTAAGCATTATTTAAACATGTAAAAAGTTGATTTACGTGTTCATATGAATTTAGAAGAAAACACTACTTACACATAGATATCCCAAGCATGCACAAATCGGAACAGGGCGGTCGTATGCATGTTTCCTAATTTACAGCCTAAATACACATATAGCTTTAAAAAAAACTCCGCCGAAATCAGCATTTCCCCCAGTTCTGTGGCAAGTCAGCGGCCTGCTTCTTTGAACCTGTGGATGAAAGGAGTAAGAGAGGGAGAAGTATGTTAAGGACTGGGGTATTAAACCTTACCAAAATTTCACATTGTTTTAGTTGGTAGGCTCCCTTCCCATTAGCTGTATTTGGACATACAGTTTTGCAAAATGTGATGCTTACCTGCATAGGCTGTAAAATTACCACCAATAAATGCCCGGATTTCATGCTAATGTGCCCAGAGAGGGGACATCTAAACTGGTTGGATTACAAAAGTCAAAATAATGTGCAATAGTTAGGTTTTAGCATGTACTAATAAAATAAAGTTCACACTTAAATGATGTAAGATGAAAGAAAACACTTGAAGCAAGCAAAATATTTTTGGCTACTTACTCCTACTGGATGGGCTAATTTGGTCTCTTCTGCTGTCGTTTTACTATGCTATTGTATAGGGGAATTGGACATGAAAATAGCAGATGAAATTTTATCGTGAACCAACTGCGAAGCGCACCTAGGAGAAAATAATCTTAATTACAGGTCTCATGTACTAAGGCTTTTCTCCTCTTCTGTGTCAAAGCACCCAAAAGCTAGTTTCACATAAGGAGTTGCCACTCTGAGAAAAATACCTCCAGATTCATTGTGCAGAATATATTAAAATCATCTGCTCAGAATGCAGCAGCCATCAAAAGAGCATATAGAAGCTTAAAATTATTCTGAATAGGAGAGAATATTAGTAGCCCTTTTACTAAACATCATTAATCTAGGGCTTGACAAATCCCATGGTGACTAAAACCCCCCCAAAAAGAACCCAAATCAGACCTGATTTTTGGGGCTCGGAATACCTGTGCAGCAGCATGAAGACCCCCAAAGGCTGCAGTTGTGGCCAGGACTGGCTCTGACTGCCTGGGGGGATCCCATCTACCACAGGCAGAAGAGATGAGGAAGGCCATGATCGTGGTACAGGTTCAAGTTGTCTGTTTGCAAGTGATGGGATCCCCGTGGGCAGGCACTTTACATCTGGGCTACGATCATGGCTTCTTCTCTTCTGCTCATGGGAGATTGGATCCTGTAGCAAGGAGGCCTATCCGGAGTCCGGGAGAGGACAAAGAGACAGGGAATTCACCCTAGTAAAGGGCCCCCTTTACCCAGGTCAGGGTAGGAAAGCCACAAACACCTCCAGGAATCAGAAAACTTCCAAGTGGCCCACATTTCATGCTCCCCCTAGTGGAATGAAGGGGAGAGGATACAGGGTCCAGAACCCCTATGGCAGTGAATTCTGCAAGCACTCAGGTACCCGAAGTCAGGCTGATTACTATCACCTGGGAAGGGAGGAGTTGGAGCTAGAGCCCTGGAAATATAAACCTATGCCAGACTATGAGAAAGGGGGAAGAGAAGCAGGAAGCCGGGCTGCCATGAGCAGAGGCACAGATGCAAGCAAGGGAAGCTTGACTGGTGCTGAGCAGAGGAACTGAGCTTCCAGGAGAAGAAAGTGCTAATTGGCATATAGCATGTCTGCAGGAGAGTTTGGAGCCAGGAGCAAGAGATATTCCAAGATCCCCCGGGAGGCTGTTGGCTGAGCACTGTGAGCAAGACGGGGAGTCAGAACCTATGCAGCTGGGAGAGCCCGAGGTGAAGCTGAATGATGAGGACACTCCCATGGACTGTTCCTTTTGCCAAGCTTTAAACCTGGGAACGTAGAGACAACAAGCCAGTCTTGAAAGAAAGTCTACCAGGAAAAAGATACCCATAGTCCACAAGCAGGGTGGCCGTGATTCCCACATGTTTGTAAAGGGGAAGTTTACGGGGACTAAGGAGCAAGCCTGGAACTGTGATGAGCTTGTTAATCACCTGCTGCTGGAATGAGGACACTGGGGTAAGCTAAAAGTAGCGATTAGAACAAAGCTTTCTTTTGCCCCTGGAATGTATCGGTTTACTTGGAAGGTAGCCAAGAAAGGTTTGAAGCTGAATAGAAGCTAAACTACCACAGACATTTAATTTGATTTTGTTTTTGTGCTTTAGCCAGCAAGGCTAAAAAGGAATGCAATATCCTTGCTGTTAAAGACTGTGTATCCTGAACTATAGAGAACCTTTAAACAGCCATTTTTGTGTTTGGGTTTGTTTTTGGACAATGCTCTGCTTCAAAGAGTCCTGAACAACTTGAAAGCATGTATATTCGTATGGGGTACCATATACTATTAGACTGAATAAATCTGAGAAAGAGTTAATTTTGTTCAGAACCTTGCTTAGAAATAAAACTTCATATATTAGCTTACTAGGTGAAGGTTTACATAAATAAAGAAAAGGGCAGGTTTTACTTCTAGCCTTTCTGTCTCAGAGTTATTAACTAAAATACTCTCAGGGTTAGTAATTAGTAGATATCAAGTCAAGTCATCAGCAGTAAACAATTATGTCAATTAGGTCATTCTATATATCTTGGATTCCTGCATGTCACCTTATAATGGCCATGTAACAGTAAATAATTATGTCTCGGACTCCATTTATGTCTCCACATTGACCCACACTGAATAAGTTGACCTATAATATGATACATACATGACGTATAATGATAAAGTGAAATTATGCTGTATCATCTACAAAAGCCTTATAAATAAAGTGAACCATGGCTAAGAAGTTAGAGTAAACAGGGAGAACGTGTGTCTCTCAGATTCTCTCCGCAAAGCTTTGGTGTATTTTCTATAGAACTGTTGTATTTATTGCTGTATTTGATAACTACATTCACAAACAATGGGAAGGTTATTTGTAGCTTCAAGAACCCAGTGAGGTTACTGGTGAGGAGGGAGTTAAGTAAGCTCTTCACAACTAATCCTGTATGTGGTATGATCGAACCATTGTGTACAAAATAAATTTCTGTCATTTGCCTTACCTCGTTGAGCCTGACTACAACTTTCTGCCTGATGCACCCATACAGCTAAACAAAAACTACATTTCCTGGATAGCGGAAAGTTTCTCTAATAACCACACCCCTCTAAGCTAGAGGCAAATGGTGGTGGCGTGACAATCCTCATAGGCAGAACAGGAGGGGAGGGCCATGATCACTGCCTGGCAGAAGAGGAGAGCCGGTTGGGGCCTGCAGTTACGAAAAAGAAAAGAAAAGTTAGACAGGAGGGTGGTGGGTGGGGGAGTGAACTACTAAAATTTAAAGGGCCGGTAACTAAAAAAAAAAAAAAAAAGAGGGGATTGGAGTAATGGAGGGCAAAGGGGTGTAAATGGTAGGGGGAGGCGAGGCCAGCCCAACTAGGTGGTTGCCTAGGATGACAGCTTTGAGGTGGAGTAGGATGGCAAAGAACAAGGTATTCTGAGCTAAACAATAGATTCTTACAGCCAGGGAGGGCATAATACTTAAGGTTTGCCTATAGTTCTAACACCTTGAACCAACTCCTGGGCTGGCCCTGGAGAGAGGGGGAAGGGGAAGAATATCTGGAAGGGAACAGAGAGTGGTGAGGGTTGGAGAGGGACGAAAGAGTGCAAGGTTAAAAGTATTAATGAATGATGAATTCCCCTCCCCCCAAGAACACACACACACACAAACACACAAGCACCCCACAACACACACATATATACATGCACACCTTCCACATTACATACACATGCACACACAAGAACATTACCTCCACACTGCACATACAGAAGCTTCCTATCTCTACAGCATACACACACACACATGCACCTCAGTCCTTTATCCCACCCACACAAAGGCACCTGCCACCACATCCTACACTCAGACTGGCACACCATCATTGGACCTCACACCCATGCCCTACACAGACTATTGCTATCTGAGTGCTATAGTTGTTATCTAAAGATGCACGGTGTAGGAGCTCTGGCACTGGTCTCTTGGGTCTTGAGAACATGAGACTAGTGCGAGAGAACTGGAGGGAGGTGGTGGCACGCGGAAGTCATATGCACTGGCTGCTATGATTTTGGCCTGGCTCCTAAATCTGCACAAAAGTTATTGGGCTTGCACTAACCAGTTAACATGCATTTTAGCAAGATGTAACTGGTCATGGTGAATCCTTAATGCACTGGCATGCAGCTACTGACTGCTAAAATGTACTTTAACTGGCACTCACATGCTAATGTGGACTGTAGGCAGGCTAGAGGTGAAGTGTGGGTGTGGTGACAACATTAGCATGCAAGTGCAATTAACATGACACTTAATGCTGCTTCACCGAACGGCATCTCTATGGGTGCCATTAGGTGCACTCATGTTATTTTGCAGCAAGTTATGGTACCCAGTCACATTTTAGTTGCTGGGAACATACCAGTCATGCTCTTGACAGCTGACATGAAGGCTTTTCACTTAATGTGCATTGGTAACCCTTGTTAAGTGTGAAACCTTAGTGGTGTTTAGCCAAAGACCCCCCTTAATCTCAGCATGTCAAAATGCTTTTATTTGGCTGTATGGTGCAACCAAAGCTTGAGTTGTGTGTGCAGTTCTGGTCACCCCATCTCAAAAAGATGTAGCACGAGTAGAGAAAGGTACAGAGAAGAGGAACAGAAATGATGAAGGCTTAAGATTCTTTAGGCGATAAAGGATAGGGAGGTTAAAGCTTTTAAGATATGACAAGAATTGACTAGGAAGAATAAGGTAGAGGTTTATAAACGTATACTGTAAATAATGTTGAAAATGTAATTAGAGAATTGTTTTTTACTCTTTCAGATACTACTATCAGGAAACACAAATGAAGTGATGTTTTAGGCAAAACCAATAAAATAAATTTCAGGCATTATTTTGTGAAAGGGCACCTATACAGATTCTCAGAAAAACATCTACTTTATACTTATTTTAGAAAGGTAACCAAGGTGCCAATGTGCCTTTATTAAATAGGCTCCTGCAATAATCCAGATAGCTCACAAATGGGCTCCCACAGAATTATTCTTGCCCTGAAGCAGATGTAAGTTTACACATGTACTCTGTGCATGTACAAATGGATTTTAAACAGTACAGCAAAACTAAGCCTCCAGGAAAACAGACATGCAAATCACTTTAAAATATGTACTCTTCTCATGCGTACTTATACACGTATCATAAGAACATAAGATATGCCATACTGGGTCACACCAACGTCCATGAAGCCCAGTATCCTGTTTCCTACAGTAACCAATTCAGGTCACAAGTACCTAGAAGTTTCCCAAAAAACCACAGATTCTCTAGTGCTTGTATTCGGGCAAGCTGTGGACTTCATAGGTCCTCTCTAATGGTTTATGGACCTTTCTTCCAGGAACTTGTCCAAACCTTTTTAAACCCAGCTACACTAATGGCTTTTATTACATCTTCTGGTAACGAATTGCAGACTTTGATTACATGTTGAGTGAAAAAATATTTTCTCTTATTAGTTTTAAACGGGTTACACTGTAGCTTCATTGCATATCCCTTAGTCTTTCTACTTTTTGATGGTGTAAACAATCAATGTAAGTTTACCCATTCCACGCCATTCATTAATTTATAGACCTTAATCATATCTCCCCTTAGCCGTCTCTTTTCCAGGTTGAAGAGCCCTAACCTTTTAAGCTTCTCATCATAAGCTTCTCATCAAAAGGTTAGGGCATGCAAGCCTATAAAATCTATTTTCTGCTTGTAAAACATGCTTTATCCTTTGGAAAATGCTTTCTATATTTACCCCCTTATTGACTAGCTTTGGAAATGTACCTACTATTCATAAGGTCAAGGAAATATTTGAAAATACAAGGGAATCACAGATTATATTACAGTGGTGGCGCATGGCTTTTATTAACATAGCAAAACGAAGGTAACAGAGGCATTGATCATCAGTTACAGAAACTCATGTCTCTGTTAAGTCCTCTTGTATTTATTTTGAAATTATTGATCATTTTATTTCAGATGTTTTAACTTTTTGTATAGGACCAAAACAGTAGTCCTCACAGAACCTAGAATGCTGTTTGAGTCACGTGGAAGTATCTAGCAGATCTACTATAGGAAGTTCCTTTTATATTGCTCACTCCACGAATTAAGTGGTGGAGACCCCCAGTTCTATCTGGCTAATATTTATTTGTGTACCAGTCCTCCAGAAACTTGTCCAATCCCTTTTATTCAGACTCCCCCTTAATCTTATTCTTGGGCAACAAAATTTCATAGTTTGCATGTTGACTGAAAAATACTTTATTGAATTTGATTTTACTTTGCTAACAGTTATTTTTATGGAGTATCCACAAGTTTGATTGAAAAGGAAGGGATGGGTTGTTGACAGGGTGAAGATACCCATCATGGAGGCAGCTGAAATACTGACAGTAGCCATCAATAAAAGATCTTTCAATACTTCTGTGATTAAAACTTCCTTTTTTTATCATCTTTGGAAGACTAGAGACATAAATTAATTCCTTAATCCACCATCTCTGAGGACTTAATTTCAAGCTTTCTGTGGTGGAAAGAGGCTGGCAGCAGAAAGGAAGCCAGCAAAGGAGTCTGCTTAAGACACCTACATAGGGAAGAGTAGATGGACAAATAGATGCAGTTACCTTTAAAGGCTGGGGGCTGGGGGCAGGGTGGCTTTGTTCAGCTAACTGGAGAATGGGGCCAGGGAAACACATGAGTAAGGAGGTGGAGTTTCCCTGGCAGTGGATAAAGTTTGCTTGGGAGCTCTGAAAAAAAGGTGTATCTCCAGGAACAAGCAGGAACGCAGTCTTCACATATATGGGTATCATCGGTACCAACGGAGCCCGTGTGGGAATGTTCCCCAGCATCCAGTTGAAAAGCTTTTGAGAGCAATCTACTGTGCCTGCTTTCCTGCCTTCCCAAGCCCTCTGTTCTTCTTTTTCAGTGGAGCCTAAAGAACAGAGCCAGGCAGTATGGTTTCTGTTTGCCCTAGACTCTATTTCAGTAGCCTCTATATCGTAGAGGAAGTTTGCCTCCTCTCAAGGGCTCGACCTCCAGAGAGCTACTGGTTCCATGCTCTGAGATGGTGGCTCAGAGCCCCATGTGGGATTCCATCCAGGTATTAGCCTCCTCCCTTAACCAGTGCATCCTGACTATTGAGAGGATTTTGGCAGCATTCCTGGCAGCCTTGGTACTGTCTCTATAGACAGCTCCAGCGGTGCAGGCATCAGCTTCCGACCCATGGCTGATACCTCCAGGTAGATACCAGACCTTGAACCTTCATTGGGCGACCCTCTCCCTCTGATGCCTCCTTTGGAACAGACAGCCATTGTTGGTACCCAACAGGTTCCCAATGCCACAGTGACTGATCATCTGTATCGGGCCTAGACATCGACACGGGACCGTCGATACTTTGATTTTCTGTCAGAATTGGACTCTATCTCCTCCGATTCTGATGATGCATTGGAGTATTCCAGGGTAACCCGGGATCTCCCTTCTGAGCTGTCCTCTCATGAGCATCATCGGTCCCCGCCAGAGGACATATCTTTTCAAGACTTCATGTGAGACATGGCAGCAGGCCTGCAGATTACTGTGGCATTAAAGACTGAACCACGGGCAGAGGAATTGGAAATCCTCCAATACCCCTTGGTGCCCAAAGAGGCGGCCACGTTACCGGTGCATCGTATCCTGCAGGATCTAATGCTACGTATGTGGGAGACACCATTAACAGTTCCGCCTATCAGCAAACAACTCGATACTATGTACCAAGTTCCACCATGCCCTGGCTTCCAAAAGCTTTAACTTCCACTGAGGCGCATCAAGAGTTCTAAGAAGCATTCTTTCATACCTCCGGGCAAGGATTCCAGAACTCTCGACACCTTTGGCAGTCTGTATTTTCAGGCATGCATGCTCACTTCTAAGATTACTTTGTACATTTTCGATATGGGCATGTATCTCAAGGATATCTCGGGCATCTGGAGAACTTGCACCTATTCTTCCGGATAACAAGCTTGATGCATTCCAGGCCTTAATCAGGCAAAATAGGAATACATCATCCAAATTTCTTACAAGAGCATCTTTTGATGCCTTTGAGTCATCCAGCAGAGCTTCAGCAGTCTGCGTCTGTGCTCACAGAATGGCCTGGGTACAGGCATCTGACCTTTGAGCAGTGATTTCAAGATACATTGGCTAATATCCCCTGCTCTGGAGAGAACCTTTTTGGAAAGGGTTGGAGAGAGAAGGCCAGAGAGATTGAGACATATGATCTCACTCTAATGCCTCTCCAGAAAGATGTCAGATCCCTCTAGGAAAAATACTTCTTTGGATTAGTCTGTCTTAAAAAGAATAGACATTATCCTTATCCACCTTCAGCTGCTTACCAACCTGAGCAGCAATAGCAACGACAGCAGAGCCCTCGCCTGCCCAAAAAGCCTAAGACACCTAAGACACAGCCAGCTTCACAGCCACAGCTAGTACCTGGTTTTTGACTCTTCCTAGAGAGCATAGCTACTCTGCCTCTGCAGGGTCTCCCACCCCTACATATAGCAAGCACACCCCTACACATAGCAAGCAGACTCTGTTCCTATGCTCACAGCTGGCAGGGGGCTGTAGAAAGAGTTCCATCCACCCAGGAGGGCAGGGGCTACTACTGTCCTTTACTTCCTTATCCCAAAAGAAGACAAGAGGGATCAGGCTCATTCTAGATCTAAGGAACCTAAACAAATTCCTTGTTTGAGGAAAAAGTCAAAATGATTTCCCTCAGTACGCTTCTGTCATATCTTCAGAGGAATGACTGGCTATCTTTCTAGACCAAGGAGGCATACACACATTTGCTGATCTACCCTCAACACAGACAGTATTGGTGTTGTTTGGTTCCAGCAAATCCACTACCAATACTGGGTGCTCCCCTTCGGGTTAGCTTCAGCACCCTGAGTGTTCATAAAATCGATGGCAGTGGTTGCCGATTACCTATGTACTTTAGGGATCTTTGTCTTCCCCTACTAAGATGTCTGGCTAATCGGGGGAGAATTCCCACAAGAGGTAAAACTATCTCTTCATTGCACCATCACTGTGCTCCAAGATCTGGGATTCATCCTAAATTTTCAAAAATCACACCTGGTCTCATCCCAGCAGCTCATATTCATTGGAGCTCTTCTGGACACTCATTAGGCCTGAGCTTTCCTTCCACAGGATCACTTTGCTTGCCTCATCAAACTATCCAACAGCATAAGAGGTCAAAGTGCTGTGACAGCTCAAAATATGCTGCGCCTTCCGGGGCACATGGCCTCCACAGTTCAAGTTGTCCCCTATGCCTGCCTCCCCAGAACCTGTGTCCCTTGGGGAAACTGCTAGGTACGTATGACCTAGATTGGCCACTGTTGGAAACAGAATACTGGGCTTGATGGACCTTGGTCTGACCCAGTATGGCATATCTTATGTTCTTATGTTCTTATGTTCACATGCAGAAAGCCCAATGGACTATCGTCTCAATGGACCTAAGCAAGTGGGCATCTCTCAGACAATATCTGCATCACCCCTCCCCTTGTCAGCTCCCTTCAGTGGTGGTCCTCCCTCTCTCAAAACCCACTCAGAGGGTCACCTTTTCAGATGCCTCCACCTCAATGCACCCTGTTAACGAATGCTTCCAAACTAGGGTGGGGAGCACATCTAGGCAGTCTCACAACACAGAGGCAGTAGACACCACAGCAATGTCAGTTGAAGATCCAACCTCCTGGAGCTGTGCTCTCACGAATGCCCTTCGGGTTTTTCAACCCCAACGTTTGGGCAAGCAGGTCTTAGTCTGAACAGACAACCAGGTAGCCATGTCTTATGTGAACAAGCAGGGGGGGAACAGGTTCCTATTCCCTCTGCCAGGAAGCCCTTCATCTCTGGTTCTTCTCCATTGCACACTGCATTTATCTCAGGGCAGTGTTTCTCCCGTTCAAACACTATCTCCTTGTGGATAGACTCAGCCATATTCTACATCCATATGAGTGGTCTTTAAATTAAGAAACAGCATCTTGGATCTTCCACATGTGGGAGACCTCCAGAATAGATCTGTTTACCACCTAGGATAATGCACAGAGTCCACTGTGGGAAAGGGCCTACTTTATGCATTCCCGCCCATCTCCTTAATACCCAAGACATTGTTCAAGCTACAGGCCTACAGGGGTTCTATGATCTTAATAGCCCCTTACTGGCCCTGTCAGCCATGGTTTTCTGTGCTGATTCGTCTGGCGCAGACTCCACCTCTTAGCCTGGGACAAGCACCTAACTTCCTCTCTCCGGATCATGAGATGCTTCTCCATGCCAATCCACAGGCCCCTCCATCTCTTGGCATGGTTGCTGAAAGCATAATCTTTGCAGACCTCTATTTTCCACAACAGGTCAAGGACATCCTACTTGCATCCCACAAGCCGTCTGAGACATTCTTATGCCTTTAGATGGCGAAGGTTCACTCTGTGGTGTACCTCAAACAAACTTGTCCTCTAACTAGGATGTGGAGCTGCTAGACCACACAGGAAGTAGCAGAGAGAAAACAGAGTGGCTACTGACTTCCCCACCAGCAGCAGAAGAAGAAAGTGCTGTAGACATGGAATAGCAGGAGCATGACTGTTTTGTTTGGAGAAACTACTGTGCTATATCTGCCATTTCCAGCTCAGAGGGGACAGGACTTAGTTTGGGGAGAGCCAGTGAAAGTAACTGGAAGGGTAGAATGACAGAGCCCTTTACCCCTTGTAGCTGTTTCCTGGGAGTGTGGGAGCTGCAGGACAATGGTAAATGTTGGAGATATTAAGATATTTATTGTATAGGGTCAACACTTAGACTGGATTTGCAGTTGCTTTGTCCTGGGGCTGCATGGGAGCTGTGCTGGGACTTGGTTATGGAGTCACAAGAAGCATTTCTATGTACTGTGACACAGGAGCTGAACTATAAGGACTGACTTCTTTGCACAGTGAAGAGCAGGAGAGGAGAGAGAATCCCCTCTCTTGCAGCAGGGAATCTCTGGTAATGTAAAGGCAGAGTCTGCTGGAGAGACCCAGCCCTGTGATCATTTGAGCTTGGACAATAAGGGAGAGGACTTCTAAGTTTTGGTTTCCTTTTTCTTCTGAGTACACCTTTTGATAGTGTTGAAAAGGACTGGATGGTAATAAAGCCTGGAAGAGACGTCCAGCCTAGTTTACTGAATACATGAAGCAAAGGTTGCGAGGGAGCAGACTCACCATGCCTAGAGTGCTCCCTGCTGGTCACATTTCATAATGAGCAGATTTGGATTGCAGTAATTCAGTGTAACTGGGAATTACAGGAACCAATTTGAGGAGACCAGTTTGTGCAATGACTTTACCGCCGTATTCCAATCTTGAAGGAGCAATAGCAATACTCTTTTGCTGAAAGAGGAACATTAACTCCCCAGAATGGCAAGAATTAGATTCAAGATACTCATTTTGGCCTTCAGGATCTTTTTTGCAGGTACCATTGGCTACATCTCTTCTTACATAATCCCAAATGTACCATCCTGGCTGTTACGACCCTCTCAAAGGAGTTTACTGGTAATGCCCCCACTTTCTAAAATAAAATTAGAACGTTCAAGACAAGCCTACTTTGCCCCTAGGCTGTGGAATTAAGTTACCAACTAATATTTGGATGGAGCCCTCTCCAGAATGGTTCAAAGAACTCTAAAAACCTGTGTGGGTGGTGGTGGGTTTTTTTTGTTTTTTTTTTTAAACTGAAGTATTTAAGAGAGGCCAGAGCATGGGCAACTTGCATGGCAAGAATCAATGTCCTTTTTTGTTAATTTTTTTCCTTTTTAAAATTATAACTGTTCCTCACCACGTTACTGCAATTTTTTTTTGAATACAGATTTTATATTTTTATTTTGAATGCATTTTGTTTTTACCTGAAATATGGAAACCGCCTTGATGTCGCTGGATGATGTGCGGTATATAAGTGATTAAATAGTAGTAGTAGTAGTAATACTAGCTAAAAAGTGTACACTAGCAGTATGACACAGGCTTATTTCACCCACTTCCCACCTTCATTCACACACTCATTCTTGTGCCTGACTGCAACACCTCATGGTTCATGCTCCCCCCACCACAGTCAGCTCTCTGAATAGTGAAGCCACACAGGGCAGGAAGTTCAAGCTGATTGCCCGCTTTCAGGTCTCGCAAGACGTCAAACAGCTAGATTAGCCTGAACTAATGGCATTGCACAACTCCACTATTCAGACAGTCTATTTGCATTGAGGGAAGCCTGAACCATGGTGTTGATTTGCATATGCATGTTTGATGCATATAGACAATTTCTCTGCACCTGAACTCTTGAAAATAGGTGCTATGCCTTAGCAAAACGACCTAATGATAGGCCATCTAACTTATGTGGCATGTATGCTCTGAAGTTAGACTACTTTTTTGAAGGAAAGCACATTCACACATTACACCTGCTTTGCAGTACACATGACTTTCTGGTTTCTTGTACATGTACATGTACATTTCATAATTCATATAAGTGTAAACTAGGGATCACTAAATAAGATAGCAAGTAGTAGAAGTGTTTGGAACTGATTAGTCAGGAGTACCACTTGCTCTTGAATTAGTATATTATTACAGCTAACAAATATTCACCCTCACTTGGTTTGCAGTTTGTTGTGCTGTGAGGGCTTGTGTGCATCAGTGATGCTGAGAGGGTCTCCCAAGATGGAAAGGTCTCAGCTGAGATGCCCATACTAAGACGAACCACCTATCTCGGCAGCAGCAGAATGGAATGATGGTGGTGGAAGACCACATTTCTGTGACGACTGCAAAAACACTAGAATTACCTGAATAGAAAAAAGCTTGGCAATCTACTTTCATATCTTCTTATGAAAACCAATGGATAGTCACAGCAAAACAAATCACACTCTAGTGATGGAAGATGAGAACCCCAGGTCGGAAGGCACTCAACTGGCTACTGGGGATGAGCTGAAAACATTTTGGAGTAAAGTCGTCATTTATAATGTGGTTGGATCAGAGCCCTCAGGACATCTGACTGCTGATGTAGCTGCTCATGAAATGAGAGCCAGAAGCTGCAAAGATGTGTTACATATTGCGACATGGAATGTACGAAGCATGAACCTAAGGAAGTTGGAGGTAGTCACGAATGAAATGGAACGTGTACAACTTGATTTTTTGGGTGTTAGCACACTGAAATGAACTGGCATCAGGCACTTTGCATCTGATGACAACATGATCTACTATGCTGTAAATGAAAAAGAAGAAATGATGTTGTATTTTAATTAAGAAGAAACGTGCAAGAACTATAATGAAATACAATGCAATCAGTGAACGCTTAATTTCTCTTCATCTATGGGAACATAAGAATATAAGATATGCCAAGGGCCATCAAGCCCAGTATCCTATTTCCAATAGTGGCCAATCTAAGAACATAAGATATGCCATACTGGGTCAGACCAAGGTCCATCAAGCTCAGTATCCTGTTTCCAACAGTGGCCAATCAAGGTCACAAGTACCCAGCAGTTTCCCCAAAAGACACAGGTTCCACAATGCTTGTATTGGGTCAAGCAGTGGATTTCCTGGGTCCCCTTTAATAATGGTTTATAGAACTTTCCTCCAGGAACTTGTCCAAAATCTTTTAAATCCAGCTACAATAACAGCTTTTACTACATCCACCGGTAATGAATTCCAAAGTTTGATTATGCGTTGAGTGAAAAAATATTTTCTCTTATCAGTCTCCTAAATGGGTTACACTGTAACTTCATTGCATGTCTCTAGTTTTTCTACATTTTTAAGGCATGAACAATTGATCTACGTTTACCCATTCAATTCCATTCATTAATTTATAGACCTCTATCATATCTCCCCTCAGCCATCACTTTTCCAGGTTGAAGAGCCCTAACCCTTTTAGCCTCTCCTCATACGGGTGTTCTTCCATCCAATTTACCATTTTGGTGGCTCTTCTCTTTTCTAATTCTGCTGTATCCTTTTTAAGATATGGCGACCAGAATTGCGCACACAATTTTCAATATAGTTTGTACCCAGGTATCAGAGCGTCCCACTGGTTATCCTCCTTCCACCATGTCTCTGAGATACCAGTCATATCTAACTTCTCATTTAGTGCTATATATTCTAACTCTCCCATCTTATTATTCAGATGTCTAGCATTTGCATACAAGCATTTTAGAGGCTTTATTTTATTCATATTAATATGGTTATCGGTAAGCAGGGGTAATTTGAAATCTTTGTTCTCTCTACTCCTTATTAAGGGCATTTGGATTACTTTTGTTTTTATTGGAACCTCTGTCAATATGCCCTAACTTCATTCTTTTGCTAGTATCCTTCAAGGATACATTGTTCCGAACCATGCACTCTTGGGCAACTGTCTGCTTTCCCCTATTATCTAGTTTAAAAGCTGCATTTCCTTTTTAAAGGTTAATGCCAGCAGCCTAGTTCCATTCCACTTAAGGTAGAGCTCACCCCTTCGGAAAAACCCCTACTTTTTCCAGAATGTTGCCCAGTTCCCATCAAATCCAAACCCCTCATCCTTGCACCATTGTCTCATCCACGCATTGAGACTCCGGAGCTGTGCCTGCCTTTTGGGTCCTGCACATGGAATGGGAAGCATTTCAGAGGATGCTACCCTGGAAGTTCTGGATTTCAACTTCCTACCTAAAAGCTTAAATTTTGGCCCACAGAATCTCCCTACCACACTTTTCTATGCCCATCAACACAACTATAATTTCCTATGCCCCAACAACAGCTGCAGAAGAGGATGAAGTTTAATTCTATGAACAAGTACAAGCTGAAATTGACAGAATATGCAAACAGGATATCCTGATAGTCATGGGTGACTGGAACGCAAAAATTGGCAACAAAGAAGAAGGCAAACTGCTTGAAATTATGGACCTTTCAACAGAATTAAAGCTGGATTAAGACTGATAGTCTGCAAGACCAATGATCTTTTCATCTTAGTCGCCTTCTTCCAGCAACAGAAGTGGCAACTGTACACATGGATTGTACAAAAATGAAATCTGTGGAAAGCAGAGATGAAAAGCTCTATAACATCAACAAAGACAAAACCTGGAGCTGACTGTGGTACAGATCACCAACTGCTAGTATGCAAACTCAAGTTAAAGTTGAAAAAGATCAAGCTGTTAATGAATGTAACAAGATATGACCTTGAGAATATATCACTGGAATTTAAACACTGCTTGCAAAATGGAATTTAATATGGACTGTTCAATGTTATGCACTTAAGGAAGAACAATCCAAACTATGGCTACATAATGGAAGATTCCACATTTAGAAATTGCCATGCAAGAAAAGGATTTATGTATCATCACGAATAATACATTGAAACCCTCTGCCCAGTGTGAAGTAGCGTCCAAGAAAGCAAATAGAATGCTAGGAATCATAAGGAAAGGAATGAAAAACAAAACCCAGGATATTGTAATGCTTCTGTATTGTTCCACGGTACAATTCTGGTCACCATATAGCAGAATTAGAAAAGGTACAGAAAAAAGCCACCAAACTGGTAAAGGGGATGGAGGCTGTTCTCTATACATTTTGAGGTATGGCTTAGAAGGTTAGGGCTCTTCAGCTTGGAAAAGAGACAGCTGAGGGGAGATATGATAATAGTGTATACAATAATGAATAGAGTGGAACAGGTAAATGCAGATTGGTTGTTTACTCCTTCAAAAAGTAAAAAGACTAGAGGATGCTTGATGAAGCTACAATGTAAACCATTTAGGACTAATGAAAGAAAATATTTTTTCACTTAGCGAGTAATCAAACTCTGGAATTTGTTACAAGAGGATGTAGTACAAGCTGTTAGTGTAGCTTGGGTTTAAAAAAGGTTTGGTCAAATTCCTGGAGGAAAAGTCCATAAACCATTAATAAAGAGGTTCAGGGAAATCCACTGCTTACCTAGGATGAGCATTATGGAATTTGTTTACTTTTTTGGGAACCTACCGGTACCTGTGACCTGGATTGGCCACAGATTGAAACGGGCTTGATGGACCCTGGTCTGACCCAGTATGGCATTTTTTAAGATTTTCTTGCTAGATTCCAGAGGGTTCCAAAATATATAAAGGACTGAGATTTTCTAAGGAAAGACATTTTCCCTCCTCCTCTCTCTCTCTCTTAAGATGCCAGTGTCTTTGAAGGCTAGGTAGTAGTTCAGACCCGTACCAAATTGGAGAGGCAGTTTGGGTGCTATCTTAAACCCAAACAACCAACAGAGAAGCATAGAAGGTAGCAGTCTCAGAGAGGTGCTACTACTTTTGCAGCAGTTGAGACTGGTTTAGAAGCCAAATGGCTTGTAAAGGGAAGATTCCTACTGGGGGGGGAAGCAGAGGATACTGCACGCTGTTTGCTTGGTGTGCCACCCAGAGAGAACAATAACTTAGAGGACGTGTTTTTGAGTAGAGTACAAGTTGCTGTGGAAAGTAACAATCTGCATAAAGGTTAGAGGTGCAGGCACAGTGTGCTTTGAGGAAAAAGGGAGCAATAGCCGTGAGGAGTCACCAAGAGGATAATTGGAAACTGGCACGTAGTTAGCTTGCATTTTCTTGCTTGTACTTTATGCCTATTTTATAAAGTCAAGACTGTGCATACCAGACTTTCTAAAATAGAGCGCATGTGTGAAAGTGTATAGGTGCGCTAAGATGCAAAACCTTTTACCAAGCCTAAAGATGGTGTAAATCTCACCTACTGTTGATATTATGCATGTCAATTTAAATAAATTTATAATGTATGTGTGTAATTGCTCACACCAAACTCTGCCCATATGCACACACAATGAAAGTACTGTCGCCACCTCCTGGCCGGGCGTATAGCCGGGCACCAGGAGAGTGTCGCCTTGTTGCCCTTCAGAGTAAGTTTCCCAATATGGCTGCCAGCAAAGGTTGCTGGGAACTGTAGTCCACTTATCTTTAATAGGCAAAGTAGTGTGAACACAAGTGGTTTAGGCGAAACAGAGAATATTTATTTGTTTTGGGGTTTTCCACCTCGCATTATAAGTAGCAATGCTGAACATAAATAGGATTCTTTTCCAACACAAAGGAAATAAAGTTCACAACGTAATCCCAGGTTGGTCACCATCAGCAATAATTAACTTCACAGGATTCGCTCACAAAGCTTAGGCTGCAAACCTTCTTTCAAATGAATCACAGGAACTGTTTTCCTCACAGCTTCCTTAGAACAAGCATAGCTTCCAAAAGTGTCCAGTAAGTTTCCTCTGCTGTGTCTTTCACTCACAAACAGCTTCCTTACTATTAAACAAACATTCACTCAGCTGTGCCTGGATTTAGCACACTTCTAGCTCATTGGCCATACAAAAAGAACATTGAATTTCTCCAGGACTATTTTCATAATCCTCATAGCCACTTCCTATCTCCATTTCTTCCACGGAGTCATCACAACACTCTTCAGAGGGTACATGACTGTAGAGCTTACTCTTTTGTTTCAGCAATAAATCATTTAAATGTTCAAGCAGCACTTTCTTCTGCTCTATCTCTTCAGAGAGCATGGACTCAGGAAATGCAGACAAGCTACTCTCTCTACAGTTTGGCTGGCTAGTTGAATTGGTTTCTCTAACCGGAACTAACCCCTTCAACTCTTTCTGGTGCAGGGATTTAGGAACACCGACTTGCCTAAATCCTGGGCCTCTCAGTTGTTCCCCTCCGTCTTGCACATAGCCATGCTGCCTCTTCTCTGCAGAAGCTTGTATCCTCGGTAGCACTTTCCTTCTTTGCTGTATTGGCCTTGGACCTGCTTCAGCCAGATCCCACAGCTCACTGCTTTGAACTCCAGCAATTCCCGTCCTGCTGCTTCTCTCAGTTCTGCTGCTTCTTGTTCCTTCCCCTCTCCTTCTTCCTCTTCCTTCTCCTCCAATTCCTTCTCCTCTAATTCCTTCTCCTCTAACTGCCTGTTCAAACACAGGAGTTTTAAACTGCTCTCTCCCAGGGGCCACGCCTTTCTCCCAGCACACGTGGGAGCTGCTAGGCTTCACTCTAGCCCTGACGTGCTGAAGTGGGCGGGGCTTGATGCTGGCTGTGCTCTGACTCAGAGGTTCTCGGTTGCTGGGGAAACCCTGAATGCTCTCATTTTTAAAGGGATAGGCTTCACCCCCTTGCCATTCCATTTCCTCTGAACTGGCTTCGTCATCACAGTAAGCATGATGAAAACTATGCACATACTTTCACATCAGTCCAGTATTTTATACAAAGCCATTTACGCTCATGTAACCATTTAGCCTTGTAAATGACTATAAAAGTTGAATGTACATATGTAGTTTCTGCACAAATCTTGTTGGCTCCTCTTAAGCTTATCCCCTAAATGAGCAAAGAGACCAGGGGAGAGAGGATCACACAGCTCAAATAGCAGCGAGTGACAAGCATGTGTGTTGATTGAGTTCAGTCACTCAAGATCAAGAGCACTAAGTGATTCATAAGATGAGAACATTCAAGAAAGAAAGAGGAGAGATGTTTGAAGAGAGGAGAATCCCAAGGAATGATTTACATCTAAGACCTGAATGTTCCATTGGCGAAGCAGTCTGAATTCTTTTATTTTGTGCATTCTCCTTATTCAGAAAAACTTTAATAGCAGATTAAATTGCATTTATTTTTATTCTGTCAAGTAGATGAAAGATGCCATTTAAAAGCACTTATCTGGATAGCAGTATCTGCTGTTCAGATCAGTTGGTGATGCTGGCCAGGTCTATCGATCAATTGTCAGTGATACTATCTGGATAGTACCACCAAAATTCATCACGGACAATGCAGCACTATCTGTATAGTGCCAGGGCAGAGTGTTAGTGGTCATAGTGTTAGCTGCAATATTCATTCTGCTATATGGATCATTTTAGGACAGCGAAAAGACTGTCTTCAGTTACCTAATGGCTCTCTAGATAGCAGTCTCAATATCACCATTAACCAGATGGTGGCCGGCACTGAATATCTGGATTGTATTTAAATGTCAAGCAGAGTGTTTAAGTACTAGGATGTAAATTTTTAACCAACTCCTCTCGGGTGTGGCTGATGCAAAACTGATGGGAGAGCGCGAAAAGGCAAGAAGGTATAAGACTCTGGTGTAAAAGTTCTGAAGATTTAATTTCTATCTGCTCACCTTAAAAGGCCCAGAAAAATACAATTCTCCCTGGAGCCTTCTGAGTCCATTCTTCTTAAAGGGTCGACAAAGGGATTTTACTACGTAAGCACTATCCCCTTTCCAGCCTACTTCCTTGGAATGTCTTCACGCCATTGCAGTGGTTCTCTGTACAATGCTAGGGACACACCTGGCCACTCAGGTTTTCAGGGTAACCACAATGAATATGGATGAGAGAGATTTACATACATTGGAGGCAGTGCATGGAAATTTGTCATGCATATTCATTGTGGTTCCCCAAAAACCTGTCCCAAATCGTGTGCCCCAGAGACTGAATCGAGAACCCCTGATCTAGTGGAATAAAATTATGCCCATGTAGGCAATGGACCTGACTTTGTAGCAGGATGTTTATGCGAGATATCCTAAAGGGCACCTATTTCAAGCCTGCTTTCTAAAGGTAATACAGACACTGATGTTTCTCTACAAACTGGGGGGGGGGGGGGAGAGGAGGGGGATATAAAGTGTATAATGTACATAGTTACTCCCAAATACAAGTATCAATGATTTTCCAAGTTGCTTTCTCTGTTTAATGTAAAATGTTCTGTTACAATGTAAACCGCTTTGACCGTAGGATAAAGTGGTATGAAAAAACTATCAAATAATGCTTTTACAGTGACTAGCCATCGCTGCTGAAAACTGAACCTAAATATTCAATGCAGGGGTCATATAAGAGCACCAGCACTGAATATTTGGGTTGGCTAGATAGCAAGTTAGCTAACTGGTCAACACCAATATTCAGCTAAAGCTAGGCATATAAATGACTGGCCTAACATCTTAGCTGCTTTGGGAATATCGCCCCAGTCGATTATCCCTGGTCGCTGCCTCCGCTCCACCCCCAGAACACCGAGACTCTAGGTAGCTAGCTTTGAGGCAACTGGAGGTTGTAACCAGAGATATTCAGTGGCAATAAACATCTTAATGCTGCCGAATATCCACTGAGCACCATTTAGGTGGATTGCAGGTCTGCAATTCGCCTAAATGGCTTTGATTATCAAAGCCCCCCCCCTCCCCCGGCTTCCAGAACTAGCTTCTATAGCACGCAAATGCTAATGCACATGTTTGCACACATCCTGAAATTGATACAAATATATGCATGTCTTCTACGCTTGTGCGGCCATATTGTAAGCTTACCAGATTTTTGGAGGGAGAATCTGGGATACTTGGAGAAAAAGTAACATCTTGGAGTTTTGGGACTGAGGAACAGGAGGAGGGAGGGAGTCCTCCTCCAACTATACAGAGAATGCTGGTTTTGCATGGCACAGGAAGCTGGAGTGCTTTTGAGTACCATTCCTGCTGCCAATGTGGAGGATGAAGGGAGTGAGGGTGGGAGGGATCAAGAAGACTTGATAGGCCACTTGCACCCCATTGGAGGGTCTTATGGGAGAAGATGTGTCCTTTGCCCCTTCACTGAAATCAGGGACACGAGGTAGCTTTAGTCCATGGAGTTGGCTACATTAGTTCAAAATTGGGGACAATCCCTGAAAATCAGGGACATCTTTTATTTATTTATTTAAAATACATTTATATACCGTGTTTTCCCAAGTTTCAAATACGGTTTACAAGGAACATCAAAATGAATTGTACAAACAAGATCTCAATTCAGTTACATTATAGCTGTTGGAACTATTTACATTAAAACTGTAGGGTTTACAAAAAAATAATTAGTTCATTTATATCAACTATTTACGTTAGGTTAGGATACTAATCTTAATTACCTTAAACTGTTGGAACGATTTACATTAAGCTGTAATGAAGTGTCTCAATAGGTTGTAAGGTAAGTAACCTTACAACCTATTGAGACACTGGTAACCTTACCATATTTTCTAAAATATGCATGTATATCATAACTCCACCTCTTTTACCCAGATTAGAGCCTCAGAAGTGCCTACAAATAGATCATATAAAAGTAGGTGCACATGTGCTTTTTATGCATGTATATGGTTGAACAATTTTATTAAAGCTTTTTTTTTTCTGTGTGTAAAACAGGCTTCTATTACAGTGGTTCCTAAACTGTGGATTAGGACCCCAAATAGTGTCACATTATCAGTGGATGAGGATCATAGAAATAGGCTGGTCCCCCTCCTCCTTAACCTGCACTGTAACTTCTGCCCAGTAGTGGCAGAAAGCATAGGTCCTTCCCTCTCCTCCTGTGTGGGAGGAAGTCGTCGGCGAGAGTCAGAGAAGAGCAGAAGCAGACAGCCCTGTGGCACCCAAGGTAAGTGCTGCTGGGTTGTTTGCTGCTGCTCTCGGTCCCAGAGAAAAGTAACAGCAGAGGCAATGGGTGCCCCCGGAGGGCCGGCACTCTAGGCAACCACCTAGTTCACTTAAAGGTAGCACTGGCCCTTGCCAGGCCCAATCAAAATGTGTAATGTATAACTTATATAGAATAGTGGCTGAATATGTAATCCAATCTAATATCACTGCTATCTGCATAATTTGAAAGTCTGCCCCTTTAATGCATATATAGTATTCAGCCATTCATCTGATTTTTGGCTCAAAACTATAGGGGTTATTTTAGAAGCATCCTCACTTCTAAAATACAGCCTTTACCTACGCAGATAGACTTAAACATGTCAATAGCATTTTAGAAGAGGTGCTTTCTAAACATGGGGATCCTGACTATGTCTAAAAATTCTGGAGGTATAGGGAAATCCATGTCTATAATGCAGGTCCGCCCAGATCATTCCCTCTCCCATTTCATATAGTCCATGTTTCTAGCAAAACTTGTAGATGTCAGCATTTTATATCTGTCCTGAGGGAGGTATAAGTACTTGCTGGCGGGGGCAGCCGTAAATTTGAAGGTCTGTTCTCCTCCCCCTCCCCCCCCAAACCTTCATCACACCCACGGACACACCTCTTGCAAGTGTAATTAGTTATCGACTACATGCAGTAGAGTGAACTCGTCTCATGTGTCTCTTGCTATTTCTGAAACATGTCATAACAGATGACCTTTCAGAGTGGATTTCAGCTTCAGGAACAAAAAGAAGTCTGCAGGGGCAAAATCTGGAGAGTAGGGAGATTGTGGGACTAGAGACATCTTATGCTTTGCCAAAAAGTGAATGATTAAGGAGCAATGAGTGATTGTGACATGGTTCACTTTTTGCTCATCTGTCCAAAGATGTGGACAAATTTTGCAGCAACACAATTCATCTGGAGTTTTTCAGTCACAATTGTGTGACACACATTTTTACTGATGCCTATTTCTTCAGCAAATCCATGGACAGTTAGGTGATGATTTTCAAGAATCAAAGCACACACTTTAACGTGATCATTGTCCATTGACGTGGAATGCCTTCCAGTTTTGGGATAGTCTCCAGTGGACATTCTGCCCGATTTCAAACATCGGTACCATTTGTAGCATTGTTTGTGGTTTAAACAATCCTCTCCATCAGCTTGCTGCAACATCTGAAAAATCTTTTTAAAAGTCAGTTTCACACAGAATTTCACGCAAATGCATTGCTCTTCAAGATCCTTCATATTTCAACTTGCAAAAAATAGCAAAAGGCACATGAGACGAGTTCACTCTATTGCATGTAGTCCATAACTAATTCATGTGGCGTGATGAACAAGTGGGAGGCTAAAGCACAAAGTCACCATTACACATCACCATTATCGTGAGTCTGCTGTTTTGGCTCACTGGTACCCTCTTTAGCAAATTTGGTTTCTTTTTGGACAGACCTCATACATGAAAATTGCTTGTATGAATATATGTCTATGAATGAACACACATGCAGTCAATTTGTGATCTGGAAATTCTAGCATGCTGTGGCAGCATGGTTATTACTTGGGGCTCTGGGATCACTCAAACAGGCGAGTCACATCTGGCCTTCAGAAGATCCCTTTTATTAACATTCCAGAGGTTAACAGAAAAACCACCGATACAAAGCTTTTTGGACCATCTCATAAGTTCAAAGGCCTTGTGACCTTCCATCTGAGACCAAATGAAAGCCCTCTCAGGGTTACCAGAGTTCAAAAGGAAAATAACACACCTCTTTGAAGCCTCAGCCTACATGTACCTTGCTTTCTTTACAGAGTTAATCTAAGGTTAGGCTGGCTTTGAGTATGAGGGCTTTCTGGCATTTGGCCTATCTGAGTTGCTGTTTCAGTACCCAACATCACATATTGGCAGTGGCATAGCAAGGGCAGAATAGTGGGTGTGGCCCACTGCAGGTGCTAGTCCAAAGGGGAGTACATCCCTGCTAAGCTTATAGAGGCAGCGCAGAAAACTTACCATAAAGCTGGCTTGCCTTGCTGTCTCTGTGGGCCTTGCTGCTCTTCTTGTAATTCATTAGACTTCAGACAGGAGAGAAGAGTGGCCAGGCCCATGGAGACAGCACGACAAGCCAGCTTATTGGTACGGTTTGTCTGCAACTTTTCTGAGGAGACAACTTTTATGTTCAATAATTCTCGTTCATGTACTCCTTTCAGTCTTTCCAATATAACATAACTTACAGGGACATAGTATAAGATAAACAACATTGGTAGTCTCACAGTTTGAAAAATCACAGAGATTTACTCTATAGGAAGTAATGGGATGAATAAATTCTTTTTTTAGTAACCATTGCATTTACACATATTGTGCATCTACCACACTTAAAATGACTGTACGCCTTCAGTGAAAAACGAGGTTTACTTAAGGCTGATGGCACCAGGATATCTCGTAAATTTGAGTTTCTTTTATAGGCCACTAATAACTTTGTCTTTTAAAAAAGGTAATGAATCCAAAATATGCCATGCATTACATAGGATGTGAGTTATCTCTCTTGAATATTCGGAAAAAGTGAGTGTACAGACTATCTTATTGGTCTTTTCCTGAGCACGACCTTTTAAAAGGGACATTCTATCTGAAGAACTTGCATGATGTAGTGCTTTCTCAACACAATCTATTGGATATCCACTGTCTAAAAATCTATTGCTCATACTTATAGCTTGATTTTCAAAGTCATCATCAGTGGTGTATAATCTGCGAACTCTTAAAAACTGACTTATCGGTAAATTTTCTTTTAAAGAACGATTATGAAAACTACTGAAGTGTAATAGTGAGTTTCTATCAGTATGCTCTTATTAGTCTTAAATGGGTTACATTGTAGCTTCATTGCATGGCCTCTAATGTTTCTACTTTTTTTTTTTTTAAATGTTATTTATAGATTATTCTTATTATTACATCCAAACATTTGAATGAAAAGAAAATACAGAGGCAATCAAAAACAAGTAATTCAAACAAAAGTAATAATCCCCCCAATACAATTAGACCACTAATAGAAGAAAAACCGGGAAGTACCAGGAAAATATATTTAAGAACACGTCTTAACATAAAAATTTTTTAACAAAGGCGGGAAGAATTATGCGTCAGCCAAATGAGAAAGCACAGGAACTTCAACTACAATCTCCTTCCTAGCCTCCAGAAAATCTTGAAGCTGCCTAGGCTCAAAAAACAGATACAATTTTTGTTTGAACGTAACACAACACTTTACAGGAAATTTTAACGGAAAGGTAGCCCCAAGGGCCTAAAACCTGGGGCGAAGGGCCAAAAAACCCTTCCTTCTCAGCTGCGTATCACGAGAGACATCAGAAAATATTCTAACCTTGAACCAAGGAAAACCTCATTAATATTTCTGAAGTACATTTTAAGAACATAAAATTTATCTGACTCTAAAGCCATGGTAACGAGCAAGGTAGCCCTTCCTGTAATAACCTCTAAGAAGTTTGCTAGGAAGCCCGTAAGATCTCCTAACCCAGGGGAAGTGGGAGAGTTATCGGGAACCTGAGCACCTACACCCACCGACAGGTATTGGGCCCTAACCATGGGCGGAAACTATTCCGGGGGGATCTTTAAAACCTCCCCAAAATACTTCCGCACCATGTCCACAGGTGACAACACAGGAGACCTGGGGAAATTCAAAAACCTCAAATTGCATCTACAGGCCTGATTTTCTAAATACTCCATCTTCTTAATAGACACTAATTTGTCCTTAAGCTGGGCAGTAACCAAGTCCCGAAGCTGACCCACATCTCCTTTCAACCTGGATATCCGCACTGCTTGCTCTTCATGGACAGTAGAGAGAGTTGCACACGTTGACTTCATCACCACCAAATCAGTACATATAGAACCCAAAACAGTAGACAAGGAGTTGTTTAAAGCTGCCAAACCATCCCACAGTGATTCCAAGGTAAAAACTGCGGGCCTTTCCAATATAGGAATACCCGGGAGATTCTCCTCACGAACCGGCACAGCCACAGACTCCAACAACGATAGACTCCTAACTCCACTGGTCTCTCGATGCACCTTCACGCCGGGGGAGACATCCAACTCAGCCGGACCTCCTCTCATGCTCTGCCGATCAGGAGTGCTCATCGGCACCGCTGCAGGCAGTGCTACCTCAGCCGGGGACACACTTCCGGGTCGCGGTGGAGGGGTGCGCTGCTCAGGAGAGAGCCAGACACCCGAGATGCTCAGGGGCGATACTCCTCCTACCGCCCCCACCGAAGATGCTGCTCCGCTACCAACCAGAAAGCCGCAGTCACTGAGAACACGCTGACCAGAGGAAACCGGCAGGTCCGAAGGAGGCAAAGGAACCTGCTTCTGTTTTCACCGCCCCATCGCTCATCGCAAGGGGGAAATTCCTCGATGAAACGCCAAGCACAGTCGAGAGCGTCTTACAGCTGGTAAACGGTGTTTCTACTTTTTGATGGCGTAAACAACTTATCTATATTTACCCGTTCCACTCAATTCACTAATTTCTAGACTTCTATCATATCTCCCCTCAGCCTTCTCTTTTCCAATTTGAAGAGCCATAAACTTTTAAACCTCTCATCATAGGGGTATCCTTCCTTCCCCTTTACCATTTTGTTGGTTGTTTTCTGTACCTTTTTCTAATTTCGTTATATCCTTTTTAAGATGCGGCGGCCAGAACTGCACACAATATTCAAGGTGCAATCAAACCATGGAATGATATAGAGGCATTAATAATATCCTTGGTTTTATTCTCCATTCCTTTCCTTATGATTCCTAGCATTATATTAGCTTTCTTGGCTGCCGCTGCATGCTGGACAGAGGGTTTCAACATATTATCCACGATGACTTCCAAATCTTTTTCTTGGGTGGTGGTTTCCAAGGTGGTACCTTGCATTGAGTAACCAAAGTGTGGGATGTTCTTTCTTAGGTGCATAAATTTGCACTTGTCCACATTAAATTTCATCTGCCATTTGGACTTCCAGTCTTCCATTTTTTCAAGGTCCTCTTGCAATTTTTCACAATCCTCTTGGGTTTTAACAACTTTGAATAATTTTGTTTCATTTGCAAATTTGATTACCTCTCGTTATTCCTATATCCAGGTCATTTATGAATATGTAAAAAGCAGCAGACTCAGCACAGATCCCTTGGTTATTCCACTATTCACCTTTCTCCATTGGGAAAATTGGCTATTTAGCCCTCCCCTCTGCTTTCTATCTTTTAACCATTTCCTGATCCACAGTGGTACACTGCTTCTTATCCCATGACTTTTTAGTTTTGCCAAGAGTCTCTCATGAAGGACCTTGTCAAAGGCGTTCTGAAAATTCACATATACTATATCAACCAACTCACCTTTGTCTACCTATTTATTCACACCTTCAAAAAAACATAACAGATTAGTAAGACAAGACCTTCCTTGGCTAAAGCCATGTTGGCTGTCTCCCATTAAGCCATGGCTATCTACATGTTCAGTAATTTTGTATTTTATAATAGTTTCTACCATTTTCCCGGTACTGATGTCAGGCTCACCGGTCTGTAGTTTCCCGTATCACCATTGGAACCCTTTTTACAAATTGGAGTTACATTGGCCATCCTCCAATCTTCAGATATTACAGATGATTTTAATGATAGTTCACAGATGACTAATAGTAGGTCTGCAATCTCATATTTCAGTTCTTTCAACACCCTTGGATACATACCATCCAATCTAGGTGATTTGCAACTATTCAGTTTATTAAAATAGTTGTACTACATCTTCCCGGTGTATTGATATTTCTTTCAGTTCTTCGTAGGCATCACCTTTAAAAACTATTTCAGTCATGGGTAATATCCCTACATCTTCCTCAGTAAAGACCGAAGCAAAGAATTCATTCAGTTCTCCACTATGGCCTTGTCCCCTTTTAGTGCCCCTTTTACCCCCCCCTTTTTACCCTTAATGGTCCAACTGACTCCCTCAAACGCTTTTTGCTATGAATGTACTTGAAAAAGTCTATCTCCAGGAACAAGCAGGAATGAGTCTTCACATATGGGTACGTCGGTACCGACGGAGCCTGCACGGGAACGCTCCCCAGCTTCCCAAAAAGGAAAGCTTTTGGGAGCATCCCACAGCGCCTGCGTGCTGCCTTCCCGCCTTTCCTGACCATCTCTCCTCAGTTCTTCTTTGCCGCGGAGCCAGCAGGTCGAGCCCTGTCACCGCTGAAGTAGTTCTTTATTTTATTTCTTTGGTCGCGTGTCTGCCTTCCCCGACTCCGGACCGGTACCGCCGGTCTTTTTCTCTTTCTTTCTTTAAAAAAAAAATATATATATTTTCTCTTCACTTAGTGTATCTCTTCTTGGGCCTCAGGGCCTACAAGAAAATTTCCCTTATGGAAAAACCAGCCTCCGGGTTTAAAAAATGTACTAAGTGTAGCAGTACTATTTCTGTTACAGATACCCATGAATGGTGTCTTAAATGTTTGGGTCCTGAACACTCCATTCTGGATTGTCCGTCCTGCTCTCTAATGTCTAAACGGGGGTTACAGAACCGAGCAGCCAAGCTCCATGTGCTGTTTCCCGCTGATGCACCGTCGGTAGCATCGACATCTTCCAGGTCTTCTTCTCCTGATGGATCTCAGGTAACCAAACATAAACCTAGCAGGTCCTCGAAGGGTAGATCTCCCTCTAAGCATCGAGATGCCTCCGGGCTTGCCCTCGAGGATCCTGTGCCAGCAAAACAACCCCGGCGGGAAGCTCCGGCTTCCAAAGCTCCTCCTATGGGGTTACAGGTTGACATCGATGGCACGGCCTCGACCGATCACCTGTTAGATTGCTCTGGGATACCGGCACAATCTCCCGGTACCGACTTCCAGGCATTCATGGCGTTGATGGATCACAATGTTCTGTCCATGCAGCAGGCTATTACGGCCTTCATTCAAGCTGCGACGCCGCTGGTACCGAAACAAACTCTGTTCTCGGTATTGGCTCCGGTACCAGCACCAGCACCGATACCGGTACCGACTGCATCGACATCGACATCGACCAGGATACCGGCTGCAGTGGTTCCTTGTCCAGGGCTGCTTACCGGTACCGATCCGGTACCGGGGACACCCGATGTCGATACTTCTCGATACGCGTATCGAGCGTTGGAAGAGCACCCTGACAGGTGATACTTCGATTCCTCTGATGATTCTGATACATCAGACGAGTCTCCTGAAGTATCCATAGCCCTTCCTGAAGAGCCTTCTTCTCCAAAAAGAAGAATGTCTCCTCCAGAGGATTTGTTCTTTCAAGACTTCATAAGAGAAGTAGCTAAAGGACTTTCTATTTCAGTAACTTCTGAATCAGAGCCTAGAGCTAAAAAATTGGATATTTTAGGCTATTCTAGAGCTCCTAAAGAGGCAGTCACCTTACCAATTCATGAGATTCTTTATGAACACATGATTGATCTATGGGAGACTCCTCTCACTCTCTCTCGTAGATTGGACACTATGTATCATGTCCCTCCTTGTCCTGGATTTCAGAAAACTCAGCTTCCTCACCATTCCATTGTGGTGCAGTCAGCTATGAAGAGGATGAAGAGTACAAAGAGACACTCTTCTGCTCCTCCAGGAAGAGAATGCAGGACCTTGGATGCCTTTGGTAGGAAAATCTTCCAAGCCAGTATGCTTATTGCCAGAATCAACTCATATAGCCTTTACATGGGTATGTTTCTAAAGGAAGTTGCACAAAAACTGCACACTTTCCTCCCTTTTCTTCCAGAGGATAAAAGGGAGGAATTCCTCATTTGGCTTAAGCATACCCAAGACATTTCAAAGTTTTCCAACAGGGCAGCCTTTGACTCCTTTGAAGGTGCCAGCAGAGCCTCAGGCATTGCCATAGCTGCTCGCAGAATTGCTTGGCTCCAGGCTTCTGATTTAGAGCCCTGGGTTCAAGATGGCTTAGGAAATCTTCCCTGTACAGGTGAAAACCTATTTGGCAAAGAATGGCAAATAAAAGCCACTCAAATGGATGCAGAAAACTCTGCTCTGGATAGACTTTCAAAGTCAACCTCCATTCCTGCCAAGAAAAAGCCTTTTAAAAAGTCTCTCTTTAAAAAGGGCAGATTTCCTTCTACTTCTGGCCAACAATCTTCTACAGGTCGCTTTGCCACTAAGTGTCAGCAACCTAAACAGGCCAGGCCTAAGCCTACAGGGGCTGCTGCAACTCAGCAGGCCCAACCTCCTCAGGGTTTTTGACTTGATGCTAGAGAACCTAGCCTTTCTGACTCTAAAGCAGCCAGAGCCTCTCACCATTCCAGGAAGGTTGGCTCATTTTGCTCCCAGATGGGAGCAAATAACATCAGAGCAGTGGACCCTCTCCATCATAAGAGGGCTACAATCTTCATTTCTCAGACCTTCCTCCCCACACCATGGTGAGACACTTCAATTCTCCCACATCTCTTCTCGACCTTCTAGGTCAAAAGGTAACTACCCTTTTTGCCCAAGGGGCAATAGAAGAAGTTCCTCTTCTTCATCAAGGGTCAGGGTTCTACTCCCCCTATTTTCTCATTCCAAAGAAGACAGGGGGATACAGACCCATCTTAGATCTCAGAGAATTGAACAAATTTCTATGCAAGGAAAAGTTCAAGATGCTTTCTCTGGGCACTCTCCTTCCATACCTTCAAAGTCAGGATTGGCTTTGTTCTCTAGATCTCAAGGATGCGTACACCGATGTCCTCATCCATCCCTCTCACAGAAGATTCCTACGGTTTCTTTTCCAAGGAAAACATTACCAATAGAGAGTTCTTCCTTTCGATCTGGCCTCTGCCCCAAGAGTGTTCACCAAATGCATGGCAATAGTTGCTGCATTTCTACGAACTCTGGGAATATTTGTCTTCCCATACCTGGACGACTGGCTCATTTGAGCTCCATCTCAGTCAGAGGCCCAGAATTCCTTGGACCGCACAAGGCGCATTCTGCAGTATCTGGGACTTGTGGTAAACCTCCCAAAGTCTCAGCTCACCCCTACTCAGTCCCTAGAATTCATAGGGGCCTGGTTGGATACCACTACTGCAAGGGCTTACCTTCCTCAGGCCCGTTGCCAACGTCTAATGCAGTTAGCCTCCCATATTCAGTCAAAAAGCCACTTAACTGCCCGGGAGATGCTACAACTGCTAGGCCACATGGCTTCCACAGTGCATGTGGTTCCCTATGCTCGCCTACACATGAGAATAGCTCAGTGGACTTTGTCCACCCAGTGGACTCAAGCTTCAGGAGCTCTCTCAGACCAAATAGCAACCACCAAACATCTCTTTTGGTCTCTCCAATGGTGGATGTCCACTCAAAATTTGTTGCTGGGGTCCCCCTTCCAACAGTTGTTGCCCCAAGCAACCCTCACAACAGATGCCTCCCAAACAGGTTGGGGAGCCCATCTATAGGACCTCTCCACTCAAGGCACTTGGTCCCCACAGGAGACCTCCCTTCATATCAACCACTTGGAGCTTCGAGCAGTTTTTCTAGCTCTCAAGGTCTTTCATAACCTCCTCAGGTACAAGACAGTCCTCATTCATACGGACAATCAAGTAGCCATGTTTTACATAAACAAGCAAGGAGGAACTGGCTCTCTGTCGCTTTGCAACGAAGCTTTAAGATTGTGGGCCTTCGCCAGAGAGCATCAAATCCATCTCCTGGCAGTATACCTCCCAGGAGTCCAAAACTCTTGGGCAGACAGACTCAGTCGAGTTCTGCTTCCACACGAATGGTCTCTGCACATGGATCAGGTACTCAGAATCTTCCAAGAATGGGGAACCCCGGACATAGACCTCTTTGCAAGTCCGTGGAATGCCAAACTTCCCCGGTTCTGTTCCAGAATTCCGTGTCAGGAAGTTCAGGCCAAGGATGCCTTCCTCCTCCATTGGGGTCAAGGCTTCCTGTATGCATTTCCACCCATTCCCTTGATTCCCAAGACTCTGTTCAAACTCCAGAGGGATCAAGGATCTATGATCCTCATAGCTCCACGCTGGCCACTACCCTCTACTTCTACATCTCTCCCAAGCCCCCTCTCTGGACTTGGGAGCTGCTCCAGACCTTCTGTCTCAGGAGGAAGGGACTTTGTGGCTCCCAAACCTCAAGTCCCTACACCTCAGAGCTTGGTTACTGAAGGCCTAGACCTTCAAGACTGGAATCTTTCTCAACAAGTGAAGGATATCCTCCATGCTTCCAGAAAACCTTCCACCAGGCGTTCTTATGCTTTTAAATGGAAAAGGTTTTCCATTTGGTGTGCTGAAAAGGGTCTTGACCCTCTAGCACTACCTTTCAATTCTCTGTTAGACTATCTCCTGCATCTTTCCAATGCAGGCCTTAAAACAAATTCAGTAAGAGTCCATTTGAGTGCTATTGCAGCATCCCTTAAGCCCATCAATGGACAACCTATTTCCTCTCATCCTCTCATTGCAAGATTCATGAGAGGCCTAACTTTAACTAAACCTCCCATTAGGCCTCCTCCGGTGGCATGGGACTTAAATTTGGTTCTTGGTCAGCTCATGAAGCCACCTTTTGAACTCTTAGCCACTACCTCCTTGAAGTTCCTTTCATGGAAGGTTATTTTCCTCATTGCAGTTACTTCAGCTGGCCGCATCAGTGAACTGCAGGCATTAGTGGCTAATCCACCTTATACAAGGTTCCATCATGATAAGGTAGTCCTTAGGACAAATCCACACTTTATGCCTAAAGTGGTCTCTCCTTTTCATCTTAATCAAGAAGTATATTTACCTGTCTTTTTTCCAGCTCCTCATGCATCTAGTGCAGAGAGGAATCTTCATACTCTGGATTGTAAAAGAGCTCTTGCTTTTTACTTACATAGGACACAGCAACATAGAAAGTCTTCCCAGCTTTTTGTTGCTTTTGATCCTTCTCATTTGGGACTTCCAGTCTCTAAGAGAACACTGTCCAATTGGATTGCTCAGTGTATTTCTTTCGCCTACCAGAGTAAGAACCTTTCTCTGGAGAGCCATGTCACAGCTCAAAAGGTGAGGGCCATGGCCACCTCTATGGCTCATCTAAATTCTGTGTCCATTGACCAGATCTGTCGAGCAGCCACCTGGGCCTTGGTTCATACCTTCACAGCCCATTACTGCTTGGACAAGGACTCCCGCCGGGATGCCTTGTTTGGTCAGGCTGTCCTCAAACACCTGTTCCATTCTCAAACAACTCCTACCCTCCTTCCCTGGATGGATGCCTGAGATCCATAGGAGGAAGTAGACCCCTCTCCAGGGTCTCATATCCTTGGGGATCTCCCAGGCATCTTAGCTAGGGAGTCCCCATATGTGAAGACTCATTCCTGCTTGTTCCTGGAGATAGCACAGTTACTTACCTGTAACAGGTGATCTCTGGGAACAGCAGGAATAAGCCTTCACAACCCTCCCACCTCCCCTAGGAGTTGTATCTCTTTTTCTATCTTTACTTTCCTCTCTCTCTCTATTGTCTCAGCTTTAAACTCGAACTGAGGAGAGATGGTCAGGAAAGGCGGGAAGGCAACGCGCAGGCGCTGTGGGATGCTCCCAAAAGCTTTCCTTTTTGGGAAGCTGGGGAGCGTTCTCGCGCAGGCTCCATCGGTACCGACGTACCCATATGTGAAGACTTATTCCTGCTGTTCCCAGAGATCACCTGTTACAGGTAAGTAAATGTGCTTTATTACCTATTTTTGCTTCCAAAGCAAGCTTCTTCTCAAATTCTGTCTTATCAATGCCTTGCATCTAACTTGTCAGTGCTTATGTTTCCAGTTTTTGTCATGTTTCCAGTTTTTGTCATTTGGCTCCTTTTTCCATTTCATGGCAACAACAGCCTCTCTGACCTCACCTTTAAACCATGCTGGCAGTTTTTGTGACTTACTTCCACTTTTCTTGAAGTATGGAATACAGCTGGTCTGGGCTTCCAAGATGGTATTTTTAAACACCTATGCTTGATGTAAATATTTAACCTTTGCAACTGCCCCTTTTAATTTTTTCTTAACTGTTTAAAAGTTAAAAGGAAGTACTGTGGGTTTCCTTGCTGTCCTTCCTCCATTTATTAAATCAAAAACGATCTTGATATGGTCATTATTGCCAAGTGGCCCCAACACCCTTATCTCTTGCACCAGATCTTGTGTTCCACTAAGAACTAGATTCAGTATAGCTTCCCCTCTTGTTGGCTCATGAATGAGCTGCTCCAAGAAATAATCATTTATTTCACCAAGAAACCTTATCTCTCGAGAATGTCCTGCTGTGACATTGACCCAGTTGATCCCAGGGTTATTGAAATCACTCATTTTTATTACTGTGCTGTAATTTTTGTTAGCTTCTCTGATTTCTTTGAGCATTTCAACATCCATTTGTTCATTCTGGCCAGGTGGTCTATAGTACACCCCCATTGCCATTGCCTTCCCCTTTTTACATGGAATTTCTATTCATAGAGATTCTACAGTGTATTTTGTTAACTGCAAAACTTTAATCCTATGTGATTCAAAGCCCTCTCTAACACAGAAAATAATTCCTCCACCAATTTGATTTACTCTGTCGTTGTGATATAATTTGTACCTAGGTACACAAAGTCCCACTGCTTGTCCTCGTTCCACCATGTCTCGGAGATTCCAATCATATCTAACTTCTCATTTAGTGCTATATATTCTAACTCTCCCATCTTATTTTTCAGATGTCTAGCATTTGCATACAAGCATTTTAGAGGCTGTATTTTATTCATATTAATGTGGCTATCGGTAAGCAGGGGGGATTTTGAATCTTTAGGCTTTGTCTGCTCTATACTCAAGGGCATTTGGGTTACTTTTGCCTTTATTGGAACCTCTCTGTCAATATGCCCTAACTTCAGTCTTTTGCTAGTATCCTTCAAGAATACATTGTTTCGAACCATGCGCTCTTGGGTTACCGTCGGCTCTTCCCTATTATCTAGTTTAAAAGCTGCTCTTTCTCCTTTTTAAAGGTTAATGCCAGCAGCCTGGTTCCATCCTGGTTAAGGTGGAGCCCTTCCCTTCAGAAAAGCCGCTCTTTTCCCCAGAATGTTCCCCAGTTCCTAACAAATCCAAACTCCTCTTCCTTGTATGATCGTCTCATCCACGCATCGATACTCCAGTGCTCTGCCTGCCTTTTGGGTCCCACGTGTGGAACAGGAAACATTTCAGAGAATGCTATCCTGGAAGTTCTGGATTTCAACGTCCTACCTAAAAGCCTAAATTTGACCTCCAGAACCTCCCTACCACACTTTACTATGTCATTGGTACCAGTATGTGCCAAGACAGTATACTCCTCCCCAGCACTATCTAAGACCTTGTGTGTGTGTGAGGTCTGCTTCCTTCACACCAAGCAGGAATGTTAGCAGGCTATCCTTATGTCTACCAGCCACCCAGCTACATGCCTAATGATGGAATCACCAAGTATAACTGCTATCCCTAACCCTTCCCTCATGGGGAAATGGTCCTGAAGAAACCTCCTTGGTGCAAGAGGGTTTTACATCACCTGGAGGGACAGGTCCTAACTACAGGATCACTTCCTGCCACCCCAGGTGATCTCTCTCCTCCATGGCAACAGAACTGCTGCCAGACTGGAGGGAATTGTCCTTAAAGAAATATTTTCACGTTGAACTGCAATCCAGGTGAGGAAATAATCTAACTAGCATCATAACATATGTAACAATGTTATCTTGTTGAGGACTCTAAGAAAACAGGTGTGTCAAAAGTACAAGAATCAAGATCACCAACTGCCCCCTCTACCTGATGGCCTTTTTAAGCACATTCTTAAGTAAATAATGACAATTAACAAATCTTAACTGTATTTTGCAAAACTAATGCAACACTAATGCAACACCCAGTTACATTAGAGCATTGTACATAGTTTGAGTTAATATGTATTTAGTTTCCCCGTTTTCTCCCCCATGTTCAATTCCCTGTTATTTGTAAACTCAATGTTATTTGTATACATTGCAGTATTCTTGTTCGATGTACACCGCGCTGATTTTAATAGCGCGGTATAGAAGAAAATGTTAAATAATAAATAATAATAATAATATCACTTTTAAATAATTTTTAAATAAAATCTCCATTGATAACAGATAAATGATCAGGCATATTCAAAATACATATAGTCCTGGACCATATAGGATTCTCTAGTGCTTCCAATTTATGATGCACAAATAAATAGCTACTCCTTCAAAAGCCTGAAGCGTGGTGACCTGATTCTCTAACTTTTTTTTTTTCATATTTTTAACAGTGACCTTAATTGCTCCATCCATCTTGTGCATTTTAGTGGCGAACTGACACAACTGGGCCGCCGAGCCTCTCAACATAGCTTCATTTCTTTGCCTGTAAATGTATTGCTGATCTACATTTTCAAAGAGCTCAAGTTTGGTTTAATCTGTCCACAGAACATTTTCCCTGAAGGATTGCGGGTTCTCAAGGTGGGTTTGAGCAAAGATCAGGCGTGCCTTTTTATGTCTGTCTTTGAGCAATGGAGTCCTCTTTGGCCTTCACCCATGAAGTCCTTTTTTGTTTAGTGTGCGGCATACGGTGCAGGTGGAAACCACCACTCCAGATTGCTCCAGGTGAGCCTTAAGTTCTTTGGATGTTGTACATGCTGTTTTTCCAACAGTTTGCACTAACCTTCGAAGACTTCATGGATTAATTTTCCTCTTCCCACCATGACCCGGGAGGTTCTTGACAGTTCCATGAGCAGAAAACTTCTTAATAGTATTGTGAACTGTAAACAGATGAATCCCAAGGTCTTTGGAGATAGCTTTGTTCCCTCTTTGAAGTTTGATGTTTGGTGATAATGTCTTTTCTGTCTGTCTCAGACAGTTCTCTTGTCTTCATCATTGTGAATATGGAACAGGGAGTGAATGTGCTTGCTTTTTGTCAGTCCTGTCTATATATTTTTTTGTTCAGCTTTTCTCAGCTCTGTTGCTCCTCTCCATAACTAACTACAACTTTACTGCTACTATCTGCCTGTCTTTGGAGGCCAGGTTGACATTTAATTCAATAACTATCTTAACTCTGTCTACATTGCTGCAGAGTTTAAAACTTTTTCCTGTCTGTTCTAATCTATCTGAGTGACTAACCCCTCCTCCCTCCCCCTTCCCCCCCTCCCCCGAGGTATTGTATAGCCCCTTTTCCTGTCTTCCACCTGTGTGTAGCTCTGTTTGCCTCTCTGTCCACTGGGAAGAGAAGTCTTCATAGCAAGCTCTGCTAGATCTCTACTTGCTTTTTGTGAATGTGTCTGCTTGCTTTCTGTCAGTCCTGTCTGTCTTTCTCTCTATATATTTATTTATCATTTTTAGCGTGCTCTTATCTCATTGCACTTTTATTTTGCACATTTGTTCAGCTTTTCTCAGCTGAATAACTTATACCCCACCCCCTCCCCTCTACCCATCCACCTCCTGGCACTCAGTCTCTTATAGCTGTCATCTGCTCATTACCTCTTATTCACAGGTGCACCTAATCACCTGTGGGCTCTCTCTTACCTATCTATTTCTTCTGGCCTCTGTAATACTCTCCATCCCTCTTCTATGGCTCCTCACACATTATCTTCCTATTCTTTATACTTCCTAATTGTCTCCCGTCCTATCAACACCTTCACTCCTCCCCTCCTTATCTTCCTTTTACCATCCTCACTCCCCCTCCATTCTGTCCTCTACCCTATCATCAGCCCTTGAGCTTCACCACTTTCTCACTCTCATTCAGCCATCTCCTCTCTTTCTAAGACATCATCACCCTCGTTTCCTCTTCACTGTCTCCTCTCTGCCCCACACTCTTCTACTACTACTTCTCTCATCCGGAGATATCAACCCCAACCCTGGCTCCTCTAGACTTTTGTCACACTCTGAGAAGAGATCTTCACGCAACACTTCTTATCTTATTTATATTCTTCTCCTTTCCCCTTCTTCTCTCCCTTTTTCATGTTTTGTGGAATGCACACTCCATCTCAAATAAACTTGCTTTTACTCATGATCTCTTTATCTCTAATGCTCTCCACCTTCTTGCTCTGAGACCTGGCTCCTCCGAAATGACCCTGCATCTGTCGCTGCATTCTGTCATGGTGGTTATCAATTCTCCCAGACGCCTCATCTCACTGGCCGTGGAGGTGGTGTTGGGCTTCCACTTTCTCCTTCCTGCCAATTCCAACCCCTCCTGCTGCCTCAGTCTCACTCCTTTCATTCGTTTTTAGTCCACTCCATCCGCCTTTTCACTCCACTACCTCTCTGAACCACCTGAAAAGGCTACTTCTGCCTTTCTCACTGACTTTGACTCATGGCTTTCCTTCTTTCTGGATTCCTCTTCCCGCACTCTGATTCTCGAGGATCTTAACATTCATGTTGATAACTCCTCTGATCCTTATGCTTTAAAGCTCCTTTCCCTTACCTCCTCATTCGACCTCCAGCTTTGCTCTACTACGCTCATTCACTGTGTTGACCTTGTATTTTTCTTTAATTGCATACCCTCAAACTTCTGTACCTCAGTTCTTCCCTTATCTGACCTTCACCCACTCAGCTTCGCTCTTCATCACCCACCGTCTCAACCTCGTCCTGTCTTCTCCAACCTCTTTAGAAATCTTCATGCTATTGACCCTTTGGTTCTCTCCTCCACTGTTTCATCTGTCTTCCACTATGTCATCTGTCTTCCACTATGTCATCAGAAACTGTTGATGAAGCAGTGGCTTCCTATAACTCTGCACTCTCCTCTGCTCTGGATGCTCTCGTTCAGCCCATGCCATATCCTGTTAGGTGTATTTCACCCCAGGCCTGTCTTTCATCCACTACCCACTACATTCCTGTGCCCATTCAGCTGAGTATGCTTGGCTCAAATCCAGCTCCCTTGCAGACTTTCTACACTTCAAATTCAAGCTCATCTCTTTCCAGTCAGACATAGCACTTGCCAAACAAGACTATTATGTCCATCTGACTAACTCTCTTGCTTCTGACCCTTACCGTCTCTTTACTACTCTCAGCTCTCTCCTCAAGGTGCCTCCACCTCTGACCCCTCCCTCCCTTTATGCCCAAATCCTGGCTATTTCCATGACAGAATCCATAAGATCACCCTCCAATTCCCCACAAGGTCAGCTACTTCCCCTCCCTCCCTTCTTTTTCTGCTACCCTCTCTTCTTTTTCTGTGATCTCTGAAGAGGAAACGGCACACCTTCTTTCTAGCTCCAAACTCACTACCTGCTCCTCTGATCCTATCCTCACCCATCTCCTAAGCCCCATTTCCTCCACTGTTGTCCCTTCTATCTCTCATATTCGCAACCTATCGCTCTCCACCGCAACTGTCCCTGCAGTCTAAAAGCATGCTGTGGTTACACCTCTCCTCAAGAAACCCTCACTTGATCCTACCTGTCCTTCTAATTATTGACCTATCGCCTCCTCCTCCCCTTGGTTTCTAAACTACTTGAACATGTGGTTCACCACCGTTGCCTTGACTTTCTCTCCTCTCGAGCCCTCCTAGATCCTTTACAATCTGGCTTTCATCCTTTACACTCTACTTAAACAGCTCTTGCCAAAGTCTCCAGTGACTTGTTCCTGCCAAAATCCAAGGGCCTTTACTCTGTCCTCATCCTTCTTGATCTCTCTGCTGCTTTTGACACTGTTGACCACAACCTTCTCCTTGATACCCTATCCTTTCTTGGTTTTAAGGGCTCTGTATAATTTGGGTTCTCCTTTTATTTCTCCCATCGCTCTCAGTGTTTGTTCTGGTGGATCCTCCTCTTCTGCTATCCTGCTCTCAGTTGGTGTACCCCAAGGATCTGTCTTGGGTCCACTCCTTTTCTTTCTCTATACCCGGCCTCTTGGTGTGCTCATATCTTCCCATGACTTTCAGTGCCATCTTTATGCTGATGACTCCCAGATCTATCTCTCTACACCTGAAATCTATCCTGCAATCCAGACCCAGATTTCTGACTACCTTTCTGACATTGCTGCTTGGATGTCTCACTGCTGCTTGATATTGAACATGGCCATGAGCTGCTTATTTTTTCCCCCTAAAACCTCCTCTCCTCTTCCTCCTTTCTTAGGCTCTGTGGATAACTCTCTACTCCTCCCTGTGTCCTCAGCTTGCAACCTTGGGGTTGTCTTTGACTCCTCTCTCTCCTCCACACGTGTCCATCTGATAGCTAAGACCTGCCATTTCTTCTCTATAACATCGTCAACATCCACCCATTCCTTTCTGAACACACTACTAAGACACTTATCCACTCCTTAATCACCTCCCATCTTGATTATAGTAGCCTACTCCTTGCTGGTCTCCCTTTGAATCATTTCTCTCCCCTTCTATATGTTCAACACTCCTGTGCGGCTTATCTTCCGCTAGCCTTAAGATGTTCCTATTACCCCTCTTCTCAAGTCACTTCATTGGCTCCTTATCCATTTCTGCATCCAGTTCAAACTTCTCCTGCTGACCTATGTGCATTCACTCTGCAGCTCCTCACTACCTTTCCTCTCTCTCTCCCTACCCCCCCCCCCCACCCCCCGCTCGGGAACTCTGCTCTTCTGACAAATTGCTTTTAATCTGTGCCCTTCGCTTCTATTGCTAACTGCAGACTTCACTCCTTTCACCTTGCTGCACCTTACACCTGGAACAAACTACCTTAGTCTGTACGTCAGGTGACTTCTCTGACCCTTTTCAAATCCAGGCTGAAAACTCACCTCTTCGTTGCCACTTTTGGATCTTGTCTCACCTGATCTCCTTGTATTTCTCTTGTGTTGTCTGTCTTGACTAGTATTGTAAGCTCTGATGAGCAGGGATTGTCTCTTACATGTCTGTGCAGTGCTGTGTATAACTTGTAGTGCTATACAAATGCTCAGAAGTAGTAGTAGTAGTAGATTCAAGTCATGTGAGTACTGAGAATTGATCACTGCTGTGTCTAATTACACTGCAATGGGCATGTGATTCTTCTGTTCCAACTGATTTGAAATCCTGGATTGTCTACAGGGAGAACTATTCAGGCAATTGGTAACAGACCCCATACGTGAAGGGGCCATACTGGACTTGGTGCTTACCAATGGTGAAAGTGTTTCTGATGTTGTAGTGGGAGATCGTTTTGCATCCAGTGATCACCAGATGGTGTGGTTCAGTATTAGGACTAGGGCTGTTAGAATCCATTCAAAGGCGAGGATCTTAGACTTTAGGAAGACTAACTTTGCCAAGATGGGCCAATACCTCAGGGAGTCGTTAGTTGGATGGGAACAGCTGAGGGATGTAGAAAAACAGTGGGAAAAACTGAAAGGGGATATTTTAAGGGCAACCAACCTTTTTTTTTTTTTTTTTTTTTAAAGGCTTTATTTAAAGTTTTCCATAGAACACAAACAGTAAAACCAAACACTTGACAACATTAACTATACGTGCACAGGCCAATATTTGCGGGCCAGGGAATGTCGGAAACCGAACAGGGTTAGATCCAACAGTCCGTCTGCCCCAATATTCCCACTATATTGAGTTCTACTAGTGACGGGCGTTCCACCATCAGCGAGCCACCAAATAAGAAGTCATCTAAACAATTGAGCATTTAGGGTATCCCACTTCCTAAGCAAACCTCGATAAGACGGGTACTGCGCAACGTAAGCTTTTTCACAGATATGATGGTAACACACTAGACTCCACCAGTACTCTGAATTCAGGCTTGCGAAGGACTTCCAATGACTCATTATTGCCTTCAGCGCTAGGCCAAGCATTAGATCAAAGATAGCATAGTCACATCGAGCTAACTCCGGGATTCCGGCTTGAGACTTATAAATTACAATCCGATATGTCAAGGGTGTCCACATCTTCAACAGATTCGTCATTCGCTGCCATACTTGATGGCAATATTTCTTCAGTATAGGGCAGTCAAACAGCATGTGCGCAAGCGTGCCCACACCCTTGTCGCAAGACCAACAGCAGTTGCCCCCCTGTATCTGCCATTTGGCCACCTTCACCGGCGTCAGGTACGCGCAGTGGGCAAGGAAGTACAGCGTTTGTGTGAGTGGGGCTGATCTTGTGAGCCGTATTTGTTTACTCCAAAAGTTCTCCCACATATTTGGATGCTCGAGATCGCCCACTTCTGACTCCCATACTAGCTGTGCCCCTTGGCATCCTTTATTTTCAGCATCCCATAGAATGGCAACCATCTTAGAGACTAAGCGGGACCCTGTCAGGTTCTCCTGTACCCTGTGATGAAGAGGTCGGCCGGGGCCGAGCAGTATTGGTACCACCCCCGCTCTGCTCAGGCAATGTCGCAGTTGACACCATTGGAACATGCAGTTAATTGGCAGCCCGAATTCCTGTGATAACATCGAAAAGGGCTTAAACATTTTGTTATGCACTAGTTGACCCAAATAAATTATGCCTTGTTTCATCCATGTTCCCCAAAGGAAGCTGGAGCTGGCAATCTTGAATTTTGGGTTCAACCAGAGGATGGTGGCATCGTAAAATCACGGTCCCATTCCATTGTCTTCAGTAGAGCTCGAAAAGCTTGTTGGGTAGCCCATATGATCTCATTCCCTGCGACCCGAATACTAATATCTGCTCCAATATGCATCCAGAGTGGAGTTGACTTGCTCAATGCAGCTTCAACCTGTAACCATACCGGATCACTGGACGTAATCTCCTCGTCGCTCCACCGCGTCCCATGCCGCAATAAGGCGGCCACATGGTACCAGTACAGATCCGGAAAGTGTACTCCCCCACGCTTTTTAGACAGCTTTAGCTTCCAAGCAGCTATTCTAGGTGTTTTATGACGCCATAAGAAAGAGAGCATCAATTTCTCCAGTTTGGCGTAAAATTTCCTTTCAAAAAGGACTGGTAATTCATCTTTGGCACCAGGACCATCTTTATGGTTTCCAATCTGCCCCACCAGGTCAAATGTAAGGGGGACCATTTATTTACGCATTCTAGTGTTGTGCTTTCACACTGAAGTTTGGCTTGGGTGGACGTCTCTTGCAGCGTTGCGCCGTAAGTTACTCCCAGATATTTGAAAGTGGAGCCTTCAACTCTAAACGGGTGCCGGTAAAGAGTCGCTACCTGGACATGAGAATTTAGTGGAATAATTGTCGTCTTCGACAGGTTAAGCTTGTATCCAGATATGTGAGAGTACTCGGAAATCGCTGCCAGAACGAGGTCCAGTGAGTTGGGGTCTAGAAATAGGAGGACATCATCTGCATATGCGGATATTTTGGTATGGCAGCCAGCCATATGTATCCCCGCAATATTCTGCTGCTGTCGAAGTTTCAGCAGTAATGGCTCAAGTGCCAGGTTAAACAGTAGCGGCGACAGGGGGCAGCCTTGTCTTGTACCCCTGGTTAACTTAAATTCAGCCGAGACCGATCCATTCGCCGCCACTCGAACCGTGGGACTGGTGTACATTATCTCCACACTCTTCAAAAAGTGGTCCTGTATGCCGAACCATCTCATCGTTCTAATGAGGAAGGGCAGCTCGACCCTGTCAAAGGCTTTCTCAGCGTCCAGTGCTAGCCCCACAACCGGCTCCTCTACATGTTGAGCTCCCTGTAATACATGAGCTAACAGTCGGCCATTGTCTACCGTAGATCTGCTGGGCATGAAACCACATTGATCCGGATGGATTAGTGCCTCCATTACTTTGCTGAGCCTATTGGCCAGTATTTTAGCATAGATTTTGTAGTCCGCGTTCAGCAGTGAGATAGGTCGGTAGTTTTCTAATTATTTGAGGGTCCCTCCCCGGCTTAGGATGAATAACAATCGTGGCTTCCGCTATTGCACCCACCTTCGGGCATTCTTCTTTGATCCGGGTATAATATGTGTGGAGTTCAGGCAACATTAGATGGGAGAAGGTAGCATAGAATTCTACCGGCAACCCGTCCGGTCCGCTGGCTTTCCCTTTCGCTAGTTGTCGAATCGCCTTTTGTATTTCTTTGCATGTGATGTCCTCCTCCAACGATTTCGCTTGTTGCTCTGTAAGTTTGGGTCCGACAATCGAGGAAACAAATTCTGAGAATGCATTTTCATCATGTGTCACCTCAGACTGATACAAGGAGGCGTAGAATCCTTTACATCTCTCCAGTATATCTTCATCCCTCAAAAGCAGGGCCCCATTAGAATCCTTGAGGCCGGTTATCCTTGTCACTGCCTTCTTGGTTTTCAACATACGTGCAAGCACTGTACTAGCACGATTATTCTCGTGATAATACACACTCTGCCGCGCTTTTATCTGTTTATCCACTTCCTGGCCCAGCAAGGAGTTGTATTGGTATCGCAGTTTTTGCAGACGTAGCAGAATAGTCCTATCCTCCTGTTTGGCCAAAAGCCGTTCACCCGCTTTTATTTCCAACTCCAGCTCCGCAAGTTGCCGTTTAGCCACTTTCCTCCGATGAATGCTAAAGGAGATCATACGTCCACGGATACAGGCTTTGAAGGCTTCCCACCATGCCCATACTGGAGTCTCAGACACCTGATTACATCTGAAGTAGGTGGCTATTTCTGTCCGCATGGAGCTCAGGAACTCTTCATCCGATAGCCATGACCTGTCAAAGTACCATCTGGATTGGGCCTTAAAACGTGATCTCAAGTCTAAAGTTAGTTGAACTGCAGCGTGGTCCGACACTGTCTGGGCACGGAGCTCCACTGCGTTAATCTGTGGTATTAGTGTCTTAGACACTAAGAAGTAATCAATCCTCGTTTGCGTATTATGTGGCAATGAGTAGAATGAGTACTCTCTATCCTTAGGATGCAGAAGTCTCGAGGGATCAGCAAGGCCTAAAGACTCCACCAGATTTTGTAGCATTTTGCTGGCCTTAGGCTTATGTTGTGGTCTATAAGGGGTCCGGTCGAGTAGCGGATCTTGTATGATGTTAAAGTCACCGCCCAGAATTATGTGTCGAGCCAGTTTCTAGCAACTCAATTGCTACTTGCTCAAAAAACAGGGGGTCTTCAAGGTTGGGGCCATATATCGTCATCAGCACGTAGGTCTCCCCATTAATCTCCACTTTCGCCATGGCCCATCTCCCTCCGGGATCTATTTTCGTATCTCCCACTTTCGCCACTAAGGCTTTCCGGAGTAATATAAGAGTTCCGCCTTTCTTTTTAACCGCAGGGGCGGCAAGTATGTTTTGGTATAACTTCCCTCCAACTTTGTAAGACTCTGAGGAGGACAGGTGGGTTTCTTGAAGGTATACTACATCCGCTTTCTGCTGGTCACAGTATGTTAGTATTTTCTTACGTTTAATTGGATTGGAGATACCCTGGACATTTAAAGATAGGAAATTTAATGTACTGCTAAGCATAGGTACTAACGGAGGTCCCTGTGGTGGAAACGCACGTCATGCACAGCCTGACATTTAAGAACAATGAATTGTTCGCAGTAAGCAAATATAGGCCTATCTGTGCACATCTAACAACAAATAAAACCCAAACATCTTGCATGGTGAAACCCATCCGCCCCTTCTGCTGTCCTTCCCCGCATCATTCCCCTCCCCCAAAGATTACAACTAGTACTTTTCACCCCCCCCTCCCCTATTAGACTCTTTTTTTTTTTTTATTTTATACTTTATTAAAGTTATTCATATATACAAAGAATAAACTAAGCATATAGCGAATAAAGAAATACAGTAAACTAATTATAACATCAAACTAAGCAATAATTACACTTGGTATAGACCTCAAATAGAATAACCACAATAAGGTTCCAAGAAAAAAGAAAAAGAATATAAGAAATACAAATTGACAACGAGTGCCTTAGAGCTTAGATGTTATGTGTGGCAGCCGGTGCGGAATCCATCCCACCCCTCTCATTCCCCTCAAGAAACATTCTTAATTGAATGGGCTCAAAGAAAAGATAATGTTTAGACTTATAAACAATTACACATTTACACGGATATCTCAACTTATATTGTGCCCCCAAAGCGAGGGAGCGCTGACGCATGGCCAGGAACTCTCTCCTCCTCTTTTGGGTATCCCTTGCCAAATCAGAAAATATCAAAATCTTAGAGCCCATAAATTGGGAAACATTCAGTTTAAGGAAATATAATCGCAAAACAGAGTTCCGATCTGACTCAAAGGCAAAGGAGACCAGTAGAGTAGCTCTACTGGTTACCACGTCTAGCGAACTCTCTAGAAACCCTGTTAGATCCATCTGAGGTGGCCCATCAGGATCCACCGAGGCTCTCCCTCCACCCACCTCTGATAAGGAAATAGAAACATATTGAGCACGTATAATAGGAGGCAAATTATCAGAGGGCATAAGGAGAATCTCAGTAAGATACTTGCGAACCAATTCCCTAGAGTCCAGCAGAGGAGATCTAGGAAAGTTCAGGAAGCGTAGATTATTCCTCCTCGCTTGGTTATCCAGGAACTCCAACCGTCGCGCAAAGATCGAATTTCCTTTAGCCTGGGTGGCCCCCAGAGCCTGCAACTCCTCAGCCTGGATTTCCAAACGAGAGAGTCTCTCCGCATGGTCATCTACCCTCGAGCTTTCGGCAGCACTCTGTAATTTCAACCGAGTTACGTCCTGTGACAGAACAGCCACTACAGGAAAGAGGGACTGTTGGAGAGAAGAAATGGCATCCCACAAGCTCTCCATTGTTATACTTGCAGGTTTAACCAAAGCCGGCAATGCTGAAGAACCCAAAGGAACAGAGGAGCCCGACATTCTATGCTCTACCTCACCGCTTCCAACAGCCTGCATTAATCCCTCTCCTCCAACAGGCTGAGCAGCAGGAGAACTCTGCCTTCGAAGCAAGGCGGCACCCCCCTCTGCAGGGGAACTCCCGTCCACGGGAGTCGATCCGGCAGGCGAACCAACCCGCAGGGCACTTCCGGGTTGCGGCGGCAAGACTTGTAGGGGACTCAAACTAACCCCACTGCTCAATTCAGCCGAGATCCTCGACTGATCTGCCGAAGCCACAGCAGCTGCCATCGGAGGGAAAAAGCCCGAAATCACCGATTGGGACGAAGCCACGGTCGGGGTAGAGGTTGCGGGGGGTTTCTCCGCTCGTTGTTTCCTCTTTCTCCCCATTCGCGCGCCTCAAACCGGAGCAGGCAAGACACGTCCGACAACGCTCACAGCTCATTCGCCATCTTGGAACCTCCCCTATTAGACTCTTAAAACACATGCATCCCGTATAACTTGAAGACAGCTCCCCAATGCAATATCAAGCACATCAATACATAATTGGGCTTATAGTTAGATATTACAAAACACAGAACACAGAACCAACTAGAGACCAAGCAAGCTCGGCTCTCTAAGGGTCTCTGGTACCGATCTTCATCCGAATTCAACAGGATAGTTTCCCGGCCTTGATTGTCCGCTATATTCCCACATCCATGTGTGTGTGTTCTGATAGAAAGGTCCGGAGTGCATCGCCGTTGTCAAAAGTCCGCGTAATGTTGTTGTATCTTGCTTGCAGTTTCTGCATCAAGGGCCTGCACGCCAGGAGCTCTTTACGTCGGTCTACTGTTCGCTTACTAAGGTCCGGGAAGAAGGAAATCCGACGACCCTCAAGCTGCACCATTTGCCTCTGCTTAGCTGTCTGCAGGATTTGTAAGGCCTGTGGATATCGAAGTAATTTGATAACAAACGGACGCAGCTGCTGCTGCGATTGCTGCATGCGGTTGGTGGCATGGGAGGGAACTAGGTGTGCGCGCTCAGTTTCCAAGGGTACAGTGAAATTGATTTGCAGCAGTTCTGGGATAAGCTTCCCCATATAGGCAATGAGATCAGCCCCTTCCCGACCCTCCGGTATTCCAGTTACTCTGATGTTATTACGTCGGGCCCGGTTATTTTGGTCTTCCATCTGTATTTCCAGCGCTGCCACCCGTTTAGCTAAGGGGCCTACCTGGGTCATCATGGCCTCATGCCTTGCAACCTCGGCCTCAACTTTAGTTATGCGCCCGTTCAGATCTTTTAGAGCCTCTTTAACCTCCTGCACATCGGTGTGCAATTGCGTCAGAGCAGCAGAGTTTGTGGTGAGCATGTCTTTAACAGATTTTAATTCAGAGAGGATTTCCCTGATCCCATCAGACGACTCCTTCTCCGGCGCCATTTTCTGCGGGGATGCTGCCTCCTGTTTCTAGCGCTTAACAGCTTGTCCAGCTCCTTGATGGAAATCTAACTTGGCTGGTTTTAACGCTGCCATTATCACGGGTCTGCTCGTGAAATGTGCCGTTTTTGAGCAGCCGAATGGAGGGGAAGAGGCTCAGGATACTTTACTCAGGGTAGGAGCCACCCTTTTAGTCGGTCATCTCTGCTCGCGGCAAGCTCCGCCCCCCAGGGCAACCAACCTTTTTGTTAAAATGGTAAATAAAGGTAAAAGGAAAAGGAGACCGCTATGGTTTTCGAAAGAAGTAGCTGAAAAAGTGAAGAAAAAGAGGGAGGCCTTCATGAAATACAAGAGATCACAGAGAGACGAAGACAGGCATCTATATTTGGAAAAACTTAGAGAAGGGGATAAGACATTTTTCAGATATATTAGTGAGAAGAGGAAGGGCAAGAGTGGTATTGTCAGACTCAAGGGTGCAGGGGAGGAATATGTAGAAGCTGATAAGGATAAAGCCGAATTGCTTAACAAATATTTTTGTTCTGTGTTCACAGATTAAGAACCAGGAGCAGGACCTCAGAAAACACCCACAAATAGGAACAGAAGCAAAGGACATCTTGAACAATTTTCAAAAGACTGTGTTCGTGAGAAACTATCTCAACTTAAAGTAGACAAAGTGATGGGACCAGATGGGATACACCCGAGAATACTGAGGGAACTTGGGGACGTTCTAGCAGCTCCACTGACTGACCTTTTCAATGCCTCGTTGGAGTTGGGAGTGGTGCCAAAGGACTGGAGAGAGGCTCATGTGGTGCCTTTACACAAAAGCGGAAGTAAGGATGTGGTTGAAAACTACAGGCCGGTTAGTTTAACTTTGGTGGTGAGTAAATTATTGGAAACGCTGCTGAAAGAGAAAATAGTGAGGTTTCTGGAGTCCAGCGGATTACAGGATCCAAGGCAGCATGGATTCACCAGAGGCAGGTCTCGTCAGACAAATCTGATTGATTTCTTTGACTGGGTGACCAGGAAGTTGGACCGAGGGAGAGCCCTAGATGTGGTCTATTTAGATTTCAGTAAAGCCTTTGACACTGTTCCTCACAGGCGACTTATAAACAAACCCTAAAGTTACTGCTTGGGTTAGAAATTGGTTGGGTGGGAGGCGACAAAGAGTACAAGTAAATTGAGCTCACTCTGAGGAGAAGGATGTTATCAGTGGTGTGCCCCAGTGATCTGTCCTTGGTCCGATTCTTTTTAACATCTTTGTTAGTGATTTAGTGGAAGGGTATTTAGGTAAGGTTTGCCTCTTTGCGGATGATACCAAAATCTGCAATAGAGTAGACACCCAGGAAGGGGTAGATAACATGAGGCGGGATCTAGCTAAGCTTGAAGAATGGTCTAGAATTTGGCAGCTGGGATTTAATGTTAAAAAATGTAAGGTCATGCATTTGGGCTGCAGCAATCCAGGGGAGCAATATAGTATAGGGGGTGAAGTACTTTTGTCCACTAAAGAAGAGCGGGACCTAGGTGTGGTTGTGTCTGTTGATCTTAAAGTAGCTAAACAGGTAGAAAAGGCAACGGCAAAAGCTAGAAGGATGCTTGGGTGCATACAGAGAGGAATGGCTAGCAGAAAAAAGGAGGTGATAATGCCTCTGTATAAGTCTTTGGTGTGACCTCATTTGGAGTATAGTGTGCAATTCTGGAGACTGCACCTTCAAAAGGATGTGAACAGGATGGAGTCGGTGCAGAGGGTGGCTACTAAAATGATTAGTGGTCTTCATTATAAAGCATATGAGGACAGACTGAAGGATCTTAATATGTACACCTTAGAGGAAAAGCGGGATAGAGGTGATATGATTGAGATGTTCAGGGAGAGAGCTTCTTTCAATTGAAAGCAAGTTCTGCTATGAGGGGACATGGGATGAGGGTGAAGGGAGATAGATTCTGGAGTGATATGCGGAAATATTTCTTTACGGAAAGAGTAGTGGATCCGTGGAATAGTCTCCCAGTGGAGGTGGTAGAGATGAGGACAGTAACTGAATTCAAAAAAGCATGGGACAAACACAGAGGATCTCTAAAGGTAAAAAGGGGACTGTTGTAGTTATTATGGAAGGACAGACTAGATAGGCCATGCGGTCTTTTTCTGTCGTCATATTTCTATGTTTCTATGTAATTGTTTATAAAGGTGCTAATAATCATGTCCTAAAAATAAATTGAAACTAAAAAAAGTCCACTAATTACATATTCTTCAAAAATTGTGAGACTTTTCTGAAAAAAACAGAGCTCCCAAGAAAATACTATTTCTGTTTCTTTTGTTGGAATGTTTGCCTTGAGATCAATGATCTCTCATGACAAACTTCCCATTTTAATATTCTTAAACAGTATATCAAACACCCTAAAGTGTATTCAAACACAAACTATCTGTGAAATACCTTAAAAATGTCTATAAAATGTCTTGTAAGAAAACTTGTGGGTTTTTTGCTGCTATAAAAAATCCATATGCAGACAAAAACTGGACTAGTTCTTTATTAAATGATTCAGGGTCCCCATCAATCCATTTCATAAACGAGGACCGGACCCCTTAATGTTGATCAATATGACGTCCCAACTCTGTGTTTAGAGTTTATTTGTTATTGCTTCAAAGCCCTGTTTCAAAGCTCCTAACAATGTCTCCCGTCCATCATATCAATCCAATCATTATGACTGAAACAGGTCAGAGCACTGCGTTGAAATTTGCGGTGTGTGACATCATCAGAGGGAAAAGCCAGATCACATGATATTCAAAATTATCCTAACCGTCGGAGTATACTCCACCAATCTAAGGGATATTTATTTATATCAATTTTTTATATACCGCGCTATTTACAATCAGCGCGGTTTACAGAGAACCAAAGACCAGAACAACAGGCTGCTCGGTTTTACATAAAACAGGAAGATAAACTTGGATACGATAAACTTGGATAATATGGGGGTAAAACTATATACATAGAATGTTGATCTGTTAATTTGATCACATGAGAGAGGTATTTACGTGAAATAGACAATGGTGCTTGGGAGGCAATGTGGTTAAGTTTGTAGTGAATATTTTGCACTTTATGTAGGGTAGTATTTGATGAATAGGTTATGCTTGAGGGCCTTTCTGAATTGGACTATGTCAGTTATGGCACGAATTTCGGGTGGTAGGGAGTTCCAGTGTTTTGGGGCGCAGAACATGAAGGCTCTGTTCGCTGTTGATCGGCTACAAGTTGTTATGGCCTTCGGCATTATTAGGGTGTTTATCGCTATTTGTCTTCTGGATCTAGTTGGTGGTAATGTTTGTGTGAGATCAATTAGTGAGTTTGCGGATAAGCCATGGATGGCCTTGTATGTGAGGATTAGGGTTTTGAATACGAGCCTGCCTTGTATCGGGAGCCAGTGAAGCTGTTTGAGGATTGGTGTCACATGATCGCTCCTGGATGCTCCTTGTAGAATCCTTGCAGCAGTATTCATGGCAAGTTGAAGAGAACTTAGGTGGATTGTGGGAGACCTTGTAGAATTGAGTTGGCGAAATCGAAATGCGGTAAGATGAGTGCTTGGAAGATGGTTCTAAAATCGTCTGGGTCCAGTAATGAGCGTAGATGCCTGAGTGTGCGTATTTTGAAGTACACAGTTTTTGTAATATTGTTTACATGTGTTTTCAAATTGAGACGGTGGTCCAGCGTGACTCCAAGGTATCTTATTGTTTCTTTGGTGGCTAGATCAGCTCCTTTCACACTTATATGTGATGGTGGAATGAAGTTAGGGTCTCTTGTAACAAAGAGAACCTCAGTTTTCTTGTGTTGGATGCGGAGGTTCTGTGAGAGAAGCCATTCTGATACTGCATTGAAGCAATTTATTATGGGCAGTAGGTCTAATTGCATTGTAGAAAATGGCATATAAAGTAGGATATCATCTGCATATATCATACATTTCACGTTGAATGATCTGATGATATTGCAGATAGGCTGCATATAGATGTTAAACATGAGAGATGAGAGTGATGACCCTTGTGGCACACCTTGTTTTTGATGGAAGAGATTTGATTCTCCCGTTGCAGATTTTACATATTGCATTCTGGTGTCCAGGTAAGATTTACACCATTCCAGTGCTGAACTACCGATGCCTTTTTCCTTCAAACGTGTAATGAGTATCTCGTGATTTACCGAGTCAAACGCTGCTGCTATATCTAAGAAGATTAGCACAACGCCTTGGCGGATGTTGTCTATGCTGGTGAGTAGGTTATTGAGGAGAGTGGTGAGGAGTGTTTCAACTCCATGATGTTCTCTGAAGCCATGTTGAAAGTAGTCGAGAGGGGCTGTGGAATCTATGTGGTCTTGAATTTGGCGTTGCACCTCTTTTTCAAAAATTTTTGCTAGGAGGGGAATGCTAGCAATAGACCTGTATGAGTCAACCCTTTTTGGGTCTAGTTTTTAAAAGTGGTCTGATGGATGTAAGCTTTAGAGCAGATGGGAAGGATCCAGTTGTAAATGAGAGGTTCATGATTCTTGCAATGAACGGGCTAAAAGCACTTTTAAGGTCCTTTATCCAGAAGGCTGGGCAAGGATCGGTTTGAGCGGTGGAGGTATTGAGTGAGGGATATGTTTACAAAGCAGCAGTAGCGGCCTCCGTGCAATATGAATTCAATGGGGCTGCGGCTTGTGATAAGGAAGCTTATCATAGTTCAGGAAGAAATAATACAAGAGGTGAATTGGCTCTGAATAAGCAACCTGTGCTGGCTGGTAAAAGCACTAAAGAGTGTTTACCTAAAAGACTACCAGACCCAGAATGCACTGGTTTACAGAAAGCCTCTAGGAGAGCTAGAATAGGGAAACGTGTGCCTAAACAGAGAAGCAATGATGTAATCCCTAATCACCCATCTCCTAGGGCAGGACTTGATTCAGAACACCTGGACTGTGCTAGGGTGGAGTGTCCATCTAGGCACTTTAAAGGAAGAAGAAATTCTTCAGACAGACAGTAATGGAAAGAGCAACAGCAAAGAGAACATCAAGGCTGGCAAAGACGGCAAGAGAAGGAGAGACGGAGCCTGAACAGAAGGAAGAACAGCAAGACGTCCAGGAGGTCTAAGAAAGGAGCCCAAGGCAGTATGTATGCTGGGAGAGATTCCTGGGGCAAGCATTCTTCATTGGACTGAAAGAAACCAGAGGCTTGGAGATATACAGCCAGGAACCCTTGGACAGCACCTGTAAAGGAGACGGCTGCATCTACAGAAAGAAGGAGCTGTAATACCTATTTAAGGAGGTATGGGAAAAGAGACCTAAAGTCCAGAGATTCTGACTGGAGAGCTGGGCACAGAAGCTTTGCTACCTACTGGCCAAAATACCCAGAGAGGAAACCTAATGACAATGTGATCTCAGGTATGAACTCTGATCTGTTCCCTAGCTTTACACAAGGAAGACAGCAGGGAAACAGTTTCTATCCTGGTAGAGATCAGTTAGAGAATTCCTCTGAGCCAGTGTATGAAAGTGATCCTATGATATTTCAAGAGCAAGGGGAAATATCAAATGAGAAAATGGAATGCATGGATTGCTCTCTGTCTAAGCTGCTGTTTTAAAGTAATCCTCAGTTAAGCATCAAACACCAAAAGGAGCTGTACTGTTTTTTTGGGGTTTTTTTAGCTTCCCAGAAAAATTTCTTTGAGAGAAAGCTTTGGGGAAAGTTAGAGCCACGTGGAGAGTGGACCAGCAATGGTTTGCAGCTGGTTAAGCACCTGTGATTAGAGCAAGGCACAAGTGCACGTGGGACTTTGGAAAGAAAACTTCTTCACTGTGTGAAAGGAAGAAAGTTGTTTTTTTTGATAAATAGAATTTTCCTTTTGGGTTTATTTTTCACTCCAGCACTGCTAAGAAAGTTTATTAGCAGGGGCTAGAAGAAAGACCTTTTCTGTTCCATCAAGGTATTTACTAAGTTGTTGCATAAGTAATTCAGTTGCCTTATTTGTTTTGGTTCCTGAATACAATTCCTGAAGAAATTATCCTGTTAATGTTACCAAGCATATCTGTGCGAGGGAATATCACCCCAAAAATAAAATCTGTTTTCTGCTTTACACTCGAGCAACTACAATTCTTTATTCTTGTTGAACGGCTGGTTTTGTGTGATTGAACTACAACACCCACAATCCTTTGCAAGTCAAGTAAATTCCTGTCTTTGCCAAGATTGTGGAACTTTCACAACAAGCACCCCCGTTTACAGGCTCCGATATTGCATGGAGGCCGCTACTGCCGCTTTGTAAACATACCCCTAATTCTTGGTTTAAACTTTTAGGAGTCACTATGGCTAATTTAAAAATCTATGATTGCTCAAGTATGTGTAGTTTGCATTCTTGATCCTCCTACGAGGGTTGTGGGGGACCCATTCCATTACCCTCCACTTTAAATCCATAAATCTGTGTTGAAACTGAACACAATGGCTAACCATCGGAGCTGCCATCACCTTTTGTATTGAGCCATGACACCTTTTGTATTGAGCCATGAAGAGTGTTCATGCAGTCTGGATTTGATAGGACGGATAGTACAATCAACATACTTGAGGGAACATGGACAATGAATAATGTAGACCACATAAGAAATGGTGCAAGAATGTGCTCCAATGTGAGTGGTCTAATTTGCCCATTGATTGCTCTATCCAGCTAGGACCAGTAATTGTGGTTCCACAATAAACACATGATCCACATCCAGAATGTCCAAATAGAACCCTCGATCTATCAAAAATCACTGGTTTGTCAATAGGGAAAGTTGTTTGAACCACCTGATCTCGTAAATTGAAGCCTCTACTATAAGCTATACATACCCCAGTTTGAAAACAATAATATAGAGCCAACATCATCCAACGTACTGTTTTAATTATTGTGTTCACCTGTTGTTTGCCAGCCGTATAGGGTAAAATCCAGACTATTTTAGTGTCATCTTGCTAAACACAGTAAGTAGTGTTTTTTCTTCTCCATCAGAGGATTAACCTTTACTGGTGATAAAGCACTGCAATCTGAAATAGAAACAATGCTGGAAACAGAACTAGAACTGTCCGCTAAAGTTGACTTTTAGCCACATTGATCCCTAAAGGTTTAAACCAAGAACTAGATGGTTAGAATAATTTTGAATATCATGTGATCTGGCTTTTCTTCTGATGTCATATGCCGCAAATTTAAATGCAGAGCTCTTTACTGTTTAAGTCATAATGATTGGAGTGATATGATGGACGGGAGATATCCTTAGGAGCATTGAAACAGGGTTTGAAACAATGACAAATACGCTCTAAATGCAGTGCTGTGTTTGTATAGTTGAGACGACACATTGATCAACATTAAAGGAGTCCGGTCCTTGTTTGTGAAATGGAAGATTGATGATTGGTGGGGATGCCAAATTGTTTACAAAGAACTGGTCTGGCCCTTGTCTGCATATGGATTATTTGTAGCAGCAAAAAAACCGCAAGTTTTCTTACAAGACATGTTATAGAGTCTTTAAGGTGTTCCATACAGTTTGTGCTTTGAATACGTTTTAGGGTGTTTGATTCCCTTTTAATATTATTAAACATTAAACAGTGTAAGTTTGTCACAAGAAATCATTGACCTCAAGGCAAACATTCCGACAAAAGAAATAGCAATATTTTCTTGGGAGCTCTCTTTTTTTCCGGAAAGTTTCACAATTTTTGATGAATAATCTTGTCCTGGCAATGTACCAGTTTTATACTATTTCCTAATTCTTCCTTGTTTAATTGATCTTGTGTGCGGTTTTTTTTTCATATTGTTTTTTGAACCAGTAAATACAACACCCCGACATGGTGGGTACACTTAACCATGCTGAGATTAATCGTCAGACACCAAATATTTACATTTTTGGTTTCATTATTTCCCTCCCATCCCCCATATGAACCATTTCCCTCCCATTCCTTAATTGGTCTTGTTTTTTTCATTCTTATGTGTCAAATATGTGTGCATATACGAAGTGTGACAAAAAAGAAACAAGACTATCCCATAAATGTTTTTTTTTGTATTAAAGTTTTTTTATTAATGCACACTCAATTAAACATAACAGTACAGATCAGAAACTATAGTAACATTGACTCATCTCCCGGGGCTCACCCCATATAGATCACTTTAAACAGTAAAATCAGTACAAAAATCCGTACATAAATCCACTCACAGACTACTATCCCACCCCCACCCACGATACCCGGGATCATAGAACAGCTAAAACAGAAGAAGAATAAGAAGTGCATATGTTTAACCCAGAATATGTCCCAGGTCCGCCTCTACATAACTTCCCAATAACCTTACCATATCATAGACCTTCAACCCCCCCCCCTTCCCCTCCCCACCATAAAATCAACCACTCCTTTTCCATCCCCCAACTCTCACCCTCAACTTATCCCCGCCTCACCTCAATCTATAACACTTCCCTCCCTAACTCTTACCTCCCTTTTCAAAACTCCCCTCTCCAATTCAGAAAAGGCTGCCACTTACGATAATAACTACTCAATTTATTAGTCAAACGTGCCTGCAACTCCGACATTTGACAAACATATACAACCCGCTTCAACACTCGATCCACTTTCGGCCCACTAGCTCCCTTCCACCCCCATGCTGTCTCCATCCGTATGGCAATGGAGATCATCTTCAGCAAATATCCCACATCATACTCCAACTCCCCCCACTCCCCCAGCAACACCTGCTCGGGCCGCAATTTCCCCTTCCAACCCAGCATATGCTCTACCAGGTCCTGCATCCATACCCATATTCCCTGAATCACTGGGCACTCCCACCACACATGCAAATACGTACCCAAAGCCCCACATCCTTTCCAGCAGTATGGCTCCTTTGTTTTATCTAGTTCGGCTAGCTTTTTTGGCGTAATATACATGCGGTACAGCATTTTGTAACAATGTTCCTGCACCGAAGCCGAACTGGACACAATCTTAACTGCCTCATGGACCGACATCCACCTTTCCTCGTCCCATACTCCTCCCAGGTCCCTCATCCATGCCTCCTGGTACGCTGCGTATGCCCCACCCCTTTCCAAGCCCTTATAAATCAGCGAGACTAATCCCCACACTACCCCTCCCCGTAGTAACACCCTTTCGAAAGAGGTATACCCCTTCACCTTTCCATCCCCTTTAAACTACTCTGCACAAAATGTTCTATTTGCCGGTAACCAAACCAATCCTCCTTCCCCAGGGTGTACTTCACCTGTAGCTGCTCAAAAGTACCCAGCTGTCCATTCTCCATGAATAACTTCCCCATCCACACCAGACCTTTATCTTCCCATTTTTTATATATCACAGCTCTCCCCCCATCCGAAAATCCACTGCACCTCCTAATTTTCTGGAGTTGAATTGCAACCCTCTTACTAAGTGTAATTTCTCTCGCTTCCATACCTCTAAAGTAAGCTCCGTAAATGGGCTCATCTCCTGCTTCTCCCCAACCTTAATTTCCCCCGCCCCCCCCCCCCGTTCGCATCCCCACAAACGCTCTGACAACTCACACTGCCCACTTAGGGCCTCTTCCACTCGAACCCACCCTCGGGCTTCCGGTTCAATCTGCCAATACACAAGCACCCGCAGCTGCGCCGCTCTATAATAGTGCAACAAATCCGGGACCCCCATACCACCCTCACATCTATGCATATACATCACCCTTCTATTCATCCTAGGGGGACGCCGCCTCCAAATGAAGGAGAAAATTCTTTGCTGCAGCATCTTCAATTGCGCCACTGATAACTGAATAGGCAGTGCCGCAAACAGATATAGTATCCTAGGCAACAGGTTCATTTTAACAATCGCAATACGACCTACCCACGAAAAAGTATCCTTATCCCACCTCACCAGATCATTCAGAATCTCAGCGATTAAGGGGTCATAATTCAATCTTCGCATTTGCTTCCAATCGCTACATATCCAAACCCCCAAGTATTTTGCCTTCTGCTTAGCCCCATAAATGTTTTATTACAAAATCTACAGAGAAATTATGCATTGTTCCCTTCAAAGTAATTTCCCCCAGAGTTAATAAACTAATGCATTCGCTTCTGCCATGTACGGAAGCACTCTGTAAAGTTCTCCCCTCAGCTCCCTCATCACAGTGGCAAAATGAGTTCCTTTAAGCAGTTTTCAGCATGGGGAAGAGCCAGAAGTCACACGGTGCAAGATCAGGAGAATAAGGAAGGTGGTCGAGAACTGTGATTTGTTTGTTGGCCAAGAAGTGCCACGCATTGAGCGTGGTGTGTGCGGGTAAGTTGTCATGATGGAGCAGCCACGACATCTCTCTAGGATCCTGCCTGCTGCGCCAAACCCGGTCATGGAGGTGATTGAGGACCTGCTGGTAAAAGTGCTGGTTGACTGTTTGACCCTCAGGCACAAACTCATGATGGACCACTCCCTTCTGGTTGAAGAATGCGATCAGCATGACCTTGATCCTTAATTTGTACATGCACACCTTCTTGGGCCTGGGTGACGGTCGACTGCAGGCTCAGGTTTTCAGGGTCGTACTGGAAGACCCAAGTGTCGTCTCCTGTGATGACTCAACCAACGAACTCTGGATCGTCTTTGATCTTCTCTAGCAAGTCTCAACAAACATTGACCCGGTGCTCCTTCTGGTTGCCCGATAAAAGCCTGGGCACCATCTTGGCGCACACCTTCCGCATCCCCAGTTCCTGCACCAAGATGGTCTGCACTGACTCCCTGTTTAGGCTGAACTCCTCGGCTATCATTTGCACCGTCAATCTGGGGTCACTCCGCACCAGCTGGTTCACTCGGTCAATGTTCTCAGCCATCTTTGTTGTGGAAGGCCGTCCTGATTTGGGGTCATCCTCCACCTCCTCGCGGCCAGTCTTGAAGCATTTGTGCCACTCAAAGACTCGCGGCCTTGACATTGCATCTTCTCCATAAGCCTTTTGGAGAAGTTGGAGACACTCAGTTGGGCCCTTCTTCAACTTAACCAGAAATTTCAAGTTGATTCTTTGCTCCATATTTCTGCCATTTCCAGTTGCGTGACAAAGCAATGGAGCAGTGTGCTACAAAAAAACCTGAAAAAGAAAAACAGAGTGAGAGAGATGAAAAATATTATAGCAGAACAGTGGCGAGATGTTGCACAACACAGTGACATAAGCGGTTAGCCAACTGGCATTGAGTCATGGGCATGGCTACCACAGTCTCGTTTTTTTTTTGTCATACCTCGAATAGTCCAAAGCCTTTTCATTGGCCACTTTTTTTTAGTATTTATTGGACATTAAGGGGGTAAACTGTAAGAGTGCCAATGTTGACCACAACTGTATCCATTTGGTATTTTTCTGTGTTTTCAAGGATCCATCTCACATCTACGATATCTCTGGTCCCTCACCCTTTCCTGAACTCTGTCTGCATTTCATGTAGTTCTCATTCCAGGTATGGCTGTAGTCTCCACTAAATGATTTTGCGTAGAATCTTGCTAAGGTGTTGGGTCAGAGTCATTTTGTGATAATTTCAGCAGTCAGTCAGATCTCCTTTCCTTAAATATTGGTGTGAACATTTATCTTTTCTAGTCAGTTGGCCATGATGCTGTCTGTCAAACCTTTTGGCAGCCTTGTAAGTATTGTAAGAGCTGCATTTGATTGCTGTAATACTTCATTGAGAATGTCATCGATACCCGGTGCTTTGTTCTTTGATAATGTTTTCAATGCTGCTGTGACTACTTTCATTATCTGTTCCTGATCGTAAGCTAGAGGTTGAAATGCCTGTTGATATACTTGATTTTTATGAGTCTTGAAGGGCTACCAAAAGGGGCTGCTACTGCTGGAAAGAAATCTGCTCTTGTATTTTCTTCTGGGAAATTCTCTAAATCTTGGTGAAAGTGTAGTTACTCTCCTGTAACAGGTGATCACTGGGAACAGCATTGTGAAGCCTGTGTGCATTTTTGGGAACCTGCCAGGTACTTGTGACCTAGATTGGCCACTGTTGGAAATAGGATACTTTGCTTGATAGACCTTGGTCTGACCCATTATGGCATTTCTTATGCTATTATGACTGTGTGTATTTTTTTCACCTTTTCTTGATGATCTCAGTATTGCTGAACATGGATCTTTGAACAACTTTTATCATTTAAATTCAAGAATGGGATTTCACTTTCTCATAGCTTTAGGAAAGCTGATCTAGTTCTTTCTCTGAGTTTCTGATTCTGTTTCCTTGCATGCATACTTGTAGCATCACTTTGTCTTAGCTTGTTGCATGTTCATCTTTTGCTCCTGTGACTTTAGCTTCTCTGTTTCTGAGCAATTTTCAGAATTTGTTTGTTTATATATTTTAGCCATTTTTGCTTTCTTAGCTTTTGTCTTACACTTTTTGCTTTCTTTGAGCACAGCATTCTTGATGCTATCCCATAGCTCTTCTGGTGCTTTGTCATTTGTATCCAAAGTGGTGAGTCCATTTTTCAGACAGACTTCAAATTTCTGTGGCATATTTTCAATATTATATTTTGTTAGATTCATGAATGACTTGCTGTTTTTTAGGTCTAGCATAAGTTTGCGTATTAGTACAGTAACTGATCTGTCCCACAGTCCGATCCAAGTTTTGTCTTTGTTGAGCTTTTCTATTTTTGACCTACATAGATGTAGTCAAAGTCCATGTGTACAGTCAATGCTTGTGTTGCTGGAAGAAGGTTTTTAAGATGAATAGATTGTTGGTCTTGCAGAATTTTATCAGTCTTTCTCCAGGTTAATACTTTCCAAACACTTCAACTATGTCTTTGTTCGCCACTTTTGTGTTCCAGTTGCCCATGACTATCAGTATATCCTGTCTGGATTTTCTGTCCATTTCAGCTTGTACTTGTTCATAGAACTTATCAATTTCTTCCTCTTTCACAGCTGTTGGTGCATATAGATGAATAATAATTGTGTTGTTGGACATTCCTCAGTGACAAAAATGGGGTTATTCTGTGCCATGAGTAGCGGGGATAGACGTCCCAACGGGACGTCTGTCCCTGCTATTCGTGTCTTCCCTCGCTGGTATCTAACCTCCCTGTCAGTTGTGCGGGGAAGTTAGACGGGGGCAGTGAAAGGGCAACTCAGGGGGCAGAGTCTTGGTGGTTGCCAGCCCTGGACGTACAGAGCATATTCTAATGTCGGCCCTATACGTCCAGGGCCGGCGACAGGTGCGGGGTAGTTTTACACCTCCGAGGTGGAATAACTTCCCTGGAAGTGTGTTTTCTTATGGCCTGGGGCATAGATGGGGCAGGGGGGAGGGGCAGGGGACATTCCCTGTAGCCAGGGGTTGGGCTGAAGGGAATAAGCATTTGTTACCAGCGGCTGGCATCGTGGCTTTTAAATGGAGCCGCAGTGCCATGGCAATCGGTGCCGCAGCTCCATTTAAAAACCCTGAGTTAGTCAGGCAGGTTATGTACATGCAGGCCAGATGGAATCGCAGTCCTGCCCTGTACGTTCATGACTGGTCACGATTCTGATCCCGCGGTGTTAGACATGCCCCGCGGGATCAGAATCGCGACACCCTCTGTACATCCGGTCAAATTGGACATACAGAGGGGATGTTTGTCCGGAATGGAATGAACCCTAAAGTAATTAAACATTCACTGAATGCACAGTATTTCATTACTTCTTATTTATATGTGTAACGTCATTTCTTCTTTGTCTTGACATAGTATACCATGTGATCATCAGATTCAAAGAACTTGATGTCAGTCCTTTTCAGTTCACTGGTTCTCAGCAGATCCTGCTGTACACATTCCATCTCATTCTTGTCCACCGCCCAGCATCCTTTGATTCATGCTTTGTATGTTCCATGACCTAATATGTAAGACATCTTTTCAGCTTCTGACTTATTTCATGCACAGCTACATCAGCAGCCTGATACCCCGAAAGCTTTGATTCAACCAGATCATAAATGTTGATATTACTCTCTCATGTTTTCAGCTCTTCCCCAGTAGCCTCTTAAGTGCTCTCTGACCTGGGAGTCTCATCTTCCCGTACTATATTGCAATTTGTTTTGTTGTAACTATCCATTAGATTGCCAGGCCTTTTTTCCATGCAGGTAATACCAATGTTGCCATTGCCATAGAAACATGCTTCTATTGCTAATACTGTCCCATACTGCTGCTGCCCATATGGGTGGTGTGTGTTAGTCTGGCACCTTAGATAAGACCTGTCTTCCTTGGAAGACCCTGCTAGTACTTAAGCTACTGATAGCATAGCTCTCAGCATCACTGATGCACACAAGCCCTCACAGCACGAGAAGCCCAAACCATTACTTTTGTATACCTGATTATACGCCTGCAAATAACCCCATTTAGGTACCTTTTTTTTGCAGGGCCATGACAAATCCTTTTTCACAGATGTTTTACATATGTTATGTCTTTTTTTTCTCTCTCTTCTCAAACATTTGTCATCCAAAGTTCAAATAAGAATTATCAATCGCAAATAGTCCAGCAAATGTACAGAAAAATTTACTACTAAGAAAGCCACTATGGTTCCTGGAACGGTGCCTATTTTGAGCCCATTTGGAAATAACATAGATGCATAATGCCGTTATAAAATAGGCACCCAGAACCTGCCCCAGTAGTTCACAAATCCCCAACTAATTTACACTTTCTCCAAAGCTGGTATACATTTGTGTATGTTTAATGTAGCTTCCCACGCATTGTATAAAATATATGCGAGCATTGCAGTTCCACCAAAACTGCCCCTGCACCAGGAATGCCTACTTGTAATCCACTTAAGAGTACGTGCAGTCCAGTAGCTTTTTATATATGTAAATGGCTATGCAGTTTAAGATCCCCTTTCAAAGTGCAAAACATGCTTTATAAGGGGAAAAAAATCTTAATCAAAATTACCCTCTATGCCCTCTTGATCCTTGGTGGATATTGAAAAATGCTGAGGGTAAATTATTACATTGGCTCCCATGTTTAAGAAATGCAGCCTTGGTCATGGGACAGTTTCCTTCCTGTTATAAATCAATGTTAATCCAACATATGTTGAAGAAACTTTTCACTGGCTAAAAGTGACCCACTTATCTACAGGCCTAGTCCTAATCTATCTTTTGTTAATAAAATGAATTGAGGAATAAATCACATCTCAATTACAACTTTCGTTTGGTCTTCCCCTTGGGTCAGCTCCTAGACATCCTGATTTTGAGCAGGGCATGATACCAAATCCATCCTGTTATGTTAAACTGATATTTGTTCTCTTGTTTGTGGATAACTACTTGCATTTCTAGAAATAATAGGAGATATTGTCATAATCCCAATTCCTAAAGGGCAATCTGTAAATCCTATGGACGCTTCTAATTTTAGACCTATTTTTAGGTTACTTATATTTAGTCAACAGTGCTTCCATTGTTTCCATCTAGCTTGGTAAGGTTTTGGAGGAATTTTATTATTTATACCCCACATACTCAAGGTTCAGGAGTAATTATAACATGGAAACCTTATTGGTGATCCTAGGGTATTATATGAGAATTTGCTTGAACAAAGACGGGTGGGCAGTTTTATGCAACTGAACTGCGTGAATTAGGTTTATTAGGCACTATGTTAAGTAGGTTTGGGGAAGTTTTACTGAATCAAACAAGAATTAAAATAAGCATTAAGTTGTCTGATTCCTGCAGATCTGAATGTGGTTGTGCCTCAGGACTTGCCCCATCCCCACTATTTAATCTTTTTTGAGTTCTCTGGGAATAGGTCTGTCTGCTCTGTGCTGTTGATTTTTTACTTTTAGTTTTATGCAAAGTATTTTAGATAAAACCTATGTATTGAATACAGAATTCTCCATGGTGGAAAATTGGACATAACAGCTGAGACTTAAACTGAAGGGTTCCAAAAGTAATCTATTGTGGCTAAATAATTCTCCAATATATACAGGGTGGCCCAAAAAAAGTGAGAACATCTCGTAAATTAAAAGCTTAAATAGTTTACTTATTTACCTTTTTTAGCTATATAACGTTTTTATTTTGACAATGTCCGGTCGTCATCTTTGTTTTTTTAATTTGTCAATCGTTTACATCTGTCTTTTTGAATTTTTAAATAACTTATATGCTAGGAGATGTTCTCACTTTTTTTGGGCCACCCTGTATACTGAAAGTGAATCCATTACTTGCAGATAATATTCTTTCCATGGAGACATCCTTTTATAGATTTTAGGAATCATTTTGGACTCGTTAACTTTGGAGGAACAAGTTTCTTATGTGGTAAAAGAGGCTTTCTTTAAATATAGGCATCTTACTGCCAAAATTAGATTATTGTAACATCCTATTTCTGGGTCTGATAGGCAAGCAAAGATCTAGATTACAGATATTGCAGAACATATCAGCAAGGCTCATATTTGTGGTTTTGGCTGTTGATAATATAACGCCATTGCTTCAACAATTACACTGGTTTCCAGTGCAGGCCAGAGTAATTTTTTAAATGACTGTGTTTAGCATTCAAAATTAGTGTGTGATCTGGCACCAGACTATATGTTAAATATTGACTTGCTGGAAAGTAATAGTAGATTGAATTCTCAAAATCATCTCTTGCTAGCCTGTCCATCAGTAAAAACTATCCATTCTAAAATAATGGTAGAGAAACCCTTTTTTCTCTTAGGGCAGCAGCAGAATAGAATCTTCTGCCAAATAATATTAGGTTGATAGTAAATTATAGGGTCTTCAGATATACAATAAAAACTTACCTTTTTCTATGATTTCTGTGTTAGTCTGCTATCTATAGGCCTAAATTTGAAGGCTGTTTTGTATTTTAGCTGGTTAGTTAGGATGATGAATGTTATCTAGCTAAACAAATATTTCCTGTACTTTTATAGGTTTTAATTGTTAGTATATACTCAATTTATGTAATCCATCATGGGCTATTGGGAAAAGGCAGAATATAAAAGCTGGAATTAAATCAAAATAGACAAGAATGACTTGTTCCCTTCTAGAATTATTTAACCTTTCAATTTGACACTGTCCATTAAGACAGAACGTTTGTAATTAGTTCATTTCATTTTTTGTAATGATGGTGGTCTCAAAGTTGTAATTCGTGACATCATTTTCAAATCTCGGACAAATAAAAGGGCTAGTTTCCAAGCTGCAGTAAAATTTACTTTTACCACAGTGAAATTTTACGTAGTCGGTCATTAACTTTTATAGTGCCTCAGTATTGCTGGTTACTTACTGGCTGGGGTGCATTGCATTTTAGTTTTGCAAAGTTAGGGAGCCTCGAGTCATACTGATATATTTTAAAAGAATTAGTGGTGTCAATCCCGCCACCCTCCCCCCCCAAAAAAAAATTGGTAATCCATTCACCCTGTATCCAAGCTCCCCATATCCTGGATCAAAGCCCCAACTTGACCCCCTTAATATGTACCCCTGATGCCTACTTAGAGTTTCTTTGGTGGCTAGTGGGGGAGGGGCTAGGACAGTTCTCAGCTCTTCCTGCCCCATGGGTGCCCAATTTTAAAATAGATCTAAATTTCCTTAATGATCATCTCTCATGGTAGAACAGCTAGGGACCAAGCTGCCAGTAAGAAGGTGGGGTGCTTGGATCTAGAGGGTGATAACTTTTAGGGGGGTGAGGGTCTTTTATTAATGTGAAATTTGGTCTTTGCTTTGGGGCTAGGGGAATTTAATTGGGGGGGAGGCTGATTTGGATTGGGTTGAAAATCATGGGGGTGGGGATAGTGTCTCCCAGCACTGGCTGCTTTAAGATGCTTCCTGGGAGCATATATCCACGTGTTAGCTGGCATTTTCTTTCCATGAATAACATAGCTTGTAAGGTCAGACACAAGATCCATTATTCACTGTGCATAATAATGAGCTGTTGCATGCTTGACCTGCACTGTACTAAAAGCACATATGAAGGTCAAATACCAGTGGAGATAGTAGAGACGAGGACAGTATCTGAATTCAAAAAAAGCATGGGACAAATACAGAAGATCTCTAAAGGAAAAGAAGTGATTATAATATTTGATATGGAAGGGCAGACTAGATAGGCCATGTGGTTTTTCTGCCATCATGTTTGTTTCTGCTGTTTAACAGGGTATTTGGCAAAAACGTGTGTTATTACTGTAACATCTAATCAACTACAGTCCTAAATGTGATGTTTAACACTTTAAATATTTGGGAGAATGGTTAATAAATCCAAGCATTCATAAATAAAGACAGGGGTTGCTAGTGAACACTTGAGTTTAGCTCCAGTTTAAGATTATTTTTGATAAACCGCTTTCCACTAATGAGCACCAAGGTGGTTTACAATATAATCAAATAGTGGAAGGACAGTGTTACAAATAAATTTATAAGCAGAAATACACAAAAGGGAATTAAAAATATATTATACAGCTTGCTTTATAAAATAATAATGAATGGAGTGTAATGAGTAAATGTAGATTGGTTGTTTACTCCTTCAAAAAGTAGAAAGACTAGGGGACCCGTGATGAAGTTACATTGTAGCACATTTAAGACTAATCAAAGAAAATATTTTTTTTTCACTCAATGCGTAATCAAACTCTGGAATTCATTACCAGAGGATGTAGTATAAGTTGTTAGTGTCACTGGATTTAAAAGAAGTTTGGAAGAGTTCTTGGAGGAAAAGTTCATACATCATTATTAAAGAGGTCCGGGGAAATCTATTGCTTACCCATGGGACAAGCAATATGGAATCTATATACCTGCTAGGAAACCTGCCAGGTACTTGTGACCTGGATTGGCCACTGTTGGAAACAGGATACTGGGTTTGATGGACCCTTGGTCTGACCAAGTATGGCATATGTTGTTAGGAGCTCCAACTCTATGCCATAGGCCAGGGAAAGATAGAAGGTCTTCAGTCCAGTCTTGAATTTGGCATAGAAGGTCTCTTTATACAAGTAAACCAAGAGAGTTCCAAAGTTATGGAGCAATAAAAGCACTATTACATATGCTTGCTCAATGAGTATGAGAGACTCCTGGCAAATACTAATGAGCTTCATGTTGCATTCTAGTGGAGGACTTACAAGTGACCATAAGAGAGATCTAGATAAACAGTTAAGGAAAACCACGATATAAAGCTTGATGGGCTAGGAGGAGAACTCTGAATTTGATTCAGAAGTCATCAGGTAATCAATGTTCCTGTCATAACAAAGGTGTCATGTGATCAAATTTCTTTGTGGAGTATAATAACTTAACCACAGTGTTGAACTAATTGCAATCTCAGATTGTAGATGAAAGATTACAATATAGAGTAGTCCAAATGACTTCATGCAAAAATATGGCTATGAGTTTTTCTAGCCCATTTATCCAGGAGGAAGCATATGGAATAAAGTTGTCCAAGTGTGAAATAGGAAGACTCAACAATTGAAGATACTTGCTTGTTGAATGTAAGTTTTTAGTGTCAAAATGGCAACCTAATTTTTTTAATGGGATTCACTGAAGTAAGTGGTATGCCCTTAATTGGGTGCTTAGAGACGGCTGCTTATAAAATTTACTCCATGAGAACCCAGCTGGAATTTAGGGTAATTCTCTGCTGTTTACATAATTTTCAACACAGGTATAAATTGTTCTTAATTAAGATGTTTGTCAACAAGAACTGCAGCTTTCTCTGCTAATTCTGGCACTAAGGGCTATGTTTACTAAACAGCATTATTAGGATTGTGTAGGGTTAGCGTGCATTTTGGGCACTGAGCTAAAAAGAAGTGCAGGCTAACATGTTAAAAACCCAATGTTCCTTAGCGTCCCTCTAGTCCAGTCCCGGAAATGTAGAGTTGTCAACCTCCACCAGCAGCTTTGGAGACTGAATGATGTCATCATTTTGATGTCACTGGTACAAATAGGCTAGATCCGCCCCCTTTCACCAGTACTTTCAGTCTCCAAGCAGCTTGGAGGTTCTGAGCCCGGGACTGGGCTCAGAGGAACAAATAAGCAGAGCTTTAATTCTTTGTTTAAATTTAGGATTTTTCCTTTGCTTTCTTGTTTTTTAGCTGCCTGCTGCTGCTGACAGAGATTCTGTGCTGCTGGGGCTGTTTCTCTCCGTTCCTGCTCTCTTCTCCTCCCCCCCCCCCCTTCCTTCTCTTTTCTTTCTTTGCCTTATTGCCCCAGCATTTAAACGAGCATTGTGAGTGCACTGGTGTGTGCCTGGCATTATCTCCCTGCTCCCGAACCCACTTGGAAGGGTGAGGAGCAGGTTGAGCACGTTTGGACTGCTGGCAGCAGGCAGGGGGAGTGTATAGCAGTCTCTCCAGGAGCTGATGCCGATTTAAGGGCTGTGCTCTTGAGGGGTTCAGCGCTGCCCTTCCTCACTCTCCTCCCGGTGTTTGGTGAGTAAATTTGCCTTAGGGTTCCTTGGGGGAGTGATCTTTGCTGGCAGCAGGGGTTTGTCAGCTCCATCAGGGTGCAGGAGGCCTGGCCGCATGATTTTTGGCGCCGCAAACGTTGCGGCGGCCATTTTGGATCCCGTTTTTTCTTCTGCCTAACAAGATCGTTTTTTCTGGGTTTGGTGCTTCGTTTTGGCAAACGGTGTTAGGGGGCAGCTAGTTAGAGCTAACTGCATCGATCTGTGTAAAAAAAAAAAAAAAAAAAAAAAAAAAAAAATCGCGTTTGTAATTTAGCTGTTCCTGGGGCTTTAAAAGGCTTCTTATGCACGGGTCCAGCGCGGTTTATTGATCATGCCTGCCAAGCCCCGCTGCCGCGTGGGTGGGGTGAGGCGCGAGAGCTTTTGGACACTGGGGTGTGTAAGGCGTGCTCTTTAGAGGCCATGGGCATGGAAAAGTCCCTGGGGGAAGGCTCTCAAGGGCAGGGAGAGGCTTCTCTGGAAGGAGAGGGGTCTATCCCCCCTTCTCTGTCTGCTTCGGAGCCGGTTGCGGGCCCGTCCTCCGCTGGCAGCGTTCCTCTGTTGCCGGAAGGGTCTCAGGGGGCTGGGCTGCCAGGTGTCCCTTCAGAATTTTTTCTCCTTGATGCAAAAAGCTTTTGCCTTACTGCAGCCTGACCGGGGGGTTCCGTCCCCGGGTCCTGCGAGGGGTACGAGGCGACGCTCATCCACTCTCCATGAAGGAGACGTGGCGTTACCAAAAAGGCGACGGGACGATTTCGATTCGGCTTCCCCGGCTCCTTTGGAGGAGGACCTGGGAATGCCAGATCTGGAAGATGAGGTGTCGGATGAGGACCTAGAAGACGGGGAATTGTTGGAGGAGGAGCAGCAGAGCAGGCTGGTCCGCGTATTTCGGCGGGAAGAACTGCCTGCTCTGATCTCCGAGACGCTAAAGGTGTTGAATATGCCCGCGGGTTCCACGTCCTCCGCGGAGGCGTTGGAGGATCCGCTGCTACAAGCCGTGCGCGCTTCGCAGAGAGTGTTCCCCATCCACAGAGTCTTTCGGGATATGATTCAGGAGGAATGGGACTCGCCGGATTCGGCGTTGCGGGGGACCAGGGCTTTGGATAGGTTATACCCGATCTCTGAGCAGGATAAGCTGCTTTTTCGTTCTCCTAAGGTGGATGCCGCGGTGGCGGCGGTCACTAAAAAGACCACCATCCCGGTGGAGGGGGCGGCAGCCTTGAGAGATGGTCAGGATAGGAAGTTGGATACTTTGCTGAAGCAGGTGTTTGATATGAGTGCCCTTTCCCTGCAGGCCTCCATAGCAGGGGCCTGGGTGGCGAGGGGCTGTTTGCGCTGGTCCCAACGTATCCAGAGCTCCCTCCCAGAGGAACAATCAGCGGATGGGTCTCGGCTGGAGTCCGGCACCGCCTACCTGTCTGATGCGCACTATGATCTTCTTCGTGGTCAGGCCAAATGTATGGCTTCGGTAGTGGCGGCTCGCCGTTATCTGTGGCTCCGCAACTGGTCAGCGGATAGTTCGTCCAAGTCGCGGCTCAGTAAGCTTCCCTTCCGGGGTAAACTTCTCTTTGGAGAAGATCTGGAAAAGTTGGTCAAGGACCTCGGGGAGTCCAAAGGGGGCCGGCTCCCAGAGGATAGACCGAAACAGTCTCGGGGGGCTTCTGGGTCTCGAGGCCTCTCGAGAGATTTTCGTAAGTTTCGCACTCCTCATTTTCAGCAATCGCAGCGGAGCAGGTTTCCGTCGCGGGGCCAGTCCTTTCGTGGATTTCGGGGAGCGGGAAGGGGTTTTGGTACCTTCCAGCCCTCCGGTGCCAAGAAGTCCCAATGAGATGAGGCGGGCCCAGGTGGGCGAAGTGCCCGTGGGAGGCAGGTTACGGGAGTTTTACCCTGCCTGGGTCCAGATTACCTCCGACCGGTGGGTATTGGAGGTCATTCGGGAAGGATATGCCCTGGAATTTCGGCGCCCTGTAGGAGATTCCTTTGTTCTTTCCCCCTGCAGGGCCCCTCGGAAGCTGAGAGCTGTGGGCGACACCATAGGGCGGCTCCAGCGGCTCCGTGCAATAGTGCCCGTTCCGGTCGACCAGTGCGGCGCCGGTCGATACTCCATTTATTTTGTGGTTCCCAAGAAAGGGGGTACGTTTCGTCCGATTCTCGACCTCAAGAGGGTAAATCGTTGCCTTCGCGTGTCCCACTTCCGCATGGAAACCTTGCGGTCCGTCCTGGCGGCGGTTCGCGCGGGAGAGTTTTTGACGTCCTTAGACCTGACGGAAGCTTATCTTCATATCCCCGTGCGCAGGGAGCATCAGCGCTTTCTGCGTTTTGCGGTGCCGATGGGACACTTTCAGTTCCGGGCGCTTCCTTTCGGTCTGGCGACCGCTCCCCGGACATTCACGAAGGTCATGGTTGTGGTGGCGGCCGCTCTTCGCAAAGAGGGGATACTGGTACACCCTTACCTAGACGATTGGTTGATACGAGCGAAGTCAAGAGAGGAAAGCGTGGTAGCCACTGCCAGGGTGGTGGAGTTCTTGGGCAGCCTCGGTTGGGTAGTCAACGGGGCGAAGAGTCGTTTGACCCCCTCTCAGGTTCTAGAGTATCATGGGGCGGGGTTCGAGACTCGGTCGGGCCGGGTCTTCCTTCCCGACGTAAGGGCGCAGGCCTTGAGAGAACTGGTGCGTCGGTTTTTGAGGCTTCGGGCGCCGACGGCTTGGCAGTACCTGCAATTGCTCGGCACCATGGCGGCGACGATAGACTTGGTGTTGTGGGCCAGGGCTCACATGCGGCCGCTACAGAGTGCTCTTCTTCGGCGGTGGTCTCATCAGTCGGACGCGTTGTCTCACTGCCTGCCCTGTCCGGCGGTGGTGCAGGACAGTCTGCAATGGTGGCTGCTTCCCGACAGTCTGAATCAGGGCGTGCCTCTGGAGCCCCCGTGCTGGCGGCTGCTCACGACGGATGCGAGTCTAGCGGGCTGGGGGGCTCATCTAGAGGGCTCGTTTGCGCAGGGGACTTGGTCGCCGGAGGAGCAACTGTGGTCCATCAACCGGTTGGAAATGCGAGCGGTGGTTCAGGCCCTGCGGGCGTTTCGACGGGTGCTGGGGCAAGCAGCGGTCAGGGTGCTATCAGACAACGCAACCACGGTAGCGTATATCAATCGGCAAGGCGGTACGGGCAGTGTGGCCCTGGAGGAGGAGGCGAGTGTGCTGCTGACCTGGGCGGAACTGAACTTACAGGCTCTGTCAGCTCAGCATGTCGCAGGAGTCAACAACGTCGAAGCGGATTATCTCAGCCGCTGCCGCGTGGATCCGGGAGAGTGGACGCTGCATCCGGACGTCTTTGCAATGCTGGTGCGCCGGTGGGGGATCCCGGTGATGGATCTCATGGCGACATTCGCGTCGGCAAAAGTGGAGCGTTTCTTCAGCCGAAGGAAAGAGCGGATGGCAGAGGGCCTGGATGCTCTGGCGCAACGATGGCCCACGGAGGGGCTTCTGTATGTGTTCCCTCCCTGGGCACTCATCGGCAAGGTGATACAACGCATCGAGAGGCACAAGGGTCAGGTGGTGCTGGTGGCGCCAGATTGGCCAAGACGGCCGTGGTATGCGGATATGGTGCGGCTGGTGGCCGACGTCCCGTGGCGGCTCCCGCTCCGGGAGGACCTGTTGCTTCAGGGGCCCTTGCGGATGCCTCAGGTGGGTCGGTTCTCGCTTACGGCCTGGCTCTTGAGCGGGCGAGGTTGACGGCCCGCGGTTATTCGACGTCCGTGGTAGCCACTCTGTTACGATCGCGCCGGAGGTCGACTTCCCTAGCATATATACGCGTTTGGCGTGTTTTTGAGGCCTGGTGTTCCGATCGGTCTGTCATCCCCATGCGGGCTTCTGTGTCCGATGTCCTCTCCTTTTTACAAGCAGGGTTGGAGAAGGGCCTGGCGGCCAGTTCTTTACGAGTGCATTTGGCGGCTGTCTCCTGTTTTCGCGGCAAGATTCAGGGTCAGGTGATAGCGACGCATGTCGACGTTCGGCGCTTCCTGCGAGCGGTTTTGCTCTTGCGTCCGCCGAGGCGTTCGGTTATTCCTCTATGGGATCTCAATTTGGTCTTGGAAGCCCTGATCGGGCCACCTTTTGAGCCTTTGAGTGCAGCCTCGCTTAAGGATTTGACTCTCAAGACTTTGTTCCTAGTGGCGATCTGTTCCGCCAGGAGGATTTCGGAGCTACAGGCGCTGTCTTGCCGAGAGCCTTTTTTGATTTTTTCCCCGGACAAAGTGGTGCTACGGACGGTGCCAGCCTTTTTACCAAAGGTGGTGTCCGCTTTCCATGTGAATCAGGTGGTGTCGCTGCCAGTATTTTCCGCGGAGCAGAGGGCTCAGGCGGGTGGGCGCTTGCATCGGTTGGATGTGCGGAGGGCGCTCAAGAGCTATCTCCGTCGTACGGCTTCCTTCCGGAAGTCGGACAGGCTTTTTGTCGCCTTCGGAGGCCCTCGGAAGGGCGAGGCGGCAGCAAAGTCTTCCATTTCTAGATGGCTGAAAGAGGCCATTAGTTCCGCCTACATTCTGAGGGGCAGAGAAGTGCCGGTCGGCTTGCGGGCGCATTCTACGAGAGCTCAGGCAGCGTCGTGGGCGGAAGTCAGTCTCGTTCCGCCGGCAGACATTTGTAGAGCTGCAACCTGGTCCTCGTTGCATTCTTTTGCTCGGCATTATCGTTTGGACGTACAGGCGCGCGGGGATGGTCGTTTTGGGTCAGCCGTCCTTCAGGCTGCAGTTTCCGGACCCTCCCGTTGATATGTACTGCTCTGTTACATCCTCTACATTTCCGGGACTGGACTAGAGGGACGCTAAGGAAGAGTAAATTAGACTTACCTGCTAATTGTTGTTCCTTAAGGAACTCTAGTCCAGTCCCGGATCCCTCCCATTCGAGGGGTGTGGAACAGCCTGAAGTTTCTGGCCGCGCGAGATGTGAGTTTGGACAGCTGCTGAACCTTTAAAAGGAAAACATCATTATGGGGAAATCTAATTTCTTCGTGTCAGGGCGCTCGGGGAGGCGCAGGAATGAGGGGCGTCTTCAGCGGGGGTCTCTGTGGGGTTGGCAGCAGGCGACATGGGCCGGGGAGCGCCGGGGCTCTGGTGCTTCAGTTACCGGTTCTTTGGGGACATCACCCGTCCTTTCGGGGCGGCCCTGTCTTGTCTCTCACAGTCTTTTTCTTTCTGTATGGACTGTTCATTATCTTTTTTCTACCTGTATATACTGTTTCTTATAGTTTTGCGATAACTACTTATTTGTTGCTCTGCTGAGTCTGCTTTGTCAATAGGTACTGGTGAAAGGGGGCGGATCTAGCCTATTTGTACCAGTGACATCAAAATGATGACATCATTCAGTCTCCAAAGCTGCTGGTGGAGGTTGACAACTCTACATTTCCGGGACTGGACTAGAGTTCCTTAAGGAACAACAATTAGCAGGTAAGTCTAATTTACTCTTACCCTGGCAGCACATGTCGGGTGGGGACTAGGTGGGATATGAGCAGTGTTTGGGCGTTCCCCATGCATTGCAGCTTGCAAGGGTGTTAGTTACCCGTGCTAACATTCTTGATGCCAGTAATGCGGGTTGCACTCACATGCTGCCTAGCACAGAGTCGGTGTGCTAGGCCTGTGTGAACTGCATGAGGATAGCACACACCTGCTACAGTTACTGCTGAGCCCCCTCTAACTGGTAATGCAGCCTACACACCCATTATCAATGCGGAACTTAGTAAACATGCCCCTAAATGACCTAAACAAAATCCTCCCGCTCCAGAGAAAATGGAGCGGGAGGATTGCATAAGCTTGCAATCTGATACCCTTTCCCTGGTAGAAAAATTACTTTCTATAAATGAACTGATTAGCACATCTGTAAGAAGAAAAAAAAATCCTCTTAAATGATAACAATATGCATCTTCAAAAATTCCAAGGGCAGGGTGGAGAAGTGGAGCAAAAGATGGTCATGATCTCTGATAATGTAGAGCAGTTACAAATCGAGCTTAAGAAGGATCTACTCCAGCGAAACATAGAATATGTCTAACAGAAACCACAGAAGCAATATCTTTGGTCTGACAGAGGACGGTGAAAGTACAGATATGATTTGCATTTCTGAAATCCTAATTACCAATGATATTAAATATGCATTTCAAGAAGGATTTTGAAATGGAACGGGCACCCAGGGTCCCCTCTCACCATTCTGAAAATGGTCATTATCCTACATCCATTGTTGCAAAAATACTAGTTCTTGAAATTGTATCTGCTGCTTGTCTGAGTTCCTTACTAATTTTATGAAGACAGGACAATTCCTATTGTTCCTGATGTAGCAAAAAATACTGCCCTCCATAAGACGAGCTTTCTGAGCATGCAAAGTTAACTCGAGGATCTAGGAGCTTAATGTATCCTGCTTACATGCATGTTACCTTAAACAGTTGACTTGACTTTCTAGAAGCTCTCAAGACTTCATAGACAAAGCATCTGGAGGGAACATAATGATCTGATCTATAAATGTCCCTGATAAAGCATCGGGTTGAGATCTGATTACCAGATCCATAATATCCTTCATATCAAGATCTACTGTACAGTTTTATCATGCCTGATGGGACTTGAAGACCTTATCTGTAATATCCTTATCAAGACCTGATCTGTAACATTTTCAGTTAAAATATCTCCTCTTCCATTACAATAGCATTTTGCTAGATGTGGGAATATTATCTATTTATTTATTCTTTCCTTTCTCTTTCTTCTCTCTGTTTTCTTCCTCTTATTTCTTCTCTTTTTGTGATCATAATCCTTTAGATATTAATGATTCTCTACAAAAATGAGCATCCTACACTGTCTGATAAAGACAGGGAGCTTTTAGATTCTCCCATCACAATTTTGGACATTGTCAGAGCTTTCTAACTACTGCCTAAACAAGTCTCCTGGCCCTGATGGAATAACAGAATTTAATAAAACTCTCCATGAGGAGTTAGCCCTTATCTCAATGAAGTTTTGCAAACATGTATGAAAGGTAGTTTGCTAACCTTGTCCAAGTTTAGCTAAAACCACAAGTAAGATTTCAGTAAGTTTAATACCTATAGATCTTCATTAATGTTGACTGCAAAATTTTTGCCTCTTAAATGGGAAAAGTGGTCAATTGAGATCAAGCTGACTTTTTGCAAGGTGGATTACTTAACTCTATCCTCAAAGTGCCTCCACCTCCGACCCCACCTTCCCTTTCTGCCCAAACCTTGGCTGACTACTTCCATGACAAAGTCCACAAGATTACTCTTCAGTTCCACTGTGGGGTCACCTCCTTCTCCCTTCCCCCTCTTCTCTCCCAAATCCTTCCCTCAACTTCCATCACTCTCGCCTCCTTTTCTAAGATCACTGAGAAAGAAACCACACATCTTATCTCTTCCTCTAAACTTACTACCTGCTCCTCTGATCCCATTTCCACCCAGCTATTAAACTCTATCTCCTCCAGAGTTGTGCCTTCCATTTGTCATATCCTCAACCTATCCTGCAGACTTCAAGCATGCTATGGTTATGCCTCTCCTCAAGAAAGCATCCCTTGGTCCTACATATCCTTCTAATTATTGACCCATCTCCCTCCTCCCCTTTATTTCTAAACTACTTGAACATGCAATTCACCACTGCTGTCTTCACTTTTTCTTCTCGGTCCCTTCTAGTACTATTGATAAGGCTTTAACAGTTTGGCTTTCATTTGGTTTATTTATACGGTTATTTACAGGGTAGTATTGATATGACAATTTTAAATTTGGTTTTAGTGGTTAAGAATTTTTGTTTGGGGTTCCATTGCCAATATGTCTATAATTAACCCTATGATTTGCATTTATTTATATTTTTATTTATTGGTTTTCATGCATTTGATTGGATAGTATATACCTTTATTGCTTCAGTTTTACAATCTGTTTTCTCCATCCTCTCCCTCTCCCTTTCCCTCTCCTCTTCCCTTTCACCTCTCCTCCTTCCCCTTCCCTTCCCCTCCTTTCTCCCCCCCCTCCTTTCTTTCCTACTTTCTGAATTATGGTTTTCATCTTTAATATATAGTTTTTGAATAAATTTTGAATCACATGACCTTCAGATACATGGATGGCATTTACATTATTTTTTTGCCCTGCTTATGTTATAAGCAAGAATGTGTGCTTCTGTTTGTGCCATCAAGTCCGCATACGTTATCGGTCGTCTTACATGCAGCTTCACCAATGGGTTTCTTAATCTTTTTGATATTTACAATGAATATATTTATATCTCAAAAATTGGCTTTCTATTCCCTATATTAAATCCACACTCATAAACACATCTGATGCACAACTACAGATAAGAACATAAGAACATAAGATATGCCATACTGGATCAGACCAAGGTCCATCAAGTCCAGTATCCTCTTTCCAACAGTGGCCAATCTAGGTCATACGTACCTAGCAGTTTCCCCAAAAGACACAGGTTCTGCAATGCTTGTACTAGGTCAAGCATTGATATCCTGGGTCCCTTCTTAATAATGGTTTATGGACCTTTCCTCCAGGAACTTGTCCAAACCTTTTTAAACCCAGCTACACTAATAGCCTTTACTACATCCTCCGGTAACAAATTCCAGAGTTTGATTACACATTGAGTGAAAAAATATTTTCTTTTATTAGTCTTAAATAGTTTACCCTGTAGCTTCATTGCATGTCCCCTAGTCTTCCTATATTCTGATAACGTAAACAGTTGATCTACGTTTACCCGTTCCACTCCATTCATTAATTTATAGACTTCTATCATATCTCCCCTCAGCCGTCTCTTTTCCAGGTTAAAGAGCCCTAACCTTTTTAGCCTTTCTTCATAGGAGTATCCTTCCATCCCCTTTACCATTTTGGTGGCTCTTCTCTGAACCTTTTCTAAAATCGCTATATCCTTTTTAAGATACGGCGACCAGAATTGCACACAATATTCAAGGTGCGGTCTCACCATGGAACGATATAGAGGCATTATAATATCTTTTGTTTTATTTTCCATTCCTTTCCTTATCATATCTAGCATTATATTTGCTATCTTGGCGCCGAGGGTTTTAACATGGTATCCACAATGACGCCTAAATCTTTTTCCTGGGTGGTGGTTCCTAATGTGGAACCTTACATCGTGTAACCATAGTTTGGGTTGTTCTTTCCTAGGTGCATAACCTTGCACTTGTCCACATTAAATTTCATCTGCCATTTTGATGCCCAGTCTTCCAATCTATCAAGATCCTCTTGCAATTTTCCACAATCCTCTTGGGTTTTAACAACTTTAAATAGTTTTGTGTTATCTGCAGATTTGATCACCTCACTCGTTATTCCACTTTCCATGTCATTTATGAATATGTCAACAAGCAGCGGACCCAGCACAGATCCCTGGGGTACACCACTATTCACCTTTCTCCATAATGGGAAAATTGGCCATTTAGCCCTACCCTCTGCTTTCTATCTTTTAACCAGTTCCTGATCCACAATAGTACACTGCCTCCTATCCCATGACTCTTTAGTTTTGCCAAAAGTCTCTGATGAGGGACCTTGTCAAAGGCTTTCTGAAAGTCCAGATACACAATATCAACCGACTCACCTTTGTCCACCTGTTTATTCACTCCTTCAAAAAAACATAACAGATTAGTAAGACAAGATCTTCCTTGTCTAAAGCCATGTTGGCTGTCTCCCATTAGGTTGTGACTATCTACATGCTGAGTAATTTTATTTTTTATGATGGTTTCTACCATTTTTCCTGGTACTGACGTCAGGTTCACCGGTCTGTTGTTTCCTGGATCACCCTTGGAACCCTTTTTAAAAATTGGTGTTACATTGGCGATCCTCCAATCTTCAGGTATTAGAGATGATTTTAATGATAGTTCACAGATTACTGATAGCAGGTCTGCAATCTCATATTTCAGTTCTTTCAACACACTTGGATGTATACCATCCGGCCCAGGTGATTTGCTACTCTTCAGTTTATCTAATAGTTGTAAGACATCTTCCTGATGTATCGATATTTCCTTCAATTCTTCCGCACCTTTAAATACCACTTCAGTCATGGGTAACATCCCTACATCTTCCTCAGTAAAGACCGAAGCAAAGAATTCATTCAGTCTCTCCGCTATCGCCTTGTCTCCTCTTAGTGCTCCTTTAACTCCTTTATCATCTAATGGACCAACTGACTCTCTTACAGGTTTTTTGCTATGAATGTACTTGAAAAGATCTTTATTTCGCGTTTTTGCTTCCGCAGAAAGCTTCTTCTCAAATTCTCTCTTTGCCTTCTTTATCAATGCCTTGCATTTGACCTGCCAGTGCTTGTGCTGTTTTCAGGTTTCATCGTTTGGCTCTTTTTTCTATTTCCTGAAAGATGCTTTCTTGGCAACAACAGCCTCTCTGACCTCACCTTTAAACCATGCTGGCAGTTTTTTGGACTTCCTTCCACTTTTCTTAAAGCGTGGAATACAGCTGGTCTGGGCTTCCAAGATAGTATTTTTCAACAACACCCAAGCTTGATGTACGTCTTTAACCTTTGCAACTGCTCCTTTTAGTTTTTTCTTAACTGTTTTCCTCATTTTATCATAGTCTCCCTTTCGAAAGTTAAAAGGTAGTACTGTGGATTTCCTTACTATCCCTCCTCCACTAATTAAATCAAAGGCGATCGTGCTATGATCACTATTGCGAAGTGGCCCCAACACCCTTATCTCTTGCACTAGATCTGGTGTTCCACTAAGGACTAAGTCTAATATGGCTTCCCCTCTGGTCGGTTCATGAACCAGCTGCTCCCAGAAGCAGTCATTTATTTCATCTAGGAACTTTATCTCCCTAGCATGTCCTGACGTGACACTGACCCAGTCGATACCGGGGTAATTGAAATCAGCCATTATTATTACTGCGCTGTAACGTTTGTTAGCTTCCTTGATTTCTTTGAGCATTTCATCATCCATTTGGTCATTCTGGCCAGGTGCTCGATAGTACACCCCCACTGCCATTGCCTTCCCCCTTTTATATGGAATTTCAATCCATATAGATTCTACGGCAGATTTTGTTTCCTGCACAACTTTAATCCTTTCTGAGTCAATGCCCTCTCTAACATAGAGCACAACCCCTCCACCAATTTGATCAGCTCTATCATTACGATATAGTTTGTACCCAGGTATCAGTGTCCCACTGGTTGTCCTCCTTCCACCATGTCTCTGATATTCCAATCATATCTAACCTTTCATTTAGTGCTATATACTGTATTCTAACTCTCCCATCTTATTCTTTAGACTTCTAGCATTTGCATACAAGCATTTTAGAGAATGTATTTTATTCATGTTAATTTGGCTATTGTTAGACATGAGTAAATTGGGATCTTTAAGCTCTGTCTGCTCCATACTTGAGGGCATTTGGGCTACTTTACTCTTTTGTGGACCTCTCTGCTTTTGGTAGTATCCTTCAAGGATACATTCTTCCGAACCATCCGCTCTTGGGCGACTGTTGGCTTTCCCCTAATATCTAGTTTAAAAGCTGCTCTATCTCCTTTTTAAAGGTTAATGCCAGCAGCCTGGTTCCATCCCGGTTAATTCTCTCATATATTTTTTATATGAGTCTATCTCTTGAGGAGGTCGCAAAGCAATTACATCTTTTGACTCCTTTCCTTCCAGATTCCAAGAGTGCAGACTATTCCTCACTGCTTACGCATATCCAGAATATCTCTTGGTTTCTTTCTCGTGCTTCCCTAGACTCTCTTGAGTCTGTTAGCAGGACTTCTGCTATAGCTATAGGGGCACGACGTAGAGCCTGGCTCCAAGCTTCAGACTTGGACAAATGGGCACAACAAAGACTGGGACATACTCCTTGCAATGGAGAAAATCTCTTCAACAAGGAGTCTTTACATCAGGTTACTCAGTTGTCCACTGATTTACCTGTTCCTAGGGGTTGTTCTACACCTTCTTCTGTCCCAGTAGTTAGGAAATGTCCTACCAAACTTTCTTCCCACAGGAGAAGAAGGTTTTATTCATCACTTTCCCATCATACAGATGTTCCCAAACAGGGGAGGCATCGTCCTGGTCTGAAGAATCCAACCTCTCACCAGGCTCAGCAAACCCAGCAACCACAGGGTTTCTGATGAATCATCATCAGATGCTTGTGACTCTTGGGGTTTAGAATCTGCAGTTTGCTTCTTCTCAATAGAGGCAATCCACTGCTTCATTCTAACCCCTAGACATGGATCTCTTTCCAAAAGACCTCCATTTTTTTTTCTATATTTCTATGAGCTGTCAGGATGTTCATGCCTATAGGTCACAGGTTTCTCCTCTTCTTCCTGCTAGGGAAAGAGGTCTAACCACTATCAAATGATAGTTTCCTGTGCCAGCATGTATTTTTTCCTTTCTATAGACTTACTACTTGGTAAGTCTTCTTCAGCTCCATTCTCTTCACCCTCTTACCAAGCTTTTTCCTCTGTAAGAGCGGAATTACTTCACTAGAGGGCTTTTTCTTCAGCCTCTCTAGTTTTGTCACTTTCCAGTGTGGAGTTTTCCTCTCTGAGTTAACTCCTCTGTTTCAATCTTGCGTTAGGGCAGCTTATCAGACTTGTCCAGAGTTTTCTACTCCTGTTTCTGTCTGTTCTTTCTGTTTTTAAACAGTAAGATTCTTTCTGCTGTCTTGCTAGCAGCTGCCTATGCAGGAGCCTTAATGTTTGGACCACTGGTTCTTGTCCACAAACAACCAGATTTGTCCTCCACTAACATTCTGTCTAGTCTTAGTAGTGGCTCCAAATCAGTGCTTTCATCTATCTTGGAGATTATCTCACTACAAGCTTTCTGGATTGTCTTCTATTTCTGCCATCTCCATTCTCCTGCATTTGGCAGCATAGTTGGCAGAGATACTGGCTCTCCAGCAGCCAGTTCTATCTCCTCATTCTCCTGCATCATGCTCTCTGCAATTCTACAGAGAAGCTTTCCACTAAGGCCCTTGCTAGAGAGCATCGGGGTTTTTTCTCCAACAGCTATCCTAGATGGTTGGAAAAGGCTTTTCAGTCATGTCTCCCATGACTAGAAGGGTTCTCCCTTCTCTTACTATCTCCTTTTTGATATAAAGGACATAGGCCTTCTCTTACGTGAAAGCTTAAGAAGTTGCCAATTCCCTGTTTTGGTCCATAGTATTCCCAATCGGGGATATGCTCTTTCTCCTTGCAGCTCGTCCTCATGGTAAGAACGCATGATACTGTTTGCCCTTAAGCAGGTCAACATGGTATCTCATCTCTATGCGTCTTCTGTCCACTTACCATGCTAGAGTTCTGGAAGACTTGGGACTTGCTGGCTGCAGACTGATATTATCCTCTGTTTTTCATGTAACCGTCCTGGTTATTTCACTAGCTAGCATCCTTGCAGATCATAACCAGGAGGAATAGATTCTCTATCTATATCTTCTCAAGTAGGTTCCACCTCCTTGTTATTAGATGAATCTTTCCTCTCCACATATCCTATGTGAATACCGTGCTGTAGGCATATCTCTGTCTGTTTAATTGCAGACACCCATATATAGGCCTACATATTCATATCTATCTCTTTGTGTGTATTTTATGCCCTTCCATATCTCACTATAGATATATTCTTATATGTCTATCTATATGTATATCTATCTATCTATCTATCTCTCTATCTATCTATATTGTTGGCAGGCCTCCCTGGTGGCCAGTGGACGCCAGGGCAGGTGGGACATAAAAATTTTAATATTAAGATAGGAGAGTCTTTTAAGGGCCAAAAGGCACTTGGTCCTTGTAGTTTTTAGCTCCAATCTTTAAAGAAACCATTAAAGCAGAGTGGTGGGAAAAAGAAGGCTTTTATTCCCTTTACACAGTGGTTCCAATTGTTGGGTTACAACTCAAAGTAAATGTCCTTGATTCAGGTAAGAAAGAAAATTCAGGGCTTAAAGCAAAACTGTTGAATTTCACAGGAATAGCAGTGCTTAGTCAATTAAAGAATGCTCGGTTAGCAATTCAAGCAATTCACAAGTCTGGCAAGGACTCTATGCTACCAGAAACACAGAGAGTACAATCCATTTCCTGGTCTGATAATTCTCCTGCCAGTTCCACTTGCATTGGCTCATAATCAGATATGTCTGACTCTATATCCCTAGTTTCTTGGGAAACACCTCCAGGGGTTTTGTATATCTCTTGCAGTACTTGCCAATGTCCTTGGCCTAGCCTAGGGCGTCGGCCACGTGCTGTATTAGGATTAAATGTGTTTTCTCTTCTTAGAGGTTTTATAGCAGCTTTACCATAGTCTTTAACATTTATAGCTTTCTTCATAGGCATATATTTATCATACCTTGTATTGCAGCAACAAGCAGGTAAATGGCTTTCTTCAGTTGCTTGCCTCTCACAGTCAGCAGCTTGATGAAATCCTTTTCTTTGAAAGTTTGGTTTACCTTGCAGCCTTTGAACCCATTCTCCTGGTAAGCACCTGCTTCTGCATAAGCCCAGCTCCTGGCTTTCCTGCTCAGCGTGGCTTAGCTTCCCCAGCTGATTCTCCTTTGGCTTCTGCTTGCAATTAGTACAGTGCTTTTGCCTCTTCGGGCAAACAGCTCTCTCTCTAGCTTGAGCTGGTCCCTCCTTAGGTCCTTCCTCAGCTCCTGGTGAGTCACCTCTCACTCCTGGTGATCCTCTAGCTCTGGAGAAATCAGGTTTCCACTTCAACCTCTCTCCTCTCCAGTCTTCCACTCTCCCCTTATAAAGCACTCCTGCCTTTGAGGATTGGGAGCTGGTTGTCAGTTCCTCGTGACCAGCTGGGCGTGGCCCTTCAGTCTCTCTGAATGCCCTCCTGCTCCCTCTAGCTGGTTCCTGCAAATATTGCAACTTGTGCACATCTTTTTTTCTCTGAAAAACAGCTTCTTTTTTCTCCTCTGGGCTTTCATCAGCCCTCGCTGCATTACAGTATGTATCTGTCGAGATATTTTATTATAGATAGATATGTATCCACATACTTATCTATCTGACTGTCTATGCTCATATAGCTATATGATTCCGACAGATGGGCTTTACCCATACCTATGCTATCCAGCAGGTTTGGGGTTCTACACACACAACCACTCCTGTGGTAGTCAACAACTTTTATACCATAACCTTAGGGTTTAGGTACCTCTGAAGCTCTCCATGCTCCAATATCTCTCCTAGCTTACCCCAGTTAGGAGAGACATTGCGGATCTTCAGTTAATCACAGGCTTTAACACCTCAGGCATTTGTCCTCTCTTTTTGGAATACAAGGGGTTCCCATACCCTTTCTCCCCACAAGGACTGTGCCTGTTTGTCCAAATCGGTTAGCCTTTCTCTTTTTGCTCCGAAGAGTGAGCCACTCTGCCGCCAAAAGAGTTCAACTTTTGTCATAAAGCCTTCCGCTGAAGGCCCACTGTTTTTGTACTACCCCAGTTTTTTTACTAGGGTTACCTGTTACCTTTCAGGATTCTGACCTCCACTGTTTTTCCTACAGTGAGGTCCTCTTCGAGGTTCCTCTACTGGGTTCCCCAATTGATCCCATGAACCTCCATACTTCTGTGAAATCCTGTTAGGGGAGGTCCATATTGCAATATTTCATTTCAATATCATTGATGACAATTATCATCCACACACAGACTTCTTGTCTGCAGTCCTATGCTAGGTTAAGCTGTTTTCCACAGCACCTTTCTCTTTTCAACTCCTACCCTCCATCCTCAGGATGCCTGGTGTTATTAGGTATAGCATGTTCCAATCTATGACATGCTGGGACTCCAGGCATCTTAGCTTGGGAGTCCCCATATGTGAAGACTCATCCCTGCTTGTTCCTGGAGATAGCACAGTTACTTACCTGTAACAGGTAATCTCTGGGAACAGCAGGAATAAGTCTTCACAACCCACCCACCTCCCCTAGGAGTTGTATCTCTATCTATCTTTCCTTTCCTCTCTCTCTCTTTGTCTCAGCTTTAAAACTTAACTGAGGAGAGGCAGTTGGGAAAGGCGGGAAGGCAGCACGCAGGCGTGGTGGGATGCTTCCAAAAGCTCTTTGGACGCTGGGAAGCGTTCCCGCGCAGACTCCGTCGGTACCGACGTACCCATATGTGAAGACTTATTCCTGCTGTTCCCAGAGATCACCTGTTACAGGTAAGTAACTGTGCTTTCTCTGCACACATCCAACAGATAGACGTGACAGGTTTTAGCTTTCTCTATAACAGTGGTAAAATTTGGCCCTTCCTTTCTACATACACTACTAAGACCCTCATCCACTCACTAGTCACCTCCCAATTATTGTAACCTGTCCCTTGCTGTTCTATTAACGGAATTATCTTACAAGTGCATTACCAAATTTAAGTTAAAATGTAAACTGCTTTGACTGCAATGATAAACCAGTATAAAAACCTAATAATTCTGCAGCTCCTCGCTACCTTTCCTCTCATCTCACTCTACACACCTCCTTGAGAACTCCACTCTTCTGGCAGATCCCTTTTATCTTTGCCCTTCTCTGCCACGGACAACTCCAAACTTTGTTCATTCCACCTTGTTGCTCCATATGCCTGGAACAAACTATCTGAGTCTGTGCATTGGGCTCCTTCTCTGGCCCCATTCAAGTCCAGGCTGAAGACTGTCAGACGGCTACCTAGGGTGAGAACTTACACAATCTTGACGATGCATATATTCATATGATTCTTGCAAGGTATTGTGGGTATTGTAGTTCATTCACTCCCAAACACAGCTGATGACAATAATTTGAGTTGTGAAACCAAGTGGTAAGATCAATAAAATACTTCTTTTATTGATGGGGTTTAATTCACCCAGCACATGTATGCTTGATAGCACTATAAATGAGGTTACTTGCTTGCAGTGTTTAAAAATGGATAACAAAAAGTCACAAAGTAAACCAGAAACAACCTTCAGCTTGTCAGGCAATTAGCTAATGTTTTCTTAGCAAATAATTACCAAATACAAAGGCACAAAGTAAAGAATAAACTTTGCTGGTTAGGTTAACTTCTGCTTATTTTCCACGCCGATCTCAGCAGTGATTCTCCCTTGCTCACACACACAATCAGGTGCAGCCCTAATTACTATCAATGGACCAGCTGAAAGCCTTTAGCTGGCTGGCTGCTACTGTGTGAGCCCAAATCCTGCTTTAAGAGCTGTTTGCAGTGGAAATAAAGAACAAAGTTAGGTTTCTTTGTGATGGCTGATGTGTTTGCTCATAGAAAACTAGCAATAGCATTTAGATAAAGAACAGTCCATGTAAATAGTTTCATCTGCTGTATTTCCCCCTGCATCAACAATCATAGGGTCAATATCATACATTGGCACAGATGAGTCTTTCATTAAGGCACTATCATGAGAATGCTTATTCCCTTGCTGCCATTCTCTATTATAGATAGGGTCTGGATCAGTGTTCATACCTGAGCCTCTCCTGCTATCATAATTCCTCTCTGTAAAGCCTGGCCAATATGTAATCCAATTCTGATGTCCAGCCTTCCAATCTTGATCCCTGGACACTGGATCTCCTCTCACATACCTTCTGGCCTTGGTCTGAAAGTCCCTTCCACATGCAGTCTTCTCTCTTCCAGGTAGCCACTGGTGATTCCTATCTCTGCCAATCCATTCCTCTGGCTGAATCCAGTCCAATGGACTCTGCTGGCACTTGGTATACCTCCCAGTATGGGTACTGCCTTGGAATCTCCCAGACCTTCCAATGGGCTTCCTTCTCTTCCTTCCAGAGAGTTTCCGTCTTTCTCTATCTGCTTGGCTTGGCTTCTGTTTCTCCAGGTGATACTGGTGCTTGTAGCCGTTGCTTTTGCTGAAGCTGTTCTTCCAACCCTCTCTGAAGCTGTTATCTGAAGAATAATCTCTATTCTTATTCTTTCCTAATGTGTGCTGCTCCCTAACACAGTGCAGCTGTCTTGAATCAGGCCCTGCCCTTTGAGATGAGTGCTTAGGGATTACCTCATAGCTCTCTTGATTGCACACACATTTCCTCACTTCCGCCCCTCTCATGGCTGCTGGAAACCTGGTGCATTCTGGGACTGGTAGTCTTTTATGTGAAAACTCTGTTTTCTCAATTCTACCAGAACTGACAGGTTGCTTGTTCAGAGTCACATCATCTTTTCTATAGCTCCTACCTGAGCTATGATAAGCTTCCTTATCACAAGACCCACCTCCTTTGTGGCTTCTTTTGGATCCTGATGCTCCTCATTCTCTTGTCCACTACTTAGAAATATAGAAACATAGAAATATGATGACAGAAAAAAACCACATGGCCTATCTAGTCTGTCCTTCCATATCAACAACTATAACAGTCCCCTTTTTTCCTTTAGAGATCCTCTGTGTTTGTCCCATGCTTTTTTAAATTCAGTTACTGTCCTCATCTCTACCACCTTCACTGGGAGACTATTCCACAGATCCACTACTCTTTCCGTAAAGAAATATTTCCGCATATCACTCCTGAATCTATCCCCCTTCACCCTCATCCCATGTCCCCTCATAGCAGAACTTGCTTTCAATTGAAAGAGGCTCTCCCCCTGAACATTTATGCGACGGAGGTATTTAAACATCTCAATCATATGACCTCTATCCCACCTTTCCTCTAAGGTGTACATATTAAGATCCTTCAGTCTGTCCTCATATGCTTTGTAATGAAGACTACTAACCATTTTGGTAGCCACCCTCTGCACCGACTCCATCCTGTTCACATCCTTTTGAAGGTGCGGTCTCAGAATTGCACACTACACTCCAAATGAGGTCGCACCAAATACAGAGGCACTATCACCTCCTTTTTTCTGCTAGCCATTCCTCTCCGTATGCACCCAAGCATCCTTCTAGCTTTTGCTGTCGCCTTTTCTACCTGTTGAGCTACTTTAAGATCATCAGACACAACCACACCTAGGTCCCGCTCTTCTTTAGTGGACAAAAGTACTTCACCCCCTATACTATATTGCTCCCTTGGATTGCTGCAGCCCAAATGCATGACCTTACATTTTTTAACATTAAATTCCAGCTGCCAAATTCTAGACCATCTTCAAGCTTAGCTAGATCCCGCCTCATGTTATCTACACCTTCCTGGGTGTCTACTCTATTGCACATTTTGGTATAATCCGCTTACTCTAGTCCCCAGTTTTGCAGTGTTTTTTCATCTTGAATAGATTGTAAGCTCTGATGAGCAGGGACTGTCTTACATCTATATGTACAGTGGTACAGTGCTGCATGCACCTTGTAGCGCTATACAAATGATTAGTAGTAGTAGGTTTGTCCTGGTGTGCATTATTGCATGTCAGTGAGCATTCGTCCTAGTCTTTAACATTTGGCTTTTCTCTCCAGTGTAGTAGTCCTTTGAACATTTCCTGCATTGGATAATATAAACTACATTGAAGGAGCAGCATGTGTAGAATTCCCCTTATGTTGAATGTTTGTCTATGATGTGTTGGCATAATTTGCAGCTAGGTATATTGCAGGGACTTGTGCCATTCTCTTTTTGGGTTTCTGTTGGGAGTTTGCATCTCACTAATTTTTTGTTTCCGATTTGGAGGTTGCCTAAAGGCCAATATTGGTGTAGCAGGGTCTCTTTCTATCCTGGAGTAGTGGTTTTAAGTCCTTTTATGATTTTTATCAGTTTTCCAGCTCTTGATTGTTAGTCACTATCAGTGGAGCTCTCTTTGAGGTAGTCTCTCTGTTGTTTTTTTTTCTCTCTGTTGTAGTAAGTTTTCGTTGGGTGTTTTGAATGAAGTGGCAATCTTCTTGGAGATGGTTTTGGGACTGTAGCCTTTTTGTTTGAAAGATTCAGCCAGGATTTGGAGGCGTTTATCCCTGTCTTTTGTGTCTGAGCATATGTAGTGATATCATGTTGCTTGGCTGCGTATGATGGTATGTTTTTTTGTATGTGGAGGGAGAACGCTAGAGTTGTGAAGGTAGATGCATCTGTCAGATGGTTGGTTTCCTGTAAATGGATGTCTGTATATTGCCATTGTTGGAAACTGTGGCATCCAGGAAGTTAACTTTTTCTGTGGAGTAGTCAATTTTGAAACTGATTAAGGGATGGCATGTATTAAAAGACATGTGAAACTGAGAGACTCCTCGCCAAGCTCCAAATCATAATGATGTCATCAATGTACTGGTAATATTTAAAGTGTTTTGCTGGATATTAAAAACAAAAAAGTTTCCTCTTGTTCTGCTTTGAAGAGGTTAGCATACTGGGGGGGGGGGGGGGGTGTCATCCTTGTAACCATAGCTGTGCCCATAATTTGTAGATAGATGTCATCATTGAAGATGAAATAGTTGTGAGTTAGAATGAATTCTGTCAATTTTGTAATAGTTTCTGGTGTGTGTTGCTGGCCTAAATTTTGAAATTCAAATCATTAATATTGCAAAGAAAGCGTATTTGAAGTTTCATTTACTGAAGTGTTTTACCAGATTACTGCATACTAACGCTCCTAACATGATGATAGTAAATAGATCCCATTGCATTAAATGAAATCTTCAGTAAATAATGTGCATTAATGCATGCTAGTGTGCAGTAATGCAGTTATGTATTATAGTAATTCTAGTCCTCAGTTTGGTCTTTACATACTTAACGGGAATAAGAGGATCTAAAATTAGATTTTCAAGCATTAGTAGAGTCTCATATGGGCTACTGCAAAACAATTTGAATTTGCCAGATGAACTAGTGAATAAGTTTAGCAGGCTTGTTGATGGGTACACAAAGATGTAACAGTATTGCACCACTGCTCAGGGAGCTCTGCTGGCCACCGATTTAAAATTTCATTGTCAGTTTAAATTACTAACTCTTCCTTTATATGTTTTCAGTGAAAATAACTGTTCTTTTATCTCCTCTAAAATCAATTGATCTATATTTAAAGAATCACTTAGCTCCCCAGAAAGGGGCTGTGTCGGTGCATATTAGGCATTAAAAATTAGCATGAGAGAGAGGAAGGATCCTTGCTAGCTGATGAGGTATGCCGCGCTTACTCCCCAGAGTTCAGTGTGTGGTTAAACGCACCCCTATGTGCTGAACAGGCAAGGACATTTAATGCAGATACACTTACAGTATTGCCATCTGTTGAGGTGTGGGTAAGTGCGCTCGCTCTAACAGCAGCATTGATGCTTAACACTTCCAGGCTAACTGCAATATGCATTCATTGCCCATTCTCCATCCCAAGGCATGCTAAGCAGCTAGCATGGGATTTTTTTGGTCTTTGCATTTTTAGTGCATAATAACAGTTACCACAAGATGCTTTCGCACATGTTAAACCCTTGACTGACCGTTCAAAGACTTCGGGGCGTGCTTATTAAAGTACACTAAGTTTACTAGCACAGCTTAGATTAAGGACCCCTTTTACTAAAGGCAGCTAAAGATTTGCAAATAATGTGCCAAGCGCATGTGCATTATTTGCAAACCCTCCACAGTAGTTGCTGGAGGTGTGATCGGCATGTTGCACGCAGCTAACGCATGACTGGTTTGCTTAACGTGCGCTCTGCTAAGGCAGGCTCACTTAATGACTCCCATAGAGGAATCCTTAGGTGAACCTATGTTAAGAGCCATGTTGCCACTGAACATGCGGTGATTGCCTGGGTTCCAGCAGTATTGCGCTTTCTTATAACCAAGCCCAATCCCCATCCTCACCCCATCCCACCGTTGCTAGCTAACAAATGTTTTAGTGTGCCAGTGTGTTAGTGTTCCTGACACCCTAGTGCCACGCGTTGAAACCAGCTGACTCCTTTTTAGTAAAAGGGTCCCTAAGTATATGCGGGAAATGCATGTTTTTGAGGTTTGATTTTTTTTTTCGAGAAATTGCTAAAAAGAATTATCTAGTGATGAATAGTTCAGGTTAATAGCACCTTCTAAAAGCCTGCTATTCTTTTAAATATTGCTTTTAACTAAGCTGTTTTCATTTTATTTTTGTTTATATAAATTGGAAAATTTTTCTGCATTTTAATGTTGGCTGTCTTATATGTGTGTAGTCAAAAATCAATTTAAGGTGGCAGAATTTAGTCTGGTTTATATGCATGGAATGTCTTCTGCAAGAATCCACTTTTTCTACTGTGTTTTATATATTGTGTGTTGTAGTACTGCAATACATATTTCAGAACTACAGTATAAAAAATTAAATTTAATTGAACTTTAAGTCCTAACTCTTCCTTTTGTGATTGCAATATTAGATAACGGCAGAAAAGACCATATGGCCTATCCAGTCTGCACATCCTTAAGAACTAAGTTCCACAATCCCTTCCTAACCCTGAGAGATCCTCTGTATTTGTCCATGCTTTCTTAAATTCAGATGCAGTTAATGTCTCCACCACCCTTTCTGTAAAGAAATAGCTTTTCATATTACTCCTGAGCCTATCCCCTTTCACCTTCCTCCCATGACCTCTTATTCCAGAGCTTCCTTTGAACTGGGAGAGGGCCACCTCTTGTGCATTTATGCCACATAGGAGTTTTAATGTCTGTGTCATAGCTCCTCCCCTCCTGCTTTTCCTCCAAAATATACATATTGAGAGATTTCTGTCTATCCCCGTAAGCCTTATGATGAAGGCCACTGAGCATTGTAGTTGCCACTCTCTGGACCATCTCCATCTGCTTTATATCCTTTTGAAGGTGTTTCCAGAACTGTACACAGTACTCCAGATGAGGTCTCACTAGAGACTTGTAGAAAGCCACTATCACCGCCTTTTTTTCCTGCTGGTAATAAAGCATCCTTCTGGCTTTTGCCATGGCCTTGTCTACCTGTTTGGCCACTTTACGATCATATGATATGATCACCGCCAGGTCCTGCTCTATCGTGCACTGAAATACTTCATCCACTATACACTACACTACCACTCCTTGGGGCTTTTGCAGCCCAAATGCATGACCTTTCATTTTTAAGCATTAAGTGTTTTAGCTTCCAAATTCTGCACCATTCTTTAAGCTTAACTAGAACCTTCCTCATGTTATACCCTCCTTCCAGCGTGTCTGCTCTGTTGCAGATTTTGGTATCATTTGCAAAGAGGCATACATTTCCTGACAGCCATTCCGCAGTGTCTTTCAAAAATGTTAAAGAACAGGACCAAGGACTGATCCCTTTGACATGCCACTAATAGCACCCCCATCTTCAGCACGAATGCCATTTACTACTACCCTCTGGTGCCTGTCACTCAAGCAGTTTCTTACCAAGTTGCTCACTAATGTCTCCTGAGACCCCTTGAACCCTTTCTTGTGTAATTAGGCCTTTTGGGGCATTTGAATGTTTATCATATCCCCGTGTTTCCTATCCTTGAGAGTGGGCAATTTTACAACGGAGCACTAGACTGAGAAGAGAAGTAGCTTATAAAATACTAGAGATAAACAAGCAGAAATTGTAGTTAGTTTGAAGCCAGAGGCGTTTATGCCTGCTCCAGAGCAGGCACATCAGTGTAAAGTGTGCACGTATTGCATGTGGGTATTTGGTAAAATATAGGTATAGGTTGTGGCTCCGACTGCTCTGCCCAAATTCCACCAAAATACTCGCCTACTGTATGCGCATAACACTGTGGTCATTTCATAAAACCATTTTGATGTGTATAAAACTGTGTTTTATGCACAGAAAAAGTTTATAAAATTACCCCCTTTTAGGCCTTAAGTCTCTTTCAATAGGGTTTTCTATTCAGACTGTACCATTTTGGGAGTCAGTCTCTGCACTGCATCTACTCTGGGTATATCGTTTTGATGGTACTGCTTTGAGAACTGCACTCTGAACTCCAGGTGAAGTCACAGCAGTTTTCGTTCTGAAGCATTGTCAACTCCTGTTTCCTACTGGTTATGTTGTACAAAATTAAATCATATAGCATTGGATTGATGGGATAGGCTTTAAAAATTTGAGTCATAGTTTATCTGACGAGATGTTATCCCATTATCTGTGGCTTCTCTTCCCTTTCTAGACACTATGGAGGTAATTTTATAACGTGGTTCCTACATGTATGTGGACACATAATTGCACTTTGGCATCACGATGCGTACTTTGACTGTGGGCGTGCACTTGGATGGAGTTTGGGCAGAGCATTACGTGGGTAGATTATAATCTACTATAATTTACTTGGGTACCTGCAAAATACAGATCTGGGCATTTACACCACCTCTAGCACGAGTGTAAATGTTTGTGCCTGCAATGTAGGCATGCCTTATGCCACGTACGGAAGTATTTTATCAAGGCATGTGGGTGTTTACTGTTTATAAAATAGGCTAAAGATAGGCCCCTTAGAACATGCCTTAACTAAGCTCCTGCCTTGCAACATTATCCTATAAGGATACGGGTAATGTACATTGTAAGGGGGCATCTATTTTAGGAATGAAAGTAGGTACCTACTTAGGTGCAATTTTATAAAGATACATAGGGCCTCTTTTACTGAAGCCTCTAAGCTGGTTAACAGGCATTTTAAGGCATGGCTAAAGACAGTCGGGAATGCTAGCACTCAATAGTGCCTGCTTTCACGTGCTAAAACGCATGTTTAATCAGCGATCATGGGATCAGGTAGGGAATAGGTGGAGAGTGGGTGTGGAAAACACATTGCTGCTAGCATCCAGGGCAATTGCCATGCACTCAGCAGCAACATGCATTCACCTAACCACTCCTCTATAGAAGTGGTTAAGTGAACCCAGGCTAGTGGAGTGCACGTTGATACCCATCACACGTTAGCTGCTGGGGACATACTGAACACGATCCTGACAGCTAACTTGAGGCGAATGAGATCAGTGCATTAACGGTATATCCTTTAGTAAAAGGGGCCATAGGCAGCTCTATGTCTTATAAAATAATAGCATAAGTGGCAAGTGCGGGTATTTACACTTGCCCTGGAGCAGAGGTGAATCTGTACCTATAACGTTTGAATACCTGCATAAATTACTGTATCTTATAATCCATGTGCATACAGTTGTGGTCAACATTATTAGCACCCTTGCATTTTAGGTATATTGTGTACAATATATCGAGAAATAATTGGAAATAATTCAACTGCATGTCATAATATTTTAATAGTATGTTCAAAGGTATACAACAAAAAAAGAGATGTCTCGGCAACTTAGATGTAGTAATTTCTGAGAAAAAAAACAAATTATGAGCTGGACAGGATTAATGACAACCTTTACTAATATTTGATTGCACAAACTGCAATTTGTTCCAGCTCATGAATGTTTCCAGGGTTCCTTTTACCAATGGCAGATTTCAGCTCTTTCCAGAGGTTCCTGATTGGACTGAGATCAGGACTCATTGCTGGCCAGTTTAAAACAGTCCATTTGTTTCTTTTTAACCATTATTTTGTAATTTTGGATGTATCTTTTGGGTCATTTGTCTTGCTGGAGGACCCGTGACCCTTGACCCAGACTTAGCTTTCCTTCACTAGGTAGCACATTTCACTCCAAAATACCTTGGTAGTCCTCTGACTTAATGATTCCTTTAATACATTCCAGGCCTCCAGTTCTTGAGAAAGCAAAACAGCTCCACGACATTATGGAACCTCCACTGTATTTAACTGTAGGAAGGGTGATTTAGTGTTTTGTTTTGCTTTTGTTATAAGCTTCATTTCTTTGCCTGTAAGTGTATCACTAGTCTACATTGCCAAAGAGCTCAAATTTGTTTTCATCTGTCCATGGAACATTTTCCCAGAAGGATTGTGGCTTCTGAAGATGAGTTTTGGCAAAGATCAGGCATGCATTTTTATGTCTGTCTTTGAGCAGTGGGGTCCTCCTTGGCCTTCGCTCATGAAGTCCTTCTTTGTTTAGTACATGGCACATGGTGTGGGTTGAAAGCACCACTCCAGATTGCTCCAGGTCAGCCTTAAGCTCTCTGGATGTTGTATGTGGTGTTTTTCCAACAGTTCGCACTAACCTTCAAAGACTTCTCAGATTAATTTCCCTCTTCCCACCATGTCCTGGGAGGTTCTTGAAAGTTCCATGAGTAGAAAACCTCTTAATAACATTGTGAATTGTAGACACAGGAATCCCAACCTATGCTCACGATCAATCAATGACCCAATCAATCACCCTCCACTTTATATATGGAGATTTAAAGTGGAGGGTCATTGATTGGTTCCCTCCTGATCTCCGGGGGGGTTGGGGGGGGGGGGAGATTGTGAGCATAGATTGCAATGGTGTAAACAGAAATGGATCTTTTTCCTCAATACAGTTGTTCCTAGGCGACTCAATTTGGAACAAGATTGGAGGAGTCTCTTTTGAGATTTTTCTGTGTTACCTTCCATTCCTTTAGTCTGATTCTGACGGCCCAGGTTTTCCCTGCTGGTATAGCCACTCCCCTTTTTGGATTGGGGTCATTACAGCCAATCACAAACTGGCTTCGGCTACACTTGTGAACCGTTACAGCTTAGCGTTCTTCTTTGGCGATTACTTCTGAAAGTAGTGGGAAAACACTTGAGACAGGGTCCCATCGGGGTCCCGAAACATGCATGTCATGTGTACAGCATCTTACCCGACACCATGATGAAGTGCAATTTTTGCCATGGATTACGATAAGTGTTTGTTTACGCTACTTTGTTTTCGGTTTGATGTTTAGACATCACGCCACTTGAATTTTCTCAGAAAAAGGGTTCTCTGGACACAGAGCAGAGAGTTTCTCTCCCTCTAGCTCCAGCCTGTTTGGACCCGACAAAAAAGAAAAGGTAGCTTGGTAGTGTGATTTTTTACTGATGACTAGTATATAGTTGGACAATAGCTTGTGAGATTATTACCACACTATAGGGCCTGATGACTAAAGCATGGTAAGTAGTTCCTGCATAGCTGCAACACTTGCCACTCCCTCATTTGTGTAGTATTTGTTTGCCATGGCAGGGGGTGGGAAAGAGGTGGGTTATGGGTATGGACGGCACTTGCAGTTATCACACAGTAACTTTAACTTAGTATGCATGTTTGCCCTGCAGACAACATGGGCACAATTACAGCATCCTGAAAGGGGAAGTATGTATTCCATGTTAGCTATGCACATCCTTTGACCGATGTTCCCTCTAATTTTCTGTAGGCTGTGTGCGCATAAAATATCAGCTGTGTGCAGCTTCTGAAGGAAGGTTAAATTTTTGTGCACCACATAACGACGCTCGGAGTTATATACTTTAAAATGTGACTACTGTGATAAGGAAGCTTATCATAGTTCAGGAAGGAGCTATAATAGAGGTGAACTGACTCTGAAAAAGCAACCTGTCTGTTCTGGTAGAAATAATAAAACAGAATGTTTCCATAAAAGACTACCAGTCCCAGAATGCACCAAGTTTCCAACAGCCATTAGAAGAGCTGAAGTGGGGAAACGTGTGTTCAATCAGGAGGGCTATGAGGTAATCCCCAAGCACTCATCTCCAAGGGTAGGGCTTGATTCAGCACAGCTGCGCTGTGCTAGGGTGGAGCATGCATCTAAGCAGGATAAAAGAAAAGTTTATTCTACAGAGAATCATCATCTTGATCATCAGAAGCACCTTGATCATCCTGACCATCATCATCAGCAGAAGCCAGAGCTGACGGACAGAGAGAGCAAGAAACACTTTGGAAGAAAGAAGAGAAAAGCATTTGGGAGGTCTAAAGGAGTCCATAGCAGTATGTATACTGGGAGGCATTCCAGAGGCAAGCATACACCATTGGACTGGGGAAAGCCGGAGGAGTGGGGTTGCAGAGCCAGGAATCCCCGGACGGCACCTGTGAGGGAGACGGCTGCACTTGGAAGGGACCCTAAGACCAGTGCAAGAAGGTATGTGAAGAGAGATCTAGTGTCCAGGGATCTTGATTGGAAGGCTGGACATAAGAACTGGAATACATACTGGCCAGGATATTTAGAGAGGAACTCTAACAGCAATGGAAGCTCAGGTATGAACACTGATCTATGCCCTAGCTCTTCACTAGGAAGACAGCAGGGAAACAAGTATTGTCCTGAGAGTGTTCCATTGAGAAATTCCTCTGTGCCAATCCATGATATTGAACCCATGATAGTTGAAGAAGGGGAATATTTTATAAATGGGGACTTTGAATACATGGATTGCTCTCTGTCTAAACTTCTGTGGTAATATGCTGTCACAAAATACAACAACCTTCACAAAGAAATATAAACTTGTTCTTTGATCTACTCAGAAAAGCTTCTGAGTAGGATTTGAGCCACGTAATAGAAAGTAAACCAGCCAAGAGGGTTTCAGCTGGTAATTGTTAGCAATTGAGCCTTGCCTAATTGCCTGTGAGCTCTGAAGGGACACTTCTGAGTATGTGTGAAGATACAGGAAGATATCCCTGAAAAAGAACAGTTTTTTTCCTACTTTGTGGGTTTTGTTTGTTCTTTGAAGCACTGCTAAGGAGAATTAGCAGGAGCTTACAGAAAAGACCTTTCTGTTCCCATCAAGGTCTTTATGCTTTGATTTGATTGCTTAACAAGTTCAGCTGTTGTTTTTCCTTATTTGTTTTTCTAAGTATAATACTGAAAGCAAGTATTCCTTTTTATGTGCTACCAAGTATATCTATGTTGGGAGAAATAACCCCATAAATAAAATATCTTCTTTGCTTTACATTCGAGCAAGCACAACTAATTTATTGTGAACGGCTGAGTCTGGTATGAATGGACTACATTTCCTACAATCCTTTGCAAGTCATATTAATATTTGCCTTTGCCAAGACTGTGGACATTCTCACCCAGCGCCCCCGTTTACACTATACATCAGAATACAGTATGTACACCACATTGATTTTAATCAAATGAAATGAAAATAGACAATTACTAAATGAAGCGGGAAATTTCTAGTAATTACAGTCATAACTTTTAAATTTTAAGACGTCTGTGTTGTTTTCTATCAGAATCAGAGCCGTAATGTTTGTGCGCTCTGTGGTAAAGTATGTGCGCTCTCTCGGCGAGGTGTGTGTGCGCACACACGCAGACAGCTTAGAGGGAACAGTGCCTTTGACCCAACATAATTACTCAATCCCTCTCTTCTAACACCCTAACACCATCACTTGAATCCTCTCCCCCCCCCCAACAAAGCCCCCTAACACTTTCACTTGAAACCCAAACCCTTTTATTGTGGGTTTCTCTGGTATCTAGAGGGGAGCAGGAGTGAAGCCCAGTTGCCCCTTTTCTGTTGGGCAAATAACGTATAGTTTTTTATTTGGATTCCAATAACTAAATTTCATATAACATATAACTTAGTAAGAAAAATGACAAGAAGAAATTTACTTCAAAACAGAATCACAAGCAAGAGGAAGATCCAAGATAAGAAAACCCAGAAGCAGAATATACATTATTTAAAATGGTGAAACTACTATACCCACCCTCCTGCTGTTAAAGGGCTCAGAGTTGTCTTTGAATCCAGAAAATAATGCAACTGTGGAGGCTCAAAGAAAATATAGTTCACATCAGACATATCAGGAAATAATTATTTACAGGAAAATAGTGTAATGAAAGCAGTACTAAGAGTTATCTGTTTCCTAGCTAAAAATGGCTTTTGACTATTCAGAGTAACTGCTCACATTGGGGAATATTTCCTGATGCGGATAATCTTATAATATTGCACTTATAACATTTTTTTTCCAAAAACCATACCAGTTTGTTTGGCTTTTAAAAACTAGGCATAAATCTATTGTGTGCAATTCTGGTCGCTGTATCTTAAAAAGGATATAGCAGAATTAGAAAATGTTCAGAGAAGAGCTACCAAAATAGTAAAGGGGATGGAAAGGGTAACCCCTTTGAGGAGAGGCTTAAAAGGTTGGAGCTCTTCAACCTGGAAAAGAGACCTCTGAGGAGAGATATGATACCGGATGGAATGGAACGGGTAAATGTAGATTGATTGTTTACGCCATCAAAAAGTAGAAAGACTAGGGGACATGCAATGAAGCTACAATGTAACCCATTTAAGACTAATAAGAGAAAATATTTTTTCACACAATACGTAATCAGACTCTGGAATTTGTTACCTGAGGATGCAGTAAAAACTGTAGCTGGATTTAAAAAATGTTTGGACAAGTTCCTGGAGGACAGGTCCATAAACCATTATTAAAGAGCACCGGGAAATCCACTCCTTGCCCCAATACAAGCATTGTGTAACCTGTGTGTCTTTTTGGGTATCTGCTAGGTACTTGTGATCTGGATTGGTCACTGCTGGAAACAAGATACTGGGCTCGATGGACCTTGGTCTGAGCCAGTATGGCATATCTTATGTTCTTATCTAAAATTGTCTATATGATTTAGTAATTTAAAGATTTAATTTCCTTATTACTTCCAATGCAAACCGGTATATATTAAATCATTTTCTAAATACTGTATTTGTAATTATTATCAAGTATTATGGACCTCGTCTGGGAGAATACAGTAGCAGAAAGTGCTGTTATCTCCACTTTCATCATTGGCCCCTGGAAAACCCACAGTTTATACAGTTTCAATCAGTGATATAAAAAAATTCTAGTCCAAGAATCAGCTTATCTTATTTTGGCCAACATTCATCTGCTACAGCCCGACATAGTGTTGTATTCCAATAAAACAATCTGCTTTTGGAAAAGTACTCTCAAATATCTTGTAGTCGGTACTGTTTGTATTTGGGCTCGGAGGTTCATGCATGCCATTCTGCAACAGAAACCAACAGGAAGTCGACCGCATTTAAAAGCAATCATATAATGTAAGGACATGGAAGGCATATGAGAGACATTTAGTGGCATTGTCCGAATGATTCCACTGAATTTCTTCATAGACTGGCCTGGCACCATCTGGTTAAGGTCTGTGGGTAGATAGAAAGCCCTAATAAACCATAAACCAAGGGTGGTATGACCACTATCCAGATAACTGCCAACTCTATCTGGATAGCAGCTGTGTTCAGCCTGCACTTAACTGAATAGCTTAAGCCGCATGAAAAATGCACTTGTGCGCCTTTGAGTCAGTGCTGACTCCTGGCAACCCAGCAGCTCCTAGGTTGTCTTGGCAGTGTGACTAGAAGTAGACTGCCTGGCCTTTTTTCTGAAACAATGGAGGGTTAAGGTCACACGGAGTGCTAGGGGGGAATTGAACCCTGGTCACTGGGTTATCAAGCCAGTTCTCCAGCACAGTAGGCCAATATTGTTATCTGGATAAGTGGCAGCTGAAAATCGGCATTATCCAAATAAGAACGGAACTTATGCAGATAACAGCTGCTCAATCTGGATATTCAGTGACATTTGCTGTCTGGATAACGTGGCCAGCAATGCAGTCTCCACATAGCCCATTGAATATAGGGGCTTTTAAAAACTGTCTGCTTAGTACACTCTAAATTGGTTTTACAAGTATTAAACTATGAATTAATGTTTATGGAGTTGATGAATACATATTTGTGGTTTTTTTATATAAACAAATGTGTGTAAATAACTGGAAAATGTCTGAAAATTGTGGAAAGATCTGCATATGTCCTGAAAAAAACTATATTTTTTCCATTCACATCCTTAATAGGTGCAGTGGGCCTGATGTTCAAAAGAATGAGCTCTTAAATTTAGGTTCCTAAGAGAGGCTCCTATATTTATTCCCTATTTTGGGCCAAAAGCCTAATTTTTTTTCTGCTGAAAATTAGTCTTAACTTAGGGGCTTAAAAATTATGGGCCCGATATTCAGCGCCAGTGGCTAGGGCTGCTAAAGCGGATAGCTGTCAATGCTGAACTTTAAAGCCATGTTGCCTTGTTAGCTTCTGCGTGTCACTAACCGGGCAGTGGCGATATTGAGTAGCTGCCCTGTTAGTGATAGATGCCACCCCAGAATGACCAGTATGCCCTGATGTTAACTGGTTAGCCGCAGGGCATATAGCAGCAACAGCCCCTGCAGATATTCAATGACATAAACTATGTTAGAATAGCTGAATATCCCACAAAGTGACATTTATACAGTTTGCAGGTCTGCAACCCACTACAATTGGCAATAAACTCAGCAGCCCGCATCCTCTGCGGTACCTCCAGAAGAGATCACATCACCCCCATACTAACAGATCTTCACTGGCTACCCCTACAAGCCAGGATAATTTACAAAGCGCTATTACTGTCCTTTAAAGCAATCAATCAAATAGCCCCACCCTCCCTCTCCTCACTTCTTATCAACACCCCCACAAACAGGCTGAGAAGATCCGCAGCCGCTAATACCCTCGTTGTACCAAAAGAGTACACTAAATGTAACCAAGCAACCAGAGACAGGGCCTTCACCTTCTTCGCACCAACCTGCTGGAACAATCTCCCTCCACATATCCGTGCAATAAAAGACCTCTCTCAATTTAGAAAGACCCTTAAACACTACCTTTTCTGTCTTCACCTTTTAGGCCCTAACACTACACCCCTTCCCCCCATCTCTCAAATCACCCACACAGCCTCAGACATTCCAACAACATAGCCCTGACAGAACACGAACCAAACTTTCTGCATTCCCAAAGTCATGATCCCAATATGTAACCTGAACTGTAAATTCAGACACTGATAATACTCTGTTTGTATATAATTTGTATATAGTTTCCCCTGTTATCTCCAAGTTACCAACCCTGTTATAATGTAAGCAAAGGATTGTCCCAATGCAAAATTTGTTAACTGTAAACCGCGCTGGTACAAAAGAGCGCGGTATATAAGAACTGTAAATAAAATAAATAAAAATAAAATAAATAAATAAAAAGCCTATGGCCCGACACAGGCCGTGTTTCGTTGCCTTCTTCAGGGGCAGCTATATAAGATAGCAACAAATAAATAATTAAATTTACTATAATCATATAAATAAAACATAAAAACGTCATACTGAAGGATGACAATAAAAAACTTAATATTATAAATACATGGATATCATATAAGAAACATGTAAAAACATCTATAAATAATGATAAAAAATAAATGATGAATTAAAAGATCAGCAACAGCACGATAAGGTCCTCAAGGGCATCATATGATAGACAAAAAAACATCATAGTTAAAACATGTATAAATATATAGATAAATAAATAAATAGTGAGCCAGATGTGTGAAGGGTGTTTAAAAACCATTACCCATATCACAGGGCATACTGCCATATTGTAACCATATATAAACCCTATATATATTAGATGGTAAACAAATAAAACAAACAAACAAACATTGCATACCTTCATAAACAATCATGCTTCCATGGTGCTCTAGACACTATCAGGGACAAGGAAGAGAACCATATGGATAAGTGCATCATCATACCATTTTTAATAATTCACTATACCTAAATATTCAAAAGGGTCTTACTAAAATAAAATGTGCATCTAAAAATTATTACCTATGAGCACGATAATGTTCTTTCAAAACTGTTTCAGGAAGAGAACCCGATGCTAAAAAGGAAAAGAGACACATAATACAAAATATAACCCCCGTCTTAATCTACCTTGTGAGTAATAGGACAGAGAATGGGTAACAATCCTGCGCTTCACAAACTATTTATAGTGTACCGTATGGACGAAAAAACGAAAAACCCCCCAAAGGACCAAGACTCACTAATCCGCACTGGTTAACAATTGTTGTGGGAAGAAATCTAATTTAGAGTGTGAATCGGCAGTGTGTGGACCAACCGCTACACAATAATTTACCCAACATTATCAACATACAGAGCTTCTCGTTTAACAACGCATTCTAATTTGAAATATAAAAAAACGGTATTTCAAGGCATTATGATGATACAACAGAAACCATTCTGTTAGGACTACTAAAACACTCCAGCCTTATAGACCCGGCATGAAAACCAAGCTTAAAAACATTCTAAATGCTATTGGAACATATATCTGATAAGTTCTAGCTGTATTGTGTACACATAACAACCATCTAGCCAATATATAACACCAAAAGCCTTCTATAACTCACTTTAAAGTTGCAAAAACACTTAAGCACTTCAGTCGAGGATCCCTTCCGATTACATGAACCCGAAAGTAAAAACGCCGGCGTCTGCGTGTTGAATTCAATTATTACCCGCGGTATGCAAATAAAAGTGACATCATCTCAGATAATGCCAAACCTGATTCTGCAAGCCTCAGGGGTAAGGGAGACATTGTCATCAATCATAGGCAGACAGATCGTTGGGCTCTCTGAAGAAAAAAGAGAGAAAAGAGAGAACTATACCCTACATTAATATAACATTAGAAAACATGCATTAAAAAGCTAAAATATTCCGGCCTTATAAACCCGGCATGAAAATTAACAATGCATTCTAATTTAGATAAAAAACGGTGTTTCAGGGCATTAGGATGTTACATGCAGAAACCATTCTTTTAGGACCACTAACATTCCAGCCTTATAAATCCGGCATGATAACTGAGCTTGAAAAGGTTCTAAATGTTATTAAATCCATATATCTAATAAGTTCTGGCTGTATTATGAAGCCCATACGTAACACCAAAAGCCTTCTATAACTCACTTTAAAGTTGCAAAGTACTTGCGCGCTTCAGTCGAGGTTCCTTCCGAATGTGTGAAACCGAAAGTAAAAACGCCGGCGTCTGCGTATTGTATTCAATTATTACCCGCGGTATGTAAATGAAGATGACATCATCTCAGATAATGTCAAAACTGATTCTGCGAGCCTCAGGGGTAGGGGAGACATTGCCATCAATCATAACTATAAGTTAACCTTACTATTCATTTCAAAAGACCGCAGTTGAATTGTACTGCAGGCAGAACGTTGGGCTCTCTAAAGAAAAAAGAAGAAGGAACTATACCCCACAGCAGTACCAACATTAAAAAACAAAAACCTGTATAAAAACTTGTATAAAAAACTTTAAATACATACTTAACTGAGGAGTTTTTGTTCAAGATGGTGGCAGCTGCTGTTTCCGTGTGAGAGCGTTTTTCTTCTACCTGTATGGGACGGAAGCGTAAAGGCAAGGGGGGGAATTTGCCTTCTCAATCCCCTACCGTCTCAACGCCGTTTACCTCTGGTCCGATGGATTCTTTTGTTTCGCGCTCTAGCCGGGCTATGACAGACTTAGGGGAGGAATCCCGAGCTGTGATATCGCCGGAGTCTGGAGGCTCGCTGTTCACTTCGGGTCTATCTCTCTCCCCTGTGAGTCCTGCACCGAAGGTTTCACGTGCCTTGTCTCTTCCGGAGGGGTTCCTGGAGCTCGGCTCCCACCCAAAGGTGGAGGAAGCTGGTGGCTCGAGTGGGCCGGGAATAGAGGCGCTTTTGTCCTGCAGGAAAGCAATTCCCGTGGCGTTATCATCGGCTTGTCCATCGGTGCCGAGTAAGGGGGATTCCACAGGCCTGTTGCCTGTGGTGGATCAACAGCAGGTGCCTAAGGCAGAAATGGCTGCTGGAGATTTGAGAAGTAATCTGGGCTTACCGTTTTCCCTGCCGAGACCGGAGAGTTTCATATTGGAATCAATATGGCAGGCGATTCTTCTTCTTGGGGAGGCCCTGGTACCACAGGTAACTTCTTTGGAGCAGAAAGTGAATAGTGAGTGTTTGGCTGTGGTAAGTTTGGAGCAACGAGTGAATACCGTGCAACCAGAAGTGGTGGAGTTGCATCAAAAGTTGGAAGGATTGGAAGCACAGTCGGATGCCTTTCGGAAGAACTTTTCTCTCATCCAAGCTAAGTTGGAACATTTGGACAATTCTGCTAGAATGAATAATTTGCGGTTAATTAATTTCCCTAGACTCACCTCTGTACCCCCTAGTGAAATGTTTAAATGATATCTCAGTGAAGTGTTGGGGGTTTCGTCTGAATTATTTCCCCCATTGGTGAGGGCTTATTATTTACCGAAAGGTAAATTGTCTAATGTTGGGGTTCAGGAGGGAATTGATTTTGTACAATGTAATATTTTAAATGTAACCGAATTATTGGAAAAATCTGTAGATGAGACTCCTGTTCCTTCCACATTACTGGTAACTTTTGCGTTGTTATCTGATAGAGAGTGGGTTTTGAGGCTTTTCTTCAGGAAGAGAAACCTACCTTTTAAAGGGTTAACGGTAAGAATTTTCCCAGATTTGGCTATGGATACACAGCGGCGTCGGAGAGAGTTTCACTTGCTCCGCCCTGGTATCCTTCAGTTGGGGGAGGCCTGTTTTCTTAAATATCCATGTAAGTGTTTGGTAAAATATAAAGCGGTTTCCTATATTTTTTATGATCCCTCCCAACTTACAGCGTTTATTAATGCTAGACGCTTGGAGTCTTCAGTTACCCCCTCACTTGATCTCACATAATAATAATGTCATGGCTAGTTAGCTGGCACTAAATTCCTTTATATTGTTTGGTATTGGATATGTCTCCCCTCTTGTATTATATTGTAGGCTAGTGTGGAAGATATTTCTTTTCATTTCTCTTGTTTGAGGGATTTTCCTTGTTTGTTTACGAATCATGTTTAATTACTGATTTATCTTCCTTTCTCTTTAAGAAATGCTGTTGTTGGCTTGTTTTTTTTTTGTAAAAATTTGCATAAATAAAAAAAAAATACATACTTAACTACTGAAACAAAACGTTTATGAATCCAGGGGCTAAATGGAAATCTCATAGGAATACTGATAAATCTTTGTCCATGTTCAAACCATTGGGTGACGAGCTATTAAGATTATAAATATCGTTCCTCCAAACGACGGATGGTTGCATCCATATCTCCTCCTCTCCAGTTCATTTTTACTTTTTTGATTGCAAAATATTTTAAATCTGAAATCTTGTGCGACAACTCTTGCCAATGAGAGACAAGAGGTTTTTCTGCTGCACCTCTCTTAATGCAGCTCCTGTGCTCAATAATCCGATTACGAACAGGATGAGTTGTTTTGCCTACATACGAGGGGGTACCCAAAAAAAACAAGAATAACATTGCCGTGGGCGGAGCTTGTGTAGTACGCACTTCTGCCGCTAGGCGTGTATAGTGCAACTCATTGTCAGTTCAGTGCCGCCTGTGTTGTCGACCTGGCTTGTTCTGTTAATCTGCAGTGATTGTTTTTGCTAGCGCTGTTTTGTTCTTGTTTCTTTTTTTATGATGACAAGTTTAAGTGAACAACGTGCAGCTGTGAAATTTTGTTTTCTACTCGGCAAAAATGCTGCTGAAACTGTTTTAATGTTGAAAACAGCTTATCAAGATGACGCTATGGGAAAAAGTCAAGTGTACCAGTGGTTTGCTCGGTTTAAAAATGGTGACATGTCGATTGATGACAAACCTCGTTCTGGGCGTCCATCAACTGCCCAAATCGACGAAAATATTGAAAAAATTAGAGAGCTTGTGCTCACAGACCGTCGACAGACAATTGATCAACTGTCAGAGATTAGTGGGTTATCTTGGAGCTCGGTTCAGCGAATTTTAACGGAAGATTTGGGAATGAAAAGGGTTGCTGCCAAGTTTGTTCCTCGGGTTCCGACTGACAATCAAAAGGAACATCGAGTTGAAACATGTCGTGTTTTGAAACAACAGCTTGAAACTGATCCAGATTTTTTGTCAAAGGTCATTACAGGTGATGAGTCATGGTGCTATGGTTACGACCCAGAAACAAAGCAACAGTCAAGCCAATGGAAGACGTCATCGTCACCCCACCCAAAAAAATGTTGTCAAGTCAAATCAAACATCAAAACAATGCTGATTTGCTTTTTTGATGCCAAGGGGGTAGTTCATTCAGAGTTTGTTCCCCCAGGTCAGACCATCAATCAAACCTTTTATTTGGAAGTTTTAAGAAGATTGCGCAACAGTGTTTGTCAAAAAAGATCCGATTTGTGGCAGACAGGAGACTGGTTCTTCCACCACGACAACGCACCTGCACACACAGCCATCTCTGTTAGACAGTTTTTGGCTAAAAATGGCATGGTTCCACTGCCCCACGCACCTTACTTGCCTGACCTGGCTCCGTGCGACTTTTTCTTATTTCCACGCATGAAAAGGAGCATGAAAGGACACTGATTTGACAACATTGAAGAAGACAAGAAAAAAACGAGGGAGGAGATGTCAGCCGTTTCTAAAGATGACTACAAAAAATGTTTCGAACAGTGGAAGCACCGGTGGGACAAATGTATCAGTTGTAATGGAGAGTATTTTGAAGGGGATAAGGTTGTTTTGTAAAGAATTTGAAATAAATAGCTTTTAAAAAATAACTCCTGTTTTTTTGGGGTACCCCCTCGTATAATTTCATGCAGGGGCATTGGACTACATAGACGATGTGACTGGTAAAACAGTTAGAAAAATCATCCAACAGGAATACCTGACCAGTGATAGGATGAATATATTGTTTCCTGACTACGAGTACATGAGTGCACACAGAACAGTTACCACATTGAAAGTGACCTTTATGGCGAGACAAAAACGCTCTCTCTGTGAGGGCTGATGGAACAAGCAAGTTTTTCAAATTCGCATTGCGTTTATATGCTATTGTAATCCTAGAGCCCTGAAATGTGGGGATCGCTTGAATCAAATACCAATACTTTTTGATAATTCTAGCTACTCGTTGTGACTGATAAGAATACAACAACGGGCATACCATACCCACATCACTTTCTTTCTTCTTTTTGCATAATAATTCCTTACGTGGGCATTGCATCGCTCTATTAATTGCCTTTTTTAAGGGAAAAGATGGATAATCTCTAGCCTGGAATCTTTCAGTCATCATCCTTGCTTGTTCTTCAAATTCTTGGTCTAAGGTACATATTCTACGAATCCTCAAAAATTGACCAACTGGAAGGTTGTATTTCAGTGATAGATTATGGAAACTATGAAAATGAAGCAACTGATTTCGGTCCGTCGGCTTCTTATACAGTGTAGTAACAAATTCGCTATCAGTCTTAACAATAAGTAGATCCAAATAGGAGATTTTTTTATCATCAAAGGTTAACTGGAACCTGGAAATTGTCATCCAAAGAATTGATCCAAATATTAAATTCCTCCAAACGGGATATTGGCCCCTCCCACAACATAAGGACATCATCTATGTACCTTAGCCATAGCTTCATATTATTTTTAAACGGGTTGCCTTTAATAAATAATTCCTCAAAATTAAAAACATACAGGTTCGCAATATCGGGGGCCATGGAGGACTCCATGGCCACCCCTTTTATCTGCTTATAAAAAAGGCCTTGGAAACAAAAATAATTTTCACATAATGCGATGCGAGCCAGGTCTAAAAGGAAAGCCGTAGGAATCCGACGCCATTCTTGCCTATTGCATAAATATTGCTCTACTAATTTCAGTGCTTCCTTCTGTGGGATGTTAGTATACAATGATTCTATATCCAGCGTTACCAATACCCATTTAGGATTAAAGTTTTGCAGTGATGATAATATATTAATGACGTGCGTAGAATCCCGAACGTATGACCACATTTGAAGAACAAAGGGTCTCAGAAAAGCATCCATCAGTTTCGAGATGGGTTCCAATAAGAATCCAATTGCCGATACAATTGGACGGCCAGGGGGATTAGTTAAAAATTTATGTATTTTTGGGATGATATAAATGGTGGGAATAATAGGGTGATCCACCATGAGAAGATTTTTCTTGCACAGTCAACCGTCCACATTCGTATGCAATGAGAATCAAATTATCTATAGAGGTTTTTAAAGAATCAGTTGGATCATCATCTAAACGTGCATAAAAAGTAGTATCTCTCAGCTGTGTATACATCTCATTAAGATATTGGTCTTTATCCAAAACTACAATGGCCCCACCTTTGTCTGCTGGTTTTATGATAATATTTGGATTATTTTGCAACGATTTCATTGCCTGCCTTTCCTCCACAGAGAGATTATCATATGGGGGCTTCTTATTTATATTAATCTGATCCACCTCTTTCATGACCAATTTTTCAAAAGTCGCTATGATGGGGTCCGATTGTGAGGGCGGAATCCATTTAGATTTACCCTTGATAATAGATGGATGTGTATCAGCGGATCCACAACTGGCAAAAAAGTTTTTTATTCAGATTTTCCGAAAGAACTTATACAAGTCTGTGTGTTTCAAAATGATCATATTTATTCACTGGTATAAATGTTAAATCCTTATTTAAAAGAGATACTTTGCCCGAAGATAATTCATATGTTGAAATATTAATAACATTATTATTTTCCCTTATCCTTGGTAGGACCTCTCCATGGACCTTTCTGATCCCTTGCGATTCCATCCGCAGACCCCGACCACGTCGGCGGCCTCTGTATGTGGTTTGATGCCCGTATGTCCTGAGATAGTGGTCGTATGAGCCTTGGTTGTCTGGGGGCCGTCTCCGAGGGGCATCCCACCCTCCCCCCTTCCAGAGTGAATCCATGTTTAAAAAACTCTTTCCTTGTTGCTTATCTTGCGGATTCTGCTTATGTTTCTCAACTGTCCTATTAGAAAAAAGAGATGTAGACCCCTCCACCGATTCTACTGATGTACTCCTTGATCGTTTCTTCTTCGGTGGAACAGACGTATCTTCATTTATACCCTCATTTTCTAATCCTTTCTTATCAAAAAAGGTTGATCTTTTTTTAAAATATAAGCGATCACCCTCTACCTTCTTACACCATGGGTACACGTATCCATATAGGTAATCGTCCTCGTCCCTTTTAAACTTCTCCATCTTTTTGTCCTTTATTTTTTTCTTATATACTGCATTATTTCTTTCATAGTCTTTATAAACACCCTCAAAATTCTTATCATTATTCTTTAATGATACAAGTTTTTCATCAATCTCAGCTTTATAAATCTCAGACTTCTTATTTGCTGTGCTGATCAATAAAATCATCAAATCTAAAGAACATTTATTTAAAATCACGTTCCAGCATTTTACAAAGCCAGACTCATCTTGATAGAGGCCGGATGCTTTGTACATCCTCAAACATTGTTGACTCACAACGAAGATGAGATTGATGATACTACTGGTCTATGGGAAGGAAGATATTGTACATATTACACAAAAGCAAGTGAAGGAGGAACTTCATGCAGCATACCTCCTCGAATGCTGCAGGTCCAAAATTATACCAAGAGGTTTGATTTTATTGTTTATAGGGGCGTTGCTGGATACCACAAGGGCAAGGGCCTATCTTCCTCAGGCCCATTGCCTTCGCTTGATGCAGTTAGCTTCTCAAGCAGAGTCAAAACCCCTACTAACTGCTCGAGAAATGTTACAGTTGCTAGGCCACATGGCATCCACCGTTCATGTGGTACCATATGCTCGCCTTCACATGAGAGCAGCTCAGTGGACTTTATCCACCCAATGGACCCAGGCATTAGGCTGCCTGTCAGACAAAATAGCAAACACAAGTCGCCTCATTTTGTCCCTCCAGTGGTGGAAGTCCCCTCAAAACCTGTTGCTGGGGTCTCCCTTTCAACAGCCTCTACCCCAGGCAACTCTTACAACAGATGCTTCTCCAATGGGTTGGGGAGCTCATCTTCAAGACCTCTCCACCCAGGGCATCTGGTCCCCACAGGAGACTTGTCTACATATCAATCTCTTGGAACTCAGAGCAATCTTCCTTGCTCTGCGAGTTTTCCACACCCTGCTCAGCCACAAGACAGTCCTTGTCCACACGGACAATCAGGTAGCCATGTTCTATATAAACAAGCAGGGAGGAACTGGCTCTCTGTCGCTTTGCAATGAAGCTCTGCGACTGTGGGCCCTCGCCAAAGAGCATCACATTCATCTTCTGGCAGTCTATCTTCCAGGTGTTCAAAACTCTTGGGCAGACAGACTCAGTCAAGTTCTGCTTCCACACGAGTGGTCCCTACATATGGACCAGGTATCCAAGATTTTTCAAATTTGGGGAACCCCGGACATAGACCACTTTGCAAGTCCGTGGAATGCCAAACTTCCCCGGATCTGTTCCAGAACTCCGGCTCAGGGGGCTCAGGCAAGGGATGCTTTCCTCCTTCATTGGGGTCAAGGCTTCCTGTATGCCTTTTCCACCCATTCCCAAAACCCTGTTCAAGCTTCAGAGAGACAGAGGCCACATGATTCTCATAGCTCCACATTGGCCACGGCAAGTGTGGTACCCTCTGCTTCTACATCTCTCTCAAGCTCCCTCCCTAGAGTTAGGGTTTACTCCAGACCTCCTCTCTCAGGAGGACTGAAAGTTGTGGCATCCCAATCCGCAGTCTCTGCATCTCAGGGCTTGGTTGCCGAAGGCCTAGATCTCCAGGATCTTCATCTTTCTCAACAAGTGAAAGATGTTCTTTATGCTTCCAGATAACCTTCCACTAGACGTTCTTATGCCTTCAAGTGGAAAAGGTTTACCATCTGGTGTTCTGAAAAGGGTCTTAACCCCCGTGCCATACCTCTGGAATCATTGCTGGAGTATCTCTTTTATCTGTCTAATGCAGGCCTTAAGACAAATTCAGTAAGAGTCTATCTGAGTGCTATTGCAGCTTCCCTCAAGCCTCTAAATGGACAACCTGTTTCCTCTCATTCTCCAGGACCAAGCAGGAAGTCAGTCCTCACATATGGGTGACGTCGGCACCGACGGAGCCCTCGTGCGGAGCATTTCCCCAGCTTTCAAAGAAAGCCTTTGGGAATTGCAGCGCGCATGTGCGGTCCCCTTCCCACCCAAGGGTGCCATCTTGCTCAGTCTTCTTTTTTCCGCGGAGCCCGACGGACGTAGTTCATTTTTCCCCGAGGAAAAAGTTGATTTTCCCTGTTTTTCTCTTTTTTCTCCGGTTCGACGGCAGATCCTTTTCCCGCTCGGACCGATACGCCGGTATCGAGTCCTTTTCTCTCTTTTTCAGTTTTTGTCCTTTGTGACTGGCGTTCGCGCCTTTTTTCTTTTTTCCCTGGCAGCCCAGTCTTTTGACCTAGCAGGGGCCCTTTTTCCCCCGATGGCTGCCAGCGGGTTTAAGAAATGTGATCGGTGTAAGAAGCTTATGTCTCCTACCGACACACATGACTGCTGCCTCCGTTGCCTCGGACCCGATCATGACCTGATGATCTGTGGTCCGTGTGGCAAAATGTCCTCGAAGGCGTTGAGTCGACAGCACCAGAGGGATAGAATTTTTTCTGACTCCGCATCCGGCCGGGCCCGGACCTCGTCAGAGGCCTCGACGTCTCAGGACTCCGGCCCCGAGCAGCGTCGGGGTTCCTCTGAGCGGGGGTCTCCTTCACGGGAACATCGAAGGAAGAAGAAACCCGCGAGGGCGTCGTCGGTGGACGCTCCTGGTTCCTCGAGGGCCAGGTCGCATAGCCCCGATAGCCGTCCCGGGTCTTCGGAGTCGGAGAGGCCTGCCAAGCATCCTCGTGTCGAGATGGAGTCTCCTGGACACATAAGTGCTGTTGTCCTCGTTGACTCTCCTCCGAGGGAGCTAACGTCGGGCCCGACGCCGTCAGGGCCCGAGTCGGGGGCTGCTGGGTCTCCTGAGCTCGGACTCAGGTTGACGGCCTTGGAGAGCAGCTTCGCTGCCTTCATGGAACAGTAGCGGGCATTGATCGCCGGTCTCACCGGTGCATCTGCCCCGACCACCGGGACCTCGACGGCCAAGTCGACACCGGAGGCCGAGCCGATCCTCGAGTCCATGCGGGCTCGAGTCGATCCTCGGCCACGGTCTCCCTCGACCTCCCGTTCGGGGCCGAGGTCGTCGATGCTGATACCCTCGGCGTCGGGACGGAGGGCATTGGTGCCCGCCCGACCGGAGCTGCTCGATTCCTCCTCCGAGGAGTCGGGCTGGGAGACGGAGGACGAAGAGTCACCCGACACTCATCGGACTTGGTGTGTCCCATCGGACTCGCCCGAGTCCGAACCTCGGAGGCGGTCCCCACCGGAGGATACCCGGTTCTCGGACTTCGTGCGGGATATGGCCAAGGCCTTGGCCTTCCCCGCGGATCCCGAGGAGGAGCCTCGGGCCGAGGAGCTCGAGGCCCTCCAGTATGACTCTCCCCCGAAGGAGGCCTTCACTGTTCCGGTTCCTCCGATGCTGGAGCAGCTGCTCTTCCACATGTGGGAGACCCCAGCCTCGACGCCGGTGTTAAGCAAGCGGGTCGATTCCATTTATCGAGTCCACAAGAGCCCCGGGTTCCAAAAGGCACAATTACCGCACCACTCCATGGTTGTGGAATCGGCCATGCATCGACTGAAAAGTCAGAAGATGCACTCCTTGGTGCCTCCTGGCCGGGAGGCCCGGAACCTGGATGCCCTCGGTAAGAAGTGCTTCCAGGGCTCAATGCTTGCTTGCCGTGTCCAGACTTACCAGCTCTACATGGGCATGTACCTCCGAGACCTGGCAAAGGAGATTGCCGGGTTCTCTGCTGGTCTCTCCGAGGAACCTTTGCAGAGGTTCCAGGCCTTGTCCACCGGTATTCGAGAGTGCTCGAAGTTTATCTCTCGAGCAGCCTATGATGGCTTCGAGGCTTCGGCCCGAGTAGCCGGGGCCGGCATTGGTGCCCGCTGACAGGCTTGGCTGCCGTCATCCGACCTCGAGCCATGGGTCCAGGACAAGTTGGTCGATGTCCCCTGCCGAGGTGAAAATCTCTTTGGCAAGCCAATGGCTGAAAAGGCTGCAGAACTCGAGACCGAGACTCTGACCAGGACTAGGCTTTCCAGGAAAACCTCTGCCCCTTCTCAGAAGAAGAAGGGCTCGGGAAAAAAGACCTTTTACCCGAGGAAGTCATCTGCCTATAAACAATACCCTCATTATCAGGCCTCTGCAGCTCCCCAACAGGGTCAGCAGGCCAAGGGGCAGGGTCAAGGGCCCCGTAGGCAGAAGGCCCCCAAGCCACCAACACCGGCCCCTGCTCTGCAGGGTGGGGATTTTTGACTCAAACAGCATAGCCTCTTCTCCTCAGCTGGCTTCTCTCAGCACGGGAGGCCGGCTGGCCCACTTTGCCCACAGGTGGTCAGCCGTCACATCAGATACCTGGGTTCTTCATATAGTCCAAAAGGGCTATCTTCTCCATTTTCACCAGGTACCTCCCTCCTATTTTCCAGGGGAGCCTTCAAGACTCCCTCTGCACAGGGACCTACTCCTTCAGGAGTTAGCAGGTCTGCTAAAGGATCAGGCTGTGGAACCGGTGCCCCACCACCTGAGAGGTCACGGCTTTTATTCCAGGTACTTTCTGGTACCAAAAAGAACAGGAGGCCTCAGACCCATCCTAGACTTGCGAAACCTCAACAAGTTCCTGGAGAGGGAAAAGTTCAAGATGCTTACCCTTGGAATCCTGCTGCCCTACCTCCAGCAGGGAGACTGGCTATGCTCCTTAGATCTAAAGGATGAGTATACTCACATCCTTATTCATCCAGACCACAGACAATATCTCAGGTTTGTTGTGGGAGGAAACCACTATCAGTACAGAGTACTACCCTTTGGCCTGTCCTCCGCTCCCAGGGTGTTTACCAAGTGCCTGGCAGTGGTGGCGGCCTACCTGAGGCTTCAGGGTCTTTTTGTGTTTCCGTACCTGGACGACTGGCTCATAAGGGGCCAATCTTCCCAGGAGGCCAACCAGGCCGCCCTTCGCACTGTGGCTCTGCTTCAGCACTTGGGGTTTGTCATAAACTTCGCAAAGTCCACTTTGTCCCGTCCCTGAATTTGGAGTTCATAGGGGCCAGGCTCGACACTCTTCAAGCAAAGGCTTTTCTGCCTCTGGACAGGGCCCACAGGCTAATGGATCTGGCCAGCCAGTTTCGCAGCAATTCCCTGGTCTCTACCAGGCAATTCCTGAGACTACTCGGCCATATGGCTTCCACGGTTCATGTCACCCCCAATGCCCACTTACACATGCGGCCTGCTCAGTGGAACTATGGGGTACTTGAACTCTGGTTCTTCCCTTTCCAGGGATGCTTTCACCTCCTCCACTTCCAGGGCTGCATAATGGTTCTTCAATTCAAGGGCTGGAGAAGTTGGATTGGTGATTTTGCAGGCTCTGGTGACTTTTGTCCAACCATCGACATTATGTTGGCACCCATCTTCTCCTGTGCTGGAGAGCCTGGTTGCTGCAAGAAGCATCTCATCAATGTACTTCTCACTGTCTTGAATGCTCCTCAGCCTCGCCACCTCCTCTCTGAGTTCCTCCACTTGTTTCCTCAGAGCTTCATCATGCAGGCACCCTGCACATGGAACCAGTTCTTCAACTGGCATTAGGACCTCTGTCTGGACCGAGGCAGAAGCTGTAACGGGGGCAACAGCGTTAGCACTACGATTTTTCCCAGCCATTGTTCTGTTTGTGGAGCTTAGGTATCTGTTAAAGCAAAAGAGAGAGATCTACCAAGTACCAGCTGGTTTCGCAGCTGTCCTTTCAGAGAAAAAGCAGTTAAATCTCTTTAATTATATTCAAAATGTGCTGGTCCAATTCACTGTGATTTGTTAAAGGGGGAGGTGTCCTATAAAGCAAGACTGCTCACTAGGGGTGGGTGGGAGTTGGGGTGGGTAGGGAGGGAACTAACACCTGATTATGTGTTAGCAGTTTCTGAACCTGAGGAGGTTACAGAGTTCAGCAACCTACTGTGCTCAAGCAAAGTTCCCCTAAAACAGCAAAAATGAAAGTAACCTTGCTTTAAAAAATATACACAAAACCCTTTTAAGAGCTCCCAGTCAGAGAGCTAGCAATGTAATAAAAAAAAAACCAAACAAAGAAACCCTCAAATCCTTACTTACTGTTTGAGGTGTGGAGCCCTGGTTAGGAAAGCCTCAAAAGGGCAGGACACAGGAGCCTTTTATGCAGGCTTCAACTGCACTCAGGAAACAGGCCCACTAACTCCTGATTAGGTGTTAGCAGTTTCTGAACCTGAGGAGGTTACAGAGCTCAGCAACCTACTGTGCTCAAGCAAAGTTCCCTGTTTGATGTGTGGAGCCCTGGTTAGGAATGCCTCCTAAACCAATCCTTAAAGAAATAATCCCTAAGATAATAATTAACAGTCTAAATAATCAAAGGTTCTTGTTATGAGCTATACATGATTGCTTTTGTTTATAATGTTCCTTGTACATAGTTGCAATGTTACATAATGTTCTATGTATTTGTTCATCAATGTTCTATGTAAACCGCCACTGATCTTGGGAAGGGGTGGTATATAAAAGTTTTCAAATAAATAAATAAATAAAATAAAGATTAAAAATACACTCCCCAATCAATGGAACTATTAAGCCCCAAAATCTCAAAAATCCACTTTTTTGTGTTGCAAAAGTACTGCTCCCCTATCCCCCACCGTGGATATTACATAGAATGTAATCTATCACCATACATCCGAGGTCTAAAAAATTGAGTCGAAACTCCTGACAGTAGTTGATCAGGGGAGCATCTTTTTTACCCTTCATTAGACGATATGGGTGCACTTTAAGATGGTGTGTTTTCCCGATTATAAACATTTTTTACATGTGCATCTCAAAGCATAAACCACATAACTGGAAGAGCAAGAGGTAGCTGATTTCTAAACAATATTACGGGTACCTATAACCACACTTGCACCTTGAAAGTTAAATAAAAAAAATTAACAAAAGTTAAACTAAAAAAAGTTGAATACTGTGAATTTGAATTAACATATTTATTAAAAGAGGCAGGTGGGAGGAGTTTTTTAGATCCATGATGGTGGTTTGAAGCAGTTCCCCTTTGGGCAGATGATAAATGCCGTATACAGAGACAATGTACTCTACTGAGTTCTTTTTCACTATAATGCTGGATTGAAATGGAATCTTCATAGCTAAAGTTGATTCTTTTGGGGATCTTCTATTGAACTGAATTACATTGAATTGATAGACACCAAGATTTAATATTGGTATTTGTTTTTCTTAGTGGGGTGTTTTCTAGTGTTGGTACTGCTACAATACAGCCTTAACATTCCCTTTTGCAAGACAATTCAATTACATTGATACAATGTATTATTGTATGGATCTCATTCCATCATTATATAGTCGAATCGCAAAGCCTCAATGTTTAATTTGTACAAAAAGCCTGTTCCTCACTGTAGTTAACTTATATTAGCTAGCATTAATCTTCAATACTAAACTGATTTGTAGATATTGCTTCTTAAATAACAGTATTAAACTTATAAAATGTTGATATAAAGTCACAGTATTAGCATAACAAAATGTATGCCACCATTTGTCAGTATAGATTTCTAATCATTATTTTGTAAATGTGCAGAAATAAAAACAACCCACAGCCTGTATAAGCAGTAGCTTATAGCACATATGTTTAAGTTGTTGGCATGCAGCTTATACAGAATGAATGAGGCAATGACTTGTAAGCAATGATTCAGTGATCACCATGAATTAAATCATAACACTAGAACGTCTACCTCCTGAGGTCCTGATGTAATAAAATGTGTTATCCTTTAGGGTGGTGGTTTGCTTTTGATTTTTCCATGCCAGTCTTACTCCCAAAGCAATAAGAGTTTTAGGGGCCCTTTTTCTAAAGTCCAGTAAGTGGTTACTGTTTGTTTTTAACATACAGCAACAGGCAGCCGGAGAGCTAGTAGGGGGGATGGCCAGTGACTGCATGTTAAAGCTCATGTTCTTCTGCCATTGTGCTGTGTGCTCAGTGCAGTATGCTAGTTAGAGCGCGACACCTAAGGAAACCTCTACGAGTGTCATTTGGTGAACCTGCATTAAGTGCGTTATGTGCTCATGTTTGCCACCACAAAATGTTCCCTGTTGCCCTAATGTCTTGAAAGCCCTGAATCCTCCACTCACTCCTGCCCACTTGTTCTTGCCTTTAGTGCCACTAGGAATCAGGTGTCAACATTTTTCAAGATAGCAGTGGGACACTGAGGACATAGCTGGACTCTGCCAAATCTGCTAAGTACTGGTCTAGGGTGTCCAGCTGCATTGGAGGCACTCTGGTTGAGGGCTTTCTTGTACTGGGTGTCTAGACCAGTGGTGCCCTGGCTCAGGGTGCACTGACCTTGGGTACTTGGGCCACATGTGACCTGGCCCGAGTGCCTTGGCCTAGGGTGTATAGTCCAGGGGTGCTCTGATTCAAGGTGTCCTGACCAAGAATGCCCTGAACCAGATTGCCTCTGTGAGGGGTCAGGGTGACTGGAGGTTTTTGCAGGTTGTGGTAGGAATCTGGGTTTGGGAGCCTGGCTGACCTTTCTTTACGCTTTCCTTCCTATCTTTGTGTGAGCCACAGATAGGAGTTTGTTTTATGAATTTTAAGGTTTGCTAACATTTAATATACTGCTTTTCACTGCTACAACAAAATGTTGTGTAAACTCAAACAAAACGTTTATAACATGGATTTCTGACAGAATATGGAAGGACACTCATACTAAATAGTTCCTACATGCCCACCTCCCGCATATTATGACATAGGGTCATAAAAGGCTAAGGCAAAAACATACATATCAGGTTTTATTTTGATTTTATTGTGGTTTAATCTGTGGCTGTGCATGTTTATTATATTGTAAACTGCATCAAAGCTGTACAAGATCGTGGTATATAAAAAATGGTAATAGATAACATGAATACATAAATTCCTACATTAATTTGCATGCCATTAGAATAACACTTTTTTAGCACATTTGTTAGAACATGCACTGAAACTTAACACACCATTCTAATGCACGGCTTATTCCATTAAGCCCTGAGAATTTGCAGGAAACACAAAGGTTACAATAAATATTGGCTAAGTTTGGTTGTTGCTTATTAATAATTATTCTGCTTTCCAGATTACTCTTAACATGGGCAGCGAAGAGTAATAACTTATTTTTAGCATATGGACTTCAGTCAACTTCATTATTTTGAGCTTCAGAAGTAAATACTGGAAAAAGACAAATAGCCATGATTGTACAAGTAGATACGTTATTTATTTATTATCTGTTAAATATCCATTTTAAAAGAGCTCCAGCTCAAGTAGCACATAGATACTTCATGACTGCCTTCTAGTCTATTGATAACCCCTCTGATCCTCTTACTCTGAAGCTTCTCTCTCTTACCTCCTCATTTGACCTTCAGGTTTGTTCCTTTGCCCCCACTCACCTTCGTGGCCATTGTCTGGATCTGGTTTTCTTTTCTTGCTCCTCTCCCTCTAACTTCAGTAATACTGTTCTTACTTTATCTGATCATCACCTTCTCTCCTTTAATCTTCACCTCCCACCATCCCTGCCTCGTCCAGTCTCCTCCACTCTTTTTAGGAACCTTCTTGCCATTGATCCCCTGGTTCTCTCCTCTACCATTTCTCCTTCTCTCTCTTCTGTTTTGTCCTCCAAATCTGTTGATATGGCAGTGATGTCCTATAATGCTGTGCTCTTCTCAGCTCTGGATGTTCTCTCTCCTCTCATCCCTCGTCCTGTGATGCGTTCCTTACCTCAGCCCTGGCTCTCTCCCACTATTCGCTATCTTTGCTCCTGTGCCCACTCTGCTGAGCGTGCTTGGTTAAAATCCCGCTCCCCTGAAGATTTCCTTCATTTCAAATTCATGCTCTTCTCTTTCAAATCTGCTTTAGCTCTTGCCAAACAAGATTACTTTGTTCGCCTGACTAATTCTCATGCCTCTGATCCTCACCGTCTCTTCATTGCTCTCAGTTCTCTTCTCAAAGTGCCCCCACCTCTGATCCCTCCTTCCCTTTCTGCCCAGACTCTGGCTGATTACCTCCATGATAAAATCCATAAGATCACTCTCCAATTTCCCTCTAAATCTCTGATTTCCCCTTCCTGCTCTCAATATCCCCCCCTTCTCATCCTACCCTCTCTTCCTTTCCCATGATTTCTATTGATGAAACTGCTCTTCTTCCCTCCTCCTCCAAGCTCACCACTTGCTCCTCTGATCCTATCTCCTCCCATCTCCTCTCCTCTATTTCCTCTACCGTTGTCCCCTCCATTTCTCATATTCTCAACCCCTCGCTCTCCACTGCTACTGTCCCAGCTGACTTTTAACATGCTGTGGTCATGCCTCTCCTTAAGAAACCCTCACTTGATCCCTCTTGTCCTTCTAATTATCGCCCCATTTCTCTCCTTCCTTTCATTTCTAAATTGCTCGAACGTGCGGTTTACCGCCGTTGCCTTGACTTCCTCTCTTCCCATGCTCTTCTCGATCTTTTACAATCCGGTTTTTGTCCCTTGCACTTTACTGAAACTGCTCTTGTCAGAGTCTCCAGTGACTTTTTCCTGGCTAAATCTAAAGGCCTTTACTCTGTCCTTATCCTCCTTGACCTTTCTGCTGATTTTGACACTGTTGACCATGATCCTTCTCCTTGACACTTTGTCCTCGCTTGGCTTTAGGGACTCTGTTCTTTCATGGTTCTCCTCATATCTCTCTCTTTGCTCCTTTAGTGTATGTTCTGGTGACTCCTCCTCCTCTGTTACCCCACTCTTGGTTGGTGTCCCCCAAGGCTCTGTCTTGGGTCCCCTTCTTTTTTCTCTTTATACCCAATCCCTTTGTGCGCTTATTTCCTCTCATGGTTTTCAGTACCATCTCTATGCTGATGACTCCCAGATCTATCTCTCTACTCCTGATCTTTCTTCTGCTTTGCAGTTCCGGATCTCTTGCTGTCTCTCTGCCATTGCTGCTTGGATGTTCCATCGTCACCTGAAATTGAACATGGCCAAGACTGAACTTTTTGGGGGGTTTTCCTAAAATTTCCCTTTCTCCTTCTTCTTTTTCAGTATCTGTTGATGGCTCTGTTCTCCAACCTGTTTCATCTGCTTGCAATCTGGGTGTTGTTTTTGACTCTTCGCTCTGTTTCTCCTCTCATATCTAACTCATCGCTAAAACCTGTTGCTTCTTTCTCTTCAACATTGGCAAAATCTGCCCCTTTCTCTCTGAGCTCACTACTAAAACCCTCATCCATTCCCTAATCACCTCCTGTCTTGATTACTGTAACCTGCTTCTTGCTGGTCTCCCTCAGTCTCATCTCTTCCCCCTTCAGTCTATTCAGCACTCTGCTGCCCGTTTGATTTTCCGTCAGCCTCGTTTTGCCCACATTACTCCTCTCCTCAGAACTCTTCACTGGCTCCCTATCCATTTCCGTATTCACTTTAAGCTTCTCCTTCTGACCTATAAGTGCATGCACTCTGTGGCTCCTCAGTACCTTTCTTCTCTCATTTCTCCCTACTTCCCCCCTTGTGAACTCCGTTCTTCTACGCTGTTGCTTCTTGCTATGCCCTTCTCTATTGCCAACTCCAGATTCTGCTCTTTTCACCTTGCTGTACCTTACGGTTGGAATAAACTTCCTTTGTCTATACATCAGGCATCTTCTTTGTCCCTCTTCAAACTTAAGTTAAAAGCTCATCTTTTCGCCTCCGCCTTTTGCTCTTGATTTTGCTGTTCTCCTTCCTTCCCCTCTTTTATTTCACTTTTCTTTCTTCCTCTTACACTTGTTCTTACCTCTTACCTTTGTCCTGTCTCTTCTGCTCTCATCTCTTTGCCCTTGTTCTTATCTTATTCTTCTCCTTTTCTTGCTTTTTCTTTTTAGATTGCGAGCTCTTTTGAGCAGGGACTGTCTCTTTTGTGTTTTCATTCTACAGCGCTGCGTGCACCTGGTAGCGCTTTCAAATGCGGCACCAAGTCCCTCACCCAGTCACATTCCCCAAGTACAGTCACCGCTAATAAACTTCATCCCTCCAGCTGAGAAATACATTGCCAACCTAATTGCTACTATTAACACCACCACAGCCCCAAAAGACCCATGTCCTGCTTACTGGATCAGAACGATGCATGCAGAACTCGGCCCAACTCTATCCTACATCATGAAGCTCTCCTTCGCAGCAGGAACATTCCCAGCAACTCTTAAACAAATGTCTATACGCCCTCTCCTGAAAAACAACAAACTTGACCCGACAAGGACAGACTCATATCGCCCGATCTCAAGCATACCCCTTCTAGCCAAACTTATCGAGAAGGTGGTTCAAATGTAGCTGCAGTAACACATTGACATATCATCCCCTCTTGATCCCCTCTTGATCCATGCCAGCATGGTTTCAGAGAATCCCATGGTGTAGAGACTTTACTCACCTTTCTTACCAACACCTTATCCAGAGGTATCGACAAAATTGAAAATTGGTTTGTACTCATCTTCCTCGATATTGCTGCCGCATTTGATTCTGTGAACCATGAACAACTCCTCTCCCGCCTCCAAGAAAAGGGAATTCAGGGCTTGGCCTGGGAATGGTGTAAATCCTATCTAGCTGACCATTGGCAACATGTTCGGATAGGATCCTTAACATCTGAACCATTCCATCAACAGCAGGGAGTACCCCAAGGCTCCTCCCTGTCTGCTTTACTTTTCAATATATATATGCAACCTATTTGTGATATCATCCGCTCATTTAATATATCCAGCCTCATCTATGCAGATGATATCTTGATGTTCACCCCAATCAAAATTATGCACCCTGACCTCTCCCCAATGATAGAGTGCTTCAACGCAATCACTGACTGGCTCTTATCCCAGAATCTATGCATAAACTTTAAGAAAACCGAGGTCCTATTCATAACCAAGAACAAGAACTTTTCTCCCCCTACTACCTTGAAGGTGCGAGATGCAGAGCTCCCATGTAAATCTGTGATACGCTACCTGGGTGTCGACCAACACCTCAACTTCAAAGAACACATTAAGGCACCTAAGACCTCATTTTGATTATGCCAACATCATTCTGCATGGTCTCCCCAAAAGCAACCTCAATCCACTCCAGATGGCGATGAATGCAGCAACCCGCATTCTTTGCAGCATGTCCAGAAGAGATCACATCACACCCATACTTATGGAACTACATTGGCTACCGTTACACTACAGGATTTAAGCCGCTGCCCAGGATACTCCACCCCCGGTTGCTCCTGCCCAATCGGGGCAGTGGGAGCTCAGCCCGATTCCCCATTTAAGCGGCGTCCCATCTCCGAGGGAGCCGCTGCCCAGGATACTCCACCCCCGGTTGCTCCTGCCCAATCGGGGCAGTGGGAGCTCAGCCTGATTCCCCATTTAAGCGGCGTCCCATCTCCGAGGGAGCCGCTGCCCAGGATACTCCACCCCCGGTTGCTCCTGCCCAATCGGGGCAGTGGGAGCTCAGCCCAATTCCACATTTAAGTGGCATCCCTACAGGGCGTGCCCGCGCCTGAGGGCCTCGCCAGAGGGCCCTTTGGCGTGGCTCTTAGGCGCGGCACGAAGGGGCACAAAGAACCAGAAGCAAGCCATAAAAAGGACCTATGAAAATGTAACAGCCCGAACAAGACAAACGCACGTCGAAAACCTCCACGATAAACAGCAGAGTATACCACCCAGTACTTCAAAAGGAACACAACGGCAACAGCTACAAAAGGATCCCACCACTCTAAGGACCCAGCACTGAAACTCGACACAGCTCCCAAATGTCAAGGTACTCACACACACCATGCCACCCTTCCTAGCCCCCATCTACCTCCTAACCCCTCTCCTGACCCTCTACCCCTCCCCCACTAAAACTCTCAATAACCTCTTCTGCCCAGACACCGCAGCAACCCAGTCCGCGAGCAATAACAAACCTGCACAGAATCACCACCACTCACAGCATACACCAGCACACATCCCCAACCCCCCAACTTGCCACCACCTCTCCATCTCACTAATAAATGCACGCTCAGTCAGAAACAAATACCACATGCTCCAAGACCTGATTACAACAAAGAAAGTAGACATCCTCTGCGTGACAGAAACCTAGCTAACAGATAGCGACACAGTAATAATGAACCAACTAACACCAAAAGGATACAACTTCCAACACTGCTCCCGAATGCATGCCAAAGGAGGAGGCGTAGCCATCATAGCAAAGGACAACCTCCACCTCAGGATCCATATCTCAGAAACCTCCAACGATGCAGACATACCCTCACCAATAAACACCTCTCAATATGCCTGATCTACCGCGTACCCAATGCAACCACCGACCTACCGAGGATACTACAGCTCATCTCCGAGAGCACCAGCTCTACCAAAGAGCAAATAATCCTAGAAGACTTCAATCTCCCATCTCTCCAAGAAGAACAAGCAGAAACCTTCATCAACGCCATGACAGCAATGAAACTGAAACAGATGATTCAAGAACCGACACAAGAGAAAGGGAACACGCTAGACCTAATATTCCTAAACGCCCATACCACCACCCCTTACAGGAACCCGGAAATCTCACCTGTACCATGGTCAGACCACTACACCATCAACCTATCCCTCGCCTACCAGCATATGCCAACAAGGAGAACAAGCAACATACCAGAAGATTTAAAGCATTTAACAAGGAAGACTTCCTAACACATACTCTACCCAAACTCCAAGCAACTTCCAACAACATTGATGATCTAGTTCACAACTGGAACACCACAATCGCCTCAGCATCCAGCGCACCAATGAGCAAAACTAACACCAGACCCACCTCCTTGAAAGCCCGATGGTTCACCCCCAGCCTCCGGAAACTGAAAACCAAACTCAGACGAACAGAAAGAAAATGGAGAAAAACCAAAAACGAAAAGGACAAAATAAAGTACCTATCCAAACTCGATGCATACCATTCATAAACCGACAAGGCAAAAAAAGACTACCATTCAAAACTCATATACACAGCCATAAATAAGCCCTGTGAACTCTTTCAGATTGTCAAAAAACTGACAAAGACACCTAATAACTCTGACCAGCTACCAAATCTCCCACCAGAACTACTAGCCTGACAATACAAACAGCTTCAACAACCACAACATCTGCAACAGAACGCTGAGACAACCGAAACAAACCACTGCACCATCATGAACAAAGACTGGAATGCATTCAATGTGATCTCGGAAGAAGAAATATCATCGACCATCTCCTGCCTAAACACCACCACTTCCCCGCTAGACCCCTGCCCCACTGGCTGGGTGAAGAAATCCAAAGAAGGCCTGACCACACCATTAACCCATATTGTCAATGAATCCTTCACCCAAGGCCGCATGCCAGACACCCTCAAAACCACAATCTTTCGACCAACCCTAAAAAAGCACAACCTGGATCCCCTAGATCCCACCTCCTACAGGCCAATAGCAAGCCTCCCCTTCGTCACCAAGATAATCGAGAAGGTAGTCCAGCGCCAGCTTCAAGAACATTTAGACATCAACAACATACTGGACCCGCAGCAACACGGCTTCCGTCCACTACACGGAGTTGAGACCCTCATAACCACACTGCTGAACACCCTCATCATAGGAACCCAAGCAAAACACTCTGGATACGCCATGATCTTCCTCGACATATCGGCAGCCTTCGACACCATCTCCCATACCACAATCATACGCAGACTTCAAACAATCGGGATCAAAGATACCATACTCCAATGGTTCCAATCCTACCTAACAGACCGCAATTAATCCGCACCAGCACTTCAACCTCACCCCCCTTCCAGCAGCATCAAGGAGTACCTCAAGGATCCATGCTATCAGCTATGCTTTTCAACATCTACCTCCAACCACTCTGCTCAGTCATACGCACCCACAACATCCACTTCCACATATATGCTGATGACATAATGCTCTATGCCCCAATTACAACCACAAACCGAACGAATGAACATCTATCAGCATGCTTCACCGATGTATCCATTTGGCTACAGGAGAACAACCTCTCTATTAACCTAAAGAAAACCGAAGCTCACATAGTAACAAGGGACCCGGACTTCATACCACCTACACACCTCAGCATGGGAACCACACAAATTCGGATACAGCCGCAAATAAGATATCTGGCCATTATTATTGACCAAGCCCTAACCCTCAAGCAACAAATCACTAAAACCACCGGAACTATATTCTACAAAGCTAAAACCATACAGCGTCTCCGATCTCTCCTTGAACCTCAGGACTTTAGAATGGTAATGCAAGCAATGACACTCCCCCATCTGGACTACTGCAACATAATCTACCACGGACTACCCGCCACACAGACCAACCCTCTCCGAACTGTCTTTAACACCACAGCAAGAATCATTCAAAATGCAAAGAAACGAGACCACATCACCCCCATTTTGAGGGACCTACACATACTTCCCCTCGACGCAAGAATTAAATTCAAAGCCATTCTACTCACCCACAAAGCCATCCACCAAGCACAGGCCTCCCAGCTCCGCGCCCTCCTACCTCATCCAGCACACAACAAGACAACCAGACAAACCTCCAGCAACTCCCTCACCGTCCCCCACAAAAGAACCAAATGCACACAACGGACCTGCAACAGAGCCTTTGAACTTTATGCTCCATCCCTCTGGAACTCTCTACCAACTCACATCAAGAACAACAGCAATCTCTCATCATTCAAAAAACAGCTGAAAACCATCCTATTCCAAGAATATCTCAAAACAGAAACAGACTCCCACAAATAACTATCCGATCCTTAAAGAACTCATGATCAAAACTGTACTACCTCGTCTGTCTATGTCCATCCACTCCAAGATCGTCAATGTTGCCCTCCTGGTGATGGCCCTACACTATGTATGATTACCCCCCCCCCCTTTTATTCGTTTGTTGCGCCGCTTTGACCCGGTGAAAAGCGGGATATAAATACAGTTAAATAAATAAATAAACTACAGGATCATCTACAAGGCACTACTCCTATCTTTTAAAGCAATTAACTGGTTATCACCATCATCCCTCTCTGCACTCATCACCATCACCCCCAATAACAGGCTGAGAAGGTCAGTAGCAGCCAATACGCTGATTATACCAGTTGAGTCTACTAAATGTACTCAAACTAGGAATAGAGCCTTTAGATTCTATGCCCTGAGGTGCTGGAATAACCTCCCACCTCATATCCGATCAATCGGAGACCTTTCACAGTTCAGAAAAGCCCTTAAGCATCACTTGTTCAGCCTTCACTTCGTCCACCCTAACCTAACACAACCACCTCCCGCACCCCAACTCACTCACGCAGCCTCTGACACTCCAACAACCTAACTCATGACGAAGTACACAACAGATCCGCCATCAGGCACACTCACAACGATTATTGATTACAAGGTCTTTTAAATTATGATTACCAACTTGTAATATAAACTGTAAATAGTTTTACAACAACCACTGTTGTTGATTTGTTTATAGTTACCCTTGTTACAGTCCCAAGTTCACGATCCTGTTATAATGTAAGCACAAGATCTTTTGTTCTGATGCAAAATTTTGTTATTTGTGAACCGCACTGATACTGAAAAGCACAGTATATAAGAGCCTGTAAATAAATAAATAAATGCTTAGTAGTAGTAGTATTCTGTTCATGGACTGTCCACAATGATTGATTCATCTATACATGAAGTATTTGCCTGAGTGGAGCAACGGTAGGGAGAGAGAACACCTAACTTTGGAGAAGAAATAGAGAGAGTGCAAAAAAGGCTACCAAATATTGAGCAGTTTCATCTCCATTTTCCCCCACAGTAGCTCCATCTCCAGTAGTAAGCTTTATCCCTTTTCTCTCCCTTTTCTATTAAGTGGAATCCTAGTGGTCTTCCATCGAGGCCCCTACCTTCTTGATTTCTAGAGGTCATATCTCTATTTAGCCCTTATTCATGTGCAGTACTCATGAGTTTTTCTTCCTTCTATCTCTTCCTCATTATTACTGTACATTTTCTGGAGAAATCCCAGAGGGTTTTTTCCTCTTTCCTGCCCGTCCTACCAGATCAATATGTAGTGGTCCTCTCCCTCTACCAGCTTGATTTAAGGACTTTAGGAATAGTAGAGAAAGGTACAGCAGCACTGGAAAGAATAAAAATATATAAAAGCAGAGAGAAGAGCTGCTGATGAGGGAAGAGAATAAAATGAAGGTGTGAACAGAGGCGAATAGGTCAGAACTGAAGAAAGGAAGAAGAGGAGTTTTAAAATGAGGAAGAGAAACCAACAGAGGGAAGTAAAGGAGAAACATGGGGGATAGCAGGAGAGGAGAGGGAAATGAAGGAGTAAACCAAAGGAAAAATATGCCAAAACAAAATTTGACCCCCAACCCTGCATGCTGGACCATCACAGTGTTAAATGTAAACATATAATCTCCAGGAACAAGTAGGAATGTAGTCTTCACATATGGGTGACGTCAGTACCGACGGAGCCTGTGCGGGAATGCTCCCTAGTATCCAATAGGAAAGCTTTTGGGAGCATCCCACTGCGCCTGCGTAGCTGCCTTCCCGCCTTTCCACCTCTCCCTCCTCAGTTCTTCGTTTTCCACGAAGCCAACAAGAAGCAATTCCTGTCACCGCAGCACAGGTCTGCGACTAAAAAGCTGTTTGATTATTTTCAACTAATTTCCATGTATTTTGGTGTGCTGAAAACAAATAAAATATTGAAAAAACTCCTAGACGTCATGATTTGCCACAACATGCAAAATTGTCTTCAAATTTATCAAATTTTTTCAAATTACTATTAATTAATTCAAATTACTATTAATTAATTCACATAAAGTGCATTTAAGATATAAAATGACAAAAAACCTTAAAGGGGTTGTCCAAGTTATGTAAAAAAAAATATAGCACTGTAAATCTGATGGTCAGCAATATATACATAAGCTAAGCAAGTTAAGTCCGTGCTTCTAATGGTAGAAGGGGTTAATCTTTCCTGAAGAATCCAGTGGGAGGGAGATACAGGGCAGATAGCAACAGCTCCGGTCAGTGCAGGGGGCGTGGCCAGCATTGTGACGTCTCGTGTACAGACACAGAGCTGCTCTCTCCTGCATGCCACACTTGTGCACGAATCATCATCAGGTTCTTGGTTCTAGGCTGTTCACACTTTTTCATCGCAATTCGTGTTAGCTCGTCATTCTTCAACCATTATGTTATGGCTCCGCGAAAGTGTATTAATTCGCCAGATAGTTTCTTTTTTTTTTGAAACTTTTATTTTCATTTTACAACAAGCAAACGAAACAACAAACCAAAGGAGACAAATACAAATATACACATAAGGAAAGCAACCCCAATTACCCCCCACCCCTAAGCTTCTTCTCTGGAACTGAGGAGTATCATCAAAGAGGCGTATACATATAGTAGTGATTGTACATCCAAACAAACAAAAGAGTATCAGCAATATAGACTGATCATGTGAAATAGAATTAAACAGGCAGATGGGAGCATTTAGCATTTTAGCATTTTAAACATAATCGTGGAGTATCCTCCATTCAGGCAAAGGGTCTGAACGGAAGAAGCCAACAGATGAGGTAATTGTTCATACTTACTGTATAGACTGACAGGATGCTACCAGTCATTGAAATTAAGAGGGGACCTATTTTTTTCCCCCAGTATTTTCCAGTAATATTGTAGTACCGGGCATGCAAACATAATATAAGTTAGTATGTGAATGGCCGTGTGGCATATCCAAAATCTGTTGCTCTGGGTAGCGGTCATTTGACTAACCTATCAGGAGTATAGAAACTTCGGTGGATTTAAAGAAAAAAAAAAAAAAAAAAAAAAAAGTGTCTGAGTAAGTGAGGGAGATCGAGAGATCTATGTCAACCTGCTCCAGGCTAGGCTCCCATGCTCCGGAGTCAAAGCTACATGCAACTCCCGCTCCCAGAATTTCTGTGCTGTCTGAGCGCATTGGTGGACAATGGGAGTGAGGGGAGAAGCAGCCTCCTTATATCTTCCAGCGCAAAATCTGCTATCAAAGCAGTAAAAGAATCAAGACTCTTGGGTGGACCACTCGTTCTGGGCGGCAGCCAAGCTGTCAAGGGCTCAAGTACTTGGTTGAAATCGCCGCCGAGCATTAATGGAGGGCTGGCAAATGCCTGTGCTAACTGCATAATACTTGCATAATAAACAGGATTATCCACATTCGGAGCATAAATACCAATACACGTAAATTACAGTCTCAACCTGAAGGTGTGCACGGGCCCATCTACCCTCCTTATCAAAGCTAACATCCATTACAATAGCTTGCAGAGACTTCTTAACCAAGATGGCTACCCCACACCGCTTGGAAACAGCGGAAGAAAAGGCAGTCGCCATATTAGGCGTGGTATTAGGTTTCAATGCCGCAGCGGAATTTAAATGCATTTCCTGAAGAAACATTAAATTAACATGCTCATGATTAAGATAGCTAAGGATTTTCTTTCTTTTAATTGGACTATTAATGCCTTTTACGTTTTATGAGAAGATCTGACACAAGGCCACCAAGAAAGATTATAAATTCTGAGAAAGAACACAATAATGCACACAGTTTCCCAATGTCCCTCATCTTAACTATGTATGACTGTACACATAACATAATAATCAATGAGTCAATGAAAATCATGGAAACGCCCCATATAAAAAATAAGCACCGAGGTGCACCAGAGAAGAAGCAAAACCCCAGAATTTACTGGCGACCTAATGTCTGCGGGGAGAAACTCCAGAGAGGGCCCAAGCTAAAACATATAACCTGTGAAACTATGCATGTTTCGAATCCCACCGAGGTGCACATCATGGAGGGATAGAAGGCCAAGGAAATTATAGATAGAAAGAAAAGTCCAGGCAGTCTCTATTCCAGGCTGGGATCACCGCGTCGGGCCGTTCAAGATGGCGGGCAAATCCGGCGAATTACAGATCAAAATTGTTGAATCAGAGTTGTTGGATTAGCGCATCTGATCTGCGTTATTTGGAGTCCAAAAACATTGCTAGTAGATCGGGATCTTCGAATGTTATGGCTGGGTTATGGAGAGTCACTCTGAGCTTCACTGGATATATTAGGCCAAAGTGAGCCTGTAGTTATTGAAGTCCAGGGCGAAAAGCAAGGAGTCTCCTCCGTCGGTCAACTGTGGACTTTGCCACGTCAGGGGAAAAGAAACTTTATGACTTTCAAATTCAAGATGATAGTTCGCCCGGGCAGCAGTGCGAATTTGCTCTACTCACTGGTACCGCAATAATCGAAAAATGAGAGCCCGAGGGGTCGTCCGATTGAGCGCCATATTAGCAGGAACACGATGCGCTCGGTCAGTCTCCAGATCTCTGTAAATATAATCTTTAGCAAGGGGGGGAGAGTTTTGACCAAGAATTCTCGCATGTCTCCTGCTCTCCCATCCTCCGGTACTCCAATGAGCCCCATATGGTCGCAACCAGCTCGATCATTGCTATCCTCCAGCTCTTTTTGAAAATTCTGTATCATACGCTCAGCCTTGCCCAATTTCACCAAGCGCACCGCGTGCGAGTCAAGGACCTCCGCCATGTTGTCCTGTCGTAGTGGGAGACTTTCAAGCCGGTTCTGAAGTGTGCCAAAGTCTTCACGCATGGTTCGGAGCGCCGCTCCGTTGGATTGTACCAGCTCCTTCACACCGCGTATCTCCTCCAAGATCTCCTGTGCCGTTGCGGGGTTTTCCCAAAGTGGGGCCATCTTTTGTGGGGAAGATCTCTGTTTTGGAGCGTTTTCCGTGTGAAGAAGAGGGAGACCCGAGGTCAAGTCGCACTGCTTTGTGGCCCGCCGTTCCCCCCGAGGCACCCCGGTAAGTTCAGAGCAAAAAAAAGAAATTTATGCAGGTATTAATTCAGGATTCTGAGTAGGCCTCTCGGGAGCTTCAACGCAAAGCGTCTATCCCGCTGGACATCAGGCTCCGCCCCCTCGCCAGATAGTTTCTGTTTCATCTGTGGTGAATATACAGTGTTGAAGCAACAGCAGAATATTACAGACTTTGTGAAAAAAGTATACGTTGTATACTTTGGACTAAAAATTGGAGATCAAGATAAAGTCTGGGCGCCTCATAAAGTGTGCAAACGGTGTGTTGAGTACCTCCAAAACTGGTTCAAGGGTAAGAAAAAATCTTTCCATTATGGGATTCCTATGGTATGGCGAGAGCAAAAGAACCATAGTGACAACTATTACTTTTGTTCATGCGATGTGAAAGGGTTTAATTCCAAATGGAAGCATTCCATTTCATACCCCAATCTTCACTCGGCAATTCGTCCCATCCCCCATGGCACTGATATACCAGTACCCAAGCCCACTGCTACCTTGGAAGAGATACCTAGCTCCGATGAAGGTGAAGTCATACCTGAATCAGATGACGAATCAAGTTCTGACTTTGAAGATGATACAAGACCAAAATTGTTTTCTCAGGAGGAGATGAATGATTTGGTAAGAGACTTGAATCTTCCCAAAGATGCTGCTGAGTTACTCGGATCAAGGCTGAAAAGCAGGAATTTATTGTTGCCAGGAGTGTCATCTTCATGGTTCAGACATCGTGAAAAGGAGTTTGTTCCTTACTTCGCCCAGGAAGACAAGTTGGTTTATTGCATCGATGTCGAAGGTCTGATGGGTCAATTTAAAATCCAATATGATTCAGAGCAATGGCATCTTTTTTTTTTAAATTTATTTATTTAAAGTTTTACAAATAACAAATTGAACAATCAACAAAAATACCAAACATATCAACCCACCCCCTCCCCCCCCTGGCTCATTACAAGTGGGCGAAACAATACAGAACTAGCGGATGATTAGAGTGTTGGCCATCAACTCCTTAAGCCTTTGATCTGGCCACATATTCATCGAGAGGCACCCATTTCTCTACATTGGGCAACTGACTCCCGCTATGATATACCTTAATATACGTTTTCTCAAAACTTGCATATAAGCATAAGGAATTCCACCATATATTCCAATCCAAATTGCTTAAACTCTTCCAGTTTCTAAAAATAATTTTCAGAGCAATTGCTATCATAAAGTTCAGTAAGAAGCGCTTCCCTTTAGACAGTAGTGGGGAGTTCGCTACAGATCGTAAACAGATGGTATTCCATGTCAAAGGGGCGGAGAATTTTAAAACTACCTGAATTCTATTCCAGACTAGAGTCCAGAACTTTCGAACTCCAGTGCACTTCAATACCATATGAGACAGAGTGCGGGTCTGCTCACCGCATGTCCAACACCACCCATTAACCTGTTTGTCCCATTTAGATAATTTTATTGGGGTAATATGAGCTCGATGCAGAAAGAAAAATAAAGACTGCGTAAGCGCTGCTGACCTGGAGACTCTGGTAATGGACCCCCAAAGCTTCACCCGCATATCTCCTGTGACCTCAGTACCCAAGTCTTTCTCCCAAACTTTAGTAAGACCCACCAACGGCCTTGCCGAACATTCTCTAAAGAAAGCATACAGAAATGAAATTGCTTTTGGTTGGTCCACAATTTCACTGACTTTACCAATCAAATAACCAGAATCTGGCAGGTTAACAATGTCAGTGACAATTGACTTAATACAATGCTTCAACTGAAGCCATTGGAGAAAACATGCTTTCGGCAGTGAGAATTCTTTCCTTACCGCAGCAAAGTCTTTCCACTGACCCTCAATTAACAGCTGGCCCAACGTCCATATACCACACTTCTGCCGGGTCCTCCAAGCAAAAGTATTTCTCTTTATCTTAAATAAAGGGTTCCGCCATAACGGTGAAGCTCTAGAGGGGGGGTTATCCTTCTTCACCCAATGCAGCAACGGTCAAATAAACCTCTTGGGTAGGTGACACTACCCTCAGTGCTCCTGTAAGATCTATGATCCAAGTTCCAAGAAGCACCTACAATGGGTAGGGGGAAACCAGACGGGTTTCAACCTCCAACCATATTGGTTTTTGGAACATGCCCTCGCGCATACACCATAACGCCCCTTGTCTTAGGATAGACGCCATATGATACTGGTAGAAGTCTTGGAAAAGTACCCCACCTTTACCTCTATAAATTACCGTTTTAATTTATAGAGCGCAATTCTAGGGGGCTTCCCACCCCACAAAAAGTTAAGTAATAAGTGCTCTAGAGATTTATAAGTCATCTGAGGTAACATTATTGGGAGCATACCTAAAATATAATTTATTTTGGGCATATTTGTCATTTTTATTGTTTGTAGCCTGCCCACCACGAAAGATGGAGGGGAGACCAATTCAAAACTAGACTTCTTACCGTTTCTTGCAATATCTTACAGTTAACTTGGATGGTCTGCTCAATTAAAGCACAGTAAAGAACTCCTAGATACTTAATTGGACCGGCCTCCCACTGAAAAAGGAACCCTACCATAGAGGATGCTGTAGCAAAACTATTTAAGGGAAAGGCTACCGACTTACTCCAGTTTATCTTGTATCCAGAAACAGATGAGTAAAGCTCAATCAACTTCAGTATTTCTGCAACCGATGAAGGTTGGGTAAAAAGCAAAAGATCATCTGCGTAAGCCGAAAGTTTAACTTGCATATCCCCTATTTCTATTCCTTTAATGAGGTTTGATTGCCTAATGGCCAAATTTAATGGCTCTAACGCTAAATTAAAGAGGAGGGGAGATAAGGGACAACCCTGTCGGGTGCCCCTATTCAACGCAAACAACTAAGAAAGCAAGCCATTCGCAAATATGCGAGCTATCGGTTTAGCATATAATACTCTCAACATGCGTATGAAAGATGGGCCAATTCAAATCATTCCAAAACTTTAAACAAAAAGGGCCATTCCAATCTATCGAATGCCTTTTCAGCGTCCAGAGCTAATCCTACCAACGGGAGCTCTAGAATATTAGCTTTAAGTATCAAATTACAAAGCAATCTAGTGTTGTCTACCGTTGATCGACCAAGGATAAAACCACACTGATCTGCATGAACCAACCCTTGGAGAACTCGAGATAAACGCTGCGCCAAGACTGTTGCATAGATCTTGTAGTCTGCATTCAGAAGCAATATGGGATGATAATTACCGACCACCATAGGGTCCCTGCCCGGCTTCTCAAGGACTACAATTGTTGCCTCTGCGTCCAGTGTCTGCCTGAGCCTCTTGCAAGAATTGAAAGTATTTCAACATCCAGGGGGTTAGTTCTTGGGTGAAAGTTTTATAAAACTCATTAGGGATGCCATCTGGGCCAGCAGCCTTTCTCAGAGCTAAGGACCCTATTGCCATCTGAATATCTTCCTCCCAGCGCCTCTTCTTGCAAGTTTGCAGTTAACAGCTGGAAAAAACTTGGATCATCAGTATTCGGGGCGTATACATTAAATACCACTAATTTCAGATCTTTAATTAACAACCTTGCCATGACCCATCTGCCCTCCGAACCATTTCTGGTTACCTCAACTTTCACCCCAAGCGAACTACGAACTAGGATAGCAACACCATTTTTTTTACAAACTGCCGGGGTATGTCCAACCAACTCATAATACCATCCACCCAGCTTCCTTGATTCCAAAGTGTTCAAATGTGTTTCTTGTAGCAAGAAAATATCAGCTCGCTGCTTTTTGCCGTAACTTAAGATCTTTTTCCTTTTTATTGGGTTCTGAATACCCTTAACATTTAGGGACATCAGTTTAAGCCCGCTTGACCGAACCGCCATTACTGCACATTCATTGTTACCGTATATCTGCCAGATTCTTCTTTACCAAAGAGATAAGCCCAACCATCACCCGCCCAACTTGCAAGGAGCCAACCCCATCCCCAAAAAGGACAAGACCCCCCCCCCCAGGTGAGACAGCACGAAACTCATGGCCCCCACATAACCCATACTTCTTACAAGATAATAAAACCACCATTCAAACATAGCAATCCACCCAATCCCATGGGGAGGAGCGTATCATATTACATATTCCTGTACACAACTACCCCCTATCATTTAACCCACTAATCATCAGTACCCTCCAACCCCAAGACCACCAGAAAAGGGAAACCTGTGAACCCGTCTGCACATACAAAAAGGTCTAAATACAGGCTATTGCATAAGTTGAAACATACATAAGTATAAACTGATGCAAATAACACAGCAGGCATGTCCTGAATGGTTCTCCTATGCACCTATAACATGTCCTCTTTCACTGGAAATCTTCTCTCGACTCGCAAAATGAATTAATGCACAGGACATTACAATCAACACATTTGAAGTGCCTCTTGATCTTCAATAAATGCTGCCAGGGACTTGGGATCCTCAAAGGTCTTTGTTGAGTTATTTAGAGTCACCTTAAAGAGCGCGGGGTAGAAAAGCCCATATCGGGCTTGCAGTTTTTGCAGTCTGGGCCGCAGCACTAAGAATTGCATCCTCCTTTCGATTGTGCTTTTACTGTAATCTGGATAGAAAGAGAGTCTATGCCCCTAAAATTGCAGCGAAGTCATAGCTCTAGCAGCCACCATGATTTGAGATACTTGCTTGAAGCGTAAAACACAAAGAATCATGGGCCTGGGCTTGCCATCACGCACTTCTCTCTGAGAAAGAACTCTATGAGCTCTTTCAATCTCAAATGATTTCTGAAAGTCAATCTTGAACAACCTGGGTATCTACGATTCCAAAAATGATCCTGGATCTTTCCCCTCCACCTCTTCAGGGATGCCAGTTATATGAATGTTATTATGGCGAGATCTATTATTCATATCCTCCACCGCGCGCTCCAGTTTCTCAATCTGTTTTGAGGCCTGCCTCACCTCCATTACACATTCCTCCTGCTTGGCCACTCTCTCTTCAATTTTTTCAATGCGGGAGGTTAAAGCCTCCAACGAGCAACGCACCTCTTTAAGATCCGCCTGCACCAGAGATAAGGTTTCTCCGCTATTCTCCACAAGCGCCCGCACAGATCTGATCTTATTCAGCAATTCTTGAAAACCCTCCGGGGTCTCCTTCTGCGGCGCCATTTTGAGAGGGGATAAAGGATCGGATTTTGCTCTCTTCGACCCAGTGCTCGACGCCCCCGCAAAGTCCAAACGCGTCTGTTTAGAACAAGCCATGTCAGGCACCTCGTAGTAGGCAACTTCACGAGCCAAGCACTTGATCTTATTTGGTAGCTATGCTGGTTCGAGACGGGTTTGTGGGAGAAGCGATTTCACGCGGCCATCTCTGTCCGCAGCTGGCTCTGCCTCTCGCAATGGTGTCTTTTTATAGATTCTTCAAAAAGAAGTCTCAAGGGGGGCGGAGCCTGATGTCCAGCGGGTAAGACGCTTCGCGCTGAAGCTCCCGAGAGGCCTACTCAGAATCCTGACTTAATACCTACATAAACTCAATTTTTTGCTCCGAACTTACCGGGATACCTCGGGGGGGGTGGCGGCCCATAAACCAGCGCGCTTGGACTTCGGGTCTCCTTCTTCTTCACACGGAAAACGCTCCAAAACAGAGGTGTCTTCCCCACAGAAGATGGTTCCACTTCGGGAAAACCCCGAAATGCATCAGGAGATCTTAGAGGAAATACGCGGCGTGAAGGAACTGGTGCAGTCCAACGGAGAGAAGCGCTTCGAGCCATGCGAGAAGACTTCGGTGTGCTCCAGGACCGACTTGAAAGTCTTTCATTACGGCAGGACAACATGGCGGGGGTCCTCGACTCGCACGCGGTGCGCTTGGTCAAACTGGACAAGGCTGAGCGCCAGATACAGAATCTTCAAAAAGAGTTAGAAGATAGCAATAATCGAGCCCGTCGCAACAATGTGAGGCTCCTTGGAATACCGGAGGGGGCGGAAGCAGGAGATATCAGAGAATTCCTGCTCAAAACTCTTCCCTCCTTGCTGAAGATCACATTTCATAGAGACCTGGAAATTGATCGAGCACATCGTGTTCCTACCCATATGGCGCTCACCGAACGACCCCCGGCCTATTATCTTTCGATTACTACGATATCAACAAGTGGAACAAATTTTAAATGCTGCCCGGGCGAATCGTCATCTGGAGTTTGAAAGTCATAAAGTCTCCTTCTTCCCTGATTTGGCAAAGCCCACAGTTGACCGTCGGAAGAGACTCCTTGCTTTTCGCCCTCGACTTCAACAGCTACAGGCTCGCTTTGGCCTGTTGTATCCAGCGAAGCTCCGAGTGACTCTCCACAACCAAACTAGGACATTCGAAGATCCTGATCTACTATCAACATTTTTAGACTCTAAAGAAGCAGAGCAGATGCGTTAACCCAACAACTTGGACTTATTATCTGCTGGCTCTGTCTGCCATTTTGAAGGGCCCGACGCGGTGGTCATAGCCAAGCACAGAGACTGCCTGGACTTTTCTTTCTGTCTTTATATGACTTTCTTGGTCTTCTATCCCTCCATGATGTGTGCCTCGGTTGGATTCGGAGCACGCACAGTTATACAGGTTATATGTTTTTAATTCCGGCCTTCTCTGGGGTTTCTCCCCGCAGACACATGGTCGCCAGTAATTTCTGGGGTTCTGCTTCTTCTCTACCGCACTGCGGTTCTTATTTTTTAATGTGGGGCGCTTCATTGTATTACATTAGCTCATTTTCTATCATGTCATGTGTACAGCCAGATACAGTTACTATGGGGGACATTGTGAACTTATGTGCGTTATCATGTTCTCTTTCAGAATTTTTAACCTTGCTCAATGGCCTTATGTAAGATCTTATCACTTAACGTAAAAGGCATCAATAGTCCAATCAAAAGAAAGAAAATTCTTAGCTATCTTAACCATGAGCATGCTGATTTAGTGTTTCTTCAGGAAACGCATCTAAATTCCGCTGAAACACTGAAACTCAATGCTAAACCTTACCTGGTGGCTGCCTATTCTCCCGCCGTTTCCAAACGGTGTGGGGTAGCCATTCTGGTTAAGAAGTCTTTGCAAGCTACTGTAATAGATACTAGCTCTGATAAGGAGGGTAGATGGGCCCGTGCACATTTTAAGGTTGGAGATAGTGAATTCACGTGTATTTGTATTTATGCCCCGAATGTGGATAACCCTGCTTACTATGCAAGTATTGCGCAGTTGGCACAGGCCTCTGCCAATACTCCATTAATACTTGGTGGCGATTTCAATCAAGTGCTAGACCCTTTGATAGATAGGCAACCGCCTAGAACGAGTAGTCCACCCAAGAGTCTTGCTACCCTTACAGCTCTGATGCAAGACCTTGCGCTAGTAGATATATGGAGGCTACTTCACCCCTCCGACTTAGAGTACACCTTTTTTTCTGCCCCCCATCACTCACAATCTAGAATAGATTTCTTTCTCATTTCCAAAGCACTGATTTCTCAAGTGGACACGGCTAGGACTCATCCTCTCCATATTTCTGATCATGCTGCCATATCTTTTTCATTGCATGTCACTACGCGAGATGATCATCCCTGTGCTTGGTTTTTTGATAGATCCCTACTGGATCAAAAAGATTTTCAGGTTGACATAAAGGCCGCTATCCAAGATTATTTTCATTTTAACTCACCCCATGACACAGCGAGCTGGGCTTGGTGGGAGGGTTTTAAGGCATCTATCCGTGCTACTATAACCAGCTATCAAATTCGACAGGGGAAACAAAGAAAGCAACACTTACTGATTCTAGAGCAACAGATACAAGCTGGGGAGCGTCTCCTTACGTCCCGTACTGACCCATGTATTTTACTCCGTTTACAACGCCTCCGCTTTCAATACAATCAGCTTTTATATACTGCTGCTGCTAAAAATATTGAATCACAACAAGGGTTGTATTACCGGGAAAATAACCGTGCTGGCAAATTATTAGCGAATGCCCTGAAAGGTCAAAAAGAAGCCAAGCGTGTTACCGCTCTCCGTAATCCGTCGGGGGGGGGGCCTGGTCACTAAAGATACAGAAATCTTAGAACTCTTTCGTGATTTTTATACTCGGCTTTATCAATCTGAATGTGATTTTGAGCCAGAAGTATTTGAACGATTGCTTTCCGGGGTACAACGACCGACCCTATCTGACGAAGATAGAGAGGCCATGGACAAACCATTCACTTTATCAGAAATTCATTCTGCTCTCAAGAGATGTGCCACAGGTCGAGCTGCCGGCCCGGACGGTCTCCCTGCTGAATTCTACAAAACCTTTAACGCTGACTTAGCTCCAGTTTTGAAACTTTATTTTTCTGCTCTGGCCGAGGAGGGATCTCCTTCTGGGTCTTTTTCAATGGCAAATGTAGTAGTTTTTGAGAAAGAGGGGAGAGATCCGCAACTAACAGCTAATTATCGTCCAATTTCCCTCCTAAATGCGGACTATAAAATATTTGCCACCATTCTCTCCACCCGGCTCTCTGATAGGATGTCTACTTTAATTCACCCAGATCAATGCGGTTTCATTCCCGGTAGATCAACCGCTGACAATGCTCGGACTCTATGTCATGTACTGACTACCGCAGTTAATCTTGATCGACCATTTGTTGGCCTCTCACTTGATGCTGAGAAGGCCTTTGATCGCTTAGAATGGCCTTTCCTGTTTGCAACTCTCCGCTGGTACGGATTCGGAGAAGGTTTTCTCCGTTGTCTCCACACCATGTACGCACAGCCTACAGCCAGTATCTGTGCTAATGCTTTAAAGTCTCAGCCATTTCCCCTTCAACGCGGTACTCGTCAGGGATGCCCACTGTCTCCACTTCTTTTCGATCTTGCACTCGAACCCTTAGCTTTACTAATCCGGCAATCGGAGGAGATTCATGGAGTCCCCTTCTCTCATAGGGAAATTAAAATTTCAGCATATGCTGATGACCTTATGCTCTTTGTCTCTTTAGACTCGGTGCCGGCTGTCCTAGAGCAAATCGGTAAATATTCACAACTCTCGGGGTATAAGATAAATTGGACCAAATCGGTAGCCTTTCCATTAAATCCTCTGATTCATCAAGCAGATATGCAATCCTTTCCCTTTTTATGGCAACCTCGCATGGTCAAATACCTTGGGGTCCACTATTGCTCTCCTTTGGAAGACGCTATCTCCTTTAATGCCAAAGACTTAACCTCTAAAGTCCGGGCGCTTACTCACCGTTGGACTCCTTTAACGCTTACCTGGTGGGGTCGCCTAGAAACCATAAAAATGATGATTGTTCCTAAAGTGAATTACATTTTAGAAATGTTGCCCTGTCTCCTACCTCGACGTACATATAAAGATTTAGAGGGCCTTCTGACTAGATACTTATGGCAAAACAAGACACCTAGGATAGCGAAGCATAAGTTGCAAGCTGATAAGGAAAATGGGGGTGTCAGATTCCCTGATTTCCTGAAATATCACCAATCTTTTCTTCTCAAACAAGGTGCTCGTTGGCTGGAAGATCTAGCACCGAGTAGACCTGTGTGGCTAGACATAGAGGAGAACCTTTGCAAACCGTTTCCTCTTACTTCTCTCCCTGGTATGACTCTCCCATCAGACTCCCACTATCCACCAATGCTTTTAGACACTTTAGGTGCCTTTAATACTCTTATCCAATCTCTAGACTCCCGATTCTGTCCGTTAGACAGACTCCCGCTCTGGTACAATACTCGATTTCAAATACAAAATAAACCGATGGCGTGGAGCCCCTGGTACACTAGGGGCATTTGGACCCCTACCCAGTTGTTCCATGATGGTCGCTGGAAAACTTTTAGTGAATTGCAAATTGAATTTGGTCTCCCAGCGAAACACTACTTTCAGTTGGTGCAACTACAGCATTGTCTTCGGAGTGCTAAGGTGCTCCCGCCATCGGAATCCCCTACCCAAGACTTGTCGGAGACTATCCGATCTATCGGGAGCTCACCGGGTGTAGCATCTAACTTTTACAAAACCTTAAGTAATGCTGTAAATAGAGGTACCCCTATAGCACAGAAAGCATGGGAGCGGGAACTGCATGTAACTTTGACCCCGGAACAATGGAACCTTGTCTGGAGTAGAGTGACACGGGTCTCCAGATCCGCCTCACTCACTCAGACACTCTTCTTTCTAGCCCACCGGTGTTTCTATACTCCTGACAGATTAGCCAAATGGAACACCTCCCAGGGCAATAAATGCTGGACATGCCATGCGGCCATTGGTTCACTAACTCATGTTATGTATGAATGTCCCGCACTACAGTATTACTGGCGTCGGGTCTGGGGCCGTATCCAATCTATTTTGCACTTTCAAGAGCCCCTGTCTTGGAGGATAGTGGGACTCCGCTCAGCTGCGGGGATCCCCTCTCTTCCAAAATCGGCTTACTTCCTTTTAGACTTCATGCTGGGCATTGCTATTTCCCTAATTACGAAATACTGGAAAAATAGCTCTCATCTGAGCCCCAATGAATGGTGGAATCATGTCTGTCTCTACAGTAAATATGAACAAATACCTCGTATGTTCGCTTCTTCCGTTCAGACCCCCCATCATCTGTCTAAATGGAAGATGCTCAATGATTATGTTCACACCGCTAAATGCTCTCATCTGACTGTTTAAATTTGTATAAATCTCTGTCACATGATCATTCTGTATCGCAGATGCTATTTATGTTCGTTTTGATGTACAATTACTGTTGTTTGGAAGCGCTCACATGCTGATACTGTTGGCTTAGAGAAGAAGCAGGGGGGTGGGGGGAAATAGGGTTTGCTTTTCCTTATTGTATACTTGTTTTGTCTCCTTTGGTGTGTTGTTTCTTTTGTTTGTTGCAAAATGAAAATAAAAGTTAAAAAAAAAAAAAAAGAAGTCTCAAAGCAGTTTTACTCCACAACGGTTTTTACGCTTCCATACCTGTAGGTCATTCCGTACACTTGATGGAAACCTACGAGAACTTGGAATTGGTTCTTCGTAAACTTAAATATGAAGACCATGGTTGGCAAGTGTGTGGGAAGTTGAAGGTCTTGTGCATGCTGCTCGGGCAACAAGCTGGGTATACCAAATATCCTTGTTTTCTGTGTCTATGGGACAGTCGAGACCGACAAAATCACTGGACCAAGAAGAGTTGGCAGCTGAGGGTGCTAACAGTCGGTGAGAAATATGTCCTCCGAGAAACTTTGGTACCTTCCCATAAAGTTCTTCTACCACCTCTCCAAATAAAATTGGGATTGATGAAGCAATTCGTAAAATCACTTCCAAGAGATGGAGAATGCTTCAAATACTTGGTCACCAAGTTTCCAGGCCTGTCGGAGGCAAAATTGAAGGAAGGTGTGTTCGTCGGACCAGACATTAGAAGGCTTATAGTTGATCAAGAGTTTGTCAATATCATGACGGATCCTCAAAAAGAAGTGTGTATTGCATTTAAAGAAGTCGTACAGAAATTTTTAGGCAATAACAAAGATCCTCACTACAAAAAGATAGTCGGACGAATGCTGAAAGCATTTCAAGCTTTAGGTTGCCTGATAAGTTTGAAAGTGCATTTCCTCCAGTCCCACCTTGACTACTTTCCTGAAAATTTGGGAGCTGTGAGTGAGGAACAAGGTGAACGATTCCACCAAGACATTAAAGAGATGGAAAGGAGATACCAGGGAAAATGGAGCATTACAATGATGGCAGACTACTGTTGGATGCTTCAGAGAGACATTCCAGATGCTACTCACAAGCGTAAATGCACCAAGAGGAGCCTCACAAGGAAGAAGAATCGAGTTTAGTGTGTGTGTAGGTGCGCTCATTTCAGTTCAAAAAAGGATTTTCATGAAAATATTGTAATAAAACTTTAATTTTATAAGTCTATTTCCATTTATTTTGAGGTATTGCCTTATTTAACATAGTTACCTAAATTGTCAGGAAACGTGATGTCCTATGACAAAATGGAGGTCATTTTCGGATTCAGCGCACCAACAAACATAAAGATTACGTGGAATAACCAAAACAACTCTCTAAAAAAAATTTTTGCAGACCTGTGAAATTTGTCTTTTTTAAAAAATTTTGTGGTCTCATCTGCCTTCCTGTTGACGCTGGTACAGACCTCCGTCAGTGCTTTCTTTCTTTCCTTAAAAAAAACAACAATTTTTTTTTAGGAAAATAAAGGTGCATTGACACCATCTTAGGCTTCAGCCTCCCTTTTTGTCACAGACAAAATGGAAAAACCATTCAGTGGTTTTAAAAAGTGTTCCAAATTTGGCAGTACCATTTCAGCCACAGATACCCATGACTGGTATCTAAAATGATTAGGGCTTGATCATCAGCCGTCAGAATGTCCTCTTTGTAGAAAAATGACAGAGGCCTACAGAATAGAGCTGCAAAACTGAGCATCCTCTTTGCCTCCGATGCAGTATCTCTAGCATCAACGTCATTGAGAGCTTCATCTTCTTTCCAATGATCTTGGGTATCGAAACCTAAGTCTTCATCAAAGACTGGCTGGCCCTCCAAGGATAGATCTCCTAAGCATCGAGATGCCTCGGGCATTGCCCTGGAGGGGGACAAACTGGCCAAACAACTCCGGCGGGTGGATCTTACTTCCAAAGCCTTAGTGGGGTCCAGGATGCTCCCAAGGCCTCCACCTCTGGAGAGTGCCTGGTGCCATGCTCAGGGATTGTGGGCCACAATTCCAGTACCGATACCCAAGCATCAGCAAGCTCCATGGATCAACGTATCCTGGCCATCGAGTGGAGCTTAACGGCCTTACTGGTGGCCTTGGTAACAGTAAAACCTTTACAGTCAGTTCCGCAGGCATCGGTACTGGCTCCTGTACAGATACAACCTGCATTGACTCTTTTTGGCGCTTACCACGCTATCACCCATGCCGGCCCTCAAATCAGTTTAGAGTACCAAGGTTCCAGCACTGCAAGCCTCAGCTACCAGTTTTGATCGGCACTGAGTACGGGCGGAGCGGGAACACCCTGCCCATCGATACTTTGAGTCTTCGGATTCCAATTCATCGGATGATGAATCAGCTGACCCCGGGGACATGAGAATTACCCCGGAAGACCCATCTCCGCCTCCACAACGTTACATGTCCCCTCTAGAGGACATGTCTTTTCAAGACTTTATTTGCCATATCGCATACTTCATGACCTTATGCTTCATATGTGGGTGACACCCCTTACCATCTCTCCCCATACCCAACGGCTCGACACCATGTACCCGGTACCAGAGTGTCCTGGTTTCCAAAAGACACAATTGCTAAGACATATTCTTGAACCCTCCAGGTAGGGAATTGAGAACCCTTGACGCCTTTGGTCGATGTTGTTTTCAGGCCTCCATGTTATTTGCCAGGATCAGTTCCTACATACTCTATATGCGTATGTTCCTTAGAGAGGTGGCTAAGGATTTGGAGTTAATGGCTCCTCTTCTTCCCAATGACAAGAGAGCAGATTATCTCATCCTTGTAAAGCATGCTCAGAATGTTTCAAAGTTTAACAGGGAACATTTGATTGTTTTGAGTGCATCAGCAGAACTTCATCCATCTGCATCGGTGCATGCAGGATTGCTTGGCTCCAAGCATGTGATCTTGAACAATGAATTCAAGATAAGCTGGGTAATATCCCTTGCACCAGTGAAAACCTTTTTTGGCAAGGATTAGCAGGACAAGGCCTCTCAGTTAGAATCTGAGCACACCACTCTTAATAGGCTATTTAGTTCTACTGCCAACCCAGCTAGAAGAAAGCAGCAAAGAGAACTTTTTTTTCAATAAGAAGTAGTACTATCCTTTTTACATTCCTGCTGTACAGTGTCAAAATCATGCTTCTCAAAAGGGGCAGCAAACATCAAAGCAGCAAAAAAAAGGCTCTGACTCCTAAGTCACAGCCACCTCAGCAGACCATCCTGCTCAGGGTCTTTGACTCCTTTCTAGAGAACATAGCTGTTCTGCCTCTGGAGATGCCAGATCCCACCCACATCTCAGACAGACTCTGTCACTTTGCCCACAGGTGGCATCTTATCACATCAGAGCAGTGGACATTGTCCATAGTATGGGAGGGAGTACAAGCTTCATCTACGAAGTCTCTCCCCCCCCCCCTTCCCCGGACTCCTCCAAAAGAGTTCCGCTCTTAGCCCCCTCTCATTGCTCTGCTGCAAGAAGTCACCTCCCTTCTCTTACAGGGCGCTATAGAGGAGGTTCCACCATCCCAGCAGGGAATGGGCTTTTATTCTCCATACTTCCTCATGCCAAAGAAAACAGGAAGGTACAGGTCCATATTGGACCTCAGAGAACTGAACAAGTACCTACTACAGGAGAAGTTCAAAATGATCTCCCTAGGGGCCCTTCTCCCCTATCTTGAGTCAGGATTGGCTCTGTTCTCTAGATCTAAAAGAGGCATATACTCATATACTTATTCACTCACAGCACAGAAAGTTCCTGCGCTTCATGTTACAGGGGAGACATTATCAAAACAGAGTCCTGCCTTTTGTCCTCGCCTCTGCCCCAAATCTTCACAAAATGCATGGCGGTAGCAGCCACATTCCTAAGAACTCTCAGGATATTTGTCTTCCCTTACTTAGACAACAGGCTGATTCAAGCAAACACCTCTCTAGAGGCCAGCCTTTCCCTCTTACATATCATGCAGGTGCTACAACACTTGGGATTTATAATAAATCTTCCAAAGTCCCAACTCATCCCCTCTCAAACTCTAAAGTTTATAGGGGCTCTCATAGACGCTCAGCAATCAAAAGAATTTGTGCCCCAACTCCGCTGCACTCAGCTCAATCAGTTAGTATCTCAGTAATGCCCCAAAACCTTTTCACTGCTCGAGAAATACTACAGCTTCTGGGCCATATGGCATCAGTGGTGCATGTTCCATATGCTCTTCTACATATGCGCACAGCTCAATGGGCACTGACTTTCCAGTGGTCTCATCGGGTCGCCTGGAAGACAAAATAAGGGTCTCTACACACCTAATCCCGTCTCTCCAATGGTGGCAATCCCCAGAAAACCTCCTGGTAGGGTCACCTTTTCAAATGCCAGCACATCATTGTACCCTGATGACTGATCGTCCAGATTGGGCTGGGGAGCTCATCTGGACAATCTCTCCACTCAGGGGCTCTGGTCTCATCAGGAGCCACAACTTCACAGCTCAGAGCCATTCATAATGCTCTCAAAGTGTTCCAGGACCATTTTTGATTCTGCACAGTTCTAGTCCAGATGAACAATCAAGTAGCCATGTTCTACTTGAACAAGCAGGATCTCACCTCCCCCCCCCCCCCCCATGCTCAGAATTTCTCTTTCTTCTTCGCTCTCTACTATACCCCCATGCTTGGTGACTCTTTTGTAGGTGCACAGCAGTGCTCCAACTCTATTCCTACCATTTGGAGTGATAAAGGAACATTGTGATTTTTTGTTAGGAAGGAGCAGGGCTGCTGAGATTCCTGAAGAACTTGCTTGCCTTTTCTGATTGCTGCATCACTCTGACTGGTAGGAATGCTGGTGGAGGAATGCCACACACCTTAGAAGGAACATTACATCCACTTTCTTCCCCTTTCTTCCCTTCTGAACCCTCCTCAGATCCAGCATCGTCTTCTTTATTACTTTCTCCCCCAGCCCCCTATCTCTTTCTTGCTACTTTTCTCTCCCCAGAGGTTCCCCCATCTCCTCCTTGTCCCTTCTTGGTACAACATGGCCTCTTGCTGCCCTTTCAACCCCTATCCTTAGATTTAGCATGTTCTCCATTCTTCTCATTCCACCACCTAGTTCTACCATCTCCTCCTTGTTTATCCTCACCCCAGGTCCAGCATTTCCTCCTTGTCTCTTGCCCCCATCCCCCTAAGTCCTGCATCTCCTCCATGCTTCCCTTCCCATCCTTCCAGGTCCAGCTTCTCTCCTTGTTTCTTTTCCCCGCCCGCAAGTGCAGCCTACAGCATCTCCCTTTGTTTCCCTTCCCCCTTCTCTCAGTGCAGCATTTCTTAACCTCCTTGTCCACCCCATTACAGCATCTCTCCTTTCTTCCCTTCCCATGGCTGCCATGCCACGTAAAAAGGCGGCATGGGGTCTTTGAACCCCTGGCATAAGTTTAGTCAGTCCCACCCTCTCTAATGCAGCCTTCCTGTTTTTGGGAGGGTGGGATTGACGGATATTGAGCAGATGTAGGGACTCAAAGCTCTCGTGCTACCACTCTTCTAATCTTCCCTTGAATTTTATGAACACCTTTTTTCCCTCCCAAGCAGCCTGGAGAAAAGGTAGCTTTTTCACACCCACAAGCATAATGAGGTAGCTGCCGCAGGGGTGTGTTGAGTGCATTTGCTGCTGCTGCCCCCACTTCACCGTGGTTAATGATAGAGCCATCTCTGAATGTGTTGTCTGTATGCAGTACATCAACCTTTTCCTATTCCCCTCCCTCCTTACACCCTTGCCTTTTTGCTATTAGCGTAAGGGAAACAAAGGCCTGGTAGTAGGGAGAGTGAAGGTAGATCTGGTAATCCACAGCCCTACTTTGTTTCACTTCACTAGAGGATTCATCTATAGCTTTATTTTACTTTCGTAAAAAGATGCATCTATACGTATGTCTCCATTCAGTACATTTCTATGATCTTGGAATACATGTGAGAATTTCACCAAGCAGTTTGAGATGAAACCTAAAAGAATTACATTTTGAGAACTGGAACTGAAAAAGAGACTTTAATGAGACTGCTGTAATTGCCTTAACCAGTATTTGTGGAATGATGAGATGGGGAAATAAGAGCTCAATAAACGCTAAATTAGAAGGCTTAGTGGTTTAATATAATTCTAATTATTCATTCTATAATTGTATTACAGTTGTCTTGATTTAATTAGTTAAGAACACAGTGATAATTCTAGGTCTAACATTAGGGAAAGGTGGACACTCGGCACCTGGGCATGAGTGAGAGGTGTCTGGTTGCCAAGTACTGCAGTAAGAAAAAGTGTCGCCTCACCAGCTGTGAAAGCAGCACTGCACGTAGACAGATGTTCACCAAAACAGTGATTTAGCACAGTATTTTTTATTTATTTATTTAGTGTTCTTTTATACCGCACTCTTTTTCATCAGCGCGGTTTACATTAAACAGAAATACTCATTGCAAGCAACAAACTGTGATGAGTTTACATATAACAGGAGAATTCAACTGGGAATTTAACTTTGGGAAAACTTTGTACATATTTGTAAAAAAAAATTTTTTAAAAACTTAGTACGTATTTGTAATGAACCTGTATACTTATGGAGACTTTATACATATTTGTGAAAAAACCTATATACAGAGGATAGAATTTCTTAGTTACATCTTGAGTAAATAAGGTATTTGCAATTTTTACTGTGCCTGTTAGAGGGATGATGATGTGCTTTGGAAATGTAGAATGAAGAGGTGGTGTTTTATGGCTTTTCTGAAATGCTTGAGGTCAGTAATAGCTCTTATGTTGGGGGGTAGGTTGTTCCAACATCTGGGTGCATAGTATGCAAAGGCCCTGTCAGATGTTGAGTGTTTGCATTTTGTGGTCTCATGTGGTGTAACTAGTGTATTTGCCGCTGCTGACCTCCTGGATCTGATATTGGGAGTTGGATGGATGAGTTTTGAAATTGATGAAGGAGCTATAGTATTTATCGCTTTAAAGGTCATGAGAAGAGCTTTATATGCTATTCTGCAGTATATAGGGAGCCAGTGAAGCTCCATTAGGATGGGTGTTATGTGTTCGCCCTTTGATGCACCGTATAGCACCCGGGCAGCGGCATTCATGGCTAGTTGTAATGTATTTAGGGTATTTTTTGGGAGACCATGGAGTATTATGTTTGCATAGTCGAAGTGGGGTGTGACTATGGTTTGAAATATGGTTCTGAAGCTGTCTGGTTCCAGCATGTTTTTCAGATGGCGCAGAGTCCTTATTTTGAAATAAATGGTTTTCACAGTGCGGTTGATATGTTCTTTAAAATCCAGTCGCTGGTCAAGTATTACTCCAAGGTATTTTATGGAGGGCTTGATTGGGAGATCTGCGTCTCGTACTTTTAGGGTCTCAGGGGGTGAGAATGATCTGTTTTTGTGACTATCAGAACTTCGGTTTTTTTGTAGTTTATGCGCATATTCTGGGTGAGGAGCCAGTCTGCTATTGCGTTAAAGCAATCTACTAGTGTTGTGTAGTCTGGGAGCTTGACGTTGATTGGTGTGAATATTAGCATGTCATCTGCATAGATCAACGAGGATATGCCAAAGGAACGAGTGATGTTACATATAGGCTGCATATAAATATTAAATAGCAGCGCTGATAGGGAAGAGCCCTGAGGTACTCCTTGTTTTAACTGGAAAGGTTGTGAGGTACCTGTAGCAGTCCTGACATGTTGCAAGCGATCTTCCAGGTATGATTTGCACCATTCCCATGCCAGCCCGTGGCATGTAGAGGGACAATAACAATTATTTGATATACGGTATGTGCTTTAACAAGCAAAGACGGCCTATTGGGATAAAGACAATGAAGATCAAGTATGACTGTGTAGAAGCAAAGCCTCCCTGTTCCTGTGGCAGTTTAGAAGTGCATCCTGAGCTGGGTGTCAGAATAATCCGGGGTGCAGTTTTTGGAATTTTGTTGCAGTCCAGAACACAGCCATTAGAATATTAGCTCATGCCTCCAAACTTGATCATGATTCTCCCCCTGCTTATTCGTTTCCAGAACAAGATCTTCACTCTAGTTCACAAGATCCTATACTCTAGCTTACCTCCCTATCTTTCATTTTGCATCATTCTTCTTGCTTGCTCACGTACGTTACGTTCTATCCATATTGGTTTTCTCTATCTCCCCTCCCTTTCCTGTGCATGATATAAGACAACTTGGCAGTCAGCTTTCTACTTCCTTGGGCCCAGCCTGTGGAATGCTGTCCCACCCCACCTCACCTCAGTCCTTGAATTGTCCTCTCCTAAATTGAAATCACTTTTAAAGATGCACCTTTTTCAACTAGCCTTTGACCTGGCCCCGCAGTAGTGCAGGATCCTCACTCTCCCCCTCCACTCTCCCCCCTCCCATTCCATTCCTCTGATATTACTCTGTACTACCCTTAGCCCTCTCCTCCTACCAGGTGCTGCTTATCCCAGGTGTAAGCAGTGGCTTTCCATGGTCCTCTTTAATAATAGTTTATGGATTTTTCCTCCAGAAACTTATCCAAACATCTTTTTTTTTACTTTATATTTTACTAACACAAAATAACATACAAACAATAACTGTAACACAGTCCAGCAATGTTCATCTTATACAACAAACCACCTCCTTCTCACAAACTAGATTGTTTTCTTCCAACATGTGTATTTATTTACCTCATCCTCTCCTCCCCCCACTCCCCTCCCCCCTCTGTTCCTATCCAGTATTAATATTTATTAATTAATTGCAAACCATTTTATATACTTTCCCCAAATACTCAAAAATTTCTGTGGCTTAGCTTTCTTAATCGCAGTGAGTTTACTCATCAAAAAAATGTGTGATAATGATCTATGATATTCCGCCATTTGTGGCGCCCCCACTTGTTTCCAGTTCTTAGCAATAAGCACCCGGAAAGCCACACAACCCAAATTCAAGAATTCCCCTTCCACCCCCTTCAAATTTAGTGGCTTCACCCCCAACATTGCTGTAGCAGGTTCAGGATTAATAGCTTTCTCCACAATCTTTCCCATTAAATCAAAACTTTCTACCCACACCTTGTATATAACTTTACATTCTCACCATATATGTAGAAAAGTACCACGTTCTCCACATTCTCTCCAACATTTATCACTCATAGAACCATACATACTCTTCAATCGGACTGGCGTCAGATGCCATCTATACATAATTTTATAATTATTCTCAATTGAATTTATCACCAACAACCCTTTATGTCTGGTTTGGTAGATTCGTTTCCAAGTGGAATCCTCCCACTTTACCCCTAGATCTTCCTCCCACTTTCTTTGGAAGGATTCTCGTATCCCTCCCCCCATCATCATAGCATAGAAACTAGCCAGGATCTTCTTGTTTTGTCCTGTGAGAAACATTTTCTCCACCTCGGTAGGGTCTCCCCTTAATCCCAGTATAACCTTATGTTGTAGATAATGTTGTATCTGACTATATCGGAAGACATCATTATTCTCCAATTCAAACTGAGCTCTTAATTCTGGAAAACTTTATCTCCAGGAACAAGCAGGAATGTAGTCATCACATATGGGTATCGTCGGTACCGACGGAGCCTGCGTGGGAACGCTCCCCAGCGTCCAATTAGAAAGCTTTTGGGTGCATCCCACAGCGCCTGCATGCTGCCTTCCCGCCTTTCCCAACTGCCTCTCTCCAGTTCTTCTTTTTCTGCGGAGCCAGCAGGTCATTGTTCCTGTCACCGCAGAAGAATTCTTTATTTCTTTCTTTTTGTGGTCGTGTCTGCCTTCCTCGACGCTTTACCGGTACCGCCGGGTTTTTTTCTTCTTATTTCTGTCTAAAAAAAAAAATATATATATATATATTCTACTTTTTTTCTATTCTCCTCAGGTGCACGCGCCGTTTTGGGCCTTAGGCCCAAAAACTTTCCTTACAATGGGGAAACCTGCCTCAGGTTTCAAAAAGTGCACCAAGTGTGGCGGTACCATTTCCGTCACCGACACCCATGAATGGTGTCTAAAATGTTTAGGTCCTGATCACTCCATCACAGATTGTATGTCCTGCGCCATGATGTCTAAAAGGGGTCGGCAGAACCGAGCTGCTAAGCTCAGTACCCTGTTTCCCTCTGATGCAGCTTCGGTGGCATCGACGTCTTCCAGGGCTGCTTCTTCCTCCCGTGGATCTCAGGTAACTAAACATAAGTCCAGCAGGTCCTCAAAGGGTAGATCTCCTTCTAAGCATCGAGATGCCTCTGGCGTTGCCCTTGAGGATTCTGCACCGGCAAAATTGCCCCGGCGGAAAGCTTTGGCTTCCAAAGCATTATCAGGGCTCCAGGATGTTCTCGAGGCCTCGACCTCGGCAGAACTACTGGTGCCATGCTCTGGGTTACCGGCGGTCTCCTCCGGTACCGACATCCAGGCATTGGCAGCATCGATAGACCAGAGAGTCCTGGCTATTGAGCACAGTCTGGCGGCTTTCCTTGTGGCATCGACACCCTTGGAACCGCGACAGACAATTCGGCCTGTACCGGCCCCGGCATCGGCATTGGTACCGGTACCGATAGCATCAGCATCGACATCGGCATCGGTGTCTGCTTTTGCCAGTATCCAGTCATCCGATGGCCTCCGGTACCGATACCCCGGTCCGGTTACTCCCTGTACCGACTTCGGTCAGTACGGGTATCGGGCTCTGCAAGAGCATCTGGACAGACGGTACTTCGAGTCCTCAGAAGAATCTAATTCTGACAGTTCTGTCGATGCAGGAATACTTCTCCCAGAGGAGCCCTCCTCCCCTAAGCGCAGGATGTCTCCTCCAGAGGATATTTCCTTCCAGGATTTTATCAGGGAGGTGGCTCGGGGCCTGTCCATTACTGTGGCCCCTGAAACAGAGCAAAGGGCCAAGGAGTTGGAAATTCTATAATATCCCAAAACTCCTAAGGAGGCAGCTACCTTGCCCATTCATGAGATTTTATATGATCTCATGTTAAGGATGTGGGAGACACCTCTTACCACCTCTCCTCATTCTCGCAGACTGGATACTATGTATCAAGTTTCTCCTTGTCCTGGTTTCCAAAAGACTCAGCTTCCTCACCACTTTATTGTAGTGGAATCAGCTATGAGAAAGATCAAGAGTGCAAAGAGGCATGCCTCTAATCCTCCAGGACGTGAGTGCAGAACCCTGGATGCTTTTGGACGTCGGGTCTTCCAAGCTTCCATGCTTTCTGCCAGGATCAGTTCCTATAGTCTACATGGGAATGTTCCTGAAGGAGGTCACAGATGATTTAGAAGCTTTAAGTCCTATTCTTCCTAAGGATAGAAGACAGGATTTTCTCAGTTTGGTCAAACATGCCCAAGATGTTTTTAAATTTGCCAACCGTGCAGCCTTTGACTGCTTTGAGTGCATAAGCAGAACCTCGGCTATTGCCATAGGTGCACGTAGAATTGCTTGGCTCCAGGCATCTGACCTAGAGCTCTGGGTACAAGACAAATTGGGAAATATCCCTTGTACTGGTGAGAACCTGTTTGGTAAAGATTGGCAGGAAAAAGCCAATGAGATGGATGCTGACAACTCCACTTTGGATAGGTTATCCAAGTCTACAGCTGATCCTGCTAGAAAGAAATTGTTCAAGAAACCATTCTTTTCTAAAAAGAGAAAATATTATCCTGCTTATGTTCAGCAGGGACGTTCTGCAGGTCAGCTTGCCAGGAAAGGTCAGCAACCACCCAAACAGAAGAAAGCAAAGACTGCTAAGCCTCAGTCGGGCCAGCAATCTCAGCCTCCACAGGGCCTTTGACTTTCAGCTAGAGAACTTAGCCTTCCTGGCTCTCGGGGGACCAGAGCCTTCCACCATTCCAGGAAGGTTATGTCACTTTGCCCCCAGATGGGGGCAGATAACAGCAGAGCATTGGACACTCTCCATCATAAAGGAGGGGTACAAGCTTCATTTTTCAAGCATGCCCCCTCACACAGTAGTAAGGCAGTTCAATTCTCCGACCTCTCTCATCAACCTGTTAGGGCAGGAGGTCGCTATTCTTCTTGCCCAAGGGGCAATAGAAGAAGTAACCATTCATCAGCAGGGTACAGGGTTCTACTCCCCTTATTTCCTTATTCCAAAGAAAACAGGGGGATACAGACCTATCTTAGACCTCGGAGAATTGAACAAATTCCTTGTCAAAGAGAAATTCAAAATGATTTCTCTCGGGTCTCTGCTGCCATACCTTCAGAGTCAGGATTGGCTTTGTTCTCTAGATCTCAAGGATGCGTACACCCATGTCCTCATCCATCCAACCCACAGAAGGTTCCTTCGGTTCCTTTTTCAAGGAAAGCACTACCAATACAGGGTGCTTCTTTTCGGCCTGGCTTCAGCACCAAGGGTGTTCATGAAATGAATGGCTGTCATAGCAGCATTTCTCCGCACTCTAGGGATATTCGTCTTCCCCTACTTAGACGACTGGCTCATTCGAGCCCCAACAGAGTCAGAGGCCAGGACTTCTCTATCCTGCACAATGCGTATCTTTCAGTATTTGGGTCTTGTAATAAACATCCCAAAATCCAGTCTAACTCCCACTCAATCTTTAGAGTTCATAGGAGCTTTGCTGGACACCAGAAAGGCAAGGGCCTATCTCCCTCAGGCATGCTGCCTTCGCATGGTGCAGTTAGCCTCTCAAGCAGTGCTAAAGCCTCATCTCACTGCTTGAGAAATGTTACAACTACTAGACCACATGGCATCTACTGTACATGTAGTTCCCTATGCTCGCCTCCATATGAGGGCAGCCCAGTGGACTTTATCCACTCAGTGGACCCAGGCATCAGGATGCCTGTCAGACAAAATAGCAAACACAAGTCGCCTTATTTTGTCCCTCCAATGGTGGAAGTCCACTCAAAACCTGCTGCTGGGGTCCCCTTTTCAACAACCCTTACCCCAAGCAACTCTCACAACAGATGCTTCTCCAATGGGTTGGGGAGCTCATCTGCAAGACCTCTCCACCCAGGGCACCTGGTCTCCACAGGAGAGTCATCTACATATCAGTCTCTTGGAGCTCAGAGCAATCTTCCTTGCTCTGCAAGTGTTCCACACCCTGCTCAGCTACAAGACAGTCATCATTCATACGGACAATCAAGTAGCCATGTTCTATGTGAACAAGCAGGGGGGAACAGGCTCTGTCGCTTTGCAATGAAGCTTTGCGACTATGGGCCCTCGCCAGAGAGCATCAGATTCATCTTCTGGCAGTATATCTTCCAGGCATTCAAAACTCTCGAGCAGACAGACTCAGTCGAGTTCTGCTTCCACACGAGTGGTCTCTGCATGCAGACCAGGTGGCCAGGATATTTCAACTTTGGGGAACCCTGGATGAAGACCTCTTTGCAAGTCCGTGGAATGCCAAACTTCCCCGGTTCTGTTCTAGAATTCTGGCTCAGGGGGCTCAGGCCAGGGATGCTTTCCTCCTTTACTGGGGTCAAGACTTCCTATATGCCTTTCCACCCATTCCCCTAATTCCCAAAACCCTGTTCAAGCTTCAGAGAGACGCAGGCCATATGATTCTCATAGCTCCACATTGGCCACGGCAAGTGTGGTACCCTCTGCTTCTACATCTCTCTCAAGCTCCCTCCCTGGAGTTAGGGTCTGCTCCAGATCTCATATCTCAGGAGGACGGAATGTTATGGCATCCCAATCCCCAGTCTCTGTATCTCAGGGCTTGGTTGCTGAAGGCCTAGATCTCCAAGATCTTAATCTTCCTCAGCAAGTAAAAGATATTCTTTTTGCTTCCAGGAAACCTTCCACAAGACGCTCTTATGCTTTTAAGTGGAAAAGGTTTACCATATGATGTTTGCAGAAGAGTCTGAACCCCCTTGCAATACCTCTGGAATCATTGCTGGAGTATCTCCTTCATTTATCCAATGCAGGACTTAAGACTAACTCAGTAAGAGTCCATTTGAGTGCTATTGCAGCTTCCTTTAAGCCTCTAAATGGACAACCTATTTCCTCTCATCCTCTGTATAGCAAGATTTATGAGAGGCCTTCTTCTAACTAAGCCTCCCATTAGGCCACCACCGGTGGCATGGGATTTAAACCTTGTTCTTGGGCAGCTCATGAAGCCACCCTTTGAACCTTTATCTACTACCTCCTTGAAATTCTTTTCTTGGAAGGTTATCTTTCTCATTGCAATCACATCAGCACGCCGCATTAGTGAGTTGCAAGTGCTAGTAGCTGATCCACCTTATACAAGGTTCCATCATGACAAGGTAGTCCATAGGACTCATCCACATATATGCCAAAGGTGGTCTCGCCTTTTCATCTAAACCAAGCAGTCTACCTACCTGTGTTTTTTCCAAGGCCTCATGCATCAAATGCAGGGAGGAATCTTCATACCTTGGACTGTAAAAGAGCTTTAGCCTTTTACTTACAAAGAACACAGCAACATAGAAAGTCCTCTCAACTCTTTGTTGCTTTTGATCCTTCTCATTTGGGACTTCCAGTCTCCAAGCGAACACTCTCTAACTGGATTGCTCAGTGTATTTCTTTGCCTATCAGAGTAAGAACCTTTCTCTGGAGGGCCATGTCACAGCTCACAATGTGAGAGCCGTGGCAGCCTCAATGGCTCATCTGCATTCTGTGTCTATCGACGACATTTGTTGAGCAGCCACTTGGGCCTCGGTTCATACCTTCACAGACCATTACTTCTTGGACAAGGACTCCCGCCGGGATGCCTTGTTTGGTCAGGCTGTTCTCCAACACCTGTTCCATACCTAATCAACTCCTACCCGCCATCCCTGGTAGGATGCCAGAGATCCATGGGGGGAAGTGGAGCCCTGTTCAGGGACACACAACGTCTGGGGTCTCTCCCTGGCACCTAAGGCTAGGGAGTCCCCATATGTGATGACTACATTCCTGCTTGTTCCTGGAGATAGCATAGTTACTCACCTGTAACAGGTGATCTCCGGGAACAGCAGGAATTTAGTCCTCACAACCCACCCACCTCCCCTAGGAGTTGTATCTCTCTATCTATTTCCTTTCCCTCTCTCTCTCTTTGTCTCAGCTTTAAAACTCAGTTGGAGAGAGGCAGTTGGGAAAGGTGGAAAGGCAGCACGTAGGCGCTGTGGGATTCTCCCAAAAGCTTTCTAATTGGACGCTGGGGAGCGTTCCCACGCAGGCCCCGTCGGTATCGACGATACCCATATGTGAGGACTAAATTCCTTCTGTTCCCTGAGATCACCTGTCACAGGTGAGTAACTATGCTTTATTGTCTTCCCTTCTAAAACCTGTCCTATTTGTACTAAACCTTGAAGAGCTTACTTGACTCTCCCCTCACCAGTAACCTCACTGGGCTCTTGAAGCTACAAAGAACTACATTCACAAACAATGGGAAGGTTATCAAATAGTCAATAAAATACACACACAGTTCTATAGAAAATACACCAAAGCTTTGCGGAGAGAAACTGTGAGACACACGTTCTCCCTGTTTACTCTAACGTACTAGCCATGGTTCACTTTATTTATAAGACTTTTTTAGATGATACAGCATAATTTCACTTTATCATTATACGTCATGTATGTTTATCATATTGTAGGTCAACTTATTCAGTGTGGGTCAATGTGGAGCCATAAATGAAGTCCAAGACATAATTGTTTACTGTTACATGGCCATTATGAGGAGACATACAGGATTCCAGGATATAGAATGACCTAATTGACAATTGTTTACTGCTGATAACTTGATATCTTCTAACCTTGAGCGCTTCTCGATATCTACTAATTACTAACCCTGAAAGTATTTTAGCTAATAACCCTGAGACTGCTATCTGGTATCCCTGAGACAGAGAGGCTGGGGTACAACGTGCCCTTTCTTTATTTCAGGACATGTAAACCTTCACCTAGTAAGCTAATATATGAAGTTTTATTTCTAAGCAAGGTTCTGAACAGAATTAACTCTTTCTCAGTTTTAGTTAGTCTAATAGTGTGTGGAACCCCATACTAATATACATGCTTTCAAACCTTTCCTTTCCCATTGCAAAAATGCTATTCGCCCAATTGCTGGTGGAAAGGCTAAATTTCCCCTGATTGGAATCAGTCTAGAAATCTCCTCTCTTCCTAACCATATACGCTTCCATTTATTCCAAAATTCAATGTCACACTAACATAAGGGTTATTGCCCTGGACACCTCTCTTCCCATCCATGGGCAACCATAAGAGATCTCCAATTTGCCCCCCTCCAATTCCATCTGATTCCATCCTTACCCACTCTTTTTTTTTCTCCACCGCACCCCATTCTACACTTGCACATAGTTGGGCTGCCTCCCAGTATTTAATTAAATCCGGGATAGCCATCCCCCCTTGCTCCTTCCTTCTTGTCAAAATTTTCCATGCTACTCTATTCCCCCCCCCCGATAAACTTCATTAGCATCTTTTGCAATTTCTCCAGATACTTCTTAGATACCCAAATCGGTAAAGCTGAAAAAAGATAACAGCTACTTAGGTAGGATTACCATTTTTACCGCAGACATCCTCCCAAACCACGACAGCTCTTTACTTCCCCAGCTTTACAATTCTTTCCTTATGGTTTTTTTTTCCATCCTAACATAATTTTTCACAAACAAATCCTGTTCCTTTGAGGTTACCTTTATGCCCAAATATGTAATACTACCTTTGGCCCACTTAAATGGAAAGTTCTCCTTTACCTTTAATTCGGTTTTCCCCTTTGTTGATATATTTAAAATTTCAGATTTTGTTGCATTGATTTTAAAGCCCGAATGTTCCCCAAATTCGCCCAAAATTCTATACAATGTAGTCAAGGACTCCATCGGGCTAGTTAACATAAATAATAAATTGTCCGCAAAGAGTGACATCTTGGTGTCTAAGGTCTGCCATCTCACCCCCTTCACTTCTCCACATTCCCTCACTCTTTGGGCTAATGGCTCCATAGACAGCACAAACAAAATCAGTGAGAGCGGGCACCCCTGTCTCGTGCCACGCCGCAACTCAAATGCTTGAGCATTGTCGTGACCCCCTGCCTAGGCTGATGGCCGGTAGGCAAAAGGGCTGCCTTATTTGCCCTTTGAGTACTGTCCCAGGCTTAGGTTGCCAGCACTGAATGCTGGGACTTGTAGTTTTGTATATTCTCCAAGCAAAGTAGTGTGACCACACAGTTTGTCAGGCAAAACAAAGAAATTTATTCCGGGGTTTCTCCCTCGCATCAAAATTCATAGCGCATAAACAAGGCAAGGATCATTTCTCCAAATTAAATAATGAAGGTGAACAAAACAGGCTTAGCATCAAAGTCAGAAATATTCTTTCCACAGCAGCGGCACTCAGCTTCCTTCAGACAAATGCCTTTCTTTGCTATGGCTGTTAATTACATCAGGCAGACTTTAAAACTTCTCAGTCAGGGTTTTCCTTTCTCATTCAGCTTTAACAAACCAGGATAAATAAGCTTCTTCACCTGGCCTGAGCCTAGCACATGTTTGACTTACAAAATAAGCATTCCATTTCTACTATGTCATCAACCCAAGGGTTTTCAAACATTTCTATCTGCATATCTTCCACGGCTTCGTTTGAATCCTCTTCTAGGGAGCTTATATCAGAAGGTTTAAACTTCTCACTCTGCAGAAACTCTTTTAGCTTCCCTAAAAGTATTCTTTCTGCTCTATAACAGCACAGCTTAAAGAAGGAGTTTCTCTCTCAAAGAAAAGCTTCTCAACAGCTTTTAAAGCTGACTCACGGCACTTACTTGCACTGCTCCTGTTCCTGGCTGGAACTGCTTTCCTTGTCTTTTGACTAGCACAGGTTTCAGAGCTTTTCCTCAGCTCTCTGACCACTTCTTCAGAAAAGCTTCCGTTAGGAACTGTAACAAACTTGTCTGCCCCACCTCTCTTACTTGGCTGGCTCTCTGAGCTGTTTCCCCGCATGGAAACAAACCTTTCCAGCTTTCCTTCTCTGGGGTGCTTTAGGACAGGTTCCAACCTTGGTTCCACTGCTTTCTGAGGGCAAGAATCAGCTGTCTTTCCTCCTCCTCTCCTTTGCTCCTGAAAGGGTACTTCTTTCTGACTCCTTTCCTCCCGACTGCTTTCCTCCTGACTACTTTTACCAAACACTGAAGCCGTTTTAAAATGGTGCTTCTTTTCAGCCACACCCTCCTCTCTGCACATGTGAGAGCTGTTAGGGCTCAACCTAGCTCTTACGTCACTGCTTGGGCAGGGTTTAGCTCTAGCTACTGCATGCTCAGATGGCTTGTGGTTTCCATGGGAACACTGTTTACATCTGTTTTTAAAGGCAAATTCCTCATTTCTCTCCCATTCCATCTCATCTTCACAGCTCACCTTATCACAGTATATTCCCCATTTATACGAATCTTTGCCTGCGGCTGTTCATATATCGCTTGAATCCATCTCAGGTAGTTCCTCTCTATCCCCATCTTCTCCAGTACTTTAAAAAGAAAGGGCCACGACACCCGATCAAATGCTTTTTCAGCATCTATTGTCAGTAATAACATCTGCTTCTTTCCCCTTTTCCCTTCCCATATTGCATTTAAAACTTTCTGGATATTATCCGATGTATGTTGTCCCGGTACAAAGCCGGATTGATTCTCATGCACCAGCTGTGGTATGTGTGGTAATATCCTGTTAGCCAGTACCCTGGTATAAATTTTAAAGTCTGTTCCCAGTAACGATATGGGGCGATATGATCCACACAGGGGTTATATATTTCCCCTCTTTTAGTAACAATGTAACCCCCACAGTCCTCAGTTTCTGGTATTTCTCCCCCCTCTTTAAAGGAGTTGAAGAGTCTTGTCAATGGTTCACCCACCACATCCCCAAATGTTTTGTAGAACTTATTTGTAAATCCATCCATCCCAGGTGCTTTATGAGCTGGCAGTGAACTAATTACTTCTAACACTTCCTTTACCTCTATGGGTCTCGATAACCTTTCTGCCTTCTCCTTACTCAGCCTAGGAAGATCCATTTTTAAATATTCATCTATTTCCCTCTCTATTCCTATCTTCTCCGGAGTATATAACTGTCTATAAAATTCTACAAATCTCTTTTGTATTTGCTCCTGTTGTCTCACTTCCTTCCCCTGTGCATCTCTAATTTTTGTTATATAATTTTGACTTTGTTGTTGCTTCAATCTATGTGCCAGCATCCTGCTTGGTTTGTTCCCCCATTCAAAAAATTGTTGTTTTACCCGATCTTGGGCATATTTAATCGCTACCAGCTCTAACTCACCTATTTTCTTCCTTGCCCTAGCCAAGTCTTGCAGGCCCATATCGCCAACTTTCCATGTTTTTGTAAATTCTCCAGTTCCCTTATCTTAGAATATAAGATTATTTTCTGTTGCTCTTTCATCATCTTCATATATGAACCTATAGAGATCAAATCCCCTCTCACTACCACTTTAAAGCATTCCCATAGTGTTCCAATTATACATTTGGACTTATCATTAATTTCTAGATACTCTTTAATTTTCTCTCTCACTTGCTGAACAATCTCAGATCTCTCCAATAATGATTCATTTAGGATCCAACTAGCCCCCTTTTGGACTGTCTTCCCCATAGTAAACGCCATCCAAACTGGGGCATGATCAGACAATGTCCTTGCACAAATCTCACAGCTCCTGATATCCTCCACTAAGGACTTGGACACCGAAATCATGTCCAGTCTGGATAATGACCCATGTACTGGTGAATAGAACGTGTAATCTTTTATCTCCAGGAACAAGCAGGAATGTAGTCATCATATATGGGCACTGTCAGTACCGACGGAGCCTGCGCGGGAACGCTCCCCAGCATCCAATAGGAATGCTTTTGGGAGCATCCCACAGCACATGTGCACTGCCTTACCACCTTTCCAACTGTCCCTCTTCAGTTCTTCGTTTTCCACGGAGCTGACAGGTCACATACCCTGTCACCGCAGAAAATTTCTTCTTTAAACTTGTTTTCTTGTGGTCGTGCCTGCCTCCGCTCGATGCCTGCTGGTACCGCTGGTTCTCTTTTCTTCTTCTTTAAAAAAAAAAAATATATATATATATACTTCTGAAGTGTTTCTCTTCAGAAACTTTCTCTTTATGGTGCTAGGCGCTTTTTGGGTATTAGGCCCCATTTTCCTGAAAAATGGAAAAACCAGCTAGTGGTTTTAAAAAATGTACTAAGTGTGGTGGTACCATTTCCGTCACCGACACCCATGACTGGTGTCTCAAATGTTTAGGCCCTGACCATTCTCCATCGGAGTGTTCCTCTTGTATGGGGATGACAAAAAGAGGAAGACAGAACCGGGCTGCAAAGCTTGGTACCCTCTTTTCTTCAGATGCGATGTCCATTGCATCGACGTCTTCCAGAGCCTCGTCTTCCTCCCATGGATCTCTGGTAACTAAACATAAGCGCCGGTCCTCAAAGGGTAGATCTCCTTCCAAGCATCGAGAAGCCATTGGCATTGCCCTTGAGGATACCATACCGGCAAAACAGCCCCGGCTGGAGGCTTCAGCCTCCAAAGCACTAACGGGGCTCCAGGATGTTCTCGAGGCCTCAACCTCGGCAGAACTACTGGTGCCATGCTCAGGGGTTCCGACCGCTTCTACAGGTACCGACACCCAGGCATCGGCAGCATTGATAGACCAGAAATTCCACACTATCGAACGCAGTCTTGCGGCTCTCCTTACAGCTGCGGTACCGTTGACACCGCTACCGATGGTTCAACGGGTACTGACACTGATACCGGTGCCGGCACCAGCACCGACAGTACTGGCCCCGGTGGGAATTCTGCCCATGCCGACTTTTTCGGGCATCGACAGATCAGTACCGGACTAACTCGGTACCGACTTAGATCGATACTGATACCGTGCTTTGCATGAACATCGGGATCATAGATGCTTCGAATCTTCCGATTCCGATGACTCAGATAACTCGGTCGGTAGCAGAGTACTTCTTCCGGAAGACTCCTCTTCTCTTCAACGCAGAATGTCTCCTCCGGAGGACATGTCTTTCCAGGATTTTATTTGTGATGTGGACCGAGGCCTATCAATAATGGTAGCTCCTGAAAAAGAATCTAGAGCAAAGGAATTGGAAATACTCCAATACCCTAAGGCTCCCAAAGAGGCAGCTACCTGCCCATTCATGAAATTCGGTAGGTAGGGTAACCAAGGAGAGCGGTAGGTACCTGCACGCCACCAAAGAAAACCAAAAAGCAGGCACAAAGGAAGACTGGCGAATATTCAATTCAGGTAAACCCCTTTATTAGCCCCTACTCATTTTGGCTCGAAAGCCTTCTTCAGGGGGTCTTTAAAAGAAGCAAACCTCAAAAGAAATAACAATAAATAAATATAATTAAAAAATAACCATAAAACATTTAAAACCAGTGTGTTCTGAAATTGTAAAAACATACAATCTATAATAAATTTAATCATAATAATAAGACCTAAAAATAAGAATACTCCTATACGTGTATAATAATACATAAAAATGCCATATATAGTTCACTGCCAGCTCATATTTATTTTTATAAGTATCAATAATACCACTAGACTTCATCAGAAGACAAAGATGGCTGGTCTCCTTCCTCTTCTTTAGGTATGCGGTTCCTATATGCACAAATGTATAAAAATAAGAATAAAAAGAGAGTCCTCCTATGTCCGGTGTCTCTGTAAATAATCATTTTTAGATACTTTTTATGGCAATTCCTTTTTTTCAATTAGAATAACTTTGAGCCCTGACACAATAACTACATGTAGCAATAATTAATGGTTGATTTTATTTTAATTTATGCCTTCATGATTTTATCTTTTTAATAATATTGGGTTTTTATTATTTACTATTTATTTTTCAAATTTTCTTATTTTTTAATGTTTCATCTTTTTTAGTGGTCTGTATGTACCACAAGACATTAAAGGTATTGTCAAGAACCCCCCACCCCCTTTTTTTGCTGTATTCTCCTCATCCCTGCTTCTCTATTTCATTTCTTTTATCTGTACTTTGTAATATAGGATGCAGTGTCCTATTGAATTTATCAATCTGTGCATTCTGTCTGTATATTATTGTTGTTCACTCTCTTATTATTGTCTATTTGACCTTTTGAGTACAATAAGCAATGGTCTAAGCTTAGGTTTGATCTCATTGCACATTTTATTTGTGTTTTGATGTTTTTTGAATAATTTCTTTCATAAAAGTTTGCCTTATGTCATGATTCTTTTAGTATACTATATCTGGCATTTTTATATATTATTATACATGTATAGGAGTATTATTATTTTTAGGTCTTATTATCATGATCAAATTTATTATAGTTTGTATGTTTTTACAGTTTCAGAACACACTGGTTTTTAAATGTTTTATGGTTATTTTTTAATTATATTTATTTATTGTTATTTCTTTTGAGGTTTGCTTCCTCTAAAGACCCCCTAAAGAAGGCTTTCAAGCAAAAACACGTAGGGACTAATAAAGGGGTTTACCTGAATTGAATATTCGCCAGTCTTCCTTTGTGCCTGCTTTTTGGTTTTCTTTCATTCATGAAATTCTTCATGATTTGATGCTCAAGATGTGGGAAACACCTCTGACCACATCTCCTCATTCTAGGAGACTCGATACCATGTATCGAGTTCTACTATGTCCTGGATTTCAAAAGACTCAGCTGCCACACCATTCAATGGTAGTGGAATCAGCCAAGCAAAGGATGAAAAAGTGCAAAAAGACATGCATCCAATCCTCCAGGTCATGACTGCAGGACTCTTGATACCTTTGGGTGCCGAACATTTCAGGCTTCCATGCTTTCAGCTAGGATCAGCTCATACATTTTATATATGGGAATATTCCTCAAAGAAGTCACAGGAGACTTGGAGCTTATGAGCCCCCTTCTCCCTGATGACAAACGACAAGACTTCCTTACTCTTGTCAAGCATGCTCAAGACATTTCCAAGTTTGTAAATCGTTCAGCCTTTGACTGCTTTGAAAGCATCAGCAGAACTTCTGCTATTGTCATTGGTGCACGTCGGATTGCCTGGCTTCAGGCATCAGACTTGGAGACTTGGGTACAGGACAAATTAGGAAACATCCCTTGCACAGGAGAAAACCTCTTTGGCAAGAATTGGCAGGAAAAGGCTAATGAGATAAAAACTGACAATCTCACTTTAGACAGATTGCCAAAATCTACAGCCACTCCAGCCAAAAAGAAACCCTATAAAAACCCTTTTTCAGCAAAAAGAGGAAGTTTTATTCATCCTATACCCAGCAAGGGCAAGCTCAGGGTCAAGTTGCCAAAAAGGGACAACAGCAACAATCCAGACAACAAAAGAAGCCAAAAGGCCTGAGAGCTCAACCAGCTCCACACGCTCAGCCCCCCTCAAGGGCTTTGACTCCTTCCTAGAGAGCTTAGCTTTCCTGCCTCTGAAGGGTCCAGAACCCCTAAACATTCCAGGCAGGTTGTGTCATTTTGTCAACAGATGGCACCAAATAACAGCAGAAAATTGGACTGTGTCCATTGTAGGGGAGGGGTACAAGCTTCATTTTCACAGCATGCCCCCCCCCTACAGTCGTAAGACAGTTCAATTCCCAAACCTCTCCAGACAATCTACTGGATCAAGAGGTTTCAACACTCCTTGCTCAGGAAGCAATAGAAGGGGTACCCATTCTTCAACAGGGTGCAGGGTTCTACTCCCCCTGTTTTCTTATTCCAAAGAAAACAGGAGGACACAGACCCATTCTAGACCTCAGAGAATTGAACAAATATCTGTTCCGAGAAAAGTTCAAAATGATTTCTCTGGGAACTCTTCTGCCATACCTTCAAAGTCAGGATTGGCTTTGTTCTCTAGATCTAAAGGATGCATATACTCATATTCTGATCTATCCAGATCACAGGAAATTCTTATGATTCCTTTTCAAGGGAAAACACCTCCAATACAGGGTTCTTTCTTTTGGTCTGGCTTTGGCACCAAGAGTATTCACGAAATGCATGGCAGTAGTAGCTGCATTCCTGCAAACCCTAGGGATATTCGTCTTCCCTTACTTGGACGACTGGCTCATTCGAGCCCCCACGAATCCAGAAGCCAGCTGTGCACTGTCTCGCACAATGTGAATTCTCCAATACTTGGGATTGGTCGTAAAACTCCCAAAATCCCAACTTGTTCCTTCTCAGACCCTGGAGTTCATAGGAGCTTGTTTAGATACCAGACAGTCAAAGGCTTTCCTCCCACAGCCTCGCTGTCTTCGCATAATGCAACTAGCTTCTCAAGCAGCAGGAAAGTCCTCCCTAACTGCTCGAGAACTGCTGCAATTACTGGGACATATGGCATCCACAGTTCATGCTCGCCTCCACATGCGAGCAGCACAGTGGACACTATCCACACAGTGGACACAGGCTACAGGATGTCTGTCGGACAAGTTATCAAACTCACAATGACTGATCTTGTCCCTACAATGGTGGTAGTCACTGGAGAATCATTTCGTGGGGTCTCCTTTCCAGCAACCTCCATTCCAGGCCACCCTAACAGATGCATCACAGGTGGGATGTGGAGCACACCTGCACCATCTCTCCACCCAGGGTACCTGGACTCCACAGGAGGCTTGTCTTTACATAAACCTCCTAGAACTCAGAGCAATCTATCTAGCTCTTCAAGTATTCCATGCCCAGCTCAGCTACAAGACAGTCCTAGTCCAAACGGACAATCAAGTAGGCATGTTCTACGTGAACAAGCAGGGCAGAACAGGCTCTCTGTCGTTATGCAATGAAGCTTTATGACTATGTGCCCTCGCCAGAGAGCATCAAATTCACCTTCTCGTGGTATATCTTCCAGGCATTCAAAACCTTTGGGCAGACAAACTCAGTCGAGTACTTCTGCCTCACGAATGGTCTCCCCACCTAGACCAGATGATAATGATATTTCACATCTGGGGAACCCCAAACATAGACCTCTTTGCAAGTCCACTGAATGCCAAACTTCCCCGGTTCTGTTCCAGAATTCCGGCTCACAATTGCCAGGCAAGGGATGCCTTCCTCCTACACTGGGGTCAGGACTTCCTCTATGCCTTCCCACCCATTCCTCTCATCCCCAAAACTCTCTTCAAGCTTCAGATGCATTGTGCAATCCATTTAGATAGAATTCTTTTGGAGACTGGAAGTCCCAAATGACTAAAATCAAAAGCAACAAAAAGTTGAGAAGACACTGTGTTCTTTGTAGGTAAAAAGCCAAGGCTCTTTTACAGTCCAAAGTATGAAGGTTCCTTTCTGCATTAGAGGCATGAGGCCTCGGAACAAATACAGGAAGGTAAATTGATTGATTTAAATGAAAAGGCGAAACCACCTTTGGCATAAAATGTGAATGAGTTCTGAGAAAACCCTATCACGGTGAAACCTTGTATAAGGGGGATCAACCACTAAAGCTTGCAATTCACTAATGCGACATGCGGAGGTGATTGCAATTAGGAAGATGACCTTCCAGGATAAAAACTTTAGGGTTGTAGTGGCTAAAGGTTCAAATGAACTCTATCTAAATGGATTGCACAATGCATATCCTTTACTTATGAGAGTAAGTGTCTTCCTCTTCAAGGCCATGTCATAGCACATAATGTGAGAGCCATGGCAGCCTCTATGGCTAACCTTCACTCTGTGTCTATTGATGACATCTGTCGAGCAGCCACCTGGACTTCGGTGCACACCTTCACAGCCCACTACTGCCTAGATAAAGCCTCCCATCGGGATGCCTTCTTTGGCCAGGCTGTTCTTCAACATCTCTTTCAGACTTAATTCAACTCCTACCTACCAACCCTGGTAGGATGCCAGAGATCCATGGTAGGAAGCATGGCCCACCTCACTATAGGTGGCAGCTTCCTGGGGCCATCTACCCGGCATCTTCAGCTAGGGAGTCCCCATATGTGAGGACTACATTCCTGCTTGTTCCTGGAGATAGCATAGTTACTCACCTGTAACAGGTGATCTCCGGGAACAGCAGGAATTTAGTCTTCACAACCCACCCACCTCCCCTAGGAGTTATCTCACTATTTCTCTGTCTCTTTCCTCTCTTCCTCTATCTTTTCACTCAGCTACAAAATTAACTGAAGAGGGACAGTTGGAAAGGTGGGAAGGCAGCGCACATGTGCTGTGGGATGCTCCCAAAAGCGTTCCTATTGGACGCTGGGGAGCGTTCCCGCGCAGGCTCCATCGGTACCGACGATACCCATATGTGAAGCCTAAATTCCTGCTGTTCCCGGAGATCACCTGTTACAGGTGAGTAACTACGCTTTCCTCCCATGTAGTTCCCGCCAGGTATCTACCAAGCCCAACTGCACTCTCATTGATTTCAATGATCTTCTATTATTGGCACTCCCTATAGCTTCCCCCTTAGAATTATCTATTATATGGTTAGTCGTTAGATTAAAGTCCCCCCCCCCCCATAATTACTTGTCTCTCTGCAAACTGTGCTACTACTTTAGTCAATTGCACATAAACGGTCCCTTGTGCCACATTTGGACCATAAATATTAACCAAGGTAAATTTCTGGTTCCTTATTTGCATCTTGACCAAAATATATCTTCCTCCCTTATCTTGTCGAATTTCATTCACCAAATAGGGTGTTTGTGTTCTCAGCAAGATTCCCACACCCCCTTTCTTTAATTTAACTTGGTTTGATGCAAACCATTGCCCTTGGTATTTTTTTATTTGCTATCCGCCATTCATCTCCCTTTTTCAAGTGTGTCTCTTGTAAGAACACAATATCCCCTTGCAGTCTCTTTATTTCTTTATACATTCACTATCTCTTTATAGAGGAATTCAAGCCACGCACATTCATTGTTAATATTTGGAGCTTATCCATTATACCAACATAAAATTATCATCATATCCCACATAATTATTGGATAGAAAACCCTTCTCCCCCTTCGTGCCCTTCCCCTTTCCCTTCCCCCCTGCCAAAGTACCCTCCCCCCTCCCTTCCCTTCCTCCTTCCATATCATCACCATCTCTGTGTTGCACTCTATAAACTTACTTATTGCAACTTCTATACTTTAACATCACACTCCTCATATTCTGAATCTCTGGTAGCTCATGCCACCCAGCAAGTTTCGTCGCTTTCACCGCTTTCTCTGTTATGTTAACATAGGAGATTACCCTCTCAATACAAAATTGTAACCCAAATGGGAATAACCATTTGTATCTAATGTCACCATCCCTCAGCTTCTTTGTAATCTGTGCAAATTCTCTCCTCTTATGCATCGTGATCGCTGACAGGTCCGCATAAATTTCGATTTTTGATTTTCCCAATTGAAACTTTTTAGTTTCCTTGCAGCCTCTACCACAGCACTTTTTGTGGTGTATTCATGGAAACAGGCTATGATATCTCTAGTATATCCATCCTTTTTTGAGCCCAACGCCCTATGGGCCCGATCTATTTTCCAACATAGTCCAGCCTCATTTAGGCCTGCTGCTTTCATGATCTGCTTAGAGATTTTTTCCACTACCATTGCACAGTCAGAACTCTGTGTTTTCAGGTACCCCTCTCAAATGTATATTTGCCCTACAGGACCAGTTCTCTAAATCTTCCATCTTGGACCATAAATCTTCATGCTCCAACTCCATAGCCTCTATATGCTCCTGCATTCTCTGCACATTAGTTTCTTGCGCCTCCATTTTATTTTCCAGATCTTCCACCCGTTGGCCCACTTCTCTCACCTCGCCTCTCAGATCTTCCATCCAACCTTGCACATCCGTTTTAAAGAGGGACAGATCTTGTCTAAGGGTTGTAAACCATCCCTTTAGCTCTCCACTGAGCACCTCCATTTCTCCTCCCATATTTTTCTCCATTGCTATGACCTCCTCCTAGCTGCCAGCACTCACTGCGGCCATCTTGGATTTCCCCGCGGCTCCCGTCGCCGCGTTTTTGTAAGCAAATGCTTTCAGTCCAGCACCTCCCTTCTTCATAGCCGGTCATGCCTGCTTTCTGCAGTTTATTTCCGCTTTTTCAGACTCTCCAATTCCCCGGAGTGTGTTTTTAGTGCCGATTCACCTCCCACATTCACGGAGCTCCGCTTTTAGGCTGCCACGCTGACCAGTGACGTCATTTCCTCCTTATCCAAACATCTTTTAAACCCAGTTACATCATCTGGCAACACATTACAGAGTTTGATTACATGTTGAGTGAAAAAATATTTTCTTCAATTATACTTAAATGTGCTCCCTTGTAGCTTCATTGCATGTCCCCTAATCTTTCTACATTTTGAAGGAGTAAAAAACTGATCTACATTTACCTATTCCATTCCATTTGTTATTTTATAAGACTCTTCATATCTCCCCTCAGCTGTTGCTTTTTCCAAGTTGAAGAGTCCTAACTTTTTAAGCCTTTCTTTGTAGGGGTATCCTTCCATCCCTTTTATCAGTTTGGCTCTCCTTTGTACCTTTTCTAGTTCTGTTATATCCTTTTTAAGATATGACGACCATGGAGAGATACAGAGACATTATGATAGCCTTGGTTTTATTCTCCATTCCTTTCCTTATGATTCATAGCATTCTATTTGCTTTCTTGGCCTCCGCTACACACTGGGCAAAGGGTTTCATGTTTTTCCTGGGTGGTGGTTCCTTGCATCTTGTAACCATAGTTTAGGTCATTTTTCCTTAAGGGGGTCATTTTAAAAGGTTTATTCTTTATTGTCCCTCCAGTCCAGTCCCACACCTCTGGGTAGTGTACCTCTTCCAGCAGCTTGGAGACCAAGCGTGCCATCTTTTAATGACACCAGTGTACTTACTGAGGCTGCTAGGTGGTGCCAGCTGAATATGTTCATTCTCCAATCAGTTGGAGGAGGTAGCGAGCCAGGGTGCTGGACTCACTGAATGGACAATGAAGGAGCATAGGATGAGGCTATAATTTATTTCGTTGCATTGATTACAAGGGATCTTTCTTTGGATGCTTAAAGTTGAAAAAAAAAAGGATATTAGGAAAAAGGCAGAGACTGCCAGGCATATCACAGGGAGGTGACCCCCCCATCCTCCCCCCAGGTGTTGGGGGGGGGGGGGAAGTGGTCTTCAGTGGCTGCCAGAGTCCTGGGGGTACTGGCGCCTCCAGAACCCATTACCGGGTGAGGAGCCACTGCGGCAATTTTGCAGAGGGAGAAGAGAAGGGGGCAGAAAGCAGTTCCTGGGCTCCCTCCATTCCACCCCACCTCTCCTTCCCCTTTCAGCACCGAAGTCCTTGAGTGGCAGCTGAGCACGAGGGGATGAGAAGACGAAAAGGAGCCAGTGAGAATCAGCAGTGGAGTCTGCATTGAGGTAAAGCTGGGGAGCAGAATAGCATGAGAGAAAGTTGTTTGTCTTGCTTTTCTTAACGACATGAGCGTACTGAGTTGGGGCAGCTTAGGATTGCATAACAGAGAGGTTGCAGTGAGGCAGGAAGTGTGTGCAGTGCGGTCTATGTCTCTCTCCCGCCTTCGGGCCTGGATCAGAGACAGCCTTGTCGCGGCTTTGTTTTTGCTGGGGTTTCTCCTCCTCTCAGCAGAGCTTTGGGAAGAGAAAACATTCTAAAGTGGTCTCGTTTTTCCCTCAAGGACTGCTGGATCCCCCAGGATCAATTAGGTCATTTACTTATGTCCCTTAATTTAATTCATTTGCAATTTTTTTTTTTTTTAGGGTCCATTTTTTTCATCTCTCCTCAGCTTTTTGGTAGTTTTTCTTTCCCTCTCTTCTCCGGGGGTGACCTTGGGCTGCCTAATAAAGGAGCGCATCATGGCGCTTCCCAGCATACTGGCCAGATAGCAGTGCCTGGTCTGCAGGACCCAGCATGGGAAGTCGCTGAGGCTGGCATTTGCTGGGGTTGCATGCAAAAGGCCATGTCAAGGGAAGAGCCTCTCTCCGTCACAGGGGATGCAGAAGGATCCGCACTTCCATCTCTGGAGTTGGTTGCGGGGGCCCTGGCCATTCCTGGACCACCTACTTCACAGAACTAGTGGGACTCCTGGAAGATCTTTCTCCGGAGTTTGTCGTGCTTCTTTACAAGATGTTTTGCATGTGGCAGCAGAGGCCAGCGAACAGCTCCAGGGAGCAGGAACACAGTACTAAGAGGACAGCTTCACTAGAGACAATAGCGGCCAAGAGGTCTAGGCCCATAGAGGAGGGCCAGATCAGCTCTCCTCTGTCTGAGGGGCCAGAGGACGAGGACCTGGACATGGAAACTAGAGTTCCAAGGGACAGAGTTGGAGGAAGGAGAGATCATGTAGCAAGAGGAGATCTTAAGTATTTGGGTGTTCTGACAGGAGGAGTTGCCGGGCTCATCATGTAGTCATTGAAGGTGCTAAACATGCCAGCTAGCTTCCTGGTGGAGGAGGAGGCGGAGGCGATGGAGGATCGCTGCTCCAGGCGGTGCAGAAGACACAAGATTTTCCCGGTGCATAGGGTGATCCAACAGATGATCCAGGATGATTGGAACCTGCCGTAGGCTGGCCTCAGGAGTTCAAGCCATGTCATGTCTGTACTCACTACCGAAGCAGGACCGCGAGCTGCTGTGCTCTCCTAAGGTGGACATGGTAGTGTCTGTGGGTCACAAAGAAGACGATGATCCTGGTAGAAGGAAGTGCTGCACTAAAGGATAGCCAAGATAGGAAGCTGGACACCCCGTTGAAAAGACCTTTAATGCTAACGCCCTCTTGCTGCAGGCCTCCATCTGTGGGGCCCAGGGGGGCTGCCTCCACTGGTCACAATGGCCTCATCAGCTGGAGGAGCTGGTGAGGGACCTGACTGAAGGGGTGGCCAAATTAGTCGGGGGCAGCCCACCTTAGAGGACCTCTGAAGAGCATGGACTCTTTGGTGGTGGCTCGGCGCTACCTGTGGCTATGGGATTAAGCGTCGGACAGCTCTTACAAGTCCTGGCTCAGTAAGCTCCCCATTAAGGGGAAACTGCTCTTTGGGTAGGAGCTAGACAAGTTGATTAAGGACTTGAGTCAAAAGGGGGGCGCCTGTCCGAAGATGAGCAGAAACAGGGCAGTGCACTGCCTGTGACTCTTGGACAGTCATTGGACTCCAAGTGTTTTTGTACAACCCATTTTGTCCCTTATCAGAGGGGCAGATTACCCTCCAAGGGACAGGGGTTTCGGGGCTCTTGCGGAGCAGGCAGGGTCTTTGGCGCCACCTCATCTCCTGGTTCCAAGAAATCACAATGAAGTGAGGAGGGCCTGGGGGGGGGGGTGCAACCTGTGGGAGGTATGCTGTGGGAATTCTACCCCACCTGGGTCCAGATCACTGCTGACCAATAGGTCCTAGAAGTCATCTGGGAGGGCTGTACCCTCAAGTGGGCCCAGCCAGTTTGTCACACCTTCATTTGGTCAACCCTGCAAAATGCAAGGCAGAGCAGTGGAATTGAAGGACACCTTGACTTGGCTCCTGTAGTTAAGAGCTGTGGTGTTAGATCCCAGGGACTAATTCAGTTGTGGTCGGTACTCAATTTATTTTATGGTGCCCAAAAGAAGGTTCCTTCCACCTGATTCTCGACCTCAAGGGCGTAAACCAGTGTCTGAGGGTTCCGCACTTTCACTGGCTGGGTGGAAGGTCATCTGCAGGCATTGTTGGCGCAGATAGTGGGCATCGACAAGGTGATGGTGAACTACCTGAGCTGTGTGCACGTGGATCTGGGTGAGTGGACTCTCAACCAGGTGTTCGAGCAGATAATGCACTTTGGGGCGCACTAGTCATGGACCTAATGGCAACATTCAGCAGGAGAAGAGAGGATGTCAGAGGACCTAGATGCCCTCATGCCGAGATGGCCCATGGAGAGTCTTCTCTGTCTTTCTCCCATGGGCAAACATAGGCCAGGTCATGCATTGGATCGAGGTGCACCAGGGGGTAGTCATTCTGATTGCACCAGACTGGCCAAGTTGCCCATGATATGCTGACTTGATGAGGAGTCTGGCGGACTGCCCATGCCAACTCCCGGTTCGACAGGATCTCCGGTCACAAGGGCCGGTCGTCATGCCTCAGGTGGATCGATTTTTCACTTATGGCTGGATCTTGAAAGGGCAAATCTGAAGAAGAAGGGCTATTCAAGCTGGGTGATATCAACCTTGCTGAAAGCGCGGAGGAGATACGTCCGAATATGGCACATCCTTTGAGGTGTGGTTTGTGGATAGCCAGGCTCACCCCGCCATGGCATCCGTTCTGGACATCCAAGTGTTTTTGCAGGCTGGTTATCATGAGGGTGCAGCTAGCGGCAATTTCCTGTTATCGGGGAAAGATCCATGGGATGGCATGGGGTAGGCACCCAGCGTAATGCACTTCCTGAAGTTCATATCCCACCTACGCCCTCCAAGGAGGTCAGTGGTGCCACCGTGGGAAATTAATTTGATGCTGATGGCACTTACCAGGGAGCCTTTTGAGCTGTTGAATCGGGCGTCACTGAAGGACTTGACCCTGAAAATTGTATTTCTTATGCCAATTTGTTCGGCACATTGAATTTCGGAACTACAGGCCTTACCTTGCCAAGAGCCGTTCCTTTCGGTCTCTAGGGAAAAGGTGGTCCTTCGACTGGTGCCTTCCTTTTTTCCCAAGATAGTTTCGGCCTTTCATTTAAATCAGTCAGTTTCCTTTCCAGCTCTGGCAGAGAAGGAATTTGACTCTGCTAATCCGCAGTTGCAGCTCTGGGACGTCAGGAGCATCCTGAAGCGTTATTTAGAAAGGACAATGGTTTTTCTTTTTTGAAAGTCTGACCATTTGTCTGTGCTGTTTGGGAGGCCATGCAGAGGAGAAGTGGCGGCCAAGGCCTCTATTTCCAGATGGATCAGGGAAGTGATCGCGTCGGCGTACATTTTGACGGGTAAAGTGGTGCTGGTGGGGTTGTGTGCACATTCCACAAGGGCTCAGGTGGTCTCATGGGTAGAGTATAATCTTGTGCCACCAGTAGAAATCTGCACAGCGGCAATGTGGTCTTTGCTAAGCATTATTACCTGAATGTCCAGGTGGTGGAGGATGCCTGCTTTGGGTCAGCGGTGCTTCAGGCTGGTTGCGCCGGTCCCTACCATTAATTTAACTGCTCTATTATATCCCAGAGGTACGGGACTGGACTGGAGTTCCTCAAGGAACAACAATTAGCAGGTAACTCTAATTTCCTCATTGTGATTTAGGATGTATGAATATGTGCGCATGGATGTTGAAATCACAGAGCTGTCCAAGTAGGTATGGGAGTGTGGTGGAAGCTTGTCTGGGGAGGTGCAATGAAACATTTCCACAGGAACAACAGGATATCTGCAGTCAAGTCCACGTTTAGACCTACTACAGGCATGAATAGGCATCAGGAAGGGCTTGTTTTGACCTTAAAATATCAAGAATGTAGAGTTAAGTAACTAGTCTAAGGGCACAAAGAGCCACACTGGGATTTGAACCCTGGCCACTCTGCTCCTAAGCCACTACTTTAACAATTATGCTATTAGACATCCATGTTCTGGACGGAGATGCTTTCTGGGATGTCTATGTAGATGTCTCTATAGACATCCATATTGGGCACGTCCATGTTTCTGAAATTGTGCCTGAACTTGCACGTGTCTGCTTCTTTTTTTCTTTCAGATGTTCTGACTTTGGATGTCCCAGATAGCACTTGGACATCCTAATGTAGAGGTGGCCAACTTCAAATATGCAGATGAACGAAATTAATTAAAGTTGTTAAAACACAAGAGGATTGTGAAAAATTATAAGAAGACCTTGAAAAATTGGAAGACTGGGGGTCCAAATGGCAGATGAAATGTAATGTGGACAAGTGCAAAGTTATGCACTTAAAGTGACATTTTACAATAGGACAGGGGTGGCAAACTCCAGTCCTGGTGCACCACAATCCAGCCTGGTGTTTAGGATGTCCCTGATTAATATTCATGAGATATATTTGCATCCACTGCCTTCCATTGTATGCAAATATATCTCATGAACATTTCTTAGGGACATTCAGAAAACCAGGCTGGATTGTGGTGCACCAGGACTGGAGTTTGCCACACCTGTCCTATTGTAAAATGTCACTTTAAGTGCATAACTTTGCACTTGTCCACATTACATTTCATGTGCCATTTGGACCCCCAGTCTTCAATTTTTCAAGGTCCTCTTATTTTTCACAATCCTCTTGTGTTTTAACAACTTTAAGTAATTTCATTCATCTGCATATTTGATCACCTCGCTCGTTATTCCCATTTCCAGGTTATTTATGAATATGTTAAACAGCAGGCACAGCACAGATCCATGGGTATTCTACTATTCACTTTTTTCCTTTGAGAAAATTGGCCATTTAGCCCTACTCCTTTTTTTTCTTTTAACTAGTTCCTTATCCACAATAGTATACAGCCTCCTATCCCATGGCCTTTTTTTTAAATTTAATTTCCCTAAAACTGTCATGAGATCCTTTTTTTTTTCTTTCCTCCCAATCTTTCTCTTCTTTTCCTGTTTCCCCTCTGACCTCCTTTTTCCCTTCTGGCAATAGTCTCTTCCTAATCCGTTTGCAAACCTTTAAGTTGAAAAAGTATTGAGCTTGATTTTTCTATTGTGTCCACATGCAACCCTTCTACAAATCTTTGCTTTGGAAACATTCCAGGCAATGCCTCTGCATGATTTCAGTGGTTATTATAGATAACGTTTTGGGTAAGCATTTATTTTTGAAGGTGAAAGCACTCTGTTAATTTTCATATACACAGCTTTTTAGTTGTTTTAACAGGTGAGTCAAAAGCAGAAGGGTAGCCGAGATATTGGAGAACCAGCAGAGCTTAACATTAGTTGAAGAGGGGATAGAGCAGCATTTGCCCTGTTGGCTTTAATGGTGGCAGACGTTAAGGCTGAATCGGGCCTCGACTATAGTAGTAACCAGAGGAGAATACCTTCGGCATTGCTCAAACGTGAATGGGAGGGCAGATGGCTGTGATTACTTGCAAAAAGCACATTTTTTGGCAGATGATACTTAAGAATGCGTCCATATGCTGAGTATTTTTAAAGAGACAAAATGTACATTGAATTAATACAAGTTTTGAAGCTCCAATCATCAAGACTTCAACCGTATTTGCTGTAGCACATCCTTTATATGTATTTAGGCCCAGACTTAGGCATAGCAACACAGGCACTGCCTAGGTTGCCAAGGACCCAGAAAAAAGAGGAGCCCGCTTCTGCTTAAGTTTGAAGCAGCACATGCACACGGTTCTAAGAGACACTCCCATGGCATTCTGGCTTTCCTCTGCTCCTCTCTGGCTCTCCGGTTTTTTGGGATCTCTAATGTCTACTTTCTGATGTTTGCCATCTGATCTTGCCTATGGGCACCAAAATCTTAACTCTGATCCTGTGTAAATGTATTTATAATTCAGTGCATGCATAATTCAATTATGTTAAATTATTTTCTTTTTTTGCATGTGAAATCATGACCATTCTAGGCCCGTTTATGAAATTTGGCAAAACTTATCAGAGAATGCCTTGTACTCTGTGGCAGGAGAGCTATGGCCCTGGATAATGACATGAGGAAGGGCACTGGAGTTTGGCAAAGAAATGTCACAATCATCTCAAACCATCCAATTAAGCATCTCCCTTCTCTATTTCCCCCCATGAAGCAGTGTATCTTCCATCTCTTTCTCGCTCTTCTCCTTCTGCCCCAGTCCAGCATCTACAATACAGTACAATACAATGTGTGCCTTCGAGTCAGTCCTGACTCCTGGCGACCCAGAAGCTCCTATTAATCATTTATATACAGCAGCACTACAGGGCATATACAGCACTGTACAGATACAGTACATGCAGAACATAGTAACATAGTACATGATGGCAGATAAAGACCACTATGGTCCATCTAGTCTGTCAAGCAAGGTGGCAAGAGTAGATACGCTCTGTGCAAGTCACCACTCCCCATGTCTTTGTTTAGGGGTATACTTATTTGTTGAAATATAAGAAATACTTAAGTTGGTTTTGATTTTATTCCCTTGCTATAAAGGGATCCACTATGTCTTTTCCATGTCCAGTGCCGTACCCAGCCCTGTGCGAGCAGTGTGGCCACACAGGGCACAAAGGCTTAGGGACACATTTTGGGCTGCTGGCCACCAGCAGCAGCAAAACAGACCTAACTTCCAATTTAAAAAAAAAAAAAAAAAGCATGCGGATCCTTCAGTGCTGTGCTTTATGCAGTTCTGCTCCCTCCCTCCCTCCCTTCGCTTTTGTAGGTCATGTCAGAGGAAGGAAGGACCAGGCCAGCCATTCAAACACGGGTCTTTGCAACTCTGCGTTTGAATGGCTGTTCTGGTCCCTCCCTCCTCTGACATCGGAGAAGGGAGAGAGGGACCAGAACCACATACAAGCGCGGCATTGAAGAACCCGCGTGGCTGCTTTTTATTTTTTTGCTGGAACTCAGGTCTGTTTCGCTGCCTCAAGAAGGCAAAGTGGTGGCGGCAGCAGGAGGGCGGGCAGGAGGCTGGACATGAAGGCGATGAGATGATGGGGATGGGGGGGGGGGAGCACCAGCTGTGTAAGTTGCACAGGACACAATTATGGCCCTGCTCAAGCCATTTTGAATTCTGTTACTGTATTTGCCCCCACCACTTCCATCGGGAGGGCATTCTAAGCATCTACCACCCTTTCAGTGAAAAAGTATTTTCTGACGTTGCCTTTCAGTTTACCCCTTTGCAGCTTCATGTTATGCCCTCTAGTTTTACAGCTTCCCCTTCTTTGAAAAAAGGTTTGTTTGTTCATTAATACCCTTTAAGTATTTAAAGCAATGTATCATACCCCCCTCCCCCGTCTCTCCTGTCCTCTAGTGTATATATATTTAGGTATTTAAGTCTCTTCTTATACATCTTCTAGCACAGGCTTCAAATCATTTTGGTCACATTCCTCTGAACCATTTCAAGTCTCCTTTGTTACATATGGTCTCCAAAACTGAACACAATACTCCATGTGAGGTCTCATCAGCGACTTGTACAGTGGCATTAGTACCTCTTCCTTTCTGCTGGAAACTCCTCTCTATATACAACCCATGAGCACAGAAGAGGGTCCCTAGTAGTCAGAGCTTACAATTTAATTATGACAGACAATAGAATAGCTGAGTACAAGGGAACAAGTAGGGAAAGATAAAGAGAACAAGGGTAGAAATAGGGAAAGGTAACGAGAACAAGGGTTCAGAATCAAAGAGGTGAGCCTTTAGCATAGATTTGAAAAGGGGCAGACATGAAGCCTGATGTACAGATTCAGGTAGTTCCAATCATAAGGAGCAGTAAGGTGAAAGGATCAAAGTCTGGAGTTGGCTCTCACACCATGCAGCAGAGTTCTGAATAGGTTGGAGGGGAAAGAGATGACTCAGGAGATTAGTGAGGAGGAGGTTGCAATAGTCTAGACGGGAGGTGACTAAAGAGTTGTAACTTTTAGTAGTGTGTTCAGAAAGGAAGGGGCAAATTTTGTTAATGTTATAGAGAAAGAAATGACAGGTTTTAGCAATCAGTTGCTTGTGTGTGGAGAAGAAGAGGGAGGAATCAAAGATAAACCCAATGTTGCGGAAGTATAAGGTACACAAAGTATAAGAGTGCTACCTACAGGGGGCGGAGCCTGATGTCCAGCGGGTAGGACGCTTTGCGTTGAAGCTCCCGAGAGGCCTACTTAGAATCCTGACTTAATACCTATACAAATTTACTATTTCGCTCCGAGCTGACCGGGGCACCTCGGGGGGGATGGCGGCCCATAAACCAGCGCGCTTGGACTTCGGGTCTCCTTCTTCTTCTCACGGAAAACGCTCCAAAACAGAGGTGTCCTCCCCACAGAAGATGGTCCCATTTCGTGAAAACCCCGAAATGCACCTGGAGATTTTGGAGGAAATACGCGGCGTGAAGGAATTGGTGCAGTCCAATGGAGAAGCGCTTCGAGCCATGCGAGAAGACTTTGGAGTGCTCCAGGACCGACTTGAAAGTCTTTCATTACGGCAGGACAACATGGCGGGGGTCCTCGACTCGCACGAGGTGCGCTTGGGCAAACTGGACAAGGCTGAGCGCCAGATACAGAATCTTCAAAAGGAGTTAGAAGATAGCAATAATCGAGCCCGTCGCAACAATGTGAGGCTCCTCGGAATGCCGGAGGGGGTGGAAGCAGGAGATATAAGAGAATTCTTGCTCAAAACTCTTCCCTCCTTGCTGAAGATCACTTTTCACAGAGAACTGGAAATCGATCGAGCACACCGTGTTCCTGCCCACATGGCGCTCAACCGCACGACCCCCCGGCCTATTATCTTTAGCTTGCTACGATATCAACAAGTGGAACAAATTTTACATGCTGCCCGAGCGAATCATCATTTGGAATTTGAAGGTCGTAAGGTCTCCTTCTTTCCTGATTTGGCAAAGCCTACCGTTGACCGTCGGAAGAAACTCCTCGCTTTTCGCCCTCGACTTCAACAGCTACAGGCTCGCTTTGGCCTGTTGTATCCAGCGAAGCTCCGAGTGACTCTCCACAACCAAACCAGGACGTTCGAAGATCCTGATCTACTATCAACATTTTTAGACTCCAAAGAAGCAGAGCAGATGCGCTAATCCCAAATCTTGGACTCTTATCTGCCGGCTCTATCCGCCATTTTGAAGGGCCCGATGCGGCGGTCATAGCCAAGCACAGAAATAGCCTGGACTTTCTTTCTTTCTCTATATGACTTTTGTTTTTTTGGTCTCCTATCCCTTCATGATGTGTGCCTCGGTCGGATTCGGAGCACGCACAGTCCTACAGGTTATGTGTTTTTTCAATTTCGGCCTTCTCTGGGGTTTCTCCCCGCAGACACATGGTCGCCAGTAATTTTGGGGTTTTGCTTCTCCTCTACCGTACTGCGGTTTTCTTTGTTAATGTGGGGCGCTTCATTGTATTATATTAGCTTATTTTTCCTATGTCATGTGTACAGCCAGATACAGTCAGTTTGAGGGATATAGTGAAATTATGTGTGCTATCATGCTCAGAATTTTTAACTTTTCTGAATGGCCTTATGTAAAATCTTATCATTCACCGTCAAAGGCATTAATGGTCCACTCAAAGGAAAGAAAATCCTTAGCTATCTTAGCCATGTGCATGTTGATTTAGTGTTTCTTCAGGAAACGCATTTAAACTCTGCTGAAACACTGAAACTCAATGCTAAGCCTCACATGGTAGCTGCCTATTCTCCCACCGTTTCCAAATGGTACGGGATAACCATTCTGGTTAAGAAGTCTTTGCATGCTACTGTACCTGATATTAGCGCTGACAAGGAGGGTAGATGGGCCCGTGTACACCTTGAGGTTGGAGATAGTGAATTCACGTGTATTTGCATTATGCCCCGAATGTGGACAACCCTGCTTACTATGCAAGTATTGCGCAGTTGGCCTTGGCCTCTGCCAATGCTCCATTAATACTTGGTGGCGATTTTACTCAAGTGTTCCCTCAATCTTTTCTTCTCAAACAAGGTGCTCGTTGGTTGGAAGATCCAGTACCGAGTAGACCTGTGTGGCTAGATATAGAAGCGGGCCTTTGCAAACCGATTCCTCTTACCTTTCTCCCTGGTATGACTCTCCCATCAGACTCCTACTATCTACCAATGCTTTTAGACACTTTAGGTGCCTTTAATACTCTTATGCAATCTTTAGACTCCCGACTCTGGTCAGTGCAACTTCAGCATCGCCTTCGGAGCACTAGAGTACTCCCGCCATCGGCATTCCCTACATAAGGTTGATTGGAGACTTTCCGATCTCTCGGTAGTTCACCGGGTGTAGCATCCAATTTTACTAAACCTTATGTAATGCTATAACTAGAGATACCCCTATAGCGCAGAAAGTATGGGAGAGAGAATTGCATGTGACTTTGACCTCGGAGCAATGGAGCCTTATCTGGAGTAGAGGGACACGGGTTCCCGATCCGCCTCACTCACTCAGACCCTCTACTTTCTAGCCCACCGGTGTTTTTACACTTCTCACAGATTAGACAAATGGAACACTACTACTCAGGGCAATGGTTGCTGGACACGTCCTGCGGCCATTGGTTCATTGCCTCATGTTATGCATGAATATCCCGCACTACAGTATTACTGGCGTCGGGTCTGGGGTCGTATTTAGTCTATCTCGCACTCTCAGGAGCCCCTTTCTTGGAGGATAGTGGGACTTCGCCCAATTGCGGGGATCCCCTCTCTCCCAAAAATGGCTTATCTCCTTTCGAACTTTATGCTTGGCATTGCTATTTCCCTAATTAAGTAATACTGGAAAATTAGCTCCCATCTGAGCCCCAATGAATGGTGGAATCATGCCTGTCTTTACAGTAAATATGAACAAATACCTCGTCTGTTCGCTTCCTCCGTTCAGACTCCTTCTCATTGGTCTCAATGGAAGCTGCTCAATGACTATGTACATTTTGCTAAATGCTCTCATCTGACTGTCTAACTTTGTATATATCTCTGTCCCATGATCATGCTGTATTGTAGATACTCTTTTGATCGTTTGATGTATAATCACTGTTAATTGGAAGCGCTCACATGCTGATATAATCGGGTAGAGAAGAAGCATCGGGGTGGGGGGTAATGGGTTTACTTTTCCTTATTGTATACCTGTTTTGTCTCTTTTGGTGTGTTGTTTCTTTTGTTTGTTGCAAAATGAAAATAAAAGTTTAAAAAAAAAAAAAGAGTGCTACCTACATATCTCTCCTTCTTTTTCTTACACTCTCTGTGGTCCATCGTGCACCTAACTTCCCATCACCCACATCATCAATCTGGACCCATGGTACCAACTCTAAAAAGAAAAGAATGTGCAGGGTCTTCGAGCCTATACATACACTTGAGGCCTAGCTCTTCCCTGACCCAGAAAGTCTAACACAGACTTTCCATTACTGTGGGGTAGAAACATGGTGGGAAATGAACATACAAGGGCTAAAAAAACAACAACCCTGTGCTTCCTTTTTGATTTTGATGCCACTAATTTGCCAAACTCTAGCTGTTCTTCCAGTGCCCTTCCTCATGTCATTATCTAGCCATCTCTTCCCAAAACTGAAGAGTCCTAACCTCTCTTTAGTCTTTCCTCATAGGAGAGTCATTCCATCCCTTTTATCATTTTGGTCATCCTTTTTCTAATTTAGCTCTACCTTTTTTGAGATGTAGTGACCGGAATTGCACACAATATTCAATGGGCTAACACAAAAGTATTATGATATCCCTTGTTTTATTCTCTTATCCACATTAAATTTCACATGCCCTTGGATGACCCATTTCTCAGTCTCTCAAGGTCCTCCTGCAATTTCTCACAGTCTGCATTTGTTGTAACCACCCTTAATAATTTGGTGGTGTTTGCAAATTTAGGGGACTAACTACTAAGGCTAGTTATTGTTAGTGTTAATTCACCATTGACACATTTTTTAACACAAGCCACCCGCTATTTAATGAGACCTACTTACTAATAACTCACATTAACTTGCAACTTAATAATTCAACCCCTTGGCCCCCACTGGAAGATCTCTCCACACAACCATTCCTCCTCAATTCACATCCTCAGCTTTACTGTGATCTCTGGGAGCTCGATGGTTCACCATTCACTTCTGCTGTTGCAGCTTTTGGTTCCAAACTATCACCCATGACCCCTAGTAGTAATTTTATTGTACTGACCCCCTAGTGGCAAGATTAGTGCTAGGGGTTACAGGCACTCTTTTGATACCCAGAGCCATAACAGGAGTGACTAGGGATAACTCTTACTTCCACTAGACACCGGGGTTCCCAGTAAGGCTGGTGATGTTGGGGTGAGGGATGGTGGAGTCTGCCAAGCAGGGGGGAGGGTTTCATTGGATGGGGAGGAGGGGACAAGAAGGCTGGCAGAGGTGATTGGGGGGATGGGGCAGACCTTGGCCTTGACACCTGCCCCTTCAAGCAGGCACTTATTGTACTTTTGTGCAGCTATGAATGCCAATCTATTTTATTTATTTTAGGTTTTTCTATACCGCGCTCTTTAAAATCAGCTCGGTTTACAGTTAGAACAAATTTGTACAGTGCAGGCGGTGTCCGCACTGTACTTACAAGGAACAGGGTTTACAACTTGGCTAACTGGAGTAACTATGTACAGGCTACTTAGTAAAAAACCATATACACAGGCAAAACAGTCGGGTTGAGGTAGGCTATGGCCTAGCATAGCCTGCTACTATGAAAGGCCTGTAAGTTAGGCCTGGATCCTAATTTCCATTATAGCTAGAAAAGAACCATAAATCTGTGAAAATTGAGAAAGATGTTTTAAAATGCTTAATAAGAAGTTTTTATGAATGCATAAGTCTTCTATTATTCTCTTGTATGTGAAAGAACAGAAAAGTAACAGTATATGCATTCCTGGAGCCGAAGTTAACCTTGCAGTAGAAAAGTTACCAAGTTAAGACTATACCATTGTTCAAGCAATCCTAAGGAAGGGGGCCAGTTGCTAGGTTCCGGAGGGATTTCTAATTGGACAAATGAAGGGAATGTATAACCAATGAGAAGTTTGTATGTATCGAGCTAGAACCAATAGAATGTTTTCATGTATCAAACTAAAAAAAGTGGTCTCTGTATAAACCTTCGCTCTGTACCTTTTGCTGCTTTGACTGACTGGGCCTTGTGCACAATAAACTGACTTGGACCCTGTCAATCGACTCCTGGACTTGTTCATTGACTGCACTTTGCTACAGCATATTCTTGGTGCGTTGGCCGGGAAGTGCGAGTGGTAAATGTTATTCAAGTGAATAATCCACGTAATTCGCCTTGAGGTTTGGCCTGGTTGGAACCGTGTCTGTCCGACCGCGGGGTAGACCTCAGGCGCCACCGGCCCCTTTGAGCCAGAGAGGGTTCCGCCTGCCTCGGCGGGCCATCGGGTCCAGCTGGCCAACACCTCCGAACTGGGGGAGTCCAGGTTCCAACTCAGAAGCTGGTGTGGTATCGGGGACCGGATCCGGTGAGTAGACATTTTTGTAATTAAATAGTCAGAAAGAACAGCCTGGGACAGCGTCTTGCGAGTGCAAGACCAATTTGGTAAATTTGGTGTAGACTAACTGGGAAATTTGGGAAATCTCACATGAGTGTGCGCGAGACAAAGGAGCCTGATCACCTCCTATAAGGGCGGTCCTAGTAAGCTCTGCAGAAGGAAAGCGGAAGCTGAAACTATCGACCCTTCTTGTTTGTTTGGAATAGTCAGTTAGTCAGAAAACCTGGGCGCTTGAAATATTGAAATATGATATCTTGTTGCTTGCGTGCGTGTGAGTGAGAGGTCTTGAAATACAGACCAAGCGAAAATTGACTCCTAAGTAGTGCAGTTCCTGGCCGGGCGACCGCACCCAAGTCGCGAACAGGAGGAAGCGAGTGGTGTTTGTCCCCCCCAGTGTTCTGTGGGCTGTACGGACCCCTTACCTACAGCCATACTACCTATCCTTATTGTACATTGTCTTGTACGTCATTACGTGTACATAGGGACGTAGGGTACGTAACGTACGCAGGTACGTTGAGTACGTAGGCAGTATCGTAGGCAGGTACGTTTACATTATGGGAGGGACGGAGTCCACGCAAACTCCGTTGGCATGTATGAAAAAGAATTTCCGTAAAGGATTTTCAGGCGATTATGGTATAAAAATGACTTCATCCAGATTAAAAATGTTATGTGAAAGGGAGTGGCCCGCATTAGCTGCTTCATGGCCCTGAGAGGGCACCTTTGATTTTGAGACAGTTTTATGAATTCATCAGCTTATACTGAGAGTGTATCCCGACCAGTTCCCCTATATAGATTCCTGGTTGAGTGTATGCGAACAGCAGCCCTCATGGATGAAGCGCTGTTATGAGGAGCACTGTAAAATATTTGTAGCTACTACTAGGGGAGCCACAAAAGCTAAGGAAGAGAAGCCACCAGTATATTCTGACCCAGAGTCCTCAGATATTCTGGATAATTTACCCCGGCACCCACAGAAATTAGTCCCCATGGCCCCACAACTTGAAGTAGAGCCCGGTGAGGAGCCCCAGAAAATACCGAAGCAACAGCCTAAGAAGCGCCCTACCCCGAGTGAAAGTTCCGGGTCATGCCCAAGTACAGCAGGGGGACTTGAGTCATCTGATGAGATAGAAAGTGGAAGTTCTCCTACCAGTTCAGGGTCACCCACCAAGGAAACTGGTGCTCGAGAGCCTTATGAGTTAAGAAGCGTAACTCCCCAAAAAAAGGAGAAAGCAGGGCATCTAATGCCATTACGCCAAGTGCCTGGAATTCCTGTTTTGAATGATCAGGGCCAGATGGCGCCAGGACCAACCAGCTTAGTTTATGTACCCTTCTCTACCACAGATTTATTAAACTGGAAAACGCATTATGCTTCCTATACAGCCAAGCCTCAGGAATTAACAGAATTAATGTCTAGTATTATGCAAACCCATCAGCCTACCTGGGCCGATTGTCGCCAGCTCCTGTCCACCCTTTTCACTACTGAAGAGCGAGGCCGGATCGGGCAAGCAGCCCTCCGGTGGTTAGAAGAGAACCCTGTAGAAAGGGGGGCAGTAAATCCCCCGCAGGCCGCAGCTGTAGAATATCCCAACGAAGATCCCGGGTGGGACCCGAATGACGGAAGGGGGGCGGCGTCCCTAACCAGATTTCGCCAGGCCTTAGTGCAGGGCCTGAAGAGGGGAGGCCAGAGGGCCATGAATATTGGAAAAGTATCGGAAGTTCTCCAGGGTCCGGATGAGAGCCCAGCGGCCTTTTATGAGTGGTTGTCTGAAGCTTATAGACTATATACCCCATATGATCCCGCCGCTCAGGAAAATTTACGCATGGTAAATGCGGCATTTGTTAGTCAGTCCCAGAGAGACACAAAACGAAAATTGCAGAAATTAGATGGATTTGCGGGCATGAATACAGCTCAGTTAATGGAAGTCGCTCAGAAAGTATTTGTGAATCGTGAGAATGAACGAGACAAAGAAAGTGAACGAAAGATGAAGAAGGCAGATCTTCTTGCTGCTGCTATAACCGAACGATGTGGAGGAGGTTTCCCTAATCAAAGGACCAGAGGACGTGGAAGAGGCCGCGGAAGCGATAGGCCTCCATTAGGTGCAAATCAGTGCCCCTACTGCAAGGAAGAAGGACATTGGAGAAATGAGTGCCCGCATTTGGACTCAGCCCCTGCGAGGGGAGGAGGGAGTCCCTGGAGGCCAGGAGGAAGATTTCAAAGGAGAGGAGGAATGAATCGAACGCAGTTCCAACAAGAGAGGGAAGAAGCCATTGAGGGAGTGGCAGTAGCAACGGGCTATGACCTGGATGACATAGATGAAGACTAGGCCAGACCGGGCTCCAAGTTCACCCTGGGTCCCCAGGAGCCTATGGTCAATTTAAAGATAGGGGACCAATATATGGAATTCATGGTAGATACAGGAGCAGAACATTCAGTAGTAGTCAAGCCAGTAGCTCCACTGTCCTCACGATCTGTCACCATAATAGGAGCCACTGGAAATAAAGCCACAAAACCATTTTTGCAGAACCGCATGTGTGAGCTAGGGGGACAGAAGATAACGCACCAGTTCTTGTATATGCCTGAGTGCCCTATTCCACTATTGGGCAGAGACATGCTTGCCAAACTCTAGGCCCAAATATCCTTTGCTGAAGGGGGAGAAATGAAAATGACTGTGAACCCAAAGCCTGCTGGATTAATGGTGCTGACTGTTCCCCGAGAAGAGGAGTGGCGGTTCTATAGTGCACCTGCAATAAAGTCAACCAGTCCCTGTATACCTACCAACCTTATAACCCCACCTGATGTTTGGGCAGAAGATAATCCACCTGGCCTAGCGAAGAACATAGCCCCTGTCATTGTCACCCTCAAGCCAGGAGTGGAACCAGTACATGTGAAGCAGTATCCTCTCCCTCGACCAGCCATTGAAGGAATTCACCATCATCTGATGAAACTGCTGAAGTATGGACTTCTCAAAGAATGTCAGTCACCATGGAACACTCCCCTTCTCCCAGTAAAGAAGACTGGGACAGGGGACTACCGCCCAGTACAAGATCTAAGGCGATTAAATGATGCAGTTGAAACTATACACCCAGTAGTACCAAATCCTTACACTCTCTTGGGACTGATCCCCACTGAGGCTACTCACTTCACCGTCCTGGACCTGAAAGATGCCTTTTTTCTGTGTGCGCCTAGCACCTACCAGTCAACTTTTATTTGCTTTTGAATGGCAAGACCCCACAAAAGGAAGACGGGGTCAACTCACCTGGACTAGATTACCCCAAGGATTCAAGAATTCACCTACTCTCTTTAGTGCTGCTCTGAATCAGGATCTCTCAAGTTACCCAGTGGATCCAGGAAAAAGGGTTCTTCTTCAGTATGTAGATGACTTGCTCATAGCTACCAACTCAGAAAGTGAATGCCTGTAAGCTACTAGTGAACTTTTGTACCTTCTCAAAGATGCCGGATACAAAGTCTCAAAAGCCAAAGCACAACTATGCCAAACTGAAGTCAAGTATCTAGGATTCCAGTTGTCCAGTGGGATCCGACGTTTAGGACCAGAACGCAAAGAAGCTGTGTGTAATATCCCCACTCCAACCACTAGGAGGCAAGTAAGAGCCTTTCTGGGGGCAGTAGGATATTGTCACATATGGATCCCCAACTTTGCCCTGATTGCAAAACCACTATACCAAGCCACCAGAGGAATGGAAAAATCCCCACTAGATTGGGGACCTGAAGAAGATGTAGCATTCCAAACTTTGAAAAAGGCCTTGATGTCATCTCCAGCTTTAGGTCTTCCAGATGTTCAGAAGCCTTTCCATCTTTTTGTCCATGAGTCACAAGGAAACGCATTGGGAGTATTGACCCAATCTCTTGGATCCTGGCAACGACCAGTAGCTTATCTGTCAAAACAATTGGATGTGGTTGCAAAAGGATGGCCCCCTTGTCTGAGAGCGGTTGCAGCAACAGCTCTCCTAGTGGATGAAGCAGACAAACTTACCCTAGGACAAACTCTTCAAGTCACCGTGCCACATTCTGTCCTGACTCTCATGGAACACAAAGGAAATTTCTGGCTAACCAATGCACGAATGTTGAAGTATCAAAGCATGTTGTGTGAAAACCCTCGGATACAGTTGAAAGTTAGTCAAGCTATAAACCCTGCTACATTGTTTCCAATTGGTCCTGGGCCACCTGATCATAATTGCTTAGAAACCATGGACACTGTATTCTCAAGTCGCCCTGATTTGACTGATGTTCCTTGTAGATGGAAGCAGTCTGGTCATCAATGGACATCGTTGTGCTGGATATGCAGTGGTGACCCTTGAACTGGTAGTTGAGTGCTCAGCCCTGACCCCAGGAACTTCTGCACAGAAAGCTGAATTGATAGCCCTCACTAGAGCCTTGACATTAGGAGAAGGACTCCGCATAAATGTGTACACAGATTCCAAATATGCCTTCACTACTTTGCACGCACATGGAGCCTTGTACAAAGAACGAGGGTTAAATCACCTCAGGGGGTAAAGACATTAGGTATGGGCCCGGGATATTGATGTTATTAGATGCTGTATGGGCCCCCAAACAAGTGGCAGTCATGCACTGTAGAGGTCATCAGGCAGGAGCAGGAGAAATTGCCCGAGGGAATAGATTTGCAGATGCCACAGCTCGAAAGGCAGCCACCACAGGACAAGTAAGGACCCAAGATACTGTAATGCAAGCAGCCCTATTCCCTGTGCCCCTTAGTTCATGGGCACCCCGATATACTACGCAAGAGTTAGACTATTATTGTGAGAAAGAGGGAGGAGTCTTAACAGAACAAGGTTGGATAGTGTTACCACCTCCAGAAGATAGTCCACCCCCAGGTCCTACAGTCATCCCTGAAGCACTAGGACCAGCCTTTGTCCAAGCATTCCACCAAGCCACACATTATGGGAAAACAGCCATGGAGAAAGCTCTAAGACCCCATTTCTGTATTTCATTGCTAGGATCCCTGGCTGCCTCAGTGGCGCAGCAATGCCTGACATGTGCCAAGAATAACGCTAAGCAAGGTCCTGTTCCACCCCCAAGAATTCAGTCAGTAGGGGTGACCCCTATGAGTGATATACAGATAGACTTTGCTGAAATGCCTCGTGCAAATGGATATCACTATATGTTAGTGTTAGTCTGCACATTTTCAGGGTGGGTAGAAGCCTACCCCACCCGAACTGAGAAAGCCCGAGAAGTCACTAGGGCATTGCTCCATGAGATTATTCCTCGATTTGGAATACCGTCAACTATAGGGTCAGATAATGGTCCATCATTTGTATCTCAAGTGACCCAACATTTAGCTCAAGCTTTGCAAATAAAATGGAAATTACACACTGCTTACAGACCCCAGAGTTCAGGGAAAGTAGAACGCATGAATAGAACCCTGAAAGCTCAGTTATCCAAACTTTGCCAAGAGACACACTTGAAGTGGCTCCAGGTTTTACCCATAGCCCTTCTCAGGATACGTTCAGCTCCCACCAGATCCTTAGGAGTCTCCCCTTTTGAAATTTTGTATGGGCGACCTCCACCCATAGTGCAGGGAATAAAGGGAGACATGAGACAGATAGGATCTGAAATAACTAGACAAGAACTATTAGCTTTAGGTTCTGTTTTTCAGAAACTCCAAAGTGGGTACAAGACAGACTACCCATCAACCTGACTGAACCTCTGCATCCCTTCAAGCCAGGAACGTCCGTATGGGTGAAAGAGTGGAGAAAAACCCCACTGGCGCCGCATTGGAAGGGACCATATGTCGTCATCCTGTGAACACCTACTGCTGTGAAAGTTGCAGAATTCGAACCCTGGATCCACCACAGTCGAGTGAAGCCAACAGCTGCTCCTGATGCTGGCCAATGGACATCAGCAAATGATCCCGAGACTCCATTGCGACTCACCTTGAGGAGACAGCCAGTATTATAGAAGAAACTTCAGAATCCACCTACGTCACGTGAAAGTGACCATCACAACAGAAACAGAAGCAAGCTCAACACAGATCATCATTCTCAATGTTCCAGTTAACTTTCAGAGACTGTAATCATCATGTTCTTCCACTTTTGCCTTGTGGGAGTGGTAATCCTGGGAATCTTGGAAAAGACTTTTGCTCTACCCCCTTGTGCAGCTTGCATAACCACCACCCGAACTGGACAGAAGATTACTCAGACTTTGCTCTATCATTCCTACTATACTTGCGCTGGTACAGTCAGCCGGTGTGTTTATAATGGTACTGAATTGAACATTTGTACAAAGGGGAAAAGTAAGACTTGTTATAACCCCCAACAGAATCCATCCTACTATACATTTGAGATACGCTGGAATGATGAAGATGGAGCCATCTTGAATATAACTAAACCTCTCACCAACCCCACAAAACCTATCATCTTGAACTTTGATGCTTGTGGTGCCATAAATAAAAATGCTTACCACAGATGTGCGTCTTGGTCATGGGAGCGAGCATACTACCATGATAAGTACATGTGTCCAGAGGGAGCCTATGGATGGGGAAAATGCACTGGAAAAAGTACAACAGCCACCATCTACACCACTGCATCTCGACATGATTACTTTTGCCCAAAATGGGAGTGTGTGTATTTTGCCACCTGGAAGAATGCATCAACGGGACGAGATGGAGATCATCGAAAAGGCAGCCTAACAAAGATTAGACTGTCAGAGCCTACAAAATGTCAGAAAGGAGCTTGTAATCCTTTACAACTCTTCATAGCCAATCCCAGCCACTGGAAGCAAGGATACAAGTTTGGGTTGCGTATAGCAGGAGGAGGTGTAGATCCGGGGACTATTTTATATCTACGACTAAACACCAACACCCATGTATCCTCACCCTATCGTATACATCATTCTTTCTATGAAGCCATGAAATCAGAGTTTGAAATTCCTCCTGCCTCCCAGAACTTATTTCTTGAATTAGCAGGAGCAGTTGCATCTAGTCTCCATGTTTCAGATTGTTTGTTTTGTGGAGGAATGACAATGGGAGACCAATGGCCTTGGGAGGCACAAGAACTGAACTATTCTGTTCCATATAATCAGACCAATATACACAATACCACAAGTGAATGGGTATTGGCTCACTCCATTGTGGGTAACTTATGTTTTTCTCGTTATGGACCCATGTTTAATATGAAAGTGGGGCAGCTGGTCTGTCTCAATCAGAAGTTCTACAACAGTACCATTAAGGAGACCTCTTGGTGGTCCGGCGTCAACACTACTGAACCTCCCAATCCTCTTGTTCAGTTCCCCAAACTTGCCAGTATCTGGACTAACTTAGCAGCATATAATTATTGGCAAGCACCACCTGAACTGTATTGGATTTGCGGAACCCGAGCATATGCTAGACTTCCTCATCACTGGGGAGGTGCATGTGTATTGGGAACCATACAACCTTCCTTTTTCCTTCTGCCAACATCCCAGGGAGAACAGCTGGGATATCCTGTGTACAGAAGTCGACAGCTGAAGGAGGCCTTGAAAATAGGCCAATGGGAAAAATGGGAAGGTGATGAATGGCCACTGGAAGGAATCATTTCATACTATGGACCTGCTACTTGGGAGCAGGATGGGACTTGGGGATATCGTAATCCTGTTTATATGATTAATCGAATAATACGTTTGCAAGCTGTTGTTGAAATAATAACCAATGAAACTAGTAAAGCACTAACCCTGTTGGCAAAGCAAAGTACGCAAATGCGCACAGCCATTTATCAAAATCGTTTAGCTTTAGATTATTTGTTAGCAGCTGAAGGTGGAGTATGTGGGAAGTTGAATCTAAGTAATTGTTGCTTACAGATTGATAATAATGGGCATGTAGTTGAAGACTTAGCCATCCAGATGAGAGAGCAAACATTTGTGCCTGTCCAGACATGGCACAGTTTAAAGATGGATGGGTGGTTTGGGTCATTGTTTTCTTGGATTGGTGGTCTAAAATCCCTTATGTTTATTGTACTATTCATATTAGCCATGTGCTTATTGCTCCCTTGTCTCCTACCCCTTTGCTTACGCATGATAACTTCATCACTTGATAACACTATAGAGCGGAAGGCAGCTGCGAAAGTATTAGCTATGTGGCGATATTACCCTATACCCCATAATGATGATGCCATTACACCAGTATAAAGTGTTGATTGACTAATGAGTGATTTAATTCTCACCCTTCCTCACTTGCAGGTGAGAATAATCAAAGGGGGGAATGAGGTAGGCTATGGCCTAGCATAGCCTGCTACTATGAAAGGCCTGTAAGTTAGGCCTGGATCCTAATTTCCATTATAGCTAGAAAAGAACCATAAATCTGTGAAAATTGAGAAAGATGTTTTAAAATGCTTAATAAGAAGTTTTTATGAATGCATAAGTCTTCTGTTATTCTCTTGTATGTGAAAGAACAGAAAAGTAACAGTATATGCATTCCTGGAGCCGAAGTTAACCTTGCAGTAGAAAAGTTACCAAGTTAAGACTATACCATTGTTCAAGCAATCCTAAGGAAGGGGGCCGGTTGCTAGGTTCCGGAGGGATTTCTAATTGGACAAATGAAGGGAATGTATAACCAATGAGAAGTTTGTATGTATCGAGCTAGAACCAATAGAACGTTTTCATGTATCAAACTAAAAAAGTGGTATAAAAAGTTATGTCTCTGTATAAACCTTCGCTCAGTACCTTTTGCTGCTTTGACTGACTGGGCCTTGTGCACAATAAACTGACTTGGACCCTGTCAATCGACTCCTGGACTTGTTCATTGACTGCACTTTGCTACAGCAGGGTCAGCAGTGGAGGGTGGGGACATGACTGCTTGGTGGCTATTTACAAGCTTGTGTGCTATATACAGGATTGTGTGCTCTATACTAGGTTGTGTACTATATACAGTTGCATATCAGGTGTCTGGCCGCGTTACTAGGCAGGGGGTGTGACTGCGTGTTTTTGATGTGTCTGGGGTGCTGTGTTGGTGGTTGCGTGAGTCTGGATGTTGTGAATCTCCGTTGTGGGAGTAGTACTGGAGAAACAGGTGGTGTTTCAGAGCCTTTCTGAATTGGGCGAGGTCAGTTATGAATCGGACGTCGGGTGGGAGGGCATTCCAGCATGTGGGTGCATAGTACACGAAGGCCCTGTTTCTTGTTGCTTGTGAGCACTTCGTGATCTTGCTGGGGATGTTTAGTGTGTTGGCAGCGGCTGACCTTCTGACTCCGAGGGAGTGGGGAGGATGAAGTCCATGATGGAGGTGGAAGTGATACCGTGGATGGCCTTGAATGTCATCAATAAAATTTTGAAAGCAAGTCTGCAGTGGACCGGTAGCCAATGTAGCTGTTTCAGGATTGGCGTTATAGGGTCGCTCTTGGCAGCTCCTTGTAATATTCTGGCGGCTGCATTCATTGCGAGCTGTAGCGGGTTCAGTGTGCTTTTTGGGAGACCTTGTAGGATTGAGTTGGCCTAGTCAAAGTGGGGGGTTACTAAGGCTTGGTAGACTGACCGGAAAACCTCCGGCACCAATAGGAGTCTAAGATGCCGGACCGTCCTTATTTTGTGGTATAATTGCTTTGACAGTGTTATTTACATGGACTTTCATGTCCAACTGTTTGTTGGGGATGACCCCTATAATTTTTTTCTTGAGACATGTTATACCCCTTGGAAACTGGTGAATCCATGTCTTTATTGTAGGTCTACCCAAACGACTTGCCGCCCCCACCCTAACCACGCCTGGTTGTTCTTCAGGATCTGTCTTATGGATGTTTTCTTGAGTTGCTGGGGGAGGTATCCTTGAGCTATTGAAGATTCCACCATCTTTTGTAGATGTGGAGTTAGATATTCTTTTGTCTGCTTGATCCATGTAACTGGGCAAGGGTCAGTAGGTGAGGTTGTTGTGTTTATGGTGGAGTTGATTTGTTGCCTTGATGGGATGTGGAATGCGGTCCATGTTTCTTCCATTGTATGTTGTATGTTAGATTTGGTTGGTTTCTTGAGTGGTGCCCATGTGTATTTGAGTTGTATGTAGTCTGCTAGGTCTTGTGGGGCAATGGCATCTAGGTCATCTGTTTTGGTTGGTTCTTTCGTGAGATTGCTTACTATAGAGAAGAGCTCCCTTGGTTTTTTGATTGATTTCATTATCAGGTTTTTGTGGTACTCCTCCTTGTGACTGTTTATCATGTTATGGTATGCAGCTTGAAGCTCCTTGTATTCTGTCAAGATGTTGTGGTTCTTTGTTCTTCTCCATTGCCTTTCCATTTTCCTTAGGTGTTTTTTGTGTCTGTTGATTTCACTTGAGTACCAGGGGGCGTAGCATTTTCTTCTGTTGTCATGGTTTGGTTTCTGTGGTGCAATTGCTGCGTTATGTAATGTTTCATTCCATTTGTCGATGGTGGTATCAAGACCCATTATGCTTTGATCCAGTTCTGGAAAAATTTCATCTAAGAATTTGTCTTTGTGGAAGGTTTGAAATCTTCTTTTATTTATTTATTTATTTACATTCTCTTATATACCACGCTATTCTGCATCAGTGCGGTTTACATTGAACAAACTGAAATTACATTGAACAGGGCATTATAAACTTGGAGATAACTATTTTACAGGGAACATGGGCTATGGAGGGTTAAGTGGCTTGCCCAAGACCAAATTCTTGATTTGCTTCAGGGGTTCGACTTTTCATGGTCTGGTTTATGGAGAAGTTGATCATATGGTGGTCCGACCAGGGGATTGGGGTGATAGTTATGTGTGTTATCATGTTGCTGGAGTATTCTTGGTTTGGTGTAAATATCAGGTCGAGGGTGCCACCCATCCTTGTGGGTTGCGGTCTTTATTATTTGGATTTATTGCAGGTCTTCCATGGTTTCCAAGAAGGTTTCTTGGTTCTGGGTGGAAAATGACAGGATGTTGGGATCCCCTAGGACTATGAGTAGCTTGTTTTGGATTGCATGGAGCTGATTTGTTCCAGTATGGTGTTCTTCTTCATTTGAGCTTGGGGCTCTGTATAGGAGGCAGAGTGCCAGATGTTTATTTGTGACTGTTATTATGTTACTTCCTGTGGTTCGCATGTTGGATGTGGTCTGGAATTGCAGGTGTGCTTTTGCCATGACTAGTATGCCACCACCTCTGCGTGTTGGTCTTGTGGAGCTGTGTATTATATATTGCTGTGAGGCCATTTGGTTTATGAGTACATTGTCTGTATCAGAGAGCCATGTTTCAGTTATGCACATGATGTCTATGTCCTGGTTCTGTATGTAGTCCATGATGGTGTGGAACTTGTTCCGTATGGAATGGGCATTGACTAGTGTGCAGGAGAGTGTGGTGCCTTGTGGTAGTATGATATTGGATATTTCTTCATTGCTGGTAGAGCTTACTTGTAGTATTCGTTGAGGTCTATTGTGGTGCTTAGCATATGTAGTCGCCTGTGTCCTGTAGGTTGCATATCTCCCTGTTTGTATAATTGGTATTTGGTGCTGGTGAGATGGTAGTTTGGTTTCTCCTTCATGTGTGTGACCATTTTTGAGGAGCAATAGGAGAAGGAGTAGTGTGATTGGTATCTTGTTATCCATTCTACTTGTGTGTGACTAGGGTAGGTTGTGTAGCAAGTAATGAATTTGATTCTTTTACTTTTTGAAGGGTTGAAGTAGGTGTGGTTGCTTTGTTCAGCTGGGTGTTGGGAGCTGTTTTACTCATGGTTCTCCGGTCTGTGTCCTGGTTTCTTCCTTGTCTGTGTTTTGTTGTAGCTTTGGTTCCTCTGGGTGGTGGGTAGGAGGCTTCCAGGTGGTCCTTTGGTGTTGTGCCTTATATTGCTGTGGCCGGTACTTTTAGGTAGTGCCTACTGTCTGCACCTAAGGGCTATGTGTTATAGTTTGCTTTTCTATATTCAGTTATGTAACAATATAAATGTACTTACAGCCAAGCTAAGTATCTGTATAGATCAAAATTTTTTAAGACCAACTAGAGTCCTGCTGGCATTCCCCACCTAAGGGCCATGCCAAAGGGCCCTCTGGCGAGGTCCTCAGGCATGGGCGCGCCCGATGGCACTGTGGGCTTTAATCTCCCTCATTGGAGGCCCTGACTGGCCTCTGGCGGCTGAGCAGGGAGGGGATCTTCTTCCTGCTCCCTCGTCCGTGTGGGTGCAGGCTTGCTGGTAATGGCACCCGATGGTGCTGTGGGCTTTAATCTCCCTTGTTGGAGGCCCTGATTGGCCTCTGGCAGCTGAGAGGGGAGGAGTTCTCCTGTTCCCTCTCCCGATGTCCGTCGGGGTGCCAGCTTGCTGGTAATGGTGCCCAATGGCGCTGAGGGCTTTAATCTCCCTCGTTGGAGTCCCTGATTGGCCTCTGGTGGCTGAGTGGGGATGGGATCTCCTTCCCGTTCCCTCGCCCGATGTCCGTCGGGGTGCCAGCTTGCTGGTAATGGTGCCCGAAGTTGTCTCTACAATTGTAAATGTGACTATTTGCATGTGGGAATGCCTCAGAAATAACCCCTTATGGGCCTGATTCCATAAGGTGAATCAGGACTGTACATCTGGCCTGTATTCAGCAAAACGATCTCCATGCATGCACACAGCCTCAGTGTGGGGAAATCTGATGGGGATGGAGAGTAGGTAGATCGGGGCTGGCCAAGCACCTGGACATACAGGGCCGATTCCAGTCACGGTCCTGTACATACACTGGTTGCCATCAGGACATGGGGTTTATACCATCTTGGAGGTAGTATAAGCCCCGGGGACTGCAGCAAGTGGCCCTCTGAACCCCACCACACAGCCAGTGGAGAGGGTCGGGCAGCGGGGAAACATGGGTCAGGACTATAGCGGGCTGGCTGTGCAGCAGGAAAGACATTTCCCATGGGGTTGCAGGGGGCACACCAGGCTAACTCAGTGCCTGATCCTGCACTCGCATTAACATCTAGCTCCTGCGGTGCAGAATTGGGTACTAACGGAGCCATCCTGTTTGGGGGAGTCCAGACAACCCCGTTGTGCCTCTTATGGGATTGAGTTTTATAATGTTTTTCATTAGGTTGTATTTTAAAATATTTAAAAATGTGAAAATATTCTTTGGATTGTCTCCCAATAAAAAAGTGCAAAATAATGGAGCTTGCAGATGAAAAGCCAATTATGGTTTTGAAATGTTACAAACCTGATTTTTTTTTTCCCCAAAAAACACATTCAAGAGACGAGCTCTGAAGAGCAAGGCTGTTGAACGTTCAGACTTCCTTTAGAATAGTTTGCTAACGTTGGTGCTATTAATGGTTTTAGCAAGTTTTCCACTGAGGGTGACATACTTCTAAAGCATTCTTGGCAACGTATGAGCCTTCTAAAAGCTTTTGTATTTTCTGTCAGTTGATAAGCATTGACTGCAACTAAACCAACTAATGGCTTCATTTATGATTAGATTTGATTTATAGTCTTTATGTGCTCTGTGCTTTCCTTTCAAGTATTACATATTAACATTTCTCAACATGCAGATATGAAAACGCTTCGATCGATGCTAATCATACAGTGCTGTTAATTTAGTTGAAAGGCAGTAATTTTTTATCTGTGGCATAACTGGTAAAAATGCAGTTAATTTTTTTTTAAAGCAAGTTTCAAGATTCCATTCCTAGTGTTGTGAAGTTTCACTAGCAAGAGGTTCATGAAAAATATCCTGACACCCATAAACACCGATATTCAAACGATCTAACTGGAGAAATCTTTATGGGCACGATATTAGAAAGGTATTTGCACAGTTTACAGCCCTGTTAACTGTGTAAATGTCACTCAGTGGGATATTCAATCTTCTCCTTTACATGCCCCGATACTAACCACACAACATCATATGGGCATTCTAGGGAGGAACAGAGGAGGCGACATTTCATGTCCAGTTAGCGACCTGCAGGTGTCGCAAAAGCTCGCCTATCTTTTAGCCACAGGAACTAACTGGGCAGCATGCAATTTTGGCACTGCCTGGTTAGCTACTGCAGCAGTGAGGCTGTGCAGCAAACCTGGATGTTCAAGGCCGGGGCCACATATGAACCCGACACTGATTATCTAAGGTTAAGGGTTGATGCAGGTGGCATAGCTGTCATAATTCAATATTGAACTCTACTTTTCTAAATCCTACCTTACCTGCCCTCACTGTTTAAATTTTGAACAGCCAATAAAATGCCAAATTAAATGTTCTAAAGAAGGGTCACCAAGGGATGATTTAAGGGGTAGTTTGGCTTTAACCAAAGAGCAATAATTTCCATTGCAGGCTCGCTAGACTTAATTTACAGTTCTGGTCAGAATTGTCAGCTGTCTGAAATTTAATCAGATATGTTTGTCTGGTTGACTTTAGTGCCACTGAATATCCAGACAAAGTTTAAAAGGTTAAACATATTGAAATGACTTTGCTACTTATTATGGTACTCCATGAGAGCAATTCTATAAATTCCCGTGCAGTTAACACACATTTTCTATAAAGTAAAGTACAAGCTTCCTTTACATTATGGAATAGGGGTGTGATTGATGAGATACGTGCACCAAATCTAGGCATGGCCACTTACACCAACCCTAGTCTTGCTGTAAATGCTCACAAGTAGATTTGTAAAAAAGGGGCGTAAGTTATAATCTCCAGGAACAAGCAGGAATGAGTCTTCACATATGGGTACGTCAGTACCGACGGAGCCTGCGCGGGAACGCTCCCCAGCGTCCAATCAGAAAGCTTTTGGGAGCATCCCTCAGCGCCTGCGTGCTGTCTTCCCACCTTTCCAACTGTCTCTCCTCAGTTTTCGTTTTTCCGCGGAGCCGGCAGGACGTCCTCCTGTCACCGCAGAAAATTTTTTCTTTAATTCTTTAAATCTTGTTTTCTTGTGGTCGCGGCTGTTTTCCCGCCTCCACCGGTACCGCCGGTGGGTTTTTTCTTTTCTTTTTCTCAAACTCTGGGAGTTTTTTTCCCTCAGTTTCTGTCTTAAAATTTTGGGCCTGTAAGGCCTCTCCATTATGGAGCCTTCTTCTCCTAAGAAGTGCCTTAACTGTGGAAATACAGTTTTCTTTTTAGACTCCAATAACTGGTGTCTAACCTTTTTGGGTCCTGACCCCTTTCCTCCGGAGCCATTAGGCTACAATTTTATGAGAAGAGATTTTCCATTTCGAGTTTCCCTCGATACCAAGTTCCCTTCCAGTGTCAGGGCACCGACCATTTCTTCTCTACAGGATCAGGTAACCCACAAACAGTCTGTTAAGACTAGCCAGTCCTTGAGTGGTAGGTCTCATGCCAAGCATGATGACGGCTCCGGCCTTGCCCTCAACACCCTATTGGCTTCAAAACCCCGGCAGGAGTCTTCGTTCTCCAAAGCCTTTCAGGGGTTTCAGGTTGTTCCTGGGGCTCAACCCTCACAGAACATACCTGAGCCATGCTCGGTGGTGGCATCCGCATCGAGCGGTACCGATACCACGGCATCGGCACTGGTGTTGAGCGATCCACTCCTCACCAGGGATCGTCATCTGGCGTTCTCAGTATCTTCGGGACCGATCGATACGTCTCAGATTGACTTTCCAGTATCGGCAGCATCGCCGATACGACCACCGACGTCGGTACCCTCCAGACATGCATCGATAGACTCGTTTCCTTCGATGCCGAGTCTGGAATCGATATCTAGTCTGGAAGACTGGGTACCGACGCGTCTCTCGGAACCGACGCTTACCGATTCCGGATGCGCGGTACCGAGGATACTCACCAAGGGTTTTTGGTTACCTCGGTACCGCTTGAGCAGCCTCCGATGACTGCTTCGATGTCGGTATCGCCTTCGATTCCGGCACAGCTACCGGTATCGGTATCGATGCCGGTACCTGCAGTAACATCGGGACCAGCTCCTTCCATGCCTTTTTCACCAGGATCGCTCTTTTCTATACCTAGTTTGAAGTCGATACCTGGCATGAACGATGCAGTACTGACTGTCTCAGGTCATAACCGCCGGTACCAGTATCCATCCATTAGAGATCCTTTCCTGCACCGGACAAGTACATCCTCCGGTGCCCAGGCTAGTTCTTCAGCTTTAGCCTGTCCAGGGATGGTTCCCATTGGAGATCCTTCTTTTCAGAAATTTCTCCTTGACATGGCAACATTCCTTGCTATTCCTATCCCTGGCTATGATCCTACACAAGGTTCTTCTGGGGAAAAGGAAAATATAATGCTTCCTTTACATCATTCTTTGCAGGATCTTCTCCTGAGAATATGGGAAACACCTTTAAGGGTTACCTCACCTTCTACAGCAACTAATCTTCTGTATCAGGTGCCCCCCTCTCCAGGCTTTCAAAAGACTCAACTTCCCCATCATTCCATTGTTGTGGAATCAGCAATGAGGAAGGTAAAAAGCTAGAAGAAGCATTCTTCTTACCCGCCAGGTCATCAATCTAGAACACTAGATGCCTTTGGACGTCAAACCTTCCAAACATCTATGCTGGCAATAAGGATTCTCTCTCATATTTTTTATATGAGTCTATCCCTTCAGGAGGTCACAAAGAAATTGTCTCTTTTGACTCCTTTTCTATCAGAGCCCAAGGCTGCAGACTATTCCTTACTTCTTAGTCATAGTCAAAATATCTCTTGGTTTCTTTCTCATGCTTCCCTAGACTCTTTTGAGTCTGTTAGCAGAACCTCTGCTATAGCCATAGGAGCACGACGTAGAGCCTGGCTCCAAGCTTCAGACTTGAACAGATGGGCACAACAAAGACTGGGTAATACTCCTTGTACTGGAGAAAACCTCTTCAATAGGGAGTCTTTACGTCAGGTTGCTCATTGCTCCACTGACTTTCCTGTTTCTGAGGGCTATCCTAAGCCTTCTCCTTCCCCAGTAGGTAGGAAATGCCCTACCAAACCTTCTTTCCCTAAGAGAAGAAGGTTTTATTCTTCTCCTGCCCATCATACAGATGTTCCCAAACAAGGGAAACCTCGCTCTAGTCTGAAGAATCCAAACTCAAGCCAGGAAAATTAACCCTCAATAGGGTTCTAATTAATCTTTTATAACCTACAGCAGTAGTTTTTTCATTTAAAACTGTACACATGGATTCCTGTTTTTCCAGGACATCCACTTGCTCTTAGGTAGGCTGAGCTGTCAGGAAATCCATGTCTATGGATCACAGGGTTTTCCTCTTCTTTTTACTATGAAGAGAGGTTTGCCAACTATCTCATGATAGTTTTTTCCTGTACCACCATGAATTCCATTTTTCCTTCTGCAGACTTACCATATGGCAAGTCTCCCTTCAGCTCCTATTTTTTCTTTACCCTCGTTTTCAGGGCCTTCCCTGTAAGAGTGGTACCATACCACTAGAAGGCTTTCTTAGCCTTTCTAGTCTTCCTGTCCTTCTAGTGTAGAGTTTTCTCTGGAGTAACCTCCCTGCTTTCATTTGGGCAGCTCATCAGACATGATCAGGATTGTCTCCTCTTGTTCTGTCTGTTCTCTCTGTTAAAAACAGAAGGATTCTCTCTGCTGTTCTATTCAGCAGCTGCCCATGCAGGAGTTCCAGTGATTGGACTACTGGTACTTTTCTACAAGTTCCAGTCTTGTCTTCCACTACTTTTTCTCTGGCCTTAGTAGTGCTTCCAAGATAGTGCTTCATCTATCTTGGATAATCCTTATCGCTTCTTTTCTGCCATCTCCAAATCCCTGGAGTTGGCAGCATAATTGAAGTGGCAGCTGGTTTTCTCCAACAGCCAGTTTTTATTTCCCAATTCTCCTGCATAATGCTCTCTGCAATCCTACTGAGAAGCTTTCCACTATGGGCCCTTGCTAGAGAGCATGGGGATTTTTTTCTCTAATTACTATCCTATATGGTTGAAAAAGGCTTCCTCAGTCATTCCTCATGACTGTAAGGGTTCTTACTCCCTTCTATTTCCTTTTAATAAAGGACATAAGCCTTCTCTATGTGACAGTCTAAAGAGTTACCCATTTCCTACAGGAAATATGCTCTTTTTCCTTGCAGCTTGTCCTCATGGTATCCTAATCCTTTATGGACAGCACATCTTTAATTAACAATGCATGATACCCCTCCCCCTTGTCCCTCAAGTGGGTCAACCTGGTATCTCATCCTCTGCATTTTCGGTCCATTCACCATGTTAGAGTTCTACCGGACTCAGGACTTGCTGCTTACAGACTGATATTATCCTCTGTTTTTTTTTTCCACTCAACCATCCTGGTTATTTCACTGGATAGTATTTCTGCTCCATCTTAACCAGAGGGAACAGATTCTCTATATCTTTTCAAGTAGGTTCCACCTTCTTGTTATTAGATGAATCTTTCCTCTTCACATCTCCCATGTGAAGGTTCCTATAGACATATCTCTGCTTAATTACAGACATTTATCTTTAGACCTATATATTCATATATGTTCATATGTCTATATACATTCTTTAGATACATATGTCTGTCAGCCATGTGTGCATATGTTATGCCCCCTGCATCTCGCCATAAACATATGTATATATATATTACCTTATATATATATATATCTACACACACATATATATATACATAACTATGTGTCTGTCGAGATACTTCCTTATAGCTAATTATGTATTCACATACTTATCTTTCTAACTGTCTATGCTCATTAAGGGTTTTTTCCTTCCTGTATGTTCCAGACAGTGGGCTTGCACATGTTCATTCTATTCCACAGAATGTTAAACTATTATGCACACGACCACTGCTGTGGTGCTGACAGCTCTTACCATAACCCTAGGTTCAGGTATCCCTGAAGCTCCATACACCAATATCTTCCTACCTCTCATCAGTTAGGAAAGGCATGGTGGATCTTCAGTAGATCTGAAATTTTCAACTCCTCAGACATCTGTCCTTTCTTGGGCATACAGGGTTTCTCCCATACCCCTTCTTCCCTCAAGAACTAGACCAGTTGTCCAGATCGGTCAGTCTTCCTCTTTTGCTCCTAACTATGATTAACTCTGTAGCCAAAAGAGTTTTCAGCTTTTTCCATAAAGCTTCCCACTAAAGACTTACCATTTTTGTTATACCCCAGTTCAATCCTGGGGTCATCTGTCACTTCCAGTTTTTGACCTTCTCCTTCTCTTCAGTGAGGTCACCTTGAAGATTCCTCTACTGGATTTCCAGTAGATTCCGTCAGACTCTTTACTTTCTACAATTCAGTAAGTGAGGTCCATATTGTGATTGTTTATTTTGTTATATTTCCTGATGATTATCATACATACCAGGACTCCTTGCCTGTAGTCCTATCTAGGGTCAGCTGTTTCCTACAGCTCCTCTCTTTTCAACTCCTACCCTCCATCCTCGGGATGCCTGGCCATATGAGGTGTAACATGTTCAATCTCCAACATGTAGGGCTCCAGGCATCTTAGCTTGGGAGTCCCCATATGTGAAGACTCATTCCTGCTTGTTCCTGGAGATAGCACAGTTCTCCAGGACCAAGCAGGAAGTCAGTCCTCACTTATGGGTGACGTCGGCGCCGACGGAGCCCTCGCGGAGCAATTTTCCCCAGCTTTCAAAGAAAGCCTTTGGGAATTGCAGCGCGCATGTGCAGTCCTCTTCCCGCCCAAGGGTGCCATCTTAGCCAGTCTTCTTTTTTCCGCGGAGCCCTACAGACGTCCCCGTCGTGTCCCCGCGAAAAAGTTGATATTTCTTCATAATTTTATTCTTTTTTCTTCGGTTCGACGCCGGTCTTTTTCCCGCCCGGACTCGCGACGCCGGTCACGAGTCCTCTTCTTCTTTTCGGTTTTTCTGACTTAGTCAGTTTTCGTTTTCGGTTTTTTCCCTGGCAGCCCGGTCCTTTGACCTCGCCGGGGCCCTTTTTCCCCCGATGGCTGCCAGTGGTTTCAAGCGGTGTGGTCAGTGTGACCGAAATATGTCACTAACTGACACACACGACTTTTGCCTCCGCTGCCTGGGCCCGGATCATGAAGAAATGATCTGTGGGCCCTGCGGCAAAATGTCCTCCAAAGCGTTGAGAAGTCGGCGGCATCAGCGGGATAGGATCTTCGCTGACCCCAGCCGTACCCGGACCTCGTCGGAGGCCTCCGCGTTCAAAGGTTTCAGCTCGGACCGTCGCCGGAGTTCCTCCGACAGGGGTTCTCCCTCCGGGGACCGTCGACGTAAGGTGAAACCCGCGAGGGCGGCGTCGGTGGACGCTCCTGGCTCCGCGAGGGCCAGGTCGCATAGCCCCGATAGCCGCCCCGGGTCCTTGGAGAAGGAGCACCTCACGAAGCGACCTTGCCTGGAGTCGGAGCTGCCTGCTCGGGTAAGTCCTGTGGTCCTCCTGGACTCGCCCCCGCGACAGCCGACGTCGGGCCCGACGCCGTCGGGGCCCGAGTCGGGGGCTGCTGGGTCACCTGAGCTCGGACTCAGGTTGACGGCCTTGGAGAGCAGACTGTCTGCCTTCATGGACCAGCAGCGGGCACTGCTCGCTGGCTTCGCTGGCGTCGCTGCCCCGACCGCCGGGACGTCGACGTCCAAGTCGACCCCGGAGACCGAGCCGATCCTCGAGTCGATGTGAACTCGAGTCGATCCTCGGTCGAGGTCACCCTCGGCCTCCCGTTCGGGACCGAGGTCGCCGACGCCGACTCCCTCGGCGTCGGGGCGGCAGGCGCCGCGCCCTGCCCGGGCCGACCCCACCGAGTCCTCGTCGGAGTCGGTCTGGTAGTCTGAAGAGGAAGAGTCGCCTGATTCTTTCCGGACTCGGTGTGTCCCCTCGGACTCACCGGAGTCCGAACCTTGGAAGCAGTCCCCCCCGGAGGATGCCCGGTTCTCGGACTTCGTCAGGGATATGGCCAAGGCTTTGGCCTTCCCTGCGGACCCCGAGGAGGAGCCTCGAGCCGAAGAGCTCGACGCCCTCCAGTATGACTCTCCCGCAAGGGAACACTTTACTGTACCGGTTCCTCCTATGCTGGAACAACTACTCTTCCGCATGTGGGAGAGTCCGGCCACCTCGCCGGTCCTGAGCAAGCGGGTCGATTCTATCTATCGAGTCCGCAAGAGCCCTGGCTTCCAAAAAGCACAGCTACCACACCATTCCATGGTAGTGGAATCGGCCATGCATCGTCTTAAGAGCCAGAAGATGCACTCCTCGGTGCCTCCTGGCAGGGAGGCCCGTAACCTGGATGGCCTTGGTAAGAAGTGTTTCCAGGGCTCTATGCTTGTGTGTCGTGTCCAGACCTACCAGCTATACATGGGCATGTATCTCCGAGACCTGGCTAAAGAGCTAGCCGGATTCTCCGCTGGTTTGTCCGAGGAACCCTTGCGGAGGTTCCTGGCCTTGTCCACTGGCATTCGGGAATGCTCCAAGTTCATGTCCCGAGCAGCCTATGATGGCTTTGAAGCATCGGCTCGAGTGGCCGCAGCCGGCATCGGTGCCCGCCGACAGGCTTGGCTTCAGTCGTCTGACCTTGAGCCCTGGGTGCAGGACAAGTTGGTCGATGTCCCCTGCCGAGGCGAAAACCTCTTTGGCAAGCCCATGGCTGAAAAGGCTGCACAAATTGAGACGGAGACTCTCACCAGGACCAGGCTTTCTAGGAAGACCTCCGCCCCTTCCCAGAAAAAGAAGGGCTCGGGAAAAAAGTCCTTTTACCCGAGGAAGGCGGCTGCCTACAAACAATACCCCCATTATCAGGCCCCTGCAGCTCCCCAACAGGGCCAGCAGGCCAAGGGACGGGGTAACGGGTCCCGTAGGCAGCAAGCCCCCAAGCCTGCACCACCAGCCCCTGCTCAGCAGGGTGGGGGTTTTTGACTCCTCAAGCATAGCCTCTCCCCCCCCGCTGGTTCCTCCCAGCACCGGAGGCCGGCTGGTTCACTTCTCCCACAGGTGGTCCAGCATCACCTCAGATGCCTGGGTGCTTCAAGTCGTGCGAGAAGGCTATCTTCTCCACTTCCACCAGGTCCCTCCCTCCTATTTTCCGGGAGAACCTCCACGACCCCCTCTGCACGGGGAATTACTCCTTCAGGAGTTAGCAGGTCTTCTGCAGGAACAGGCGGTGGAACCGGTGCCCCACCACCTGAAAGGTCAAGGCTTTTATTCCAGGTATTTTCTAATACCAAAGAGAACAGGAGGCCTCAGACCCATCCTGGACTTGCGCAACCTCAACAAGTTCCTCGTGCGGGAGAAGTTCAAGATGCTTACCCTTGGAATCCTTCTGCCCTACCTCCAGCAGGGAGATTGGCTATGCTCCTTGGATCTAAAGGATGCCTACACGCACATCCTCATCCACCCAAGCCACCGCCAATACCTAAGATTTGTGGTGGCAGGGAATCATTACCAGTACAGGGTACTGCCCTTTGGCCTGTCCTCCGCACCGTGGGTCTTCACAAAATGTCTCGCGGTGGTGGCGGCCCATCTCCGGCTTCACGGCCTCTATGTCTTTCCGTACCTCGACGACTGGCTCATCAGAGCAGCGTCCGCTCTGGAGGTCACCAACGCCACGCGCCGCACGGTGACTCTTCTGCAGTACTTGGGCTTTGTCATAAACTTCGCAAAGTCCACTTTGCTCCCCTCACAGGATCTCGAGTTCATCGGCGCAAGGCTGCACACTCCTCAGGCACGAGCGTACCTACCGCTCGACAGGGCTCAACGGCTCATGGACCTAGCCGACCGTTTTCGCAGCCAGCCCCTGGTCTCCGCCAGGCGCTTCCTGAGACTACTCGGCCATATGGCTTCCACCGTCCATGTGACCCCCAATGCCCGCCTGAATATGCGGCCTGCTCAATGGTGTCTCCGCCAGCAGTGGCGACAAGCCACAGGCGGCCTAGCAGACCTAGTGCGCGTCTCCGAGCCGCTGATCTCGTCTCTCCGGTGGTGGCTTCAGCAGCCGAACCTGATATTCGGAATGCCTTTCCAGTCACCTCAGCCGGCCCGGGTGCTGACAACAGATGCATCCCTCCTGGGCTGGGGAGCGCATTGCCAAGGGGCACGTACTCAGGGCCTCTGGACCACGTGGGAGTCTGCTCAGCAGATCAACTTCCTGGAGCTCAGGGCGATCCGCCTGGCTCTCAAGGCCTTCTCCCACCTGACTTCTCACCAGTCCGTCCTTGTCCAGACGGACAATCAAGTTGCCATGTTCTACGTGAACAAGCAGGGGGCACGGGCTCCTTCCTCCTCTGCCGGAGGCACAGAAGCTCTGCTCTTGGGCCGTCAGTCACGGCATTCTCCTCAAGGCAGTTTATCTACCAGGCCAAGAGAATTACCTGGCGGACAAACTCAGCAGGATCCTCCAGCCACACGAGTGGCGTCTGGATCCCTTGGTAGTTCAGAAGCTCTTTCTAAAGTGGGGCCTCCCCACGTTGGATCTCTTTGCCAGTCCTCACAACCGGCAACTTCCTCGCTTCTGCTCTCGTCAGCCACACCCCCTTCGGGTTGCGGCGGACGCTTTCCTGCTCTCATGGTCGGGGAGCCTTCTGTACGCTTTCCCTCCCATCCCGCTAGTCTCCCGGACTCTTTTCAAGGTTCTCCGAGACAAAGCCTTCATGATCCTGGTGGCCCCTCGCTGGCCCAGACAGCCGTGGTTTCCACTCCTGCTGCAATTAGCGGTGGAGGATCCATTCCCTCTGGGGTTTCAACCGGATCTCCTCACTCAGGATCAGGGGTCTCTGCTACACCCCAACCTCAGGTCTCTCAACCTAATGGCCTGGCTGCTGAGAGGGTAGTCCTTGCTCCCCTTCTCCTGCCAACAGAGGTGGAGGAGGTCGTCCTAGCTTCGCGACGGCCTTCTACCCGAAAATGCTACGCCCTTAAATGGCGTCGTTTCTCCGTTTGGTGTACCCAACAGTCTCAGGATCCCTTCTCCTGCCCGGTGTCGGTGGTCTTGCAGTACTTGCTCTACCTCTCTAATCTGGGACTTAAGTCCAACTCCGTCAAAGTTCACCTCAGTGCTCTTTCAGCACATCATGTGCCGGTGGATGGCAGACCTCTTTCCAGCGACCCTCTCGTGGCGAGGTTTCTCCGAGGTCTCCTCCTACTTAAACCACCTCTGCACCCGCCAGCGCCTGACTGGGACCTGAATGTGGTTTTACAGCGGATCACCTGTCCGCCTTTTGAACCTATGGCTACCTGTTCTCTCCGTTTTCTTTCTTGGAAAACATTGTTCTTGATAGCCCTCACTTCCGCTAGACGCGTAAGTGAATTGCAGGCCCTCGTGTCTGATCCCCCTTACACTCGGTTCTACAAAAATAGGGTAGTCCTACGGACTCACCCAAAATTTCTTCCAAAAGTGGTCTCCCCTTTTCATATCAATCAGGAGGTGGTACTTCCAACCTTCTTTCCCAGACCACACTCCAGCCGAGCTGAAACGGTCCTCCATACCCTGGACTGTAGAAGGGCATTGAACTTCTTCCTTGACCGTACGCGGGAGCACCGTAAAGCTGCTCAGCTTTTTGTGTCTTTTGACCCCAATAAATTGGGGCTCCGGTCTCCAAGCGTACTCTGTCCATCTGGGTTGCGGACTGTATCTCTTGGGCTTATGGGGCAGCCGGACTCTCCTTGGACGGTCGAGTCAGGGCTCATTGCGTTCGGGCAAAGGCCACGTCAGTGGCTTACCTCCGCTCTGTTCCGCTGGCAGACATCTACCGGGCCGCTACTTGGTCTTCGAGCCAGACTTTTGCGGTCCATTACTGTCTCGAGAGGGAGTCCCGCAGGGACAGTGCTTTCGGACAGGCAGTCCTCCGTAATCTCTTTGAGGTCTGAGCAACTCCTACCCTCCATCCCGGATGTGGGCTACCGGTGGGTAATAATTCAGCGAAGATCCTTCCTTCTGTGCTGCTGAGCTAGAGGGAGCTCATTTTTGTGCTTAGGGTCTCCGGTAGCCTTAAGCTTGGGAGTCCCATAAGTGAGGACTGACTTCCTGCTTGGTCCTGGAGAAAGCGTAGTTACTCATCTGTAACAGGTGTTCTCCAGGAGCAGCAGGAATCAGTCCTCACAACCCTCCCTCCTCCCCTTGGAGTTGCAATCGTCTGCTTTACTTTTTTTTGCAAATTTTATGCTGTCTTTTTTAGCTATGTCATCTGACTGGCTAAGATGGCACCCTTGGGCGGGAAGAGGACCGCGCATGCGCGCTGCAATTCCCAAAGGCTTTCTTTGAAAGCTGGGGAAAATTGCTCCGCGAGGGCTCCGTCGGCGCCGACGTCACCCATAAGTGAGGACTGATTCCTGCTGCTCCTGGAGAACACCTGTTACAGGTTTGTAACTACGCTTTACTTACCTGTAACAGGTGATTTCTGGGAACAGCAGGAATAAGTCTTCACAACCCACCCACCTCCCCTAGGAGTTGTATCTCTCTATCTATCTTTCCTCTCTCTCTCTCTCTTTGTCTCAGCTATAAAACTCAACTGAGGAGAGACAGTTGGAAAGGCGGGAAGACAGCACGCAGGCGCTGAGGGATGCTCCCAAAAGCTTTCTGATTGGACGCTGGGGAGCGTTCCCGCGCAGGCTCCGTCGGTACCGACGTACCCATATGTGAAGACTTATTCCTGCTGTTCCCAGAGATCACCTGTTACAGGTAAGTAACTGTGCTTTATTTTATAACTTACGCATGTAAATTTAGGCCTTGTCTATACTTTGCCCAAGCGGGCCTTCAAAAAGGATATCAAAGTGCATGCCATTGTGCTTCATGGTCTCAGGCGTGTGGCTGCATGTGCATGTTCAAAAGGTAACACCCCTTTGGATCCTCTTCAGAGACCCGCTAGAATTAAAGAATTTGCTTTGAGAGACAATATTAGCATATTTCAGCATGGCTCACTGTTGGTGAATTTGATGTTGTGCTTGCTTCAGCTCCTGCTTGTGTATATGGGGAAGCAGGGAGTGTCTCTTACATGTCTGTGCAGTGCTGCGTACGACTTGTAGTGCTATACAAATGCTCAATAGTAGTAGTAGTAAGTACTATCAGTATCGGGTTCTATAGTGAGTTGTCACTTAGACAAATATTTGTCTGTGGTTAACAGTCTTGGCACAGCACTTGAAGGAAAACATATTTTGTCTCCTGAATCCAGACAAACCTTGAGTTCTGGAGGCGCTTCATCTCCACCAAGACTTCACGTTCTCTCTACTAGGAGCATGATGTAATCTTATTGACTCCTAGTGAGGACAGTGAGAAAAGACATGTTCAGCCTGTTTTCTTGATCTATTTTTTTCTCTGTCAGTTCCGTCATTGGTGTCAGGCACCATTTCGGAATTTGAAGATGGAGAAGTTTCCTTGGAAAAGATTTGGCAAATTGTTACCAGAACTGAGAGTTTAATAAAGATTTCTGTGATTCAGTTATGTGATTTAAGAGGTAGCAAAGACTTGGGAGAGACTGATAGCATGTTTGAATCATTGGAAAAAATTTCAAGCTCTGAAGACTCAGATGTCAATGTTACAAGCCACTTAGGTCTGAGGTATTAAGGATAGCTTGAGTGTTCATCTCAAGCTGGAAGATCTGAAGAGTTCATTTAATTGATCTTCCATAAGACTCACTTGCTGGAACCAGAACTAATAATGCGGAAATATTTCAAGGACGTCTTAGGGGTATGTTTACTAAAGAGTGTTAAGGGCGCAATTGTTCCATAAACGCCTGTTATCGGCACCCTTGTGCCCTTAATGCTGCAATACCACTGCACTAACAAGTCTTAAAGCTTCTGCAGCGTTCAGGGAACAGGAGGCGGAGAGTGGCGTTAATGGATTGGAGAGTGGGCATTAACAGTGGATGCTCCCTTAACACATGTTGCACAATCATGAGCTAGAGCCCTTTAATGCTGGGAACCCTAACGCCAATGAAAACCTCCTGGAAAGAGGGTTATTGAGGGAGCGAGACTATTTGATGTCTGCAATCTGATGCACAGACAGGTGAGCCCAAGTTAGTGATAGTAGTGCTCCATTAGTAGCAACAGCATAGTGACAGAGTATGAAAGGACACTATGCTGATGGGGCAAAGGAGGTGGCACATGGATCATGCAGTGGTTGTTGCCAGTGAGCAAGTCAGACCAGGCAGCTGCCCAGGTGGCACATCTCTGATGTTAATCATGATCCCACAGTGACAGTGGCAGCATACAGACATGCTGCTGCTGTGGAAAGGTGATGCATAACATGGGACGGTCCAAGGGTCCCTGGTACCCTAGAAATAGATCCCAGCTGGCCCCTCCTCCTGTTGCTGCTTCTGCTGATGTTGGCTGTGGAGGAAGAGGCCAGTAGTGCCAGCAGCTGTAGCTCTACAGGGGGCTGCAAAAAGCAGCCACTGAGGGAAATACCACATCAGTGGCTGTCATCTTCTCCCCGAAACATATCAGTGGCAGGTGGGCATGGGGTTCCGGCTACTGCAATTTGTTGGGGAGGTGGCGTGGCCAACCATGTGTGCCTATGCCCCCTCCCCCCCAGGCTGGACCTGGCACCCTAGGCATCCACCTAAGCTACATGGAGGATGAGCCAGGACTCTGCCCCTCCCCCATTGACAGCATGCTGCCATATCAGCATGGTGTGGGGTTGTTGGTAGCAGATGCAGCGGTCCCACCTGCAGCATACAAAAGCCATGTCCTGGCCCTGTGTGTCCTGCGCATTGCAACATTTGCCCAAAGTCTGTCTGGGGAACATTTCAGTGCCAGGGACAGCAGAGCACAAGCTGATCCTACCCCACAGAGGCCAGACATAGCATGACATGTTCCTATATCCCCCGGTAGAGGAGGGCAGGAGCGGCAAGGTATGCATAGCTGCATGTGTGCAACATCAGTGAGGCTACCTGCAGCACTGAACCAGTGGGTGTGCCACAATGGAAGGGAAGGATGGAGTGGCCTACAGGTCACCCATGCCACTGGTCTAGGGAACCATGTGGCTTGTTCGGCCCATGAATTGGGACACCATCTTCCGCACATAGTGAGGGGATATTTGCATAGGCAGTGGGATGATGCTTCGGAAGGAAAGCTGTGCAATTGGAGATCAGGGCATGTCAGAGCCAAAATACCCTTCCAGTGCTGTCTCCAGCAAGATAACACCACTACTACCACTATACATCGTTCATAAGGTGCTACAAGGCATACGCCAGTGCTGTATGAACACCATAGGAACCTTCTCACTTATCTAACAGCCTCCAGATATCTATCGCAGATATTCATCAAACTTAAACAAGCAATGACAAAAGTAAAGTGCTGGAGAAGAAAGACCTCAGTGTTCATATGCCAACACAATGGCAACAATTTTCAAATATAACATAACTCTGCATCAGTCAACATTGGCATAACACAGGCATGTCCCAACATCATAGGTCATAAAAAACCTCCAGCACTATCATAGTCCAATTATGTCGCTTTCCTCTATTGCTGAAAAGACCTGGTTATCTTAAAATCATATAAAAGGGGCTTGACTTCCATATAAACAATGTAGTGCAACCTTTTAACCAATATGCAACCAGATTAGTATACTTAGCTGCAGACACACTGCAAATCCACTTCAACAAGCCATTGGTTCAACTCAGACACTGGGAGTTTTTCCAATGCTGCTTCAGGGAGCTAAACCTGTCTGTCATAGTGTTAATGTGTTCAAAACGATCAGCCAAATATAGCCTACAACACAAACCAATGCTATTTGTTATCCAGGAGCTGAAAATGACCCCGACAATTGCCACAATCAACTGTTACTAATGCAACCCTGAACAAAAACTTACCAGATGCAGTGTAAGGCATCCAAGTGCAAAGAGCATACTGGCATACAATTATCTTCAGTAACCGGCTGCCAAAAAGACCAAAAAGACGCTGCACATGCGCATTATATACCCAATCAGACACATCTCCACATGCCCATATCGACCTCTTAAATAGTACTCATTCAGAATGGGCCAGCCTGAAACTACTCCCAACTTTCACAATAAAAGGGAATTCTTGACCTAAAAAAAGCCTGTGAAGAAATCATCAAATGGACTCTCCACAATCACAAACACTCATACAAATACTCATATCATCAACTTGCCAAATCCATCCCAGAAAACCAAACACACATACGCTCCTACACTGTTAGTTACACAATCTAACATCAAATTAACTGTTTCTAGGACCAGTCAAATCAAAGCATACTACCCACAACTCCACCAGCTATAGAAACCTCAGAAACCACAATCACTGATAAGTAGGAAAGGGATTCTTTACATAAATGGATGACTCTCCCTACCTGCTCTGCATGGACCCTTCCGACACCTCCCCCTTCAGCAGTTCAAGTCTTTAAAGATTTGGTACTGTGGGATGTATGTTCTCTAGAGAGGGAGAATAAGAACAATTTTTTTAGTTTATCATCTATAGAACAACTTTGTAACGATTGTGAGATTGTTGTTAGACGAGCGGACAGGGGAGGGGGGCTGTAGTGATTTTGGATATTGTCATGATGTGGGTATCAATAAAGATGAGAACTTTGAAAAGAAACCCTGTTTCTTTTAGGAATCTAGATGTGCAGTTACCTCCAGGCACAGCTAGAGGGAGCAGGAATGACCATACAGGAGCTAATGAGCCTAAGAGGGCTAATGATTTGCACCTGCGAATGACCCTGGAAGTCTTGAAGGAAAGATTCCTTTATAAGCCAGAGCTGAATGCCAGCAAGGCAGAGGAGCAAGAGAAGGTGGAGGAGCAAGGAGAGAAAGGAGCAGAGAAGGACCGAGGAAGGAACAGAGACAGAGGAACGTCTTCACAAGGAGGAACGGCTCTATTAAGAGGATCAGCTCCAAGAGAAGGAGTAAGTGAAAGAATCCTATGTGAGCAAGCCCAAAGGAACAGAGTTCACAAGGGTGAAGTTCAGAAGGGCCAGGCTAAGCGTGCTGCTGTTCAAGGGAAGTTTGTTAGAGCCAGCTCTGAAGTTAGAGAGTGTGCCACGCCCTGTTCTCACAGCGTTCCTGACTCAAGAGCAGGGAGACAGAAGCAAAGAACCAGAGAGAATGGTTTAGAGAAAAGCTTGCAATCTCTGAGAAATGCTGACCAAGTGTTAACAGGCAAGAAAGGAAAAGCACTTTGTGAAAAGGCTGAGTTCTTACCAAAGGAGAAAAGGGAATCCACGTCAGGTTTTACCAGGCTGCCAGAAAGCAGAGCGTTGCCTAAAGCTTACAGGCAGAGAACCTGTTACAGGAGGAAAGTTCCTGAAAGGGAAAACTCCGCGGATTCAAATGAGCCAGACTCCAGGTATGAAAGATTTATTAATGATATAAAATGCTTGAGTCCTAAAGGCCCTGTTGAAACACGTGCTCACTCTGTAAAGAAGGAGAAGCCAGATTGGTTTCATAAAATCCCTAAAGCACTTAGAAACACGTGGTACAGGAGACAAGACCCTAGAGACATTGCACACAGACCTGTGTCAGACAGGGACAGTGATTATTCCCCTGATGAAGAATCCATGGAGATAGAATGCATAAATACTGTTCCCATGTCTCAACCTGAACAGATGGAATGTGAGTTGTGCATAGCCTCGTGCCAGGAGTCTGTAGCCACCGTGTAACCTAGAAGAAGTTTGTAGAATTCCTATGCTATCGGAATGAGCTGAATTCATTTAATCAAGCCTTGCATTAATTGTGAAGTTTAACAATTAAGCATATGATTTGAATGCTGGTACCTTTTGAAACAAAGGACTTTCTGTTGATTCTGAATGTCTTATTTTGAACCCTTGCACTGACGGGGAATAAAAACCTTAATTTCTCTACACTTGGTTTTGTTAATGAGTGCTCTTAGGAAGCTGGAATAAGTAAGAACATCTTTACTACGTCAGATGAACCTTACATTCCCTTTGGCTACCTAAAATAATCTTTGCTGTGGAGCAGCCCCATATTTCTAATGGCGTAGACGGGGCTCCCCACGACAATACGTAATATCATCAACAAGAAGTAGTACACCAGCTTTCAAATACAGCTATTGGCCCTTATTGTGGACCCTACTGAGCATCTGAAGTTAGAGATCGAGAGGCTGATTACTGAAGCATTACAGTTGAGATTAATTACATCAAAAGAATTTGGGTTTTTGAATTTGAAGGTACCAAAGACCCCTAGGTTTTTTTATGCACCCTAAAATACATACGTTTACAGATGCCCCCAGGCCAAACAATTTTGCTCTCAAGCGGAACTTTATTAGAACCTTTGTCTATATATTTAAATTCCTTTTTGCATCCTTTAAGTTTGATCCTGTCATATATGAGAGATACTACCCATTTCTTAAATGTGTTAAAAGTTAAGGAAATACAGGATTATATAAATGATGGGTGATTAGTTACTCTTGATATGAATTCATTATTCACTAGAATCCCACAGGAAGGGACATCGGAAGTGTTAAGAGAAGTGTTGATTAAAAGGGCTGATGTGTCATCTGCACATTTGGATTTTCTTATGAGATTAGCAAAGTTGGCCCTGTGTGAGACGTTTTTTTTTTTCTTTTGATAGCTAGTTACACCAGCAACACTGAGGTGTAGCTATGGGGGTCACTATGGCCCATTCTATTGTTAACCTATATATGGCTCGGTTTGAGAAATTGTGGTTGTCTGAATGCCAGTATCAAACTTCTATTTGTATTTGGGTTCGTTATATAGATGATATATTTATAGTGTGGGGAGAGTCAGAAAGAGAGCTAGAAGAATTTTTCAATTGACTTAATCAGTGTGATCCCTTTGTACAATTTATGATGGTATCTGATAGGAAGTTTTTTGGATGTGCAGATTTGCAGTACCCAGTAGGGGTTGGTAACATCTGTCTATAAAAAGGTGACTGATAGGAATGCCCTTCTGCATTATGCGAGTGTTCACCCTTTTAACTTGAAGAATGGGCTTCCGTTTTCACAATTCTTAAGATACCGTCAGAACTGTAGTACAGTGAATCGCTATAGACAGCAATCTCAAGGGCTAATTAAAGCATTTCATGATAGAGGGTACCCATCTGCAGTGGTAAAACTGGCATGGGTTAGGGCTTTAAATAACAACTGGGATTGGTTATTACAGCCTAAGATATGGGGAGATCAGAATAGGGAGATGGAATACATATATCTAGTAATGCAATATTCTCCTTTCAGTAGGAAGTTAGAGAAAAATATTTAGGATCCGCTTTCCCATACTCTGTCATACCTGGTTTTGGGGGGTTACGTCCTAGAATGGTATATACTAGAAGACACAATTTACGGGATATTTTAAGGTCAACAGTGCCAGTTGATTGTAATAGATTGAATAGGCAAGGTGGTCATAGTGGTTGTGGATCTTGTTCATTATGTTTTATGATGTTAGAGACTGTAGCTCCGATATTCGAAGGCCCTTAGATGGGTAACTGCCTCCGCCTCCTATCCTCCCCTTCCCCGCTCCGTCTAACTTCCCCATACAACCAGCACAGAATTGAGCCCTACGTGAATAAGTTAAACTGGAAAATGTGTTTCTGTGAAAAAGTAGCATTCATTTTTCCTAGCAAAAAAGGTGCTGGTACTCACATGCAGGGTTCTTTCATTAATACATGAGGACAATGGGTCAGTTTAGGCAGGGGATGAAAAAGGTTCTGACACTCCCTACCACAGAATACACCTCCAAAACCTCTGCTCAAAAGGCTATTTGCCAACCTCTGATAATGTGAATAATATGAGTAACACACCTTTTACTTTGGACCGGTACCTGTTTGTAAAATACAATGCATTAGCCCATGTTAACCTCAGCATGGATGACTGTGCATTAGTTAATAGCCCTTTGCACTAATTCTGCTGCTCCACCCTACCTTTTTCCCTCTTCTCCCCCTACCCCGCTCCTCAAGAACTCCGTTCTTCTGTCAGATTGCTTCTATCTATGCCCTTCTACTCTCAACTCCAGACGTCGCTCCTTTCACCTTGCTTCTCCTTATGCCTGGAACAAGCTACCTGTCATGTATCCCAGTGTCTGGCACAGCTGATGTATGGCTGCCCTATCACACTGGCATCTGGTGACACTACAGTCATCCATATGGTCCATGTACCGGCCAGCCATTCATGGCCTCCCTGAATTATAGATCAGCACACCAGATCCTCCCTTGCTACCCCCAGACTACACACTTGCACTTGTAGTCACAGAAGACAACATTTTGCCAAACCAAACCTATGACTAACAGCTGCTGTGCCATAATGGCATGACGTGCCAAGACTACACATATGATCTCCCTTTTTCACTCCAACATGATTTGTTCCCAGACTCATTCAATACTATTCTTACATCAACAATCCCAGTTTTCAGAACAGAGTATTTCTAGTCCCCTGGAGCAGCTGCTTTAGCACAAACAGCACATTTCAGCATAGCCTGAATAAACACTATTGTCCTAACATTTCTGTAAGGATGTTTATTAATGTTTCTTTACCTTACAACATTTCCTCACCTCTGAATTCTGTTCTTTGTAATTTCATCTTGTGTTTTTCAAGAGTGCAGTCACACCAGTTCAGCACGTACTTGTCACAACCATAGTTCTATGTGAGCCAAATTGCAGAGCACAGCAGAATATTTTCCACATATCAACAGAAATAACGTGGACATTTCTGGGAAAAACTTAACACGTACACCGGTCTTCCCTGAATATGCTTTATATGTCCTTGTGGCTGACCTCCCCCATGCCCCTTCTGGATACATTCTAAGATCCCCGTGCTAACACCATGTACGTGCACAATAGCAGTGTTTCAGAATATGGTCGTGGATATTTTTGGCACATAAATGTCCCCGCCGCACATACAGACCCCTTATTCATTCTCTGGAATGACCCCCCTATTCACTTTTGAATATAAATTAGCTTCCTAAATGTTTGTTGTACTAGTTATATAGAGTAAATGAAAAAATTCTGTTGGTTTGAAAAGATACTGTTTGATTTTATAACAAGATTAGCTAAAAAAAAAAAGAGCTCTCTTTTACTGTGTGATTTTCAGGTTTTGAATTCACTTTAAAAATGAATGGAAAACATTTTAGCAACTTCTTATTAAAATATTAAACTATATTCACACCACCCTGATTGAACCCGATCTCATCCGATCTTGGAAACTAATTGGGGTTGGGCCTGGTTAGTACATGGATGGGAGGCTACCTTGGAATACCAGGTGCTGTAGACTTAGCAAAAGGAAGGCCTGGCAATCTACTTCTGGTCACACTTTGCCAAGAAAACGCACAGGATAGGGAAAACTATCCACAGGGTTGCCATTTGTCAGCACTGACTCAACAGTACTTCACAACAACATTGAAATATTGTTAATTTTGGAAGTATGAATGTAGAAAAATAAAGCTTAATAAATACAGAAAAAAATATGTAAGTAATACTTTTTTATTGACAAATTTGGGGGATTTTAAATCCCTTCAATAAGATTGGCTCAGAATTAGCAAAAAATGGCAGTACTTCAATGTAATCATGGATTGTAAAAGCATTCCAGTGATGGACTGAAAGGGAGAAGAGGAGGGATAGATGGATGGGTGATCAGAAGATGCCAAAGCAGTAGAATTTTGTGATTTATGGTGTGATAGGAAACCCTGATCTGTTAGGACTTTTCTGGTTAGTTTCATTGCATCTGATCATTTTAACTTCAAAAATTTTAGGTTCCTGGAGGTTTTAAAGACCTATATCAAAATCTTGTTTATAAGGCCATTGATGCCGTGCTCTGGACCGAAGAAGTGCTTCCCCACAGTGATGCCTCCACGACTTTGCTCTGTAGTCTCTGCTGCGATGTCTATGTGAATTGATTCTTGTTTTTAACATCTCATGTGTCTTGCCAGTGTAGCATCCTTCACATTTTCAGAATTAAATATAGCTAGTTTATTTAAAACGTTTGTATACTGCTCTCCCATCCTAAAGGTTCACCCGAAGCAGGTTGCACTACATATAATACAACATATTTCAGCAAAAGATCTATTCTTCTGCAAAACAATAATTGCCCAAGGCGTCAATCGGACAAAAGCCCCTCTCTATTTGTCTTCCCAATACCTCAACTAATTCCTTCCTACCTAGGAAACAATCAAGATTTTAATAGAGTCTAAAACTTGCAACATTCCTCCTCTACTCTCAAATCTACAGGCAGATTATTCCCCAGAGAATGTCCTCCTCTTGTTTTCCCAAATTAAAGGTAGAGCATGAGTAGAATCCCCTTTTGTTGAATATATTTCCAATTTGTGTGACTCTGGGGACCTGTGATATGTGCTAACACATTGTAGAGCTTGGTATATTATAGAGACTTGCTCCTTTCTTTTCTTTTTGAGCTTCTGTTAGAAGCTTGGATTTCACAAGAACTGATTCTCTATGAGGGAACTAAGATGGCGATTTAATGGGTGTCGGTGGCTGCGGCAAATTTTCTATGGGTAAACGGAAGGTTCAAGGGGTTAAGAAACCCTCCCTTACCCCGGCAGCTTTGTCTCTGTTACCTCTTCATGTAGTGGGTCCTCTTGATTCCTTTTTTCCTTCATCGCAGTGGCAGTCAGGAGAGCCAGTGGAGCGGAGCCCTATTGGCATCCCGGCGGAGTTGAGCAGCTCAGCGGGAGGTTTGGGGCCAGACATCTCTCCTCCGGTGCAGTGGCATCCTCCGAAGGATCCTCTCTTGGAGCGGAGCCCGGCACAGTCAGCGTTCTCGCAGCCCTCCAAGGTGGATGTGTTTGCTGAGAGCGGAGGGTTGCCTGTGGGGCTGAGTAGTGGAGAGGTTTTTTTCTCCTCTTCCTCACTGCCCAGGAGTATCTTCACTGCGGAGGTGGTTTGTCAGGTCGGCTGCAGTCCTTCCTGATTCTGGGGGTCCAGCAATGGAGTGGCAGTCTTTGGAGGCTGGTGCAGGAGTGGCTGAAACTCTGGTAACTTTTTCCTTCGAACGGCCGGTTGTATTTACTCTAGAGACTATTTGATCTGCTATTGTGAAGCTTGGGGAACTCTTGGCTCCTCAGGTGACTGCTCTGGCGGCTCAATCTCAGTCTCATACCAATTTACTGCAGCAATATACATTGGAAGTGTCTGCTTTGCAATCTTCAGTGACTGAGTTACAACAAAAAGCCTCTCAGTTTGAAGATGGAAGTTTCTTTTCAGAAGGATGTATTGGCTCTAAAAACAAGGATTGAGATGTTGGAGAACTTATCAAGATATTAAAATCTTCATCTTATTAAATTTTCCAAAGTCTTCTGTTATTAGTGCTAAAGAGATATTTAAGAAATATTTAGTTGATGATTTGGGGGTTTCAAATGAATCCCATCCCCCAATGACTAAGTTGTATTATCTCCCTCCTGGTAAAACGAGTGTTGGTGGTGGGATGATTCCAGGGGTTGAACAGGTTGACTCATTGGATGTTTCGGGTATTTTGGAAACCTCGTTAAGTGATTCTATTTTTCCATCTACTCTAATAGCAACTTTTGCTCTTTTCTCTGACCAAGATTAGTTCTTACGAATGTATTTTCGTAAGCGTAACATGATTTTTCAAGGGCTATCTGTCCGTGTGTTTCCTGATTTGTCTAAAGAGACTCAGAAAAGAAGGAAAGAATTCTTGTTACTTCGCCCTGGAGTTTTGCTCTTAGGGGCTTAATTCTTTCTGAAAGTGTATGGTTAAGTTGCAGTCTTCCTCTTATATATTCTTTGAGCCATCACAGTTGCTGGCCTTTTTGAATGCTCACCGCTCGGCTGAGGCGGCCCAGTTCCCATTGCAGTAAGGTTTTTTTGCTTGACTGCTTGACACCCATTTAAATTTTCTTCACAGGTTTTTGTTTATTACTGACGTACTTGGTTCCCTCCTTTATTGTGGGCTTTGGTAGGGGCAGACTAGGCAGTTTTTGCCTTTTCCTTATTTCTATTTTTCCTGTGTTTTATTGGATGTATCAATGATGTTTTCAGTCTGTACCCTAATTTCTATGCAGGCATGTTATGCTTGGATTTATTGTAAAATGATAAAGATTAAATAAAAAAAAGATGCTTGGATTTTACAAATTTTTACTTCAGATTGGGTGGTTGTCAGTCGGTCAATATTTGCAGAGTAGGGGATATCCCAGCAATTCACCCTCCAGCAGTAGTGGTGGTAGGTTTTTTCCAGGGTTGTAAAAGAAAAATAATAAAAGCCCTATATCCACTACCCCAAAAGGATGAATTACTAAGAGATCATTCTGGAGGCATTCAGCAAAGCCGACATTCCCCATGTAAAATGGCCCCGTGGGTTTGAGCTACTTAGGCAAGTATGGTGCATGCTATTGCCCTGAATACACTCTAAAAGCAATGTTTTTTTTAAAAATCTGTATGCTAGAATTTTATGCACAGTCAATTTAAAGCGTGCGGATATGCGTTCATTTGACACACCTCTCCTGATTCATATATGTGGATAGGGGTCAATCAGAAAGAACCACACCATAAGACTAACAGCCAAAATGGTGGTCATTTCTTCATTCATCAGTGTCATAAAATCTTTGACTCCAATACAGATGGACTGAAAGTGACTTTTATATGGTGTCAATTTTTCTAAAATTTTTGTGTACATCAAATATCTTTCAACATCCTCATAAGTCACATATAATATATGTTCAGCTCATACACATCTCTCTCACAAAACGTACTTACCTGGATATATTTACCATGGCATCACTTAACCCCCATAATGAAGTGACATTTCCCATGTCATTTTTTAACCTCAAATGATAGGAAAAAAATGAAATTTGGGGTTTTATCAGTGTCACCAGTGCTCTCTATTGCACAATAATGTATATTATTGGTAATTACCCTGAAATTTAAAAAAACAAACCCTAAAAAAGGCCTATGAATATAATGAAAAATCCCATAACAATGGGGAAAAATAAACCATGAATATCGCTACTGGTAAGATAAATGCATTGTCACGCACAGGAACAGTACCATGGATTTCACTGAAGTGCAGTATATAGTTTCTGTAGTTTTGTGAATACCAAGCTAACTAAAACACATTTAAGCCAATTCATTCCTGGATGCATTTTAGGGGTGTGTTTACTAACAGCTGTAATGGTTAGCACAGGATTTAATGAGCCAAGTGTGTCTTGATGACCGTTACTGTCATCAAATATGTGGCCCTGCTAAGAATCCCACACTAACCATGTAGTGTGGGTTGATTCATCTTTAACCCAGGCTAACTGTCAATGTTGAACTTAGTGTGGGTGCACTTGCTACCTGTGCACTTCTGGTAATACTGGCAAACTGCTTAGCACCGGGCTGACAAGGAACCCACGCATGGGGACATGAAAGACATGCTTCTGTTTGTTAGCACGGGTCTGGTGCCACCCCCACGCTCAGTTTTGGGCCTTAACTTGCAGTGTGCTGTTGCATTTTAGTAAGCATGTCTCTTAGGGGTCTGTTTACTAAACAGCGATAGTGGAGAGGGGTCTGTTTACTAAACAGCGATAGTGGTGATCGTGTGAAATTGGTGCCATGGCCCGATTTCACATGATCACCACTATCGCTGTTTAGTAAACATTCCCCTCAGTGTACATCCAGAAATGGGTCGACAAACAAGTTGCAGGTGATAACTGTCTGTTGAACTAACTCAGTACATCTGCGACTAGCTTTCACACGAGCCTTTCTTCAACAACTTGTACAAAGCTTTTGCCCAACTGAATGCTAAGGTTTTTTTAGCGTGATTTTTTTTTCATTTATAGGCCTCATTGTCCTAAATGTTATAAATGAGTAGGATAATCTGGGGAAATAGATAAGTTAAAATTGTGAATGGTGGGAATTTCTGAAAGTGGCGATAGTAGCTATATCACATAAATAGCAATTTGTCTCTGTGCCCATTAGCAGTAAACAAAAACATTTTTCATTTATTGAGTAAAGCATTTCAAGTTCAAATCTGCCCATTATTCCTTGAAAAAGAAATCTGAGGGAATCTACGCAGCTGAAAAGCCGTTCTGTGTTTTTACCCATGGCTAGCTCTTTCAATTTTAGTAGTGGTTGCTGGGGATTTCTTTTGGGTGGATGGATTGGATTAAGAGGGAATTTTTCTCTTGCAGGTATTTTTCTGCAGTCTTAGATGTAAAGAAGAAACACTGAGAGCAAGAAGATCTTGGTTGCTTTCTTCCTGCCTTCTTTCTCTGCCCCCATCTTAGGGGTTAAGGCTACATGGTGGATATCTGGAATGCGAGACGGGATACTGCAGTGTTCCGCCATCTCAACCTGTCAACTACTGGCTTTTGTACCCTAGAATCCATAAATAGTCCACACTATAAATGAGGTGAGTAAATGGACATTTTGTTACACGCATATAATGCTTCTTGATCCCGTGACTTTCTGGTTGTTTTTCACCTCCAGAAAGCCATTTTCTATTTAAATCATAGCGGCAATCTGAATAGCCCATGTAGACTTTAACTAATCAACTTGCCAGTAAAAGTGGGCTGACTCACTTGCAAGACGTGATAAAGCATGGCACTACTTCTGTAAATTGGAATAAGAAATCATTTTGACACGATCATGGTCTGGGCTGCAGAATTTTTTTTTTTTTTCATTTCTTTTCAAGGTCAATGTTTCTATTTTCACCTAGAATACTTCTCGTGTGACAGCACCAGTTGAAATGTGAGCAGACTGGGTTTAGTGCATGTCAGGTCTGAACTTTCTTAAATGCTAAAGAACTCTACCCGTTCTGCTTTATGATGATTAATAATAATAGTGAAGCAGATAAGCATGTTTCCGACCTTAAGTGTGCATCTATAAGCAGCACACGCTGCTATCGTCAAAACTGAATTATGTAAACCCTAGGTAATACCTTTTAGCCACTATGGATTTACAGTTTCACTCCTACCCATTGTACGGTATGTTCCTGAGAAGGTCACAATGTAACATTAGAAATAAAGCAGCTGACTAAAAGGTATTTTTAGAAGATTTATTAATAATTGACCATGTATAAGCAGCTATCTATATGTGCAAATAGCCATTTTCGAAGGACTCCAGTTTGTGTGGCTGTTCCTGCCATGTCAAAACTACATGGAGGTGTGTCGGGGGCATTTTGTATAGGGAATGCACAGAAGCCCAAAATTGTCCCCATCTGAATTTATACCTGCTCCCTGAATAGGTATTGAACAAAGTGCCCCTTGCAGAAGGGATTAAGGGGGATATCCCCTTCATCCCACCCATGTTTATCCCCCCCTCCAAATTGGAATGAGGTCAAGATGGAGTCCCTGCAGTTAATGAGGTTTGCAATATGGCCCGGTTGCATGCAGTGATGATACCAACACAAGCACATGGGTAACATGCCCAATTTCATCCATTGTTTCTTTTTTCCTCCCACATCTACATTTGTGAAATGGCTCCTCCCATAGCTTGTGGATATCCGTCTGTGTGTCCCTGCACCACCTCATTCATATTTTAGAAATTGCTCTACCTTAAACAGAGCTGCTCCTAAATTACAGGCACAGTTGTAAAGGTGGTGACCTCCTCATCTCCGTTCTGATCCCCCACATCCTATCTAACATGCGCTTTCACACATAAAGGGCGGAACATGAGATTTGGAGCGAGTTCTGTTTGCCATTTGGTGGCGAATGCACAGCTTGCTTATCAGTGTATTTTAAAAACTTTTATAGATAAGGCCTTTCAACTCATTAAATATCCAGATATTATTCATATTAAAACTGGCCAGGTTAGGGGGAGGTAAGAGGCAGTACCAGAAGCAGTGATAGATGCCAGGGGGGTTATTTCAGTAGCCCTATCTGATTTACATATATAGAACTGGACATATATGCTTGTAAACTGCATTCATGTGTAAATGGCCATTTTAGAAAGGGTCCAACTTACCTGTAGATGTTCTTAGTACATGGAAGTTTCGAGGGGGTGGTTCAAGAGTATGGCCTGGGCGGGTCACAGATCTGCACGTGCATTCCCCATTTTCTGTAGGAAATGTGCATGGAAGCCCACAATTCTCAAAGTCTGCATTTACGCCTACTTCCTTATATGCACACCTCTTTAAAGTGTGCTCACTCCAGCCAGCACTTCATCGGAGGGATTAAGTGGGTTATCCTCCTCAATCCCTCCCTTGTTTCTTTCCCCTTGCCAGAATAGGTTTTCTGTAGTTAACAAGCAGCAGTTACACATCTATGCTGGCATTTGTAAGTGCTGACATTTACATGTTTAGGTTTCAGGGTTTCCTCCACTGTTTGTCTCCCCCCCCCCGTGTGTAAATTTTTATTAGAAGCAGGCGGGTCCATGTGCGTTCCAACACTTATATGCAATTTAGAAACAGCTTTGTTTATCAGAACCATTTTTTTAAATACCTTTGGAACCGGGTATGTCTCGACCTTGACTTTTCAATTTCAATCTCCATATATTATCCAAAATGTGCCTTCTGTCAAATAGCAGGCCTAAAGGAAATGGGTAGTCAATATTAGCAGACACTAGGAGAGACAATCAAGGTACTACTACCACTACTCAACCTTTTATATAGTGCTACAAGACATATGCATCTCTGTACACATATGAGACAGTCCTGTGGCAATAGAGCTTACAATTTATGCAAGACAGAGATACAACAAATCAGGTACTAGAGATGGCTTTAGCACACATGGGCACAAGCAGGAGAATGGAGGTCAGGACCCAAAAGCAGCCTCAGAGGTGGATTTTTATCCTGATTTGAGGAGATTTAACCTGACACGCCTAATTAGGAAGTCCGTTCAAGTCAATGGTGCAGTAAGGGGGAACGAACAAAGTCTGGAGTGGCAGTGGAAGAGAAGGGCACAGATAGAAGGGGTTTGCCTGATGAGCAGAGTTTCCAAGAAAGGGGGTAGGGAGAGAGACAAGAGAAGTAATAAGGAACAGCAGAATGGGAGAGATAAGAAGAAAACCAAGACAGAACAAAGTTCCTGGAACCAAACAAGAACAGGGTAACAAGGAGAAAGTGGCAATCAATAGTGGTCAAAAAGGTCAAGACGGATGGACATGGAGTAAAGGTCCTTGGAATTGGCCACGAAGAGATCACTAGAGAATTTGACAAGAGCAGTTTCAGTTGAATGTAAAGGAGGAAGGCCAGATTGCAGGGGATCCAGAACGGCTTGAGAGGAAATATGTAAATGGATATTGCTGCTGAATATACTCACAGGGCTTGATTTTACAACAGGATTCCTATCTGCCTGTATAAACTAGGCTCCCAGAGCCAGCCCCAATACAGTGCAATGCTAACACACATTTAATCCTGCTTTTGAAGTTGGTGTAAATATGTGCGTATACTCTACACACGCACACCTGCATTTTATAAAATGCTTGTATACAGAACGAGTCCGCCTTTGTTCTGCCCAAACAATGCTTCCAGAAATGCCTACGTGTACCTAACGTAAACGTGTGCCTACATTTTACACACATATTGTCACACAATCTTATAGAAGACATTTTCCACATGTAAAAAGGTTTCCACTTGGAAAACCTTTTATAAAATTACCCTCTTAAAGTTTAAGTGCTGGTGCTTAATTTTATGCAGGGCCACCCTGGCTGAATCTTGACTTGATCTGAGTAGTTTTAGAAAAGGGAGCAAAGTCCCATGTGCTTTTATAAACTAGGCTCCTGCAGTGACACCAGCAGTGCACAAATACATTTGCACACATTTCACGTGCTCTAGAAGGTGTGTGTGTGTGTGTGCGTGCACTTGAATATCTTATAATATATGCACATGTTTGCAGCTCTGACATTCTGTCCAATCTACGCCCCTGAGAAAGCTTAATGCGTGGTCTGCATATAAATACATGCCGCCTTATCAGCATATGTACATATATGCATATTAGCTGCACACTTTTATAAGAGCCATGCTCTGCATACTAAATATGTTCAATACATGGATAATGTCTGATATAATTATCCTCATATCAGCATATCAAATTCTACAATAAAAATTATATATCATTATACCTTGTTATAGATTCTAAATGCAGTGAAAATACATGGTTACTTAAGGTCAAAATAAAACAACTATAGTTGCTTATTGCAGCTCTTATTTCTTCTGGCCTAGCAATTACAGAAGTAAGTGAAAACATTTCATTCTAATATGGTAAGAATAGGGAATTAGTAAAGTAAATAACCTACTGATCACATTAATCAAACTCCAGAAATGGCTGCTGGATTCTGTTCTGTGGCGAAGAAGGATAACCTACTTTAATTTCAGTGTTAAATAAACTGTTTATATATGGATAATAGAGATGTGAATAATAAAACTAAAGCTGGTTGCATGAAATGCTTTTGGAATACATGACCTGGAAACCAATGAAATGCTGTTTTACCCAATATCCTGGTTTCTTATTTCTGGTTAACTCCAGGAATAAGGGGTATGTCTACTAAACTACAGTTGCCTCTTATAGCTATCGTGGTACAATAGTTGCAATGTTTTGTAAGTCAAAACCTCTACGATATTTGCAGGAGACATTCCAAGCTTTCCCCCTGCAGATACCACAGAGCTATTGGATTTACTGGAGACTTGCGATCCCTGAATAGAGAGGTAGGGCAGGAGGTCTCCGCAAAAAGTGCAAGAGGAGAATAGGTCATGATCACGTGTACAGAGCTCTCTCACATCTCAAGCCTTAGAACCTGCACTGAAATTGAGAGACGCCGCGCATATGGGACCAACTATATGTATATTACCTAGTAGAGCGACAGACTTTGTAAATTCAAAGACTGAGCTGTGTATGGTTTTGAATCTCTTCACCAATAAAAATGCTACATCAGAAGGCATTCAAATCCAAAAGTGGCACTCAAAAAAAATCGCCATTCAAAAAACTAGTTTCAAAAACAATTGGTGTTTAAATAAAGATGTTTTGAACATTATCATTCATCAAAGAAGTGTCATCAAAATTAATCATGTCATCAAAAAAGGAGGGTACGACAAAACATATCCAAAATGCATTTGAAACAGGAACCAACAATAAAATAATACTTAAAGAAGCTTAAAAGCAAAAAATCCTTGCTGTTCCTTTGAAAACATGTTTGGTGCACCTCTTATCTGGCCAGCAATTAGTAGATCCATAAGTAAAATGGAAAAACAAGAGCGTACAAAAAGAATAATATTCCTAGACACAAACATTTAATAGAAAACAAAAAAACAACAATGCCCAGAAAAACCAGAATAAAGTATATAATAGAAACATAGAAACTTCACTGCAGAAAAAACCCACATCTAGTCTGCCCTATCATATCAACTCAATAGTCCCCTTTCTTTCTTTAGAGATTCTTTGTGTTTGTTCCATGTTTTTTTGAATTCAGACACTGTCCTTAACCCTTCTACCTCCACCGGGAGACATGTATCTACCACTCTTTCTGTAAAGATATATTTCCAGGAACAAGCAGGAATGAGTCTTCACATATAGGTTTTCACATATGGGTACGTCGGTACCGACAGAGTCTGCGCGGGAACGCTCCCCAGCGTCCAATCAGAACGCTTTTGGAAGCATCCCAACACGCCTGCGTGCTGCCTTCCCGCCTTTCCCAACTGCCTCTCCTCAGTTTTCGTTTTTCCGCAGAAAATTCTTCTTTTATTTTTTGGTTTTCTTGTGGTCGCAGTTGCCTTCCCCGACGCCACCGGTACCGCCGGTGTTTCTTTTCTTTTTTCTTGTAAAATTTTCCTTTTTAAGGAATACTTTTTCCTTGTTAGTGCCTCACATTTTTTTTTAGGCCTGCTAGGCCTACTCATTTTCCTTCATGGAAACGCTAGCCACTATTCCCAAGAAATGTACAAACTGTGGCGGTACAAAGTTAATTTTAGACACTCATAATTGGTGTCTAACCTGCTTGGGTCCTGACCATTTTCCTCCGGAGTATCCCTCCTGCAATAGTATTGTGGGAAGAAGTCTTCAGCATCGAGTTCCCCTCGATACACGGTCCCCATCCAACTTCAGGGCACCGACCACCTCTTCTTCTACACGGGATCAGGTAACCCAAAAACAGTCTTTTAAGACTATCCAGTCCTCGAGTGGTAGATCTCATGCACAGCATAGAGATGCCTCTGGCCTTGCCCTTGAGAACACACTGGCTTCAAAACCCCGGTGGGAGTCTTCGGCCTCCAAAGCCTGTGTGGGGTTTCAGGTTGTTCCTGAGGTTCACCCCTCACAGAACATACCTGAGCCATGCTCTGTGGTGGCATCCGCTTCGAGCGGTACCGATACCCCGGCATCGGCAATGGTGTTGGATGAAACATTCCTCACCAAGGATCGTAGTCTGGCGTCCTCGGTACCTATGGGGCCGTTGGATATGCTGCAGACCAACTTTCCAGTATCGGTTTCGATCCCAGTACCGATACTAGTACCGACGTTGGTACCCTCCAGATGTGCATCGATAGACTCGCTTCCTTTGATGCCGAGTCTGGAATCGATCTCCATTCTGGAGGACTGGGTACCGACTCGCCTTGGTACCGACACCAGATGGTACCGAAGGCATGGTTCCGATGATCCATGTCCGGCACTCTCGGTTTCTTCGATACCGTTAGAGTTGTCACCTGCTGGCCTTCATCCACCGGTATCGGATACGGTACCGAAGTCGGTACTGGTATCCACATTACCATTGCTGTCGGTGCCTTCCATGCTTCTCTCATCAGGCTCGCTTCCCTCGGTACCGAGTTTGGAATTGATCCCTAGAATGAACGATGTGCTACCAACTGTTGCTGGTCCCGACCTCCTGCGGTACCGGCGACCATCCTCTAAGGATACCATACTTCACCATTCAGGATCTTATATTCCTATAAAGTTGGATAGATCCCTCGGTGCCAATGCTAGTTCTTCAACAGATCTAGCCTATCCAAAAGAATTTCCCTCTGGGGATTTTTCTTTTCAGGCTTTTCTCCTAGATATGGAAAAATCACTTGCCATTTCTATACCTGGACAGGATCCTACACAAGGGAATACAGAATCCCTGTATATTCCTGGGAGAGCAAAGGAGAACATCATGCTTCCTTTGCATCATTCTTTGCAGGATATCCTTCTACGAATGTGGGAAGCTCCTTTAATGGTACCCCCACCTTCTAGGGCAACTGATCTTCTATATCAGGTGCCCCCCTCTCCAGGTTTTCAAAGGACTCAACTTCCTCATCATTCCATTGTTGTAGAATCAGCAATGAGGCGGGTGAAGAGTACTAAAAAGCACTCTTCTTATCTGCCAGGTCGTGAGTCGAGGACTTTAGATGCCTTTGGACACCAAACCTTCCAGGCATCCATGCTTTCAGCAAGAATTCTCTCATATATTTTCTATATGGGTTTATCTCTTGAAGAGGTCACAAAGAAATTACTGTTTTTGACTCCTTTTCTTCAAGAGCCCAAAAGTGCAGACTATTCCTTACTGGTTAGTCATGCTCAAAATATCTCTAGGTTCCTTACTCGTGCTTCCCTAGACTCCTTTGAGTCTGTTAGCAGAACTTCTGCTATAGCTATAGGGGCACGACGTAAAGCCTGGCTCCAGGCTTCAGACTTGGACAAATGGGCACAAGAAAGACTGGGAAATACTCCTTGCACTGGAGAAAATCTCTTTAACAAGGAGTCTTTACTCCAAGTTGCTCAGTTAACCACTGACATTCCTGTTTCCAGAGGCTGTTCTACGCCTTCCTCTTTCCCAGTTGGTAGGAAATGTCCTACCAAACTCTTCCCCTAGGGGGAAAAAGTTTTATCCATCTTCTGCCCATCATACAGATGTTCCCAAACAGGGGAAACATCATCCTGGTCTGAAGAAACCACAACCTCAATAGGGTCAGCAAACCCAGCAGTCGCAGGGTTTCAAATAGATCATCATTGCCCCCTTGGTTGGTGGTTAGAGTGGCAGTCTGCTTCTTTTCACTTGAAGTATATGCACTAATTTTATCCTAACCTTTTCTAGATATCTCTTCATGAGACATCTTTTCTTTAACTCTAAGGGGTATGTTTACTAAACTGCGCTACTGTGCGCTAATGTGCGCTGCGCACGTTAGCGTGCGCTAAGGTATCTTAGTGCACGCTAATGTCGCGTTACGGGGCAATATTGTGCACGCTCAGGTGTGCGGCGCACTATTGTGCACGCTCAGGTGTGCGGCGCACTATTGTACACGCTCATGTGCGTGGCGCGCTAATGTGCGATGAAGGTGGGGAAAGGCTCCCGTAGGGCGGAGGAAGGCTCCCCAGGGGCGGAGAGAAGGGGTCAATGGGTGGAGAGTGGGAGGGGAGAGGCTCCCCGCACATTAGCGAGGTTGAAATCCGAGGCAAAAAATACCGCGAGTGAAAACCTCGCATTAGAGCCGATTTAAAGGGAAGAGAAACCATTTCTGTCAGCAATGTACAGCAAAACCAGGGAAACCTACAAAAAGTGATGTGTGATACATGTGCACGGTACAAAAGTACAAATAAACATTGAAAAGGACTCCAACAAAATTAAAAAAAATTATAATCAAGCTGGGCAATAGTGATAGTAATGGGAAACATCAAAAAACACTCCCAAGAAAGCCCCAAAAAATAAATATGAATTTTGGAAGGGTCTGCGCTCCATCCCCATACAAGGTGAATGATCCCACAGTGAAAAAGCACTAATCAGGGTTTCCCTCTCCATTGGACAGGTTTCCTATGGCATGCAAATGTTCCACAACAGCAGGGCAGGCATGTCGGAATGGGCAACTGGACAGATGCTGGGAAAGGGGATACAGAGAGCTGCAGGCGGCACATTCTGTGGTGCAGCTGGGGCACAGTGCGGACTAGGCAGATGCCTAGATGGCACTTAGGAATGCTGAAACTGAACAGCAGCCAGACAGCAACTGATGAGGGCCCAACATGGGCACGAGAGTGTTTATCACAGTGTCACAGGGGATAGTACCCAGCAGGTACCCCCAAGGGCACAGAACATTGGCAGGCGGTGTTGGGGGGAAGCGTGGACGCCTATGCAGGCACCCCTACCCCAGAACATGCACCATAGGCAGCCGCCTACCTGCACACTGGATGGCTTGAGACTGCACACCACCAGCACCACCAGCAGAAGGGCATGTCAGCATGATGGCAGAGGGGTACTGGTGGTGGAGGGGGGCAGTGGCAGCTGCCCAGAGCCGACCATGGCCTAGCCCTGTGTAGGTGGGTGCCATGCACTGCAACAGACAGGCTGTGTCTGACAAATAACTATGGTATCTCCAGGGACTGCACGGTCACTGTGAGCACAGTGTGGTGCGGTGAACACAGCCAGTGTGTTCAGGAGCAGAAGGTCACAAGTTCAAGTCCCAGCTGGGGCTACTGCCAATCCAATCCCCATATTTTACCCGCTACTAAACCGTGATAGTAAGGACAAACCTTTATTGCAGAGAACACACACATGGTTCAAACGCCTTTATTTTAGCCCATCGAGCACAGACACCAGAAACATGCGCATTACCTGGAGCAGAGTCCCCCAAATTCAGTCCTGGAGGCCCACAAATCAGTCAGGTTTTATGCTGTCTCCACTATAAGGCCATGTCAGCATGGTGGCGGAGGGGTACTGTTGGTGGAGGGTGCAGTGGCAGCTGCCCAGAGCAGACCATGGCCTAGCCCTGTGTAGGTGGGTGCCATGCACTGCAACAGACAGGCCCTGCCGGACAAACAGTCATGGTATCACCAGGGAATGCACTGTCTCTGTGGCATCACGGTGGTGCAGTGCACACAACCAGTTTGTATGGAGGCAGAAGGTCACAGCTATGTTGCCTGCCAACCCAGTCCCCATATTTTACCCACTACTACAACATGCTAATACAGACAGAACGTTTATTGCAGATGACGTAAACATGCCCAAAACACCTACATTTTACCCTACAGAGCAAAGACACCATAAACAGGCGCATTACCTAGAGCAGAGTCTCGCAAATGCAGTCCTGGAGGGCCAAACACCATTCAGGTTCCATGCTGCCTCTAATAAAGATGCCTGTGCTGCATATCTGTGCACCACCCCCATGGTATGCAGATATATCTCATGCATATTCATGAGGGACAGCATGAAAACCCGAACAGTGTTTGGCACACCAGGACTGGAGTTTGGAACCTCTGCCGTAAAGCAGCAGCCAACAGGGGCAGACACACCCACACCCACAGGCTCCATTAGCCAATGCCTACTGGAAAGGCAGGACATTGGGCCCTGTGTGCATCTCCCAATACTAGCCCTTGCATACCTTAGCAATGCCACCCTACACCTGGGAATATGGTACACAGCTATCAAACGTTTGCTATGATTACTGGCAGATACCAATTCCTACGTTCAGCACAGTTTGCTGATTGAGCTCCATCATAGCAACCTTTCTGCTGTCGGTGGAGTGTGCTTCAGGTCTGGTCTCTGACAGTGTTTACCACCCTGGGGAGTGACCCCCAACAGTATTGCGTACCATATCCATGCCTGCACTGTGCCCAGGACTGGTGTGGTGGCCAGGGCTGCTAAACTCCTCTAGAGTGGCACAATGCTGGCATAGGTGTTGGGAGTGTGTGTCTGTCTATCCAGTGTGTGGTGGCTGCAAACACCCTCCACAGCCCACACTGCCAGCACTGTTGCCAGTATTGGCCTGCCAGTGTGCATAATGAGGAGCAAGGTACCATGGGTATAGCCCGGACAGGGTGGCCTGGCCAGGATGCATCTGCACAGGGCATAGGGCACTGGCTGGGACATTGTAGTGCCCGGCCACCACCTGCACAGACAGGTTGGCTACAGCATGTCCTGCTGGGACATCACTCTCACCCTGACTGTGCAGTGACCACAGCATGGCTAGGCACCCCCATAGTGCTATATAGTATTTCTCTCATGTGATATTTATGGGTTTCCCTTTGGGGCCCAGTCACTGACTTATCTGCTTGGTGTGTATGCTGACATCCCAGTTCGGGGTGCACGCATTTCCACCAGGAAACATGCACTATGGACTAGCTAGCAGACTGTCTGCAGCTGGTATGTGTCCTGATGGAGCGCCTTGCAGGGTGCAGTGGCTGAAGGCTTGCTGCAGGAGAATATCAGATAGTGGTGGGGTGCAGCTTAGCATATCCAGGCCTACTGTCTGTCTGCTATTGCGTTATGGATGTGTACAGAGCTGCATTGACTGCCCTGTAGGGTGTCTGTTCCCCAGCAGGACTGGGGTTGATGGTCCCCTCTACTGCCACTATTGTAGGGAGGTAGAATGTGGATCTGTTGGTGGGAGACCCTGTTTACCACCCTTAGCCCTGGAGGAGGAGGAGGAGGAGGAGGGTGGTGGTACATAATCCTCCTAGGGGTCCATAGGGGCTATACCTGACTGAGACATACAGATATATCCAAGGTGTGTCAGCAGAAACTACCTATCTCACACATTAGCACTGATGGGGACCTGCAGCATGGCCTATCTCTGCTGTGGACCTGGTGCTGGACGCCCCACCTCACCCTCAGGGTGAGTGCCGTACCTGCACAATGTGACGGTGTGTAACTACTCTGTGCCAGTACCACACACGGTCAGTTCCCCCTACCAGGCCGAGGTGCTGTGGGGGTGCATACCCCATCTTGTGATCATCTGTAGACTGCTGATTTGCATGTGCATTGCATCATGGGTATGGGTGGGTTAACCCTATCCTGGTGACCACAGTAGACTGTTTGTGTGGTGACTTGCAGTCCTTCTGCAGACAGCCAGGGGTTTGCTAGCAGCTATAGCACAGCCAGTGGAGCCAGAGGTCATGGGTTCAAACCCACAGTGGGGTTATTTGATAGGGCTGTCCAAAGCATTATCTATTTTTAAAGTACATTAGTGCTGCCAGCAATAACACCCTCAGCTTTCTGTACTCATAAGGTGCCTCAGAGGGCGCTTTATAGGGCGCCCTATAGGGCATCTTATGGTTACCGTCCATATAAGGTGCACTATACAGTATGCTATGGAGCGACTGATAGGGTGCCAGTCCGTATAAGGTGCCTTATAAGGTGTCTTATGGAGCGCCTTATAGGGTGCCCTATAGGGGACATTATAGGGTGCCGTGGCGGACAATGCACTTTATAATTGCCATATGGAGTGCCTTATAGGGTGCCTTATGCGGCACCTTAGGTTACGGCACGTGAGGGTGTGTTTGCTGGCAGCAATAATTAAAATACCAATAAAATGCCTCAGGAAACAATACTTACATGTCAAAGCTGATGCCTCAGCCAGCCTTACGTATTGGGCACACTGGGGATGGAACTCATGACCCCTGTATCATCAGTCGGTGCCTTAACCATTGTGCTACACTGCTGTTCCTCCTTGCAATCCAGCGCACCTACTTATGCTTTCCATGCGTTTAAATGCACAGTGCTGCCATCAAAAACAGTGCTATGGCCTTGCTGTGCCTCATAGGGCACCCTATATGGCGCACTATACGCCACCCTTTATGCAACATTGTAGGGTGCCGTGGCGGACAGTGCACTTTAAAATGTGCCCTCTGGAGTACCTTATGGGGCACCTTATGTTACAGTGCTTTCAGAGTGTATTTGCTAGTAGCAGTAATTAAAATAAAATTAATATGCCTCAGACTGCAATATTACACATAACAGGTAGTGCCTCAGCCAGCCTTATTCATTGGGCACAGTGGGGGATTGAACCCATGATCCCTGCACCATCGGTCAGTGTCTTCACCATTGTACTGTGGCTCTGTTCCTGTGCTTGCACATCAGCGCGCCACTTATGCTTCCCACACGCGTTTCTCATGCGCTAATGTGCGTGTCGCACATTAGCGCGCTGCGCACATTAGCGCATGAATAATCCCGGTTTGCTTTTTTCAGACTGACACGCCCACTCCTTTTATGGCATCCCGCACAATAACGCGGCGCGCACCTAACGGGGTTTTAGTAAACATACCCCTAAGAGTCTTATGATGATCATGCCCATACTTAACAGGTTTTCTCTTCCTCTTTGGGGAAAAGAGAAGGGACAACTATCAATAAGATAGTTGTTTCCCTGTACTGGCATGTATCATCTTACCTGTCAGAGACTTCCTGCATAGTCAGTCTCCTTCAACTCTGTCTTACCTCCCTCTTACTACAACTTTCGTTTTGTAAGAGTGGCTCTTTTACACTGGTAAGCCCCTATGGTCCTCTACCTGTTCCACAGGGGGATTCTCCCTTCCAGAGTTGTCTCCCCCTTTATTACCTTAGGGCAGCTCTTCAGACAATAGAAAGTCCTACTATGTCTGTTGTTTCTTTTTCCCAATCTAAAAAACTAGGGGAAAAGAAATTTTCTTCCGCTGCCCTGGTAGTTGCTGCAGATACTCCAATTCCTAGTGGTTAGGCCACTGGTTCTGTTCACCACACAACCAGGGTTTCCCCTCCACTAGCAATCCTTCTAGCCTCAGTGCTAAACCCCAAACAGGTTATCAACCTCATTTGGGAAACCCTGTTATCACAGACTGGTTGGTTAACTTCTATTCTTCGCCCCCTTGTCCTTGGCAGAATAACTTGTTACCCTCTGGCTTTAAACAGCCAGTTCTTTCTTTTAACCAATTTTCAGCATGCTCTCTGCAACTCTAGAGAGTAGCTTTGCACTATGGGCCCTTGCTAGAGAGCATTAGTATCTTGCCTAGCAGATAACCCTAGATGGTTAGGAGGGGTTCCCCCAGTCATGTTCTCATGACTGGTAGGTGTTCCCTACCCTTACCATCTCATCTAAAATCTCTTTTGAGACATAAGACACAGACCTTTCATCACTTGAAAACCTAAAGAATGGCCAATTCCCTGGTTTGGCCCATATCTCCTTTGGACTTCTCGCTAGAGATAGTTTTCTTTCAGTGGCAGCTCAAGGACGCCTGATACCCATCTTGCCCTTATAGGCGGGTCACTATGGTATCTTATTCCACTGGCACCCTCTATCCATTCACCATACTGCAGTTCTGGAGAGATCTGGACTTGCTGCCTGCAGACTGAAGTTATCCTCTGCATTTTTCACGTAGGCCATCCTGGTTATTCAAGAGCTCGAATTCTGAAAGGAATCTAGACTCCTTGTCAGGGAGACCATTCCTCTGACTTTGTCAGTCATAACCAGGGATAGAAGATTCTCTATGCATCTATTCAAGCAGGTATCTCCCTTCTTGCTATTAGATGAATCTTTCTCTCTCCCCATATCCTAGGGGGATCTAGTTATATAGGCATCTCTCCATCCACATACCTGGAGATATGTGTCTATATGCTTACATGTATATCTCTCTCTATATATATATACATATATACCCTATATGTGTATATATTTAGAAATATATATATATATCTACATATATATATCTGTTGAGATATATCTTTTAAATAGATATGTATCCACATACTTATCTATCTGTCTGTTTAGGTTAAGATATCCATATATTCCTATATGACCCTGACAGATGGGCACTACCCCTATCCATGCTGTGCCAGCATGCTTAGGGTTCTACACATACAACCACTCCCTGTGGTAATTAGCAAACTTTTTTCTTACCATAACCTTCCCGGTTTGGTACCTCTGAAGCTCTCCATGTACCCTTTTCTTTCGTAATTGACCCCACTTAGGAAAGACATTGCGGAACTTCAGTTAATCTAAAGCTTAACGCTTCCTAAGTTTGTCCTTACTTTCTAATCAGATACAGGGGTCTCCATACCCTTTCTCTCCTACATGGACTAATTCCACTGCCAGTCCGGATGGGTCAGTCTCATTTTCCTTTTGGTCCTAAGATTGTACTGTTCTTGGGCCAAAAGAGCTTAAGCTTTGTCTAATAGTACCTTCTGTGTTCTCCGCTGAAGCCCTACCTCTTTATAATACCCCAGTTTCCCCTGGGGCTATTTCTCACCCTGAAGGGTTCTGGCCTCCACTTGTTTTTTTCTACAGTTATTACCTCTACTTCTCAGTGAGGTACTCCTTGAGGATCTTCTACTGGCTCTTCTAACAGATCCATATGAACCTCAATAGACTTTTACAATACCACCAAGGGAGGTCCATATTACAATATTGCATTCATCATTTTACTACTAAATGACATCTATACAGGATCTTCCTCCATAGAAGACCTGTTCTAGTCTAGCTGTTCCCACAGCACCTTTTCTATAACTCAACTCCTACCTTCCATCCCCAAGATGGCTGAGGTTCGGAGGAGTAGCATGGCTCTTTTTAGATTCACTACATGCTTGGACTCCCTCTGGGCATCTCAGCTGGGGGAGTCCCCATATGTGAAGACTCATTCCTGCTTGTTTCTGGAGATAGCACAGTTACTTCCTGTAATAGGTGATCTCTGGGAACAGCAGGAATAAGTCTTCACAACCCACCCACCTCCCCTAGGAGTTGTTTTTCTCTATCTCTATTTTTCCCTTTCTTGCTCTCTCTCTCTCTCTTTGCCTCAGCTTTAAAACTTAACTGAGGAGAGGCAGTTGGGAAAGGCGGGAAGGCAGCACGCAGGCGTGTTGGGATGCTTCCAAAAGCGTTCTGATTGGATGCTAGGGAGCGTTCCCACGCGGACTCCGTCGGTACCGACGTACCCATATGTGAAAACCTATATGTGAAGACTTATTCCTGCTGTTCCCAGAGATCACCTGTTACAGGTAAGTAATTGTGTTATTTCTGGATATTACACCTGAGTCTATCCCCTTTCATCCTCATCCTATGTCCCCTCGTAGCAGAGCTTAGCTTCAATTGAAAGAGAGACTCCTGTGCATTTATGCTATGGAAGTATTTAAATGTCTCTATCATATCTCTGCTATCCCTTCTTTCCTCTAAAGAGTACATATTAAGATTTTTAAGTCTATCCTCATATGCTTCATAACGAAGACCACTAACCAGTGTTCAAAGTTCCAATGTTCAAAGTTATCTTCTTACTGTTATATGTAACTGCTAACTGCGCAGAATTTAATTGTTAAATGTAAACCGCTGCTGATCACTGGAAGGAGCGGTATAGAAATGTACTCAAATAAATAAATAAATAAAATAAAACCAACACATCTCGTTTAAAGCCCTGCTGCTGAAGAGACTTCAACCCTTCTTGGACAGATGGACACCATCTCTACTCTGCAGTCCTTGGAACGTCATCCCATGGTCTAGGAAACCAAAATGCTCTTGATAACACTATCTACGCAGTCATGCATTCATCTCCAGGATGCGAGCCTCTCTGCCTCAGCCTTTACCCTCATCCAGGAGGATTGAAGAGAAATACCACCTGCACACCTATCTGCTTTACCCTCTGTCCCAGAGTCATGAAGTCACTTTTGATATGCTCTAGCACTATCATTTGTGCCAACATGGATAAGCAACATTGGATAATAGTCAGGAAACTTGATGCATCTCGGAAAACTCTCCATAACATCTGGATTTAATCAAGTCTGGTCAGCAGATGGGCGCCTCAGTACGCTAACACATTATGTTGTACCCATCTGGTACAAACACACAGCCAGGACATCATGCATCCCATCAGCGAATAATACATTCATTAACCAAAGATGGACCAACAGGTAACTTCAAGAGTTGAACAAGTAAATGTGTAGGAAAGTTCTGGACTGTACCATCGGCTGAAAAAATGAAGACACCCTATAGAAAAGAAGAGGGAGGGAAGGAAAGGAAGAAGGGGGAAGGAGGAGGGAGAGGGAGGGAAAAATAAAGGAGAAAAGGAGGGGAAGAGAAAAAAGAAAAGAATAAAAGGCAAAACCGGTGTCAAAGGAAAACCTGATTGTCTACTTCAGCATTTAAATTTGCAGGTGCATCATATTCAAGTTATATATATTCAGTTGCTCCAATGTTAGCAAGACTCTGTCAGAAGTAAAGTACCTTTTCTCCAGTTAGGCAATAAAGCCCTGATCACAAAGCTTCAAATCTTCAAAAGAATGGCCAACGGCCATACAGTGCCCTATCAACGATGCAGTCTCTATTCACCATCTTATACAGCCTTTTCTTACAAGTATAGTTGGTTTGCTTACATATAAAAGTGCACATGGGCAAATAATGACAGAAATGACATTGCATGTTTTACAGCCTGACCTATGACATAAAGTCTGTTTTCTCCCTGATCTCTGGATGGACAAAGGAGTCTAGTTCTAATGTGGCGAACAAATGCTGCATTTGCTGCACTTAAAGTGGCTAGAAGTTGGAACAGTGTTAGCACGAGGGGGAGGCAAAGCAGAGGGTCTAGCAGGTCTCTAAGGTTCCTTTCTCTAGAATATGCAACAAACTTCTTGTCCTTAAAGCATTCGTGGTTCTCCAGAATATGCCAGTGCTTTTTCAAAATTTTGGAAAATGTGATTAGATATATTAGAAAATCGTAAAATACAAACCAGGGCAGGATCAGAGTCTATTGGTTTACCTTTCAGCAGCAACTCACGATCAAAGGCCCTTGCTTTGGAATAGCCCCCCAGCACTCACCTTTCTGTAAATTGCAGGCCATATCTTCTTCCTGTCTGGCACATTCATCAACACTAGTACATAGTCTTCTGAGAAATTGAGAATATGGCAAATTCCTCTTTAAAGTCCTTGTATGGGAACTGTCAAATCTTAAGTTTATTTCTATCCATCAGTTTTCTAAAAATAGTAGTTTTAAAACCATACATATCCTTAAGAATCAAAATGTTTAAAGATTTTCTCCAAACTGTATTGTATCTGAAATTTTGAGTTCACTGTCCCTAGTGTTATGCCAATCATAAAAAGCCTTTTTTCCTTTTTCTGGTTTGTATTTACTTGGTTCCCCATAGCTTTTTCCCTTGGTCTTTCTTTAAATTACTTGCATTTTTTTCCTTGTGGTCCTTTTTATAAAGAATGGTACCTTTATTGCTGTATCAAGATGTTCTTGTTGCTATTTTGAAATTCAATAAAGAGAAGGTTAAAAAAAGACCAAGGTGACACACATATAACAGCACAATTTTCTGACCTAGACCAGTACCTTGATGACTTTGACTGGGATACTCAAAGGAAACTTTCAAAGAATCTAGAAGCATAAGATGTTGGAAATAATTTGAGACTGAAAAAGGACATAACAAAATTCTTGACTTTCTAATGTATTATGACCATTAAATTATTCTGCTTATCTTCTGATCACCCAGCCTTTCCCCTTTCAGACTCTTACTGAAATGCTTTTTATGATATATTTATATTCTGTTATTTCCCTCTTTTGCTCATTCTGTCCTGACTTGCAGCAGGGAAGTTTAGCCCCCTAAAGCTAGTCAAGAATTGCATTGAATTAGTCCACCTTTATATATAAATGCCCAGCTCCTCCACCCCTCCTGAATTTGAGAGTGGGATGATAACACGCCAGGAGCAGGGTGGGTGATGAGAGAGGACTGTTAAGAGGTGAATGGAGGAGTCGTCACTGGGAGTTAACTGCACAGGCTCACCTGTTTGGTTTTCCTTCCCAGGCAGGAGGGCTAGGTGAGAAGCAGTGACCCAAGAGTCATGACCCACCCATCTGATGATAGAGTTGATGGAAGGAATAGATTATGGGAGGGGACAGGGGTTCATTAAGGCTGGAAGAGATGGCTGGGGAGGAAGGGCAGAGCAGTCGTAGCTTGAGCAGTGATAGAAGCGTAGAGACTTCCCCCACTGTTAATGTATCCTTCAGTTGTGTGGGAGAGAGATAAGGGAGCAGTGGATTGTAGTGGAGGAGTAGTCTAGTGGTTAGAGCACTGGCTCAGTAACCAAGAGATCAGGATTCAGCTTCCACTAGCACTCCTTGTGGCCTTGGACAAGTCATTCATTGCCTCCATTGCCTCAGAAGAAAGATCTGGCAATCTACTTTTGGTCGCACTGCCAAGAAAACCCAGAAGCTGCTGTGTGTCCAGGAGTCAGAACAGGTGAGCCACATTGCATTTTTGGATTGTAGCCTCTGACATGTGGGTGTTACCGCCACATGCAGCACAAGCACTAAAAAAGGCTCCCATATCCGGGAAGTAGGACTCGGCATAGCATCACCGTAGGCTGGGAAGGGGGGCATGGTTTGAGAAAAATTTGCTAATACTCGTCAAAGCTCCTAGGTCTTGCCATATCATATCTATTCTTAAAGAGCTCATTGGCTTCCGCTGATGAGCCACATAAAATTCAAAACTATTATGACAATGTTCAAAACCTATCACAAACTATCCTCTCAATACCTACAAACGTTAATAAGAAAACAACCTAAAAATTGTCACAGAAGAGCCCCTACACAATATCTACTTGCTCTTTCTTCAGACCTTACAAAGTTCAGCCAAACCACATGTTTCTGCACATTCTCCCTTTATGCGCCTAGCATATGGAACGCACTGCCTGCTAACCTTATAGTCACTACTGACTGTGGACTTCTGGAAGCTCCTTAAAACCTACCTGTTTAAAAGCATTTTGGAGACATAACTTAATCACATAGACCACCATCATGAGCTTATCATTTGCCCCCTCCCTGTAATCCCCACTTTATAACCTCCATCCCTTCCCTTCCCCCTTCCTTCCCTTATAAGCCCACTTAAGTCCCTACATATTGTTTACTGTTCACATGTTATATGTAAATTTGTTTAGTTTTATTATGTTCATTGTGTTATATTAACCTTGTTCTCTCGAAAATTCTGTTATGTTTAATGTAAACCGCCTTGATGTTGGAAAAGAGGTATATAAGCTTGTCAAATAAATAAATAAACAAACATTGAAGGAGTGGGGCTTGGATGTCACCGTCTAGCCCAGCAGGGTAGTATATGTCTTATTAAGTATGGTTGATATGTTATCAAGATAAGACCTTGTCTTTATGGAATAAAGCTGTGGCCATTTTTTTGACAAAATCAATGTTGGTAGTGGTTTGTACTTGGGTTCAAATGCATGTGATTGTTAAAGCGTTTGTGTGAAAACCGGTGTTACTTTTTTGCTTATTTATTCATCTATATTTCTGTGCATTCAAGTGGACTAACACGGCAATCGCACTACTTTAAGCAAAAATAAGTGTCTTTCAGCAGTTATAGCATTGAATTTTGAAGAATTCTTGAATGGAACATCAGAATCTCATTTCACTTTCCAGTAAATATTGTCAAGGTTGGGAGAGAGTTTCAGAATAATTTCAGAGATATTTTTTGTAAGGTTTTGCATTTTAAATATTTTTTGCACAGTAGTTTGAAAAGACTAGGCTGCTACTTCAGCATATTTTTACTTCTACCAAAGTATTCACTGCGCTCTATCTCTGTGCAAGAAATGATATTGATCTTTACTTGACTACAACTATGGCCTTCAGGGCCACAATCACATCTTTTTTTTTGAAGGAGGGAAAGAAAGTTCCAGGTGCAAATTTCTGGTCGCCATGGTGACTTGGTGCCTGAGATTTGTTGAGATAATAAGTGGCTGAGAACTCAAAACTAGATTGTCTTCTCAGTTCTGTTATGAACAGGGGGAAAACCAAAGTGTCAGGACTCTTAAGGATAGAACTAATCAGAATAATTACTTTTAAGACTAGTAATGGTGGTCTAGTCAAGAGTGAAGGGCTGATGAGGGGGCAGGGCTGGAGTCCCTCCGTTTCCTAACAAGACAGGTCACTGCTGGGACTGTACGACAGTGCAGACGTGAAAGAGCCATGTTAACAGAGACAAACCACCTTCTTTATCTCATCCAGCAGGGTGAAGTCTAAGAGTAGTATTTCTTAATTGCTACTTCGCCCTCTGCATTGGGGCTGGTGGATCTTGAGAGTAAGGGGACAGTAGACAAACCAGCTTCCTTCCTTACTGATTCAGTGAGAAGAGGGAAGGAAATAAAAACGTTCCCTTTTCCAGTCCATGTAAACACAAAATGGGCAATTTGCCCCCTTCATCTCCTGAGCCCCTGCTGCTCAGTCTGGGGAGGAGGCAGAGAAAGAAATGAAGAGACAATATTGACAGGCAGCATGTCCTCGGAGTCTAGACAGGGACTAGAGCTACTGTTGTGGACGTAACCTGTGTTTCCCTACATGCAAAGCAACTGCTCTTCCCCTGAACTTCTGTCCTCCCCCTTGTGTCACCATCCTGCAGCAGCATTCCAACTAGCCAGTTGATCAGTTAAAGGTCCTCTGAGCTGCTATCAAGGTCCTTTTCTTCACATTTCATTTTTTATTAGTTTATCTCATTGATACATTAATTAGTTTAGTGCACTGGATAAACCATGATCTGCATCAACTAGACATTTGTACATTTGATGATCTTTCTGCCTGTCTGCTTTAGTGCTGTGATAGCACTAGCTTAAAGATTATACCCATTTTCATACTTCTCTGCCTGATCTTAGTCACGCATACAATTGTCTACCGACCTTAGTGTCATGATGGTCTGACTGCTTGGAGATCTTTGCAGTCTTCCTTCCCCACCCCCTGTCGAATGCTGCCACCTGCCACCTCTACTCTCCAGTACTTGCTTTGTAATTTCTCATTCTCATATCTCAAAATGATGATACACTTCTGCCAACTTCAGTGTATTGGTTTACCTGTGATTTTCCTTTTGATATTTTCCTATCTGCCTGCATCTGTCTGCCATCAACCTCTTACCCTGGCCATAGCTGCTCCCGTCCTGAGTTTTATTAATGAGCAGTTGGTGCAGTCTCAGTTCCAAAATGAAAGAACTTTGCTTCAAGTTTAAAGGGCATATATACTAAAGGATAGTATGTGGTTTCAGCATGGCACTGAACGGTAGCATGGAGCCCTGCATTAAAAAACATGCTACCCTTGCTGAAGGCATTGGAATGGCAATTAGGCCTGATGGGAGTGTCTCCTCCCCCTCCCCCTCCCCCCATGGCACAGCTAGCATAGACATTTACAAAGAAACATGATGACATAAAAATACCACATGGCCTATCTAGTCTGTCCTTCCATATCACCCACTACAACAGTCTCCTTTTTTCCTTTAGAGATCCTCTGTTTTTGTTCCATGCTTCTTTGAATTCAGATATTGTTCTCATCTCTACCACCTCCACTGGGAGACTATTCCACGGATCCACCACTCTTTCCATAAAGAAATCTTTCTGCATATCACTCCTAAATCTGTCCCCTTTCACCCTCATCCTATGTCCCCTCATAGCAGAACTTGCTTTCAATTGAAAGAGGCTCTCCTCCTGTGCATTTATACCATGGAGGTATTTAAACGTCTCAATCATATCACCTCTTTTCCACCTTTCCTCTAAAGTATACATATTAAGATCCTTAAGTCTGCTTTATAATGAAGACCACTAACCATTTTAGTGGCCACCCTCTGTATTGACACCAGCCTGTTTATATCCTTTTGAAGGTGCGATCTCCAGAATTGCACATAATACTCCAAATCAGGTTGCACCAAAGACTTACATAGAGGCACTAACACCTCCCCTCTTCTGCTGACCATTCCTCTCCCTATGCACCCAAGCATCCTTCTAGCTTTTGCTGTTGCCTTTTCTACCTGTTTAGCTATTTTAAGATCATCAGACACAATCACGCCTAAGTCCTGCTCTTCTTTATTGGACAAAAGTACTTCACCCCCTATACTATATTGCTCCCTTGGATTGCTGCAGCCCAAATGCATGACCTTGCACTTTTTTAACATTAAATCTTGCTGTAAAATTCTAGGCCGTTCTTCAAGCTTAGCTAGATCCCTCCTCATTTTATCTACACCTTCCTGGGTGGCTACTCTATTGAAGATTTTGGTATCATCCACAAAGGCAAACCTTAACACCTGAACAAAGCCTCAATGACATGGTCGCCTCTTGGAACTCAAACCTAGATGCCGTAATCCACGTACCTACTACAAACAAAGCACCACATAAGAAAAAGAATGCTCCGTGGTACTCCCAAGAGCTACGTAAATCGCTCCTTCAACTCAGACGACTAGAGAGGCACTGGCGACGATCAAGAACAACGGAGAGCCACAAGGTATTTACAGCACAATTAGGAAAACATCGTTTATCCGTGGCATCAAGTATGAAACAATATCATGCGAACAGACTACAACGCTCCCTGAACAAACCCCACGAGCTCTTCCAAATTGTAAAATCCCTAGCAAAGGAACCATCTCAGGGGAACTTGACCCACCCAGACCCCCAGGAATATGCCTACTACTTGCGTAACAAAAGTAACCAGCTTGTTCAACCTACTAAGCCCCCTCATCCCAGCTAGCCCACCCTTCCTCATCCCTCAACCCCCACTTGATCATTTCTCAAGTGAGACCCAACACACCATCACATCCTTCTCTACCCCAACTGACAGAGTCATTCAAGACACTATATTAAATATAAACACCACTACAGCACCCTCTGATCCATGTCCAGCTTCCTGGATAAAATCCCTTCGTGCTGAGCTCAGCCCATTCTTATCCAAGCTTATAGATGTATCTTTCTCTACTGGAACATTCCCTCGAAGCCTGAAACAGACTGCCATCAGACCTCTCCTAAAAAACAGTAAGTTGGACCCCTCTATGATGGAATCCTACAGGCCTATCTCCAGCATACCTCTCCTATTGAAAATCATTGAAAAGATTACTCAACGTCAATTACAAGATCACATAGATACCAACGCACCCCTGCATCCCTGCCAGCATGGATTTCGTGAAGCGCATGGTGTCGAAACACTACTGACAACCCTATTCAACACTCTATCCATAGGTCTTGATTACATCAGACAAGGTTTTGCACTAATCTTCATGGACATTGCCGCTGCTTTCGACACCGTAGACCATGAAGTTCTCCTGCGATGCCTCAGAGAGAAGGGAGTTCACGGTTCAGCTCTATCATGGTGCGAGTCATACCTCACGGACCGTTGGCAACATGTCCGTTCTGGCCCTTCCACCTCCGACCCCTTCCCCCAAACAAAAGGTGTTCCACAAGGCTCCTCCTTATCCGCCTTGCTGTTCAACATCTACATGCAGCCCATCTGTGACCTTATCCACTCATTTAACATCAACTGCCTGGTCTATGCTGACGACGTCCTGATGTACATGCCCTTCTCGACAGAACATCTTGACCTCTCCCCTCTAATCAAGTGCTTTGACGAAGTCACGGACTGGATAAACGCACAAAGGCTTAAGCTAAACTTCAAAAAGACAGAAGTCCTCTTCGTCACCAGGAATCCGGCATTTATTCCACCCCTGTCCATCAAGGTTCGCGACGCAGAGCTCATATGCAAGACTACAGTAAGATATCTGGGAGGTACGCTTGATCAGCAGCTCAATATGAAGGCTCATAACAACATAACAAAATCGGTCTATCATAAAATCCGGACCCTCCGCCACCTTCGTCAGCTGTTAGAGCCTGAAGACTTTCGAACTGTCTTTCAGGCCCTAATAATGCCTCACCTTGACTACGCCAATGCGATATTGCATGGCCTACCAAAGAGCACGACCAACCCCTTACAACTTGCAATGAATTCAGCTGCAAGAATCCTTCATGGAGCCTCCAGAAGATCCCACATTACTCCAATACTAAAACAGTTGCATTGGCTGCCCATACAAGCCAGGATCTCTTTCAAGATCCTAACTATGACCCATAAAGCCATCAAGAAATACCCGGCCACTGCCATTACTGACCTAATATCAATCACACCTCCTAACCGAGTAAGGAGATTGAATGCCTCAAATACCCTCATTCTACCTAAGGCAAGCACGAAGTGTTCCCAAGTCACTAGATCTAGAGCCTTTGCCTTCTTTGCACCATCCTGCTGGAACGCTCTACCAGCGACTATTAGAACCATCAGTGATCTCTCCCAATTCAAGAAGGCACTGAAACATCACCTTTTTCTCCTTCACTAGGATGTTTCAGTCTCCCCCTCACACCCACCTACTTTCACACCTCAAGGCAGCACCTCAAGCCCATGCATCTCACATTCTTAGACTGAACACTCGCAATCACACTTTTACCCTCCACCCACCATGAGAAGCTTATGCAGTTTCATATAACCCAATATATAGCTGCATAAAGTGGCATGTATATATTTATCATGTTTTCCCTGTTAAGGAACCTTTTTAATGTATACCCAAGTTATTTATGTCTGTTTAAGCACAAATCACTAAACTGAGATGTGTAGTTTAATGTTCATTGTAAACCGCACTGGTGTCAAATAGTGCGGTATAAAAGAGACTGTAAATAAATAAATAAATAAATTAATTAATTAACTATCAGCCCTTCCGCTATATCACTAACAAAGATGTTAAAAAGAATCAGACCAAGGACGGATCCCTGGGGCACACCTCTGGTAACCTCCTCCTCAGAGTGAGCTCCATTTATCTGTTCCCTTTGCTGCCTCCCACTCAACCAATTTCTAACCCAAGCAGCAACTTTTTTTTTTTTTTTATTATTTATTTATGCAATTTTACATTATATACCAAGCAAAGCTTGTACAGAAAACTTAACTGTGCAGAAAAGATACAATAGGAAATAAAACAAACAAAAATAAATACACAGTACAGTGTAGCCCACAATACTGGGGGGAAGTGAACCTTAAACAAACAAGGCCAGGTGAAGCCACGTTCCAAGAACTAGGAAATATTAATACAAATTACCAAGAGGAAGGGTATATTTCGGAGCATATTTCTTAAGACGATTGTTTATCCATAGGTGAGGAAGTCAACAAATGAGAAGATACAAACATGGAAAGGTCCTCAGGCTGAAGAAAAACATACTTATTAGCTCTAAAATAAACTATACACTTACAAGGAAATCGTAATATCATTGTAGCGCCAATAGAAAGGACCCCAGACCTCAAAAGCAAAAAGGCCTTACGCCTCTTTTGGGTCTCTCTGGATACATCTGGGAAGATAACAACTCTCTTACCCATAAACAACACAGAGCGCCTTTTGAAGTACAATTTCAACAGCCATTCCCGGTCTGAGGATAATGCGAAAGTAACTAACAATGTAGATACCTTAATTTCGGCTTCACCTGGTGACTCTAACAAGGCAGACACATCAAGAGTGTCTGTCTTGGGAGACCCCAAATCCACCCGACCTCCAGTTTTACCTAATGGAAGAAAATAGGCCTTAACAACTGGGGAATTAATTTATCTGGAACCAATAAGGATTCAGTTAAATACTTTTTAAACACATCAACCGGAGAAATACCAGCCACCATAGGAAAATTTAACAAACGTATATTCGACGCCCGAACGGCGTTTTCCAAATTTTCCAGTTTCCTTTGAGTCACAAGATTATCCTTCACAAGTGAATCAGTTATTGTCATATTTCGAGATACATTTTGTTCCCCAGTTTTAATCTTCTCACCCATCACAGTCATTTCTTCCTTGATACCTTGTGTAGCACTTTCCAGTCTCTCCAAACGCTGAGAAGACACAGCCAGCTGTTGAGACAATACAGAAAAAAGCTGCGATATTGCCTCCCAAATAGATTCCAGAGAGAACTCTTTTGGACGCTGCAAGGAACCAATCCGAGATAAGGAAAAAACTGAGGAAACCAGACCAGTTGAATCCTCACTTGGCTGTAACAAGACCTCCGTTTCCACCACCTGCGGTCTGAGCGCCTCTCCTACCCCCGATATCGAGGAGGGAACTCCGGAGCTCTGATCTGGCGAAGCCCGCTCCAGCAAGGCAGCTCCAACATCTCCCAGACGCGCTGACTCACTTCTCGCGAGAGAGAGATCCGGGGGGGTCAGACGGCAAGGAGGCGGTCGATCGTCCGGGGAGAGAGACACCTCCAGGGCTGGTAGCTCCGAATCCACCTTCACCGGAGCCACAACGCCCGCTCTAATCTCCCCCTTCTGCTGCTCCGATAGCTGTACGAAACGGTCCATAGGACCCGAGGAAACGGCAAGTACAGGCTCCGCGGGCTGAGCCTTGTGTTTGCCCTTGCGTTTAGGCATAATCCAAGGAAAATCACACCGCCGCCATCTTGGAGGTAACCACTCCCCTAAGCAGCAACTTTAGGATCCATCCCTAGGGTGCTCAGTTTGTTTATAAGTCACCTGTGAGGAACGGTGTCAAAGGCTTTACTGAAATCTAAATACACCACATCTAGGGCTCTCTCTTGGTCCAACTCCCTGGTCACCCAGTCAAATAAATCAATCAGATTTGTCTGACAAGTCCTGCCTCTGGTGAATCCATGCAACCTTGGATCCTGTAATCGCTGGACTCCAGAAACCTCACTATTTTCTCTTTCAGCAGTGCTTGCAATAATTTACTAACCACCGAACTTAAACTAACCGGCTTCTAGTTTTCAACCAGATCCTTACTTCTGCTTTTGTGTAAAAGGACCACATGTGCCTCTCTCCAGTCCTTTGTCACCACTCCCGACTCCAAGACATTGAAAAGGTCATTCAGTGGAGCTGCTAGAATGTCCCCAAGTTCTCTCAGTATTCTAGGGGGTATTCCATCCTGTCCCATCTCTTTGTCTACTTTACGTTTAGCTAGTTTCTCATGAACACAGTCTTCTGAAAAATTGTTCAAGATGCCCCTCACTTCTTTTCTTGTTTGTGGGTGTTTTCTGAGGTCCTGCTCCTGGTTCTTCTGTGAGCACTGAACATAAATATTTATCAAGCAATTCCACTTTATCCTCATCAGCTTCTTCATATTCCTCCCCTTCACTCTTGAGTATGATAATACCACTTTTGCCCTTCCTTTTCTCACGAACATATCTGAAAAATGTCTTATCCCCCCATTTTATTGCATTGGCTATTTCCTCCTCTTTTTGAATCTTTGCTTTCCTGACTACTTTGCTAGCTTCTCTAAGTTTTTCCAAATATAGATGCCTGTCTTCCTCTCTCTGTGATCTCTTGTATTTCATGAAGGCTTCTCTTTTTTTCTTCACCTTTTCAGCTACTTCTTTTGAAAACCATAGTGGTTTCCTTTTCCTTTTACCTTTATTTACCATTTTAACAAAAAGGTTGGTTGCCCTTAAAATATCACCTTTCAGTTTTTCCCACTGCTTTTCTACATCACCCAGCTGTTCCCATCCCACTAAAGACTCCCTGAGGTATTGACCCATCTTGGCAAAGTTAGTTTTCCTAAAGGCTAAGACCCTCACTTTTGAATGGATTTTAACAGCCCTAATCCTGAACCACACCATCTGGTGATCAGTGGATGCAAAATCAGAAACCCTTTCACTATTGCTAAGCACCAAGTCCAGCATGACCCCTTCACATGTGGGTTCTGTTACCAGTTACCAAATAGTTCTCCCTATAGAGAATCCAGGATCTCCTTACTTCTAGGTGATACTGCAGCAGGGATGTGCCAATCAATATCTGGCATATTGAAATCCCCTATCAGTAGCAATTCCCCTTTCCTGGCAATGCTGCATATGTCTTCAATTAACTCTCTGTCTACCTCTTCCTCCTGTGAGGGAGGTCTGAATATCACTCCAATGCAAATAGATTTCTCTTTCCCTCTTTCTCTTTTTTTAATTTTTAATTACGTTTTCAGAAAGAGTTACAACAAAAAAACAAACAAACAAGGATACAATTAAAATAGTACATCCCTTTGAAAAGAAGGAAAACAGACCTTAACAACCCACCCCCACACTACCCCCCCCCCCCTTCAGGCGGCCATCCTAGAAGGGATTGGAAGAAAAAAAGAGAAAGAAAAGAGGCTTGCAAGGGCTATGGTAACACAAAGACTGCCCTGTACCATGTGTAAACATGATTGATTGATTACCCTTTAAATCACAGCATATTGTGCTTTTGATATATAATCATATAGGGGTTTCCATTTAAGCAAGGTAAAGGCATTTGAGTTGAACCATTACGTGGCATCTGCTCATATTTACAACATAAGCATAATCAATTCCACCATGTGTGCCAACTGAGATCTGCCGTGTGTTTCCAATTGGCAATTTTGAGATGCAGCGCCACTCCCATCATAAAGTCAAACAGGAAAGGACAATCCCTCTGTAATGACAAGATGTCTGTTGTTGAAAGGAAAACAATAATAGACCAAGAGAGAGTGGCCCTGAATCCCAAGACCTCTTGGGTTCGGTTCCAAATCCGGAGAGAGAGAGAGTCCCCAGTTTCATTTTCCCATACCCACTGGTGCCAATAGAATGTGGAGAGGGACGATGGCTACGAACCGATAATAATGAGAAGCCACCCCTGAGACCTGTTTGGCTGTTCCAGTAATGTTGAGTAACCTCCATTCCTCAGGTGAAGATCTGATATCGTTGAGGAATTTGCCTATGCAGTGTCTCAACTGAATCCAGTGAAAGTATAAGGATTTGGGCAAGTCAAATTCATGCTGCAGATGCACAAAAGGCTTCCACTTATCTTGAGATATCAGCTGCCCTATGGACCAAATACTCCTGCTAAACCATTGCTTCCAGGCGAACGGATTTTGATGATTTTTGAAAAAGAACTATACCAAATGGGAATAAGGATCGACAAGCACTTTTCCCAAGGAATTATACTCACTAGCTGCTGGAAACCGTTTGGGTTTCCATTATAACCCTATGAAACTTCAACCTCTCCGAAGGCACCATGCCAGGGAGTAGACTCAAAGGAAATGGAGCCGTCAATCTCTCCTTCCAAATCAAGCCACACTGAGCATTGGCCCTTATTCTTCTCGACCCATCTTGACCCCTGTTTTAGCAGAAAAGCACAGTCGTAGGCCTGAAAATCAGGAAAGTTCACACCCCCTCCTCTTTTTTAGACTTAAGCTTCCTAAGAGCAATTCTAGGTGGTTTGTTTTTCCATAGAAACTGGACAAGTCCTTTCCACTTGTCAGTATGTTTTATCTGAAAAGAAAACTGGCAGCATTTCGAAAACATAGTTCACCTTAGGAGTGATAGTCATCTTTATCGCTTCAAGATGACCCCACCAAGAACGCTAGACCGGCGACCATCTCGCAGTCATATTTCATACAGTAGTAAGGAGAGTCTCTTCATTATATTGCAGAGTTTCAATAAGTGGATGGAAATAATGAACTCCTAAATATTTTACCATTTTGGATTCCCATATAAAAAGGTAAGGTAGTCAGTCAAGTCTGCACTACAAACTCGGGAATTTAAAGGGAATGCTACAGAGTTTGTCCAGTTACTTTTATATCCTGATAATTCTGAGTATTGGTCTATCAGCTCTAGAACAGACAGAATTGAACTGAGTGTAGTGAACTGCAATAAATCATCAGCATAAGCAGAGAGCTTAATTTCCATACCAGCAATGGGCACACCTTTAACCACAGAACTCTGAACAGCAGAGCCAGGGGTTCCAAGGCAAGATTGAATAGGATAGGTGTAAGGGGGCAGCCCTGACGGGTACTGTGCCCTAAGAAAAAATCTCTGGATTGAGTCACATTCACAAAAATATTAGCACTTGGTCTCGCATACATAAGTTTAATTAATTTAATAAATCCTTCACCGAAACCAAACTACCTCAGGAGAGCAAATAAGAAAGGCCACTCCAGTCGATCAAACGCTTTCTCCGCATCCAACGACAATCCCACCAGCGGGCCCTCTGCTCCTTACGCTCCTTCTAACACATGGCAAAACACTCTGGCATTATCAGCTGTAGAGCGTCCCTCTGTAAAGCCACATTGATCCGGGTGGATCAAAGATGGAATTAATTTAGAAAGACAACCGGCCAAAGTGGCAGCAAATATTTTATAGTCTGCGTTTAGTAACAAAATTGGGCGATAGAAACTGACCAGCTGAGGGTCCCTTCCAGGTTTTTCAAGAACCACAATGTTCGCAGAGGCGAACGCGCCATTCTGGGCATCTGCTTCTAATAGGAGTCTATATTATTGTTGAAGATATCGACCTAACACTTTTTAGAAAAGGTTCTATAAAATTCAACTGGAAGGCCATCTGGTCCGGCAGCCTTGCCCATTTGCATAGACTCAATAGCCTGGATAATTTCCAGGACCATGATCTGCCTGTCTAGAACTGCAGCTATTTCCTAATACAGAATAGACCTCTGAACATCGGCCAGTAATCTCTCAAAAACTTCCTCAGAAAATTCTATCTCTGGAGAGTACAGCTGAGCGTAAAATTGACGGAAGGTTTCTGCAATTTCAGTGTCCGCAACAATTAATTGTTGCACCTGGGAGTCTCTTAAAGCAGCAATGTGAGAAGCTTCTTTGTGAACTTTTAATGAGTTAGCTAATAAGCGTCCGGGCCTGTTACCTTCTAAATAATATCGCCCTTTCTGCACCTGGATATTCTGTGAAGCTTCAGTAGTTAGGATCGTGTTATATCTAAATCTAAGGCGTTGTAAACGTATCAGAATGTTGGTACCCGTTTTCCAGCCTAGGATGCATGTTCCCGCTTTAATCTGCCTCTCCAAAGCTTCTAGTTCTGCTTTACATTGTTTGGCCTGATGTATAGCAAAGCTGGTTATGGTGGCCCATATGTTAGCTTTGAAACCCTCCCACCACACCAATCCCGAAATGTCCTGGGGCAAGTTAAACTGAAAATACTCCTCTATAGTCACTAGAATGGTTTCACGGAACTCCTGATTGCTAAGAAGAGTTCTGTCGAAATGCTATCGTGTATGAGATGAGCAGCTCGTAGCGTCTAATAGGGAGATTGAGATTACGGCATGATCAGATACATGAGCAGCATGAATATTGGATTCACTGATTCTGGAACATTGTCCCTTGGAGACTAAGAAAAAATCATTACGCGATACCAAGTTATAAAGAGGAGAGAAAAAAGTGTATTCTTAGCAACAGGATGCTGCAACCGCCATATGTCTACTAAGCCTAACTCTTGCATTAGTGACAAAATAACAGGGTGTGCTTTGGGAGGCTTACTAGTTCTCACAGGACTCCTGTCCAACAAGGGGTCTAACGTGAGGTTGAAATCTCCCCCCATAATAGTCAGGTATCTGGATATCTCTTGCGCCAGAGCCGCTATAGAACTAAAGAAAGTAGGACAGTCTACATTGGGACATAAATATTGATACAGGCCAGTTCAATGAGTCCTACCTTGATAACAGCCATTGCCCATCGCCCCTCGATATCAGATCTGGTTTGCAGCACAGTAGGGGAAAGAGATTTACTTACAAGAATAACTACCCCATTTTTCTTATTATTTGCAGCTGAGAAAACCATAAGTGTAAAGGGTTTCATATCTAATTTTAAAGACTCCTTTGCATTCAAATGTGTTTCTTGCAGAAATAGGATGTCAGCACATTCCTCGCGCCCATATAAAATATATTTTTCCTCTTAATGGGATTATTAATGCCCTTAGCATTTAGTCAGACTGTCTTAAAGGAAGACATAGTGACAATATAGCACACAATAATGTACAGTTGTTACAGAAGTATACCAGGTTGTAACATAAAATTTTACATTGTTAAATCCACAGCTTTGAAGCACCCAGAATTGAAGCAACATTAATAACCCAAGTGAAATGGCACAAGCAGAAATACCAGACCTTGACCATAGCCCTTGTAAAAGATCACCCAAAAAAGAACATGATTCTAAATACCGAAGGCCACCAAAACCCTGGGGGCTATACCAAACTCTAAACTTAGCGGGTGAGCCCAAAAGGAAAAGACAGGCACGGAGGGTATGACCAAATGATTCACTTTTTCTCCTCTGACAAGCAAAACTCCTTATGCTAAGAATTACCAACAACTAGTGTAACTTCCCCAAACGCCAAAGCTCTAAAACACTAGAGCAGAACGGCCCCTCCCAAAGCATGCATGATCACAAAAAAAAAAATAAATAAATATATGAAGACCATCCTATCTTTCAGTGCCCTGACGCCTTCTGATGTAGCACAAACACCACAGAAGACAGAAAACAAAGGAAATAAAGAAAAGAACAAAAGAGGAGAACAGAGTGACCAGAGCAGTGTTCTGGAGTTGCCCCAAAAGAGCCACAATGAATGACGACTCCATTATGATTCAAATCATGATGACTTGATCTTATAGCCAGGTAAGGTTCCCACAAAAGGAAGATTAAGGTACTCTGCAAGTTTATATCCACCGCTGAGTGTAAAGAAGGGTTTTCACCACATCAACACCAGTTCTTTGTCTTCCAAGAAAGTGTGCAACTCCCCTGGATCATTGAATGTCCTGGTTTGATTGTACAGCGTGACTCTCATATGGGCAGGATAAAGCAGCCTGAAACAGGCCTGAAACTGCAGCAATTATGGACACAGCGCCAAAAAAGGTTTTCTCCAGTCTACAGTTACTTTCACGAAGTCTGGAAAGAAGAGACATTTATGCCCTTGATATTCCAATGGAGAGTGCAACCTGGCTGCTTCCATAATTTGTGTGACTTGTTGAAAACACAGAACCTTTAGTATGATTGGGTGTTGACACTTGCCTGAGACCATAGACTGAGTAGGCACTCAATGGGCATGTTCAATCTCAAATGGCATAGCAAACTTAATTTTCAGCACACCCGGGATCATTGTCTGCAAGAATGCCATCATATCTGTGCCTTCAGCTCCTTCGGGGACTCCCAGGATCCTCACATTATTTCTCCGAGCATGATTACCACCATCTTCCAAGGCTCTCTGCAATGACCGGATAAGCTTTGATTGCTTCTCAATGGCCCTGAATCGCTCCACGTGTGTTGCAACCACGTTCTCCACCTACTCCAGCCTCACCGTGATTAGAGTCCAGGCTGTTTTTTAAGACAGTAATATCTTGCATTCTGGTCAGTGAATCTCCATTTGATTTCACCATGTCTTTAACAGTACGAATTTCAGAGAGAAGTTCCTGCAAGGCCTCAGGGCAATCTCGGATGACCACCATTTTGTGAGGTGAGAGAGGCTTCGTTTTAGTTCACTTTGCACCTGCACTTTGTGATCCTTGATATTCTAGACGTGTCGCTTTGGGGCTGGACATATCCGGAGTTGACTGCTTCCAAAATACTTTGGATCTGCTCTGATAATAGCAGCAGAAGTCAGGATTCTTGACCTATCCCTCCGGAGCAAAGCTCTCACATGTCCATCTTGCCCGAAGTTAGGCTCCTCCCCCTCTTTCCCTCTTTCTTGTTTAACCCACAGTGCCTCCTCTCTCCCTTTTAAGCTCTGTAGTTTCAAAGCTGCTTTATTATTTTTTACATAGAGTGCCACCCCTCCTCCTCCTCTTCCTACCCTGTCCTTTTTGAAGCCTGTGCTACCTGCACTTGGAGTAGGTACCATGGGTGTAACTAATGCCAACTGAATGGCTGGTTTTAGTTGCTCCCATGGCCAGTTTACCACAGTGAAGCACAATTACTTGCAGGGGGGATGGGTACAACCATCCCCCTGCAGTTGTGAGCACCACATGCTAGTAATGAGGCCCACATGCACATTACAGACACGGGGCTTCATAAACATGTCCCTAGGTTTTCTAATACTACTTATTTACTCATTGTATACCCTGGAAGGAAGCCTGTATGGCAAGTGATAGCAGAGAACGTCACAAAATATTATCAGAGTTCAAATAAGCCACAATGCGCTGTCTTTTGTCTTTATGGTTGCAGTCAAGATTGATATATTAGCATCATGGGGTTCAGGTTCCATGAGGATGTTGAATCCTTATGTCAGAATACCAAGAGTTATTACATATAATCATAAGAGTGTGTTGCTGCAGTGTGGGCATAGCTAGCAGGATGAGCAGTGATATCACGGAAGACGCCTGCGCATGTGAATTTATGACTATGCCACTGATTCAAACTAAACACAGTTTTACTGAAATCAAAACCTCATTAATAGTGATAATCTGACAAAAAATACATGGTCCAGGAAATTTGTCAATATATACTGTGCACTTCAGAATCCCAACCTTCCTCTTTATAGCGCCCAGTGGGGAGAAGTCTATGAATAGCACTTCCTACCTGCATGGAGCTGGTGGAGCTTGAGAAACGAATGAGCCCTGCATGGTTGTGATTGCAGTGGAAAGCTGATAGAGGAGACAGCAGAGGTAAAAAATGCCTCTTAACTGATTTCTTCTGCTGGCTAGAGGAAATTGTTCATGGTGCAACAGGAAAGACAGACAGGCAGGCATCTATGGGTGGTGGTTGTGATGGCTTTTACTACACTTGCTCTTTTCTGTGCTGGACACCAGCTGACTTATAAGACCAAAAAATCTGATGGCACACTAATGCACATCTGTTGGGAAGAACCGAAAAGAATATGTGACAGGACTCTCCCAAACATTGAGGTTTTAGGCAAGTGCCTAGTTTGCCTATGCCTTATTTCTGGAAAGAGAGCAGAAAAACAGCTGCAAATATTCATGACTCTAACCCCCTTACTGCCTTCTGTTCTACTTCTGTAACTCTCCAGGGGTCACTGTATCACACACCTGGATGAATCATTTTGGCACCTCCCATGAACAGAGCGTGCTAAAGAGAGCTGTGATTTCCCCTCTTTCATTTTTTAAGTCATTTTTAAGGCCTCTTTACTTTGAACTGTTCCTATTTTTGCCCATTCAGATTCTTTTCCCATATGTATATTTCTCTTTTGTTGTGTACACATTTATTTTTCAGAATCTCACTAAAAAGAGGTGGTTTTTCAGAAAAAGACATCTATTGGGACTTTTTTTGGAAGTGGATTGGAAGAATATGTGTCATTGCAGGTCAGGCAGTGAGGTCCTTAGGCAGTTCCCTACCTCCCTTTTTAGGAAACCTTTTTATAAAGGTTAACCCCCCACTTAGTGGCCTCAAAACCTCACTTGTGGGACTGAAGGTTACGTGAGCAAAATGTAAAATAAAACTAACAGAAAAAAACAAGAAGGGGAGGCAAGTTGGCATCTGTTTTTTAGGTTATGTGGAGTAAGCTCTCTATACTTCTGTTGGAAGATCGTCGGCCTGTTGTCTTACCTGCATGATGACCGCTAAGAAGAAGGGGAGACCCAAGTGAGGAGGAGCAACCAGCCCCACTTTGACCTGGAAAAACTAAGGTCAATGTAGGGGCTACCACAGAATGAGTACCTTCCAGCTGCTTTTGTTAGTTTAATCCTTCCTAAATTGTACCTTTCTATATTTTTATTTCCTTTCTTTCTTTTTGTTTATTTCCTGCCTTCCCTTTCCTTTGGCAGTATATCATGAGTTGCAAAAATTGTTCGTTAATCTTGTTTGCCTTGGTTTTTATTTGCCTAGATTTGCATTTTCTTGTATTTTCTATGGTATTGGTCATTGTAAATGATTCATTGGATGTATGTATTTGAAAATCTTATAAATAAAAATACCAAAAAATAACAGAAAAGCAAGTCTGAGATAGTCGCCGGTTGCTGCTTAATGAGTGCAGATTTACAATTGATCGCCCGTAAATGAGATGCGCATTTCTCACTACTTATGCCCCTATTTCATGAAGGAAAGTATGCGCACACTTGACTTTATAAAATAGAAGTGAAATACACCCAGAAAAGCATACCTTCATTATGCAGGATGTTACCCTTCATGTGTTTGCTAGTAACGGGAAGTTCCTGATTGCAAAAATCATACCAAAGTATTATTACCTTAAAAGAGCAGAGTGATCTAATGGAAAGAGAAATAAGGAGTGAAAGAGGAGATACTGAGAGGAGCACTAGAAGTGAGATGTCAAAACAGTCATAATAAATACAGGTGATAATGGGAAAATACCAGTGATTGATAGGGGAGTAGTACAGAAGGAAGACAGCAGCTTAAGACAGGAAAAGAAACAAGATCATGAAGATAGGCAACTAGGAGACCAGGAAATGAAGAAATTGATGGCTCACCTCCAGGAGTGTGTGAAGATAGTCCAGCATGCTGAGATTCAGGAGAAAGAAAAATTACCTTGGTTAAACCTGACACCAAGAATAAAACATATGATCAGTAACACTGAAATCATAACCTGCATAAGGAGATCTGTTTTAATAGTAGCATTTTAGTAGTATTGATATTGCAGAAATAGATTGCAATACTATGCAGCAGATACTGTAAATTCTAATACTATGCAGGCAACTATTCCCAAGAGGGTTTGCTAACTAGGATGCAAAGCCAGGAGAAAGATAAATCCACTATAAAAGCAATGTCTATAGTGGGGGAAAAATAAAATCACTCTATGCAGAGGTATTGCTGAGAGATGACTATGTAAAACATCCAAGATGCAAAAAAAAAAAAAGAGAAAATAAGCGGAAGCATGCTGTACTAACAGAACACCTTTTAACTCATGTGCTAAAAGGAAACTTTTACAAACCTGATGATTTCATTTCCTTGAATCCTGCTAGACAAGTCCAGACAAGTGGATTATGCACCCTTGTCAACAGGTAGAGGCAGACTTGAACAATTTCCAGTGATGTCATCACTTGGTATATCTTCTGGTGTAGTACTGAGAGAAGTCAGTATAATGTTTCCTAAGTGGTAAGCAAGGTTAAAAACTAAAAAAACACACAAAAAAATTCAGCTACCATGATGTTAATCATAAACTGGAACAAGTATATGTGTATGGTCCTAATGTGGCATATGCGCTGTTATATGTCCAGCTGGCCTCCAGAATAGAACAGCTTCCAGAGGACCTGCTCATGATGGGCGGGGATTCCAGTGGGTCCCTCGACCCGACTATTGATACCTCACATGTGGGTGGGAGTGGGAGCAGGGGATGCTATCACCCGACTTTTACGGGGTCTCAAGTGGCTCCTGTGCTTGGCTGACTTTTAGTGTCTCTTACACCCCCTTAACTTGACTATACCCATCAATCTTGGGCTCACAGGACAAGCACCCATATAGACTACCTCTAGTCTCGGAACCTTCATTCTCGTGAGTTGAAGAGGTGCAGATTGGTCCTAATGAGATTTCAGACCATTCTCTTATATGGGTTGATCTTGATTTGTGGGATGTGATGCTTTCCATTGGACATCTATAGGGATGAACAGTTTCAGATGTACCTTCGGGAACATTGGCAATGATATATTGCCCACAATGAATAACACAAAGATACACCCCAGAGTTGTTTTGGGAAACCATAAAAGTAGTTAGTCAGGGAGATATTATGGCATACATAGTGAGACAGTGATGCCTGCTCAATGCATGAGTAATCAGGTTGGAAAGGCAGGCAGTCTTGGAAAGATGGTGACATGCTCGTTGCCCTACAGAGGCGACCAGGGCATGGTTACTAGAGATGCAGGCTGCCCTTAATGAGACTTTACACCAATGGGTAAAAAAGTCCCTGTTGTTTTACAAGCATCAACTATATTGCTTTGGCAATAAACCTGAATGGTGGTTAAACTGGTGCTTGAAAGGAGGCAGAGGACCCCAGATGATAGCTGTGTTATGGGATGAGACTTGTAAACTCCACAAAGATGTGGCTGGGATTGCACTCCTTTTTCGGGCTTTTTACCAAACTCTCTATAAAGGGGAGTCAGTTTCTCCAATGCAACTGTCCAATTACTTACAAGATTTGTCCCTGCTGAGCCTTATAGTCCAACAGGCAGCAACACTGGAAAAGTCCATATCTGTGGATGGAGTACAGTAGAGTATTCAGAGGGCACAGTGCTGTAAGGCACCTGGTCCCGATATTTTACAAAGTTTTGCAGAATCTAGTGGTGCTCCTGCTAGTAGACATGTTTCAGGCCAGGATAGAGCAGGGACAGTTCACCTGAATTGCACACATATTCTCCTGAAACCTGGTAAAGACTCCTGAGCAATGAAATTGTTTAGACTGATTTCATTGCTCAGCTTTGTTTTGAAATTATTAGCCAAGATCCTTGCCATTCTTCTGGCACCCTTACAACTGAGTTAGGTTAGGTTTGTAAGGGGCCAGTACGCGGCATGTAACTTGCGGAAAATCATAGCATCACTTGAGTGGGTCCATGAGCATCAAATCCTGTCCCTGTTGATTAGTTCTGATGCCGAGAATAAGTTTGATAGGGTGGGATGGCAATATCTTTTTCAGCTTCTGCCTTGTTATGGAATAGGAGCCCAATTTTTCCGCATGGTGCAGCTGCTCTATTCTGGACTCATGGCAGCTGTAGTAGTGAATAGGATGCTTTCTGAGGCCTTGAGCTTGGGATGTGGGACATGCCAGGGTTGTCCCCTGTCCCCACTATTATTTGTCTTGTCTTTGGATCAACTTATATGGCAGCTGGTAGATTTCAAAGATTTGCCCGGAGTCTGCATTGGTCAGCTGGAATTTCAAGTTTCTGCTTTCACAGATAACATATTAGTCCACCTGCTGGGGCAGTTGTGACCATCGTGGGGGTCACTCTTTCCTCTGATACAGCCTTTACTTGGGTATTCAACTGACCCATGACCCACATTTACTCTACCAGCAGAATTTTGCCAAGGATTTTGCAGCAGACTGGGCCCCCTTACCACTGTCGCTGATGGGGGTGGGTGGTGGCATTCCTACATGGTGCTGTTTCTGAAGTTGCTCTGTTTGTTGAAGACCCTGCCATTGCGTTTGCTATGTAAAGATGTGGGCATGATTGAATAGGAACTGAGGAATTTCTTATGGCAATGGAGAAAGGTGCAAATATCCATGACATGCGTGTGGGGACCATGGCAACAGAGGGGACTGAGCCTACCGGATGTCACATAGTATGCACAGGCATATCACTGAAATCATCTTGGTGACTGGTTGGGGCACACTGAGGCGTTCATGCCATGTACACTGGAGGAGGCCCTTTTTCCCCTCATTCCCTGCTGGCTGTACTGCATCTGGGCAATATGATCCTGCCACTGCTGCTCAAATAGAGTTTGAAAGGGCTGATAAGGGGAGTGTGGCAGCAATTATATTGGCAGGCATCACTGATGGTCTCTAGTGGATGTTCCCTCGAATGGGCAGCAATTTCCTACCCGGCACAGAAACACGTGCATTTTGAGAGTGGACGGCAAAGCAGATACACAGCTTGGGGCATGTGATGGATACATCGGGCTCATGTAAGGCTTTCTGAGAAAATATGCCTTGGGTCTGTGCAATTTTTCACATACTCTCAGGTATGGCACTATGTGAGGTCGCTACCGTGAAAGTCCTTAATGGCAGAGACAGTGGCACAGATACTGCAGTTCTTTGAAATGGGGGAACAGAAATGCCCCTCTATCTCTAACTATTCACAGTAACTGGCTAGGTAGACTCCTCTTTGGATTACTCAGGGGGTCAAGTGATGATGGGCAGAGGAATTGGGCTATTCAGTTGTTCTGGAAAAAACTGGGCATTATGCATTGCATTCCGGAAGTGGTCCTGTCAGCAAAACTGCGGGAGTTGTGGTTTCAGGTGGTTTGTTGTACACACTTCTCCCTACGGTCAGCCTTCCAGAGCCATGTGAGACAGAATGGGAGCTGCCCACGGTGCTCTGTCCCACTTGCAGGCTTGGGGCGCAAATGGTAGGTATGCAGGGAGATTCAGCAGTATTGGCACCGAATACTGCTCTATGTGAACTCACTAGCCGGCCAACAGATGGAATGGTCAGGGGCCCTTGTAGTATTTGATCAGTTAACCTTGCCTCTTCCTAAGGGGTGGTGGATCAGGCTGTTGATATGGAAGGCCTTCATGGTGGGAAAGCTATCCCTCCGGTGGTGGAGAAACTCAGTGGCTTCCATGTTTTGGGAATGGCAGAGTTGCTTATACCAATTTATGCTGCTGGAGTGCTTAGATGCTAGGGGGAATGCAAACCAATGAGTATCATTTATGGTGCTTTGGGAGATAAATAAACACGCTGGCACCTCGGGCATAATGATCTTCTGACTCTTTAGAGGGCAGTAGGGGGGAGAGACATGGGGATGGGGGTGCTTTGGACCCATGGACTGATAGGGACCTGTTCCTAGCACCCTAAGAATTGGTAATTGAAGTATGTGTGCAGTTTGAATGATGTTTATTTATTTAAAAGGATTTCTATACCACCTTCTCCTGTAATCAAGGTGGTCTACACAGCAAACAATTGAAGAATACTAACTTTTTGTGTGTTGTGATGGCGAAGACAGCCAAGTCCCTATGGAAGTGGAAAAAGTACAGCAATTTCCCCTAGGCAGAGGGAAAGGGAAAAAATGCTCAGTTTAAAACTGCAGCTAAGGCTGAAAAAAAAGAACCTGTCAAAAGTTGTTGACCAAAAGCCACGCCCCAGCTCCATAGCAACTGAGGGTGGTGATGCAGCACAGCTGGGGGTGGGGGGGAAAGATACCGGCCAGTCACATGTTTATAAGCCCCAGAGAACAGAGAGAGAGAGACTCACAGGATCAGGAAGATTCTCAAGCTTCCCGGGAGAGGAAGGGAGATTAGCAAGGATCCAAAGAGAGGCAAAGAGATTGCCAGGACACGAGAGGAAGAGAGCTGACTCTGTTTCAGAGGAGGAGTCTGAAAGGGAGCCTCACTCAGGGCACGAGGTTCATGTCTCCAGGAGGAAGAGAGACGAGAAGGCTGCTTTAACCCCGAGACAGCATGGCCAGGGAAAGAGCAAGGAACCCCTGCTAAGGAAACTCCCAAAAGGTAATGCTGATAAAGCTATTAGCCAGAGGTCTCAGGAAGAGTTCCCAGACAGCCAGCTCCAAGAGTTTAACCAGAAGCAAGGTTACAGGAAGCCTCTCAGTAAGGAAGGGTTAAATGTTTTAAAACTGGTTCAGCGTATGCTGAGAGACCAGGAAGTAATTAACAGAGAGAAGAATTCTGTGCACCGAGGGAAAGCACAGCTGCTTGTAGACGACGTCACAGAACACTCTTGCTCAGACTGCGAATCTATGGATATCGGGGAAAACATTCTTTTAAGTGAGCCAGAGGAGCCAATGGAATGTGAGTTATCCCAGATAGTAAAATAAGAGTGTGTGAATATATGTGTTGAAGAAAAACTCCATTTCTTTGCTATGCCTAATGTGTTACAGAGCTAACAAGTTTTAATTAGTATGCTTGCTGCCATGAATGAGACTTGATCAGGAGTGCTGCTAGAAGTCTCAGAAGAACTGATTAAAACCAGTAAAAGCTCTGAAACAAAAGGAGAAAAGTTTAACTGCTGGAATTGATTGCATTGAAGATTTCAATGAACATTTTTGTTTGAAGCACTATGAAGAGAAGCTTTATATTGAATGGAAAGTTTTGTTTGCTGAAGTAAGCAATAGTTTTTTTTCTTACCTGAGTTTCCTGTGAATAAGTGTACCCGTGTTATACCAAGCTTCATTGTGAAGTTCCCGCTACTAAGGGAGGCTAATAAAATATTCCTGCGTTTGCTTTCAAATCTCGGCTCAGCCTTTGCTTTACAACTACACATGCTCTGAACACTACAACTCCCAGAAGCCTTTGCTTTGGAAGTTACTTGAAAGTAACATTCGCTCCCCCTTCACCTCGTCAGGCAGCCGCCTAGGCGGGGGAAGGGCGCGACAGGTGGCGTAGTATTAAGGATCAAGCCTTGGTCACGTGGTCCTAAAAACACCGGATTTACAAGGAAGAAGAAAGAAGAAAAAAGAAAAGAGGAAAAGTGTTTTTTTCTCTCTGGGCTGTGATACAAGCTGCTGCTGGAGAAGGCCGGGATCAACAGCTGAGGATCGGAGTAGAGCAGTTCCTGAGGCCATTCCTGCTGCTTGATAAACCTGAGTCTACACCGGCTTAAGGTAATAGGTATTCATAAGGGAATACAAAAGGATACCAGAGCCGGGTGGGACTGCAGCAGGACAGCGGGGTCAAAGGAGAGAGGGCCTATACATTGAAGGGCCGCACTTGGTGTTCTTTCTCTGTTTTCTCTCGTTTTAGCTACTACCCAGCATGGAGAAGGCGGAGCTACTAAGATGGATGACTAACCAGTTCCAAAAACAACAGGAAATGTCAGCACGGACACTAGAACATACGGCAGCCATGCTCCAGGCAAAGCAGAAACCCTTGTTAGAGAAGATGGACGGTTGGCTGGGCCTGCAGAAACCGACAGCGGAGACATCAAGGACAGTACCAGGTTACTTGGGTGATATCCCAGGGTTGGGCATGTATGGTACTGGTACATTTTCCTTTGGACAGTTAACCAAAGAGGACAATGTGGATGATTTTCTCGCCGCATTTGAGAGGGTAGCCTTGTTATCAGGCTGGGATGAAAAGCAGTGGGCCATACGCCTTGCCGCTTCATTAACTGGGGAAGCGCTAGCGGCGTATAGAGCCATGCCCGTAGAGTTAGCTATGGATTACAAAGAGGTGCAAAAGGCGATAAGAGACCGCCTAGGGCTAAGTCCCATGGTCTACCGCCGCCTTCTGAGAAGCGCCAGGTTAAAGCCCGGTGAAACACCGCGTGCGCTATGCCAACGAATTAAGGGGTTAGCGGTAAAATGGCTAACGCCCGAGACACAGACAAAAGAGTCTTTATTGGATAATATCATATTGGAGCAGTTTATGGACGCTGTTCCGTGAGAGATGAGGTCCTTCCTGATCCTACAAGACTGCAGGATCACAGAGGCAGCGACCGCACTGGCCGAGCGTTACATGGAGGCTAGTGTGGCGAGCCCAGTTAAAGTAGGTGGTCTGTCCTCCGCAGTAAATGTGGCATCAGAAAGGAAGGAAAAACATGTATGGAAAGAAGGTGTGAAAACAATGTCCTTGGCTAAACCTGATTATGTAACCAGGAAATGTTTTGCATGTGGAGAAGAAGGCCATATGAAAAGAAACTGCAGAGCTAGGACAGCATTGATGACCTCCCACTCTGAAGAGAGCGGAGGGGGTTTTCTCCTAGAGGTAGAGGTAGAGGGTGTTCATGTGGAGGCTTTATTGGACTCCGGAGCGGACCAGTCAATGATTTCGAGGAAGCTTTGGAGAGAAATAGCATCCCGGACTGGTCTGACTCTCGAGCCTCAAGAAAGGTCCATAAAGATAAGGTGCATTCATGGGGCAGCCTCATTGTACCCCATTTATACTGTATATGTCAAAGGCTTAGGGATAAAGCGCCAAATACCAGTTGCAGTAGTCCCCAGGCTCCCACAAGCACTAGTCCTGGGAAGTGATTGGCCCCAGTTCAGGCGTGGGATGGCAGAGGGTCTTCAGAGCAAGGCAGGTAAAGTGTCCACTTTAGCACCACCCAAACCCAAGAAAGAAACCTCATCAGGGGCTTCACCTCATTTGGAGGGGGGGAGAGTACCCCGGGTAAAGGAGAGTGAGGGAGAGCAAGTCCCACCTATACGTATAGGGAGCATTAAGGCCAAGCCAGTCCCTCAACCATTATTTGGAACCCAGCAGCAACAGGCAAAAGGGGAGGTAGCTAGGAAGGAGGACACCCCTAAGAAATGCCCATTTGTTCTTAGGTTTTGTCGCACTACCCCCAATGCCAAAGTTCCTAAGCGGGCTACCCAGATGGCAGCTGGATTTGACCTGTGTAGTGCCGAGGAGACAGTTGTTCCCCATCAGGGAAAAGCCCTGGTAGAGACAGGTATACAAGTGCAAATACCCCCAGGTTGTTATGGGCGTCTTGCACCCCGTTCAGGCATAGCCTGGAAGAATTTTATAGATGTAGGCGCCGGCGTAATCGATCCGGACTACCGAGGGATGATTAAGGTCCTACTCTTTAACTTTGCCAAGGAGGATTTCAGGATAAACATAGGGGATCGTATAGCCCAGATGATTTGTGAGTGGGTGGGTTTTCCGGCCCTGGAGGAGGCAACGGAATTAACTCCTACCACCAGGGGGACCGGAGGTTTTGGATCCACCGGTAAAACAGCGGTGAAAGGTTTAGCTGCCAGTTGTGAGGTGACCGAGGAGGAGGATCTAGGCCCGCAATTACCCGATTGCAAGGCAGATCCAGTCCCCAGGTTAGGGGAGGAACTTTCCTGGTCCCAGCAGCAGGAGGTATTAGGGCTATTAAGGAAGTATCCCGATGTGTTAACGCCTATTCCAGGTGAGACAAGACTCGTGGCTCACGAGATTGTTACCCTTCCAGGGGAGATAGTACGCCAGAGACCCTACCGGTTGCCTGAGGCAAAATGCCAAGAGGTAGTTTCCCAAGTGCAGGACATGATTAAGATGGGGATAATCGAAGAATCCCATAGCCCCTGGAACAGCCCCATAGTGCTGGTACCCAAGCCAGACGGGACAATGCGGTTTTGCATTGATTTCCGCAAGGTGAATGCCATCTCCCGGTTTGACGCCTATCCCATGCCCAAGATAGAAGAGTTGCTGGACAAATTAGGCCAGGCGTCTTACCTGACTACCCTTGATATGACCAAGGGGTATTGGCAGATTCCCCTCACCAGGGAATCTCGCCCAAAGACCGCATTCAGTACCCCTATTGGTTTGTACCAGTTTCGTCGCATGCCTTTTGGATTGCATGGGGCGGCTGTGACTTGCCAGCGATTAGTTGATGTCATCCTTCGTCCTCATCAACAATACGCGACCGCATACATGGACGACATAGTGATCCATAGCTCTCGCTGGGACAAGCACTTGGCACGCATTGAGGCAGTTTTAAAGACCTTGCGTGGTGCGGGTATTACTTTAAACCCGGCCAAGTGTATGTTTGGGGGAAAGCAAGTAAAGTATTTAGGACATTTGGTAGGGCGGGGCACAGTAAAACCCCTGATAGAGAAGGTAGAGAGTGTTAGGACATTTCCTAGGCCCTTGACAAAAAGGCAACTCCGTGGGTTTTTGGGTTTAATCGGCTATTACCGCCGATTTATTCCCCATTTCGCTACCAAGAGCGCTGCCTTAACAAAGGGGCTGAAGAAAAATGCACCTAACCAGGTCAAATGGTTAGTGAAAGCAGAACAGGCCTTTTCTAGTCTAAAGGAAGAGCTATGTCAGGCACCCATATTAAGGGGGGTGGATTTTAGTAAATCCTTTATCGTACAGACAGACGCCTCGGACACAGGGTTAGGCGCTGTGTTGTCCCAAACATTTGAGGGAGAGGAACATCCGATTATGTTCCTCAGGAGAAAATTGACACCACCAGAGAGGAAATACTCGGTAGTGGAAAGGGAATGTCTGGCCATAAGGTGGGCGGTGGACGCCTAACGTTTTTATCTGACAGGCCGCAAGTTTTTATTAGTAACGGATCATGCCCCGTTACGCTGGCTAAATCAGATGAAGGATCATAATCCCCGTCTTACCCGTTGGTACATGGCCTTACAGGCGTACGACTTCCATATAGAGCATAGGGCTGGGAAGTTACACACCAATGCTGACGCCCTTTCCCGTATTACGTGTTGTGCTGAAGAAAAAGCGCCAGCCCGTAATATCTTAAGTGGGGGGATATGTGATGGCGAAGGCAGCCAAGTCCCTATGGAAGTGGAAAAAGTACAGGCAATTTCCCCTAGGCAGAGGGAAAGGGAAAAAAATGCTCAGTTTAAAACTGCAGCTAAGGCTGAAAAAAAAGAACCTGTCAAAAGTTGTTGACCAAAAGCCACGCCCCAGCTCCATAGCAACTGAGGGTGGTGATGCAGCACAGCTAGGGGCGGGGTGGAAAGATACCGGCCAGTCACATGTTTATAAGCCCCAGAGAACAGAGAGAGAGAGACTCACAGGATAAGGAAGATTCTCAAGCTTCCCGGGAGAGGAAGGGAGATTAGCAAGGATCCAAAGAGAGGCAAAGAGATTGCCAGGACACGAGAGGAAGAGAGCTGACTCTGTTTCAGAGGAGGAGTCTTAAAGGGAGCCTCACTCAGGGCACGAGGTTCATGTCTCCAGGAGGAAGAGAGACGAGAAGGCTGCTTTAACCCCGAGACAGCATGGCCAGGGAAAGAGCAAGGAACCCCTGCTAAGGAAACTCCCAAAAGGTAATGCTGATAAAGCTATTAGCCAAAAGTCTCAGGAAGAGTTCCCAGACAGACAGCTCCAAGAGTTTAACCAGAAGCAAGGTTACAGGAAGCCTCTCAGTAAGGAAGGGTTACATGTTTTAAAACTGGTTCAGCGTATGCTGAGAGACCAGGAAGTAATTAACAGAGAGAAGAATTCTGTGCACCGAGGGAAAGCACAGCTGCTTGTAGACGATGTCACAGAACACTCTTGCTCAGACTGCGAATCCATGGATATCGGGGAAAACATTCTTTTAAGTGAGCCAGAGGAGCCAATGGAATGTGAGTTATCCCAGATAGTAAAATAAGAGTGTGTGAATATATGTGTTGAAGAAAAACTCCATTTCTTTGCTATGCCTAATGTGTTACAGAGCTAACAAGTTTTAATTAGTATGCTTGCTGCCATGAATGAGACTTGATCAGGAGTGCTGCTAGAAGTCTCAGAACAACTGATTAAAACCAGTAAAAGCTCTGAAAGAAAAGGAGAAAAGTTTAACTGCTGGAATTGATTGCATTGAAGATTTCAATGAACATTTTTGTTTGAAGCACTATGAAGAGAAGCTTTATATTGAATGGAAAGTTTTGTTTGCTGAAGTAAGCAATAGTTTTTTTTTCTTACCTGAGTTTCCTGTGAATAAGTGTACCCGTGTTATACCAAGCTTCATTGTGAAGTTCCCGCTACTAAGGGAGGCTAATAAAAATATTCCTGCGTTTGCTTTCAAATCTCGGCTCAGCCTTTGCTTTACAACTACACATGCTCTGAACACTACAACTCCCAGAAGCCTTTGCTTTGGAAGTTACTTGAAAGTAACATTCGCTCCCCCTTCACCTCGTCAGGCAGCCGCCTAGGCGGGGGAAGGGCGCGACAGTGTGCATGCAGTAATAACCAGTGAATGCGTGTGTGTGTGTAGGGTGGCATTGATTTGTGGTCGGCTATTTACAGCGTGCACTATTTTACAATACTATGTACATGAATGATAAGGGAGGGGGGTTGGTCTGTAGTTCTAGTTGGCGGGCAGGTTATGTGACGTCACTGTAGTGTTCAATGAAGAGGGTTGTCTTGAGCTGTTTCCGAAAGTCCTTGATGTCTGTTGCCGGTCGTTGGTCATCAGGGAGGGTGTTCGAAATTGCAGGTGCAGCCAGCGATAGAGCTCATTTTACTGTGTCCTTGTGTAACTTGATTAAGTCTTTTGGTGTATTGATGAGGAAGGAGGTGCCTCTCCTCCTCGGTCTTGTGCTGCTGTCGGATTGTATGAGTGGTTGTAGGCTGAGTGCTGAGGTCTGTCTGATTTTGAATATGTTTATGACTGTCTTATATCTGATGCGGGAGCTGATTGTGAGCCAGTGGAGATTTTTTAGAATGGGGGTGATGTGATCTTGTCTTGATGAGCCAGACATTGTGCGTGCTGCTGTGTTTTGAGCCATTTGCAGTGGCCTGAGTGTCTTCTTTGTTAGGCCAAGATAGATTGGGTTCCAGAAGTCTAGGATTGGTGCCTGACAGACTGTGCGGAAGTGTTCCTGAGAGAGGAGGGACTTGAGGCGTCGGATTAGTCTCATCTTGTGTTATGCATTTTTGGTGGTTCTGCTGATGTGTGATTGTAGGTTCAGATCTTTGTCAAGAGTCACTCTGAGGTATTTCACTTTTGGTTTTATGGGTATTGTGTTCTTTATCTTGATGGTGGGCGGAGGGACGAAGTTGGTGTTTCGGGTGATAAGTGCCTTGGTCTTGCTGTAATTTATGGTCAGGTTGTTGTCTTGAAACCAATTGGTCATATGCATGAGACAGTCTGTTATTTTGGTGTAGTCTGGGTTGTCGAGGGTGACTTGTGTGCATATCATGATGTCATCGGCATAGATTGTGTATTGTATTTTGTGTTCTTTCATGATGTTGCAGATCGGTTGAATGTAGAGATTAAATAATAGCGCCGATAGGGCGGATCCTTGTGGGATGCCTTGCTTGACTTTTATGGGTCGGGATGTGTTGGGGCCGACCTTGACCTGTATTTGTCTGTCTGTTAGGTATGAGTCAAACCACCTCAGGGTGGGTCTGTGAAGTCCAATCTTCTGTAGTCTTGCTAGTAGAGTTCTGTGATCCACTGTGTCGAACACTGATGAGATATCTATGAAGATCATAAGTATTCCATTCTTGCCGTTGTCTATGAGGTGTATTATGTTGTTAAAGAGGTATAACAGGAGTATTTAAACTCCATGGTTGGGGCGGAAACCATGTTGAGGATGAAGTCTCCCAATAGTAGCAGAGGTTTGTGGTTTGTGTTGACTGCACAGACATGAGCTAGCCTCCACGCTAGAAGCTCTGGTGGCACATGTGGAGCTCTGTAGATGAGGCACAGGGCCATCCGTTTGTTCTCCACAGTGATGGTGTTGCATTGGTTTGTGTTTAAGGCACTTTGGGACTTAAGCTTTAGGCTGTTCTTTGTGATGATCAAAGCCCCTTCTCGTCTCCGGTGTGTGCATGGGCAGTTGAATGTGGAGTAGTTGGAGGGCACTAATTGATTAAGGAGTACATTGTCAGTGGGGGTGAGCCATGTTTCTGTGATGCAAAGTATGTCAGGTTGCTGATCTTCTATGTGGTCTTCTAGCGTGTTAATTGTATTTCGTATGGATCTGGCGTTGATGAGTTCTATTGAGCAACGGCCAGGGATGGGAAGGGGAGGGGGCTGGGTTTAGGGAGGAATAACTCAGAAAAATGTAAAATCTTGTATGTGACTTGATATATTCAGATGAAGCGTAAGAGTTCCCACAACACCCAGTTGTTGTATTTTACTTGACTGAATATACATTATATTTAAACAAAGACAAAAAAAACCCTAGAACAAATATTTGGCTATCATAACTGACTCTGTGACAGACACTGATAATGAAAATGCAATCAAAAGACATCAGGGCTTCCAAACCTGTAGGACGAATCTTTCAGGGTTGGTCCTGGACTGGACTGGGCTAGTCTAGCATGATTCAAGGAAATAAAATGATCAGATATGTAAACTCCTTCATCATCCTGTTATAACAATCCAGATGAGTGAGACACCCTGAGTCCTGACTGTATAAGTGGAAGAAAGCACTGTAGACAGAACTTCCTTGCCAAAGGCACCATCCACAGACACCAAGGAGCGAGACTCGCAATGGATGTTCAACAAATTTATTAAGGGGTACAGGGTATCCACACCCAAAACAGGCCGTGTTTCAGCTCTCGCCTTCCTCAGGAGTGTAAAAGGCACTAAAAGCAATACAAATCCATATAAACATGAATATAATAAATAAAAACAGAAAAACAATAATATTAAAAATGATATTAGTAAATTCAAGCTATAACACAACTGAATAATAGCTATTCAAAATAAAAAAAATACATACATACATACGCCAGCAGTGATATGATAAATATACTGCTCATGTTTAGGTGAATTAAAAACTTACAAATATATAATCAAAAAGGAATCCAATAGTGCTACCCACAAAGGGCTAATCTAAAAGTAAAAATAATGAAAACTGAAAGCTCTAACTGCTATGCATAGTGATAGTGAAAGAATAATATGTCAAACAAGAAATATATATGACAATTAGGTAAGAATTACTACTATGTTCACTCCCATTAAAAAAACTCTATAAAATAAAATCAACAAGTTAAACGACCTCCTCAATAGTGTGCATCAACTTCTAGCAACATAACTGCTTGACAGTTAAAAGCATCGCTGCTAGCGGCGTTCTTCAAATCTAAACTTTGGCTCCAAAAAGTGCAGTGTTCAACAGATTCAAAACAGCATGTATTTAATCTGAAAACCAGTGTGCTGTCCTTTAAAAACTAGCAAAACACCCCAAAATAAATAAGTAGTTGTAAAAGACCTTTAAATAAAAGAATGTTAGTGAGCAATGCACTAAGCATCATCGGAGAGTCGTCTAAAATTCAATAGAAACCACCTCAATACCAGATAAAACAACTGATAACATAACCACATAGACAGACTTCTTAAAGCTATCTTAAGATCAACAAATAACAAAGTCCTAATTTTTTTAAAACCACCTTAATTAAAAGCTGGCTAAATTCACAGGGTTTTAAAACAAATGTTCCTTATGAATACCACAGAACAGTTAAAAACAATTGAAGAGGATTTGTGCAGGGGACCATGCATGGACACCAAACTTGTATGCAAATGCTAAACCATGTATGCAATAAAGGAAATAAATACAAGTTAAAAGTGAGACTAGATTAAGGGGCTTGTTTACAAAGCCGCGGTAGTGGTTCGCGATCGCGATCGCAGCCGCGGCCCCATTGAAATCAATGGGGCCGCGGCTCCGATTACGATCGCAAACCGCTACCGCGGCTTTGTAAACAAGCCCCTAATTGTCTATAGAATCCTCCAAAGATTACCTGACCATGAACATATGCCATCCATATTTTACAAACAAGAGATAAAAATAGGGACATACGTGGCAGATAAGCTATGCTAAAAACCACTTTCAATCAATTATAATAAAACCATGAATGATGATGATGGGAAGTGGGTGAAGGCATCCCACAGATAAAAAGCAATTAAAAAAAAACAAGTTAAAAAAGAAAAATAGAAAAAGTAAATATTAAAAATTAAAAAACAGGGAGTCAGAGGTGGTTGAAAAAAAACCCACACTAAATGAATACAAGTCTGTTGTTAAAAAAAACAAACTGGAGAGTAAGAATGACAATAAAAATAAAACGGAAAACACCAATATCAAAAACCTTGTTAAAAATACCCAATATAGTGATGATGATATACTAATCAAATGATCATTAAAAATAAGAAACACCACAAAATAAAAGTAATAAATAAATAAAAAATCAATATTTATTTATATATCTTAAAAAGGAGGGAGGAGAGAGGTGAAGAGGGGAGGTGGGAGAGGGAAAGGAGGGAAAGAGAGAACGTAACAGACTCATGAGCCCAAAAAACCTTCCTAAAGAAAAACGGACAAATCAGTTTCTTGATTTAAACCATTAGGTTGTACAGTATTCAAACTAAATATATAGCGTTGCTCCATACATAGCAAAACCTTTTCTATATCTCCTCCCTCCCCTCCCCTCCAGTTTTCTTTAACCTTTTTAATAACAAAAAAACCTCAAATCTGACAGCTTGTGCGGTATATTCTTCCAGTGTGGGACTAATGGTTTGTCTGTAAGTCCCCGCTTCAAACAGCTCCTGTGCTCTACAATACGAGTGTGCATGCTACATTTATTTTGTCTATATACGATTTCATGGTGGGTCCTGGACTGGACTGATCTAGCATGATTAAAGGAAATAAAATGATAAAATATGTAAACTTCTCCTTTATCATCCTGCTAGAATAGTCCAGATGAGTGAAGCATACCCAGTCAGGACTCAGCATAAGTGGAAGAAAACACTTTAGACAGAACTTCCCTGCCAAAGGCACCATCCACTCCAACTCCCACATTCAACCTGTAGTGCTTCATCCAGCAGACAACTGGGGACTTGACTGCTGTCTTTCCTTTAGTGCTGTGTCTCAGATGCCTTTTTCTTCCAGTCGCCTCAGGAGTAGCACATGGCATACTGAGTCAAATGCCGCGGCTATATCCTTGAATACGAGGGTGAACCCATGGCGAATGTTATCAATTCCAGCAATTATGTTGCTGAATAGGGTGGTGAGTAGGGTTTCCACACCATGGGATTACCTGAATCCATGCTGGCTCGGGTCCAGTGGGGCGGTGTCGTCGATGTGCTGTTGAATTTGGGTTGGGCTTATTTTTCAATTATCTTAGCTTGAAGGGGTATACTAGCTATAGGCCTGTATGAATCAACCTTATGGGGGTCAAGTTTATTATTCTTTAGCAGAGGTCTAATGGATGTGTGCTTGAGACTCTGGGGGAAGGATCCTGTTGTGAATGACAGCTCCATGAGTTTGGCTATGAATGGGCTAAAGTCACTACATAGTTCTTTTATCCAGAATGCCGGGCATGGGTCCGTTTGTGCAGTGGTGATATTGATTGAAGTGATAGTTTCCTCGATGCACTTCTTGGATGGGGTAGCGAAGATGGTCAGTGGTGTTGAGTGGGTTAGCTCTTGCACAGGTGTTGGTGCTGAGGACTTGTTGATCTGACATAGTTTTGATTGCAGAAAATCTGCAAAATCTTGAGGGTGGATCACGGTTGTTTGCCCGGGGCCAGGCTCTTTCGTTAGGTTCTTAACGAGATTGAACAGGTCATGTGGTTTGCTTAGTGAGCATTTTAGAGTATCAGCGTGAGATTGTCTCATTCTCTCTGTTATTGCTTCCCGATGCTTTGTCAGGTGGAGGTTATATGTTCTCTGGTCTGCCGAGGAGCGTGATCGCCACCAGCGTCTTTCCAATTTCCTTAGGTGAAGGAGTGATGCTCTCAGTTCAGCTGAATACCAGGATGCTGTGGCCCTTTTTCTGGTAGACTTATTTGATGTTGGGCGTTGTGCAATGGCACTGAGGCTGGTGTTCCAGCTGGAGATCATCTCATCTAGGCTAGTCGGTGTAGAGGTGAGGAGCAAATGGGTACTACTTAGGACAGTGTCCTTGTCGAATGGTCGAAAACTTCTTGAGGGTGCACAATTATTGGCACTCAGACTTCCGGAAGTCCTCTGGCAGTGGTTGGACACAGGCATTTGAAAAATGATTAACTTGTGGTCAGACCAGGGTACTGTGGTGGCTGATGGAGTGGGGACGTGGGCAGAGTCGAAGACTGTCAGTGGGGCAAATATCAGGTCCAACATGTTTCCTTTCATGTGAGTGGGTTTATTTATTATTTGCTTGTATCCGAGTTCCTTTATGGCTTCGAAGAAGGCTGCAACATGTGTGTCTTGCAGTGTTGGTAAGTTGGAATCGCCTAGTACCCAAATAAGGGTGCGTGGGTTTGGGGGATTGCTGGCAAGGTCTAATATTAATGGGAGGTCATCAGGGGAATTTGCTGGTGCTCTGTATAGCAGGCTTATGGAGCAGTGCTTGTTGGCTATGGTAACTATATCAAGGTGAGTTGTGCTGGTGGCGTTGTTCAAGTGGAATTGGAGGTCTGATTTGGAGAGGATAAGTACTCCTCCACCCCTTTTGCTGTCTCTGTGGCAGCAGTGTATTACAAAGTCAGTAGGTAGGAGATGGTTGATGAGTACAGAGTCATCACTAGATAACCATGTCTCAGTGATCAATAGTATGTCAAGGATATAGCGGGATAACATGTCTGAGATAAGCGGCCATTTCTTCCAGAGCCTCGTCTTTCTCCCATGGATCTCAGGTAACTAAACATAAGAGCCGGTCTTCAAAGGGTAGATCTCCTTCCAAGCATCGAGAAGCCATTGGCATTGCCCTTGAGGAAACTATACCGGCAAAAACAGCCCTGGCTGGAGGCTTCAGCCTCCAAAGCACTAACGGGGCTCCAGGATGTTCTCGAGACCTAGACCTCAGCAGAACTACTGGTGCCATGCTCAGGGGTTCCGGTCGCTTCTACTGGTACCAACACCCAGGCATCGGCAGTGTCGATAGACCAGAGATTCCTCGCTGTTGAACGCAGTCTTGCAGCTCTCCTTACAGCTACGGTACCATTGACACCGCTACTGACGGTTCAGTGGGCACCGGTACTGACACCGGTGCTGGTACCAGCACCGATGGTACCGGCTCCGGTGGGAATTCTGCCCATGCCGACTTTTTTGGGCATCGACAGTTCGGTACCGGACCAACTCGGTGGCGACTTTGATCGATACCGATACCGTGCTTTGCATGAACATCGGGATCAGAGATGCTTCGAATCTTCCGATTCTGATGACTCTGATAACTCGGTCGGTAGCAGAGTACTTCTTCCGTAAGTCTCCTCTTCTCCTCAACGCAGAATGTCTCCTCCGGAGGACATGTCTTTTCAGGATTTTATTTGTGATGTGGCCTGAGGCCTATCAATCATGGTAGCTCCTGAAAAAGAAACTAGAGCAAAGGAATTAGAAATACTCCAATAACCTAAGGCTCCCAAAGAGGCAGCTACCCTATCCATTCATGAAATTCTTCATGATTTGATGCTCAGAATGTGGGAAACACCTCTGACCACATCTCCTCATTCTAGGAGACTCGGTACTATGTATCGAGTTCCACCATGTCCTGGTTTTCAAAAGACTCAGCTGTCACACCATTCAATGGTAGTGGAATCAACCATGCGTAGGATGAAAAGTGCAAAAAGGCATGCATCCAATCCTCCAGGTCGTGAATGCAGGACCCTTGACGCCTTTGGGCATTGAACATTTCAGGCTTCCAGACTTTCAGCTAGGATCAGCTCATCTATTTTATATATGGGAATGTTCCTCAAAGAAGTCACAGGAGACTTTGAGCTTATGAGCCCCCTTCTCCCTGATGATAAATGACAAGACTGCTTACTCTTGTCAAGCATGCTCAAGACGTTTCCAAATTTGTAAATTGTGCAGCCTTTGACTGCTTTGAATGCATCAGCAGCACTTCGGCTATTGCCATTGGTGCACGTTGGCTTGCCTGGCTTCAGGCATCAGACTTGGAGACTGGGGTACAGGACAAATTAGGAAACATCCCTTGCACAGGAGAAATCCTCTTTGGCAAGAATTGGCAGGAAAAGGCTAACGAGATAGATACTGACAATCTCACTGTAGACAGATTGTCAAAATCTACAGCCACTCCAGCCAAAAAGAAGCCCTATAAAAAAACCCTTTTTCAGCAAAAAGAGGAGGTTTTACCATCCTATACCCAGCAAGGGCAAGCTCAGGGTCAAGATGCCCAAAAGAGACAACAGCAACAATCCAGACAACAAAAGAAGCCAAAAGAGCAGAGAGCTTAACCAGCTCCACAGGCTCAGCCCCCTCAAGGGCTTTGACTCCTTCCTAGAGAGCTTAGCTTTCCTGCCTTTGAAGGGTCCAGAAGCCCTAAACATTCCAGGCAGGTTGTGTCATTTTGTCAACAGATGGCACCAAATAACAGCAGAAAATTGGAATCTGTCCATTGTAGGGGAGGGGTACAAGCTTCATTTTCACAGCATGCCCCCTCCTACAATCATAAGATAGTTGAATTCCCAAACCTCTCCAGACAATCTACTGGATCAAGAGGTTTCAACACTCCTTGCTCAGGAAGCAATAGAGGAAGTGCCCATTCCCCAACAGGGTACAGGGTTCTACTCCCCCTATTTTCTTATTCCAAAGAAAACAGGAGGACACAGACCGATTCTAGACTGCAGAGAATTGAACAAATATCTGTTCTGAGAAAAGTTCAAAATGATTTCTCTGGGAACTCTTCTGCTGTACCTTTAAAGTCAGGTTTGGATTTGCTCTCTAGATCTAAAGGATGCATATACTCATATTCTGATCCATCCAGATCACAGGAAATTCTTACAATTCCTTTTCAAGGGAAAACACCTCCAATATAGGGTTCTTCCTTTTGGTCTGGCTTCGGCACCAAGAGTATTCACAAAATGCATGGCAGTAGTAGCTGCATTCCTGCAAACCCTAGGGATATTTGTCTTCCCTTACTTGGACGACTGGCTCATTCGAACTCCCACGATTCCAGAAGCCAGCTCTGCGCTGTTTCGCACAATGCGAATTCTCAAATACTTGGGTTTGGTCATAAACTTCCCAAAATCCCAACTTGTTCCTTCTCAGACCCTGGAGTTCATAGGGGCTTGTTTAGATACCAGACAGTCAAGGGCTTTCCTCCCACAGCCCCGCTGTCTTCGCATAATGCAACTAGCTTCTCAAGCAGCAGGGTAGTCCTCCCTAACTGCTCGAGAACTGCTGCAGTTACTGGGACATATCGCATCCACAGTTCATGTAGTTTCCTCTGCTCGCCTCTACATGCGAGCAGCCCAGTGGACACTATCCACACAGTGGACACAGGCCACAGGACGTCTGTCAGACAAGATATCAAACTCACAATGACTGATCTTGTCCCTACAATGGTGGCAATCACTGGAGAATCTTTTAGTGTTGTCTCCTTTCCAACAACCCCCATTCCAGGCCACCCTAACAGATGCATCACAGGTGAGATGTGGAGCACACCTGCACCATCTCTCCACCCAGGGTACCTGGACTCCACAGGAGACTTGTCTTCAAATAAACCTCCTAGAACTCAGAGCAATCTATCTAGCTCTTTGAGTATTCCATGCCCAGTTCAGCTACAAGACAGTCCTAGTCCAAACGGATAATCAAGTAGCCATGTTCTACGTGAACAAGCAGAGTGGAACAGGCTCTCTGTCATTATGCAATGAAGCTTTACGACTATGGGCCCTCACCAGACAGCATCAAATTCACCTTCTCATGGTATATCTTCCAGGCATTCAAAACCTTTGGGCAGACAAACTCAGCCGAGTACTGCTGCCTCACGAATGGTCTTTCCACCTAGACCAGGTGATAGATATTTCACATCTGGGGAACTCCAGATATAGACCTCTTTGCAAGTCCAATGAATGCCAAACTTCCCCGGTTCTGTTCCAGAATTCTGGCTCACAATTGCCAGGCAAGGGGCGTCTTCCTCCTTCACTGGGGTCAAGACTTCCTCTATGCCTTCCCACCCATTCCCCTCATCCCCAAAACATTCTTCAAGCTTCAGAGAGACAGAGGTCGTATGATCCTCATAGCGCCACAGTGGCCATGACAAACGTGGTATCCCCTGCTTCTACATCTCTCTCAAGCTGCACCTCTGGAGTTAGGGTGTGCTCCATACCTTCTCTCCCAAGAGAAAGGGATGCTATGGCACCTGAATCCCCAGTCCCTGCATCTCAGGGCCTGGTTGCTGAAAGCCTAGACCTGCAGGATCTTAACCTTTCCCAACAGATAAAGGATGTCCTTCAGGCTTCCAGAAATCCTTCCACAAGATGTTCTTATGCCTTCAAGTGGAAACGTTTTACTATATGGTGTTCTCAAGAGGGCTTAAACCCCCTTGTGATGCCTTTGGAATCGGTACTAGAGTACCTACTTCATTTATAAAATTCTGGTCTAAAGACAAATTCAGTAAGAGTCCATCTTAGGGAACCAACAGAGGGGAGAGAAGAATGCCTTCCGCAATAAATTGTTGAAAAGTAGCGGAGGACAAGGACCAGAGCCAACACAAGGATTGTCCAAAAATCTTTATTGAAGACCCATCTTAGTGCAATTGCAGCTTCCTATAAGCCTCTAAATCGACAGCCAATTTCCTCTCATCCACACATAGCAAGATTTATGAGAGGTCTTCTATTAACAAAGCCTCCCATCAGGCCACCACTGGTGGCATGAGATTTAAATCTAGTTCTTGGGCAGCTCATGAAACCACCCTTTGAACCTTTAGCTGCTACAATCCTAAAGTTTTTATCATGGAATGTGATCTTCCTATTTGCAATCACCTCCGCTCGTCACATTAGTGAACTGCAAGCTTTAGTGGCTGATCCCCCTTATACAAGTTTTCACCATGATAAGGTTGTTCTCAGAACTCATCCACATTTTATGCCAAAGGTGGCTTCGCCTTTTCATTTAAATCAATCGATTTACCTTCCTATATTTGTTCCGAGGCCTCATGCTTCTAATGCAGAAAGGACCCTTCATACTTTGGACTGTAAAAGTGCCTTGGCTTTTTACCTACACAGAACACAGCATTATAGAAAGTCTTCTCAACATTTTGTTGCTTTTGATTGTAGTCATTTGGGACTTCCGGTCTCCAAAAGGACTCTATCTAAATGGATTGCACAATGCATATCCTTTACTTATGAGAGTAAGTGTCTTCCTCTTCAAGGCCATGTCACAGAACATAATGTGAGAGACATGGCAGCCTCTATGGCTAACCTTCACTCTGTGTCTATCGATGACATCTGTTGAGCAGCCACCTGGGCTTCGGTGCACACCTTCACAGCCCACTACTTCCTAGATAAAGCATCCCATCGGGATGCTTTCTTTTGCCAGGCTGTTCTTCAACATCTCTTTCAGACTTAATTCAGCTCCTACCCACCAACCCTGGTAGGATGCCAGAGATCCATGGGAGGAAGCATGGCCCACCTCACTATAGGTGGCAGCTTCCTGGGGCCATCTCCCCAGCATCTTCAGCTTGGGAGTCCCCATGCTTGTTCCTGGAGATGGCGTAGTTACTCACCTGTAACAGGTGATCTCCGGGAACAGCAGGAATTTAGTCTTCACAACCCACCTACCTTCCCTAGGAGTTCTCTCTCTATTTCTCTGTCTCTTTCCTCTCTCCCTCTATCTTTTCACTCAGCTACAAACTTAACTGAAGAGGGACAGTTGGAAAGGCGGGAAGGCAGCGCGCATGTGCTGAGGGATGCTCCCAAAAGCTTTCCTATTGGACGGTGGGGAGTGTTCCTGTGCAGACTCCATCGGTACCAATACCCATCTGTGAAGACTAAATTCCTGCTGTTTCTGGAGATCACCTGTTACAGGTGAGTAACTACGCTATATTACAAAGTGGATGTTCTCCGCGGATTACGCTACCATTATGTGCGACACCCCCCCCCCCCCCCCCACCGATGCACACTGGGTGGAGCTTGACCTGCCTGGATAGCCCCTTACTGAACTTTTGAAGATATCCTGTGCAGTCTGTAGCGTACTGAGGGTCATTTGTTTCTGTACCCCTTCCTTCAGGTGTGTGCCCAGGTTTGTAAAAAGAGGGAGTAAATTGTTTGTTTTTTCTGAAAGTACAAATAGCAGACTATCTTCCCTTTAATAACTTATTTGCTGCATTGCATCAAACCTGTCAGTCGAAGGGCATTTACAGATCTGCTAGAACATGGCATTTGCATGAGTATGGTGGAGCTGTAGGAAAAAAGTGGGTTGGGCATCCCCTTCTACCAATATTTCCAGCTGTGATACTTCCTTAACGCACTGGCCACTGCACCCAGCTTACCCACCAGTCCACTAACTTGGCACGTGTTTTGTTTCATAGGGTTGAATATTGGGAGGGATTGCTCTCCCGTATTTATCGAGCTTTGTTAGACTTGTATGTCTCTCAGTTGGATCTGCAAATGGAAGCCTGGCTTCAGTTGCTGGGCAGAACTTTTACTCCAACAGAGTGACGCACTATACATAGGAAAGGATACCGATGTGTATGGAATAGAAACTGTCGCCAGACTCTATTTGAACTTCTGATGCAGACCTATGTGACCCCTGTTGAAATGGCTCGATGTGGCTTGCGGGTGGAGGGTGACTACTGGAGGGGTTGTGGACAAGTGGGTACCATTTAACCAATGTGGTGAGCATGCCCCTGAATGTCTAACACTTGGCTGAAAGATTGAATGCACTGTCCACAATGACTGCTTTTGTTGGCTGGTGACTTAACTCAGTAAACAGCAACTTGTGCATCTTGCTGGGATTATTTCTTTCTATGTGCATCATTTTTTATTTATCAACATTCAGTTTCATCGGACATTTAGATGCTGAATCTCCTAGTCTCACAAGAACCTTCCTAATACAAATCTTCACAATCCGCTGCTGTTTTAACATCTTTGAATAATTTTGTCTCATATGTAAATTTGAACACCTAGTTCATCACTCCTTTCTCCATATCATATGGTATATGAATATGCTGAAGAGCATAGACACTTAGAAAAGGACTGCAGATAAAGTCTATAATGACTATCAGGTCTGCCCTTCCATGCCAACTACTAAGCTCTACAATTCATTTATCTCTCTGAGATCATCCGTGCTTGTACTGTGCCTTCTTGAATTCAGATGTGTCGTCATCTTTACGACCCCCACTGGGAGACTACTCCACGCATACACTACCTTTTCCATAAAGAAATATTTCCTTGGGGTGTTCCATTATTGCCCCCTTTATCTTGTGGATATCTGACCATTTATGGTAGTTCTGTTCTTTTTCCCATCTTTTTAATTCATGACTCTTCGTATTTCTAAAGATTTTCTCATGAGGTACTTTGTCAAATGCCTTTTGAAAATCCAAATATACCATATCAACAAGCTTGACTTGGTTCAGTATGCCTTCGGGAATCCATGCTGACACACTCCCATTAAGCCAAGTCTGTCTATATGGTCAGTATAGCTTCAACCATTCTGTCTGGCACTGATGTCTAACTCATCAGTCTATTGTAGTTCCCATATGACCCCTTGAGGTACTTTTACAAATTGTAATTACATTGGCCACCCTCCAGTCCTCTGGATTACTAGCAACAAGTTAGCAATACCTTCTTTGAGCTCTTTCAAGACTTTGAGGTGAATACCATCTATTCCTGGTGATTTGTTGCTCTTTTGCTTGCCAGTTTGATCTATTACATTTTCTAGGCTTAGTTATGTGATTTTAGTTGCTGTATAACATCAGTCAATGAAGGTTTCTGGTGCAGGTATGAGAGACAGCATTGTAGGAAAGATGTGGCTTTTACTTGTTCAGGAATGATTCCACAACTTTCACGTCTGGGTTTGGCAATTTATTTATTTATTTATTTTATTTTAGTATACATTTGTATACCGCTACTTCCAGTGATCAGCAGCGGTTTGATTACAGATTGGAAATTGTCAAATCATGACAGGAAATTTTTGAGGTATAAACACATTGATTAGACAGGAAAGCACAGCACACAGAGAACTATTTTACAGGGAACATGGGCTATGGAGGGTTAAGTGGCTTGCCCAAGACCACAAGGAGCACCTGTGGGACTAGAAACCCCAGTCCTTCCGGCCCAAGGTTGCTGTCCTCTAGTGGGATTTGAACCCCCGACCTTCCGGCCCGAAGTACCTTGCCCCAACCACTAGGCCACTCCTCCTTTCAATGACCCAGCTGAGAGCGCCTAATAATCAATATAATTTATTGCAAAAATAGCATTAGCAGCAAATACGCTAGCAGCACTTTCACTTTTTAGCAAAGCAGTTACTTTATAACAAAGCTAATATAAATTTCTCTAACAAAACCTAAACACCAGGCAAGGCTTGCAATTCACAATACCAAAGACGTTTCTCTCTAGTTTGCCTCAAAATGCCAAATCAAAGAAATAACCCACAGTTGTGCAACCTGTTTTAGCCTGAAAATGATGCGAAACTGTAGTCCAAGCTCAGGGGAATGGCAGCAGCTCTGATATCAGGCAGAGATTATTTATGATGTCAAGCTCCAGCCATCTAAACTTAGTTTTGGAATGGTTTGAGAACCTAGACTTCAGGCTCCTGTGGCATAGAGAGTAAGTGAGAATACAGTGCTTATTATACATTTTAGGATGATAGCCCTGGGAATAATGGTGAAAAGACATCTGTGCCAAAAAGCCACATGACAGAAAGCACGTGTGTCAAAAGACAATGTCTTTCTTTTTTTATTTTATATTTATCAATATTACTATAAGCATATAACTCTTGTACAGAGAATGGAATGATATCTTAAAATATAACAAGAAAAAGGAAAAAGAAGCAAAGAAAATTAAATAGATCTATCCTTTATCAAGCCCATCATACAGGGAGGTACTAGCCAATCAAAAGAATAAAGAAAACATTTAGCTCTATCAAACACACAAAATAGCAGATATTTCAATAATCTCGAGTTAATATCATCCTGAGCTCTTTTCCACCCTGCCTTCTGGCTGCACATCTGTACCCTAGACAGCAAACTTATTAAGAAGAAATTCTTTCAAAAAACACAGAGTTATAAACATAAGGCACATTGACTAAACGTTTGGCAGGAAGAAAAAAATTGTTACCATAATCAACTACACTTTGACAGAGTTGTAAAAAAGCAAACAAACCCTGATGCATCTCTCTACAAAAATCAGGAAAACAACAATTCTTTGCCCTCAAAATAATGATCTACTTCAAAGAAATAATCTCATAGCAGATTTTTTTTATCACTCACAAAAATGAAAGTCGCAAGCAAAGTAGCTCTATTTTGAATCTCTTCTGAAGGCAATACCAGCATTGCCGTGACATCAAGACTATATCTGACAAAACCTGGACCTGACTTTGCTTCAATTCATCCATGACTGGATTGTCAGATCTTCTTTTATATGGAAGATAAAAAGCCCTATAAAGCAGAGGCAGCGCATCCATTTGGGATTTTTAGACAGTCTTTAAAGTTCCTTTTCAAGAGTTCTTGAGGAGAGACATTAAGCATATAAGGAAGATTTAAAATCCTAATATTTAAATGCCCTAACTTATTTTAAAGAAACTCCTCGTTATAAATTAATGATACACTATCCTTTACAACTCTTGACTGTGCAGCTTGAAAGTCGTTCTGCTGTATCTTCAGATTCTCTACCTGGCCATCATGGCCTTGAAGACATTCCTTAATAGATGCCACTCTCTGGGTCATGACACCAACAATAAGATTTAGCTCACCTAACTTGTTCATCGCAACTGCTCCCCAGGTATATGATTGCTTTCCAGATTGTATCATGGGTGATTATCTCTAGTCTCTCCAACTAACAGTATCACTGATGTTGCCTGTGTTCTCAATGACAACATGATGTCTGGGGTCGCCTGTGTATCGGTTGAGATAACTTCAACCAGCTCCGAAATATAAATCTCCCAGCACGAGTGTAATCTATCAATTCATCCCAGCAACCACTTCTGGGATTATCTCAACTCCTCCTTTGGAGCGGGAAATTGCACAGGATCTCCTCCTTGGCCTACCTCCCCCCCACCCCCCCAGGACCCAATGTTTGCTCCAATTCCGCTGCCAGTGGCTGTCTAATGGAGGGCCTCCTTTGCAGTTGGTGAGGAGGAGGTTGAAAGTCTGGTCTCAGAGAAATCTGTCCTAGGCTTAGAGGGCTTCCTGTCCTTTCACCAGTAGCGAGAACTGCCCCAGACACAACCAAAGGTGCCTCAAATTGGGTGATAAACAGTCTGATCCTGAGGTAAAGATTTACCAGTTTTCATTCCCATAGTCATGACAGACTTCTAAAAATTGCCTGGATATTTGCCTGCGTTAGTTGCCATCTTGGAGTCCCCCCTGAGCAATGTCTTTCTCTTCAGCAGTCTTTTAAGACTACTACTTTGGTCATCATTCTTGCGTGCAAATGTCAGGAGTCTGGAAGCAGTCTCTCTAACTGGCTTTACCAGAACTTACTGCTGATACTTAGACAAACCAGAAATTGTTTATCACGAGTCAGTCAAGTGTATGGCATCATCAACGATGAGAGATGGATGCAGGTGATGACAACTTGTTTACCATGTTGTTTGCCAACAGTGTTGCTTTTTCAAGATCTTCAAAGCTGAGAAGTCTTAGACACCTGTCTTCTCACAGTCAACAGCTGAAACAAAAAAACAATTTCTCTTTCAATATCCTATAGACAAGTAACTTGTCATTTCTCCGCAGTGTAGCAAGTCCAAAATTCCTTACTTCAGAGAATCCATGCTAGTTTGGTTCAGACCTTGTAAGTCATAAAAGATGAGAGATATCGTAGCCTTACAGCATTCTCTTCAGTAAAGATGAGGAAAGAAATCATTTAGTTTACTGTTGTTACCTTATCCTCCTACAGCAATCTTTTTATTGCTTGGCCATCTAACAGTCCAGCTGATTCCCTCATGAGTCTTTTGCTCTGGATGAACTTGAAACAAATATAGATATTAGTCCACGCCTCTACAACACATTTATCATCAGTGTCTCTTGACCTGTCTTTTATTTTTCTACATCTAACTTGCCAGTGATTGTGCTCAGCCCCATTTTCTTCATTGGGATCTGGTTTCCATTCTCTATTAAACCGGTCATTTACTCTTCTTTCAATGTTTTCTAATGTGTGGAATATTATTTATCTGGACTTCCAAAACAGTCTTTTTCAATAACATCCATGCCTCATGAAAACCTTTTGTTCCTGGCAGCTACTCCTTTTAGTTTTTATTCGTACTAATCATCTGATCATAGTTTCTCTTCTTATAATTGTTATACCAGTAGTTTTTTCACAGTGTTTTCATTCCAGTGACGACAATAGTGGTCACTAGTGGCCCCACCAACATTATGTGTATACCAGATCCCCTGTACCAGTAAGACTAGATCAAAATTAGTTTTGAGGCATGTCCGCACCAAAGATTTTTGGGTCCAGTTTTGTTTATCAGATAATACCCATTCGGTTAGTCTTCAGTAACCAAACTATTCATGTTTGTTCAAATTGTACCCATTAAAGTCTATGGGGGAAGCTACTTTACACTGAAGCAGTGAGGCTTTCATCTACTGTATTTTCAAACCTGCTTGAAACTTCATTGCAGGCATCTTTGACAGCAATACAAGCTATCAAGAATGTCATAAACCCCTCGAGCACCAGAAGAGGGATAAAGAGTGCAGACAGTGGCAGGATGAATACCAGAAACCACCATCAAAGGAAAAAGTGGTACAAAGAGAATAATTGACATCTCAAGATAGTGGAAGAGGGCCAAGCATCACCAAAATTGGTGTAAATACACAAAGACCCTTTGAGAGGAGTGAAATGGCAAGACTAGCACAGAAGCCAGTACAGCTGCAACATCTTAAACATGTCAAGAGTACCAGCATAGCACAACACCCGGATTGTCTGCAAGGCCCTAAATTATGCCAGTTCAGCTAAGCTGTGTGCCTTCAAATTTGAGTCATGGTACTGGGGTCCTTAATCCCAGCACAGGGACCTTAAGTACAGAGGAAAATTCCCCTGGAATTGAAGAGTTGTAAATGGACTGCTTCGATGACGTACTGAGGGATTTAAATAGGAATCAGAGGATACACTGCGGTGAAGTCCTATAAAATGCAGGAATAGGGCTGCAGCTGGTAGCAACATCCCAAAAGAGCTAAAGAAGACCATGACAGCATAGAGATAGGCTGGCAGCCCCTATATTGAAAGCCTAATGCTTGTGTCGGAAGACAGATGGTTGACAAGTACAGTAATGGTGGATGGGAGATTAGTCTGTCGCCATATGATAGCTAGGGTTGATCAGAAATCAGGCTGGATAGATGGGTATCTCTTTCCTTTATCAGCATTCCATACTCATCTCTTCCGATAGAAGAGGTACCAGGATGAAAGAAGCATTCATGGAGTGCACTCCAGTCATTCAGAAAAAGCTCCAAGCTCATCCCTCTTGGTAGAGAAAGTATCTTATTCATTCAAGGGAAATAGCAGAAGCTGAGCTCCCCTGTATGAGCCTCCAAACAAGCATAGTAGAAATTTAATAAGAACTTTGAAGAGATACCTCAAGGCACATCAATGGTGGTAGGATGAGAATATAGCCATACCGTGCTCCTTGAATCAGGCTGTTAAGAACTGCATGCCAAAGTGGGTAGCAGAACACCCAAAGTGGCATACCCTGACAAGCCAAAGTCACCCCCAAAGTTTCAAAGCAAGGGGAGGATGTGCAGTGGTCCATAAAATGGGGCGAGGAGTGGCCTAGTGGTTGGGATGAGGTACTTCAGGCCGGAGGGCTGGGAGTTCAAGTCCCACCTGGGGACAGCAATCTCAGGCCGGAGGGACTGGGGTTTCAAGTCCTATAGCACGCCTTGTGGCCTTGGGCAAGCCACTTAACTCTTCATTGCCCACCGCTTTGATTGAAGGATAAGGCAGTATAGAAAACTGGTAAATAAATAAAATAAAAGCTAAATCACACTGTTTGCAGAGCCATGGAGCAAGAAGGGTAGCAAAAAAAAAGTGGCTGAACATTGTAAGCTGACAATCTAAAAGCACTCACAAAGGTGCAAAGCAGGAGGAGGAGGAGTACTGGCACAAAAAAGCAAAAAGCAAACTGATCACAGAATCAAGCAGCAAGAAGATTGGCATGACCTCCCACATCAGCAGGTGAGGGACAAAAGGTAACAGCAAGACAAGTCATGAGAGCAGTGACTGATTTGATGCAGGTAGAAACAGCAGAGAGAGGCAAGGGAGAACGAAGCCACTGGAAATGTGATAGCAAGCCACAGAAGATGCATGTAGAAGCAGGATTTACAAGTTCTGCAATATAGCTGTGCTTTGGATCTCAAAAACAGGACAGGTAGCTAATGGACAGGCCATAAAAGAAATGGTATGGCAGTGAGACTGCCACTAGCAGCAAAGGACTACTTTTTTAACACTTTTTTTTGTATCTTTTTTTTTTTTTATTTATTGCATTTTTTTTTTCTTTTAAGTTTTGGCATAGGGGACTGACAGGTAGCCCAGAGGTGCCATTCTGATGAGATTAGTGCAAACTGTGAAGAAAAAAACAGCTAGACTGAAGGCAGAGAGTGTGTACAGCTCTACACTCTTCCCAGTCACATGAGAATGAAGAGAAACCAAACAAGGGGAGCCTCATCATCAAGAACACCATGTTCAGTATTAGCTGTAATAATAGGGAGACATGATGTCCCCCATCCCCCCCATGGAAAATATATGTTTTTCTGGACACACTGGTTGGAAGACAGGACAAGGAATGCTGGGCAATTTTGTTCAGGTCTGAACAGACTGCTAACTTATTTGTCCGGTATGCCAAGGGATCTGCATGCATGACCTCAGTGAGATCGTCAAGGTAGCACATTGTTAAAATCCATGGTGGGCTGATCTCTGCAGCTTATCATTGTAGCTATGGCTTTTGTCACCAATTGTTTTCTGCAGCTGGAGCTGATGGGTGACTGGCATTAAAAGCCAGTGGGAGGAGCGGTAGGTGACAGGATGGTGCTTATGATACCAGTACTGCTTGCTGGTATGTCTACTGTTTCCCTTGCTGCATCACCACTGCCAATGCCCCCCTCCCCCCCCCCCCCCCCGGCTCTGGTTCTCCCTTTCCACCTTAATCACCAGCTCTTCCTTCCAGTAAGTCAGTGACTTGCACTGCAGAGTGGTAATTCCTTTAATTTTTGGATCACGGAAATCAGAGACTAATTACAATTGGGGGCCCGTCTGGCCTGTTCAAATGTCCAAAATGTGGATGGGCTGGATTTGCACTAGATTCTTATCCCGCAGGGGCTATAAATCCTCATGGGATCAGATTCGGGTGCAACAGGCCTGGACGGGCAGGGTGTGCCTTGATTTTGGCCGGCAGCATGTCTAGGTATTTCCCCAGCCAGTTCAGCCTGGGCTTCTGTTTAGAGCTGTGGTGCACTGGCGTCCCATTGCCATGGCACTGTGGCTCCATACAGGAGCTCTGATTGCCTTCACTAGCAGCAAAGTCTGTTTTCCCTGCCACCCGACCCCCGATCAGGCCTTCCTGGGCTGGGATCGGGCTGTGGGAAACCCCCAGCCCTCTCACCTCTTCTTGTGGTCCCAGGCTGGATGGCCGCTTGCGTTGGGGGGACTTATTCCTCCTCCAAGGTGGAATAAGTCCTACATATAAGTAGCCCAGGCTGGGCATACAGGGCCGTCACCAGAATTTGTCACACCTCCAGACCAATCTCTCTCCTCCTTCCCTAGTACAGAGCTCCCTGCACATCTCTGCTGTACATGTAGAGGGAGCTCTTTGGTGGGAATCAGACCCAGATGTTTAGCAGGACATATATGTCTGCCCTGGAGTATATCCCCACTTAAAAGCAGGTCAGAATCTACCCCTTAGCATGTAAGCATCCTCCTTCATCAAAGGTTGCCACCTTTTTCTCACTTGACGATACAAGAAGTTTGCCATCACCAAAACCTTTGCTGTGAATGCTTGTTGCTCCCTAAAACCTTCCAAATTTTCTGTAAATTTTCACTACTGGGATGAGAAGGCTCAGTGTATTCCTATTCAACTCAGTTCCTCCATGACATCCTTAAAGAAATCTATCACCTACTGATGCTTGTCGGATCCTGGCGACCCAGGAGCCTGTCCATGCCAGTTTGTCACTGATGACCTCTGATGCAGGGTCACCCATTTCTCCATTCACCTTTCCAGCATTTTATGGGTAGAATAACACCTGGTAGCAACATCCTGCTTGAGCTGCTATGCAGGTGCCCTGTTGCTTTCACACAGCTCATGTCCACCCTTCACACTCCGATGAAAATAACCTGCTATTGTTCTGCACTTCTCTATTAGTTGCCTCAGTCCAGGGCTGATGCTTTCTTTGCTCCCCGGACCTAGAGAGTCTCTGACAACCAGATGGAACAAGTGTCTTGACCATGTTCATCCCACCATCTCTTACAAAGATACTTGGATGCACGGCATTGTTTGTGCCCTGTGTGCCAAACCTTCAGCATAGTCTTTTCTTCTGCTAAGATATGTGTCCAGGTATGGCTGTCATCCATTACCTGTTAGTGCAGTACAGCACAGCACACCAGTTCCTCCCTCCTCTTGCTTCCCCCCCCCCCCTTATGCCTCTAGCCTGTTCTGTCTCATCTGGCTGCCCAGTGTGCTCTCATGGAGAGGTAGGCTTCTGTAGTGTTCTGACTAGTGCAGATATCATTGGTGAAGTGCTCCTGCTTTTTCTGGCTTTGCTGCCTGCAGCTGGCAACACAACTGATTCTACAGGCTGTGGATAAGCTACCTACTAAAGGTTTTCCTCCAGGCAATCAGTAATTTGGAGTTAAGAGATGCAGCAGCCTGTTAAAATTCATAATCGCAGCCATTTTCAGAGGACTTTCATTTCCCTGATGAACTATGTCACCACCCATATTTCCACCTGCCACATGACGTTGATGCCAAACACCACCTCTTCTCTTCCATGGTGGGTTGCTTTGATGCACATTGGTCCTGATGCCGTTCCATAGTGACTGGCAGAAGAGGATAGGGCAGGGTTTCCCAAACCTGTCCTGGGGCCTCTCCAGCCAGTCAGGTTTTCCAGATATCCACAAAGTATATGAGAGATTTCCATACAATGGAGGCAGTGCATGCAAATCTCTCTCATGCATATTCATTGTGGATATCTTGAAAACCCGACTAGCTGGGAGGCAGGTTTGGGAACCCCTGGGGATAGATGCTCCCCTTAGGAAAGGGATATCATTTTTCCTGTACCTTTCCCACCACTGCTATTTCCACTCCTCAACAGAGTCCCCAGTCTAGAATCAGTGCCCTCCTTTTTACTGAGTGAAAGGATTATCTTTTGTCAAATGATGCTCCATACCACATTTTGTAAGATAAACCACCATCTTCCCTCTACTAATGTGTTTCGTACAGTAATTTCATTCTGCATCCTGAGAGTCCTCAAGCACTAGAAAATGCTTCTACACCTTTTAAGTTTTGCAAAACTTCCCCTGTACTTTCTTGGATGGGGGCTGCTGATTTTGACACTGCTGCTGAACCTGTGGCTATAGACAGAGGAGTGGATGAAAGGCCAGTCGTAGCCTTCCCATTCTCTGTTGTTCCCTCTACATGTGTGGTGCACTTGGCCCTGGCACTACCTGTGTTGCTTTTTATCTCCTCACTAGTTAGCACCCTAAGAACAACTTTGTAAAAACCCACTTCAGTCGATACACTTTCAAAATGTGATGGTTCAGATCTAAATCCCCTCCATATAGAGTCCTCAGATTCCATATCTGTGAAGACCATCTCCGCATGGTTTTCAGCAGGGAATATGGTGCCTCTGTTGTTAGGTTGAATTGCTTATCTCCAGGAAAAAGCAGGAATGAGTCTTCACATATGGGTACGTCGGTACCGACGGAGCCTGCACGGGAATGCTCCCCAGCATTCAATCAGAAAGCTTTTGGGAGCATCCCTTGCGCCTGTGCACTGCCTTCCCGCCTTTTCCACTGCCTCTCCTCAGTTTTCGTTTTTCCGCGGAGCCGGCAGGACGTCCTCCTGTCACCGCAGAAACTTTTTTCTTTAAATTCTTTATTTCTTGTTTTCTTGTGGTCGCAGCTGTTTCCCCCACCGCCACCGGTACCGCCGGTGGGTTTTTCTTTCTTTTTCTTAAACTCAGAGAGATTTTTCCCTCTGTTTCTGTCTTAAATTTTTTGGGCCTACAAGACCTCTCCATCATGGAGCCTTCTTCTCCTAAGAAATGCCTTCACTGTGGAAACACAGTTTTCTTTTTAGACTCCAATGCCTGGTGTCTAACCTGTTTGGGTCCTGACCCTTTTTCCCCTGAACAATCAGGCTGCAAAACTGTAAGAAGAACTTCCCTCTTTCGAGTTTCCCTCGATACCGTTTTCCCTCCTGGAGTGAGGGCATCGGCCTTTTCTTCTCTACAGGATCAGGTAACCCACAAACAGTCAGTTAAGACTAGCCAATCCTTGAGTGGTAGGTTTCATGCCAAGCATGATGACGGCTCTGGCCTTGCCCTCAAGACCCCATTGGCATTAAAACCCCGGCGGGAGTCTCCGGGCTCCAAAGCATTTCAGGGGTTTCAGGTTGTTCCTGGGGCTCACCCCTCACAGAACATACCTGAGCCATGCTTGGTGGTGGCATCCGCTTCGAGCGGTACCGATACCCCGGCATTGGTACCGGTGTTGAGTGATCCACTCTTCACTGGGGATCGTCATCTGGCGTCCTCGGTACCTTCGGGACCGATCGATACGTTCCAGATTGACCTTCCTGTATCTGAGCCATGCTCGGTGGTGGCATCTGCTTCGAGCGGTACCGATACCCCAGCATCAGCACCGGTGTTGAGTGATCCACTCTTCACCAGGGATCGTCACCTGGCATCCTCGGTGCCTTTGGGACCGATCGATATGACCCAGATTGATTTTCCTGTATCGGCAACATCGCCGATACCACCACCGACGTCGGTACCCTCTAGACATGCATCGATAGACTCGCTCCCTTCGATGCCGAGTCTGGAATCGATATCTAGTCTAGATGACTGGGTACCGACGCGTCTCGGAACCAACCCTTATCGTTTCCGGATACGCAGTACCGAGGATATTCACCAAGCGTTTCTGGTTGCCTCGGTACCGCTTGAGCAGCCTCCGATGACTGCTTTGAGGGCGTTACCGTCTCCGATTCCGACTCAGCTACCGGTATCGGTATCGATGTCGGTTCCTGCAGTTACATCGGTACCATCGATCCTTTCTATGCCTAGTTTGGAATCGATACCTGGCATGGACGATGCAGTACTGACTGCCTCAAATCGTGACTGCCAGTACCACTATCCATCTAGTGGGGTTCTTTTTCTCCACCAGACCACTACATCCTCTGGTGCTCAGGCTGTTCCTTCAACCTTAGCCTACCCAGGGATAGTTCCCATTGGCGATCCCTCTTTTCAGAAATTTCTCCTTGACATGGCAACATTTCTTGCTATTCCTATCCCTGGCTGTCATCCTACTTGAGGCTGTCCTGCAGAAAAGGAAGATATAATGCTTCCTTTACATCATTCTTTGCAGGATCTTCTTCTGAGAATATGGGAATCACCTTTAAGGGTTCCCTCACCTTCTACAGCAACTGATGTTCTGTATCAGGTGCCCCCCTCTCCAGGATTTCAAAAGACTCAACTTCCCCATCATTCCATTGTAGTGGAATCAGCAATGAGGAAGGTAAAAAGCAAGAAGAAGCATTCTTCTTATCCGCCAGGTCATGCATCTAAAGCACTTGATGCCTTTGGACGTCAAACCTTCCAAACATCTATGCTGGCATCAAGGATTATCTCTTATATTTTTTATATGAGTCTATCTCTCCAGGAGGTCACAAAGAAATTATCTCTTTTGACCCCTTTTCTATCAGAGCTTAAGGCTGCAGACTATTCCTTGCTTCTTAGTCATAGCCAAAATATCTCTTGGTTTCTTTCTCATGCTTCTCTAGACTCTTTTGAGTCTGTTAGCAGATCCTCTGCTATTGCCATAGGAGCACGTCGTAGAGCCTGGCTCCAAGCTTCAGACTTGAGCAGATGGGCACAACACACACTGGGTAATTCTCCTTGTACTGTAGTGCAATGGAGAAATCAGAACTACATGTCCCTGCATGCAATGGAGAAAACCCAGGACTGGATCAAGCCTGTCGGGCGCATCTGGAGCCAGTTGGCAACCCTAGTTGGTACCGACGTACCCATATGTGAAGACTTATTCCTGCTGTTCCCAGAGATCACCTGTTACAGGTAAGTAACTGTGCTTTACCTGCTGCTTCTCTCAGGTCCCCCTTTCTGTACCATTTCAACCTCCCTTTGCTCCTGTTTGGGATGACACTGGACTCCTGCTCTTTTCAAGTTGCACTGGCATCTCTTTTTAGCTTCATCAGCAGACTAAAGGATCCTATAAACATACTGTGGGAATTACCATTGTCTTTCTGTGCACTTGTACCAGTACAGTTCTTGCCGTACCCCCTTCTTTCCTACTATGACCATTTCATCTTCCAAATGTATCCTGGGACTGGAAGCTGAGACTGGATTCCCAACATTTGGGAGCTGAGACTGCTTGTCTTAACAACCTGTGCCAACCATCTGGCCTTTGTGGCCCTGGAATACTATCACTGCAAGTGTGCTACCTCGATACTATGCCCAAGTTCACCCACCTGACCTTGGTTAGGCCCTATGCTGCCCAGTGATACTGCCTGCCCTCCTACTTGGGACTAGGCAGGAGAAATATGTTTGACCAGCTTATGCTTCTGTGGGACTGGATTCCCAGCCCTTTGGAGCTGGGACTGCCAGTCTTTTAGCACCCTTTGCCACCCAGCAGGACTGTGCCATTCTGAAGTCCTGTTGCCTAAAGTGTGCTGCCTCAGATACTGGTCCAGGGTTAACTGCCTGGCATAGGCCCTGTAGTGCTCAGTTACCCAGCCTGCCCATTCCCAAGCTTAATAGCACTGGGGAAGAGGATTCATGTATTTGTCTGGCTAATGTTCATATAAGACTGAATTCCCAGCCCTTGAGAACAGGGCCTGCCTGTCTTTTAGCTTTTATCTAACTTTTTATTCAACTTTTAACTTTATTTAACTGTATTCTGTGAATGTGGAATGGAAAAGGTCCCCTCCCATTCTCACATATGTTGTTATAAATAATAAGGGCCCGATTCTGTCCCGGACATAGATCCCCTCTGTGCGTCCGGTCTGAACCGTACACACAGAGGGGATCACAATTCTGATCCTACAGGGCACGTCTAGCCCCGCAGGATCAGAATTGCTAAATGTCCTGCATGTGCAGGCTGGGACAGCAATTCTGTCTGTCCTGCACGTGCAGGACTGCACCCGGCTAACTCATTTGGGGCATTTAAATGGCTCCGCAGCACCTGGGTGTTATGTTGCCATGGCATCGTGGCTCCATTTAAAAGCTGTGATGCCGGCCGCTGACCAAAATGGTACATTCTCCACAGCCCGACCCCCGATCTGGCCTCCAAATGCCAGGGTGGGGCAGCGGGGAATGTCCCCTGCTCCCCCCCAGCCCCTTCTGCACTCCGAATGTGTGTGTGTAAAAAAAAAAAAAAAAGTCCATGGGAGTTATTCCACCTCAGAGGTGGAATAACTTCTCCAGCCATTTCGCTGGCCCTGGATGTACAGGGCCAACATTAGAATCGGCCCTGTACATCCAGGGCCAGCAACCGCCCTCTGCCCGCCCAATCTCCGCCCCGGGACACCTGTTAGTTGGGGGCTGAAGCCGGCACGGATAGCGGGGATGGATGTCCCATTGGGACATCCATCTGCGCTATTCATGGTTCAGAATGGACCCCCTAAGTGAATAAGGTTGTTGAAAAAATATTTCACTTTTATCTTCCTCACTGTCACTGTCTGTGCTGTACAAATAATGTGCAAACCTTCCAGCATTGCTTTGGACAGAAAGCAAAAGTCAACTGGGAAACTGTAAGGCAGAATTATCCTAGCTTCTCCCCGTAGTTCATGATGTCCTCACCCCACTCCCAGAGAGACACTTCCTGGAGGAGCAGATTGGAGAAAGAATCCTACCAGTTGTAAAATCATGCAGACACAGCAGCACTAAGGGAGGTAAGAACACTCTGCTCCCTTCAAGCTGCTTTTTCCAGGCTTTTTTTTTGTGCATATGTATTCAAGTAATAAGCCCCACCGCTTCTTCCTTAATGGTTCAGAGTCAGCTGTTAAACTTTGTTTTTTTTTCTAACTTTAAATCCTAAGCCCCAAGGAGTCCTTCCCCACTTCCTCAATGACAGACTTGAAGTTGTTGTTTTTTTCTTTAACTCCTTTCCACTCCTAGCCCCCATCATCCCTTGCTTCCTCATTCTCTGAAATTCAGACACACAGTGGTTATATGGGGCTTGGTTTGGGCTGTGTCTTGCAGTCCTGCTGTGACCTCATCACCCATAGGATTTGCAGAATTTGTGCAGAGATACCTTTCTCTGTCAAGCATGATTGGCTGAAGCACTTGCTGGTGACCACTCCCTGACCTTCTCCCCCTTTCAGATCAGCTCCAGTATGTCTGGCAGTGTCTGCATAGTAAAAGCAAAAATTAATGAATGGTGATTCAGGAAATTTTTTGTGAGCATGCGTAGTCAGTTAGTTGGCCTGGAACAAACTAAAAATCACATTTTTCATCAATGTTTCCATTTGTATGAAACTAATGCCCATGCCCAGTAGTTTCTACTCTGATCAGTTTCTGAACCAGCTGTTCCATGAAGAATTTGGCTAATTTAATCTAAATTGCAGTAATTGAAAGTGTTATTGAGTCCCTTATTAACGTGTCAGATTTTTATTTTTAGTTAATAAGTAGTATGTGATTTTTTTTAAACTTCTAAAACATGTATATTTTTTTTCATTTGTTTAAACATTTTTTCTTTTTTATTTCATTCATTACAATCATTCAGGTACCGCAGCATAATAATTTAATCTACAAATAACAAATGAACACAGCAGTTCTGAATTTACCCACCCACTCAATCTCTTGTTTTTTGGAGCTACCGGGACGTATTTACTAAGCCGTGCTAGTTGATAAATGCAGCAGTTAGCATGTGCTAACAGTTGATGTGGGTGCCACATTAACAGTCAACACAGCATCTTAGCGGTGATTAATGCAGAAATTAGTTTGTACAAACACTAAAGGAGACATGAAATGTGCAGGGACTGTGCCTTGCAGCTAATTCAGAGATAGTTACTGCATGTTAGCTGTCAACATGGTTGTTAATGTGGTTTATTTAACGCTACCCCATAGGCACAGCTAACTGCGCTGAGTTATCTGCAATGAAACTAATGTGAGATGATGACATTTTCTCTGTGTTAAGTGAATGGGAAACGGCTGAGAACACCTTTAACCGTTAATATAGTGGTTTTGCTATTACCGTGTATTAATTGTTTGCAATTGCTGCATAAATGCAAACCTTCTTGTAAATTAATAAATAGCACCCACTGCAAATTAAGTATTATTTAAACTGCATTTAATATTGAATTTTAATATGAGATAGCATAAATATATTTTAGTTTTTCTATCCCTGAAACGTCTTCTATAATGGTAATAAATTCTCAGACAAAATCCTTATCGAAAATGTAAAGGACTCGGCATATGCTGTCAAAATCTGTCAATGTTTATTGAGAAAGATCAATGTTAATGATGCAAAAGTGTTCTACATAAGAAGTAATAAAAAAAAGCCGAGTTATTGCGGTCTTCTATGGTCAACAGGTCTTCCCTGATACGTTCTGCCCTAGATAGAAGGTAGCCTAACATATTCTCACCATACATGCAAGCTCCTGTTTTCTCATTACTTAACCATGCAGGCAGACTTCAATTTTCTTTTCATCTAAAATGTATTAATTGAAAAAACAATATTGCCCTGAAAACTATTGACTGTGCTAATGGGATAACAATTATTTTTACCAAATAATTGTTCAGAGTGCATCAGTTTAATGTGCCAGTGTACAAAATTGGGTTCTGATTGATGGCACAATCTAAGGTCCTTTACAAGGCTTTGCTGATTAAATTCAGAGCTTTACAAACATATATCTTGTTTGGTGAACTAGAGTTGAAGAGCTATCACTTAACAATCCATAGCCAGAGCCAAGTCCCCAAAAGATAATAAATAAATAAGTTTGTGCAGACTCAATAATGCACAAATGTGCATGCCTGAAAAAGCAGTTTTAGGCCTAACCTGGGCATGCTCAAGACTGATATGCCCAGCAGTGAAAGGAAAAGGGTTGAAAGATGAGGTAAATAACATGGGCAGGGAGCAGATATTGAGCAGAATATGAGAATTTATATGCTTATTTACCCAAAGAATCAGCACTGGAAAGATTTGGGGAGGGGAGGGGGCCGGGGCCTCAATGTGAGCTCCTTCTGCCATTCTTTACTGTGTGTTCATGTAGTCAGCATTCTCACATAAGTGAAAATGTTTTATATACAATGAAAAAGGGAATAAAAGGGTTACAAGTATTTTCATATATAATATTATTATACTCGATCCCCCTGATATTTAATTGCGGTAGTCAGTGTTTTTTTTTTTTAAATGCTTCCAGCCACAGTTACATAAAATGTGGCCATTTGGCACCAGTACCCAGATAGGAGTTGGCGCTGAATATAGAAAGATTTTGTGGTCAGCGTGGCACAAACGTGTGTACTGTCAGTTTTCACCTGCTGTCAGGATAGCTTATCCACGTAGCATGTAGGACCACGTTTTTGCTGCCCTAAGTTATGCGAATCATTATTTGGGTAGTGCTGAAAATTGCCACCATCGAGAGGAATCTGGCACTGCCCACACTCTATGGGTTGTCTTGGCACTATCCAAATAGTTTTAAAATGGTCTGAGGAATTATTCAGCGGCATTCTCCAGTACTGGGCCCAATAGGGCTGATATTCAAATCCATTTTAGCAGATTAACAGACCTGCTAAAATGCACTAACCAGTTCGTGCCTGTGAATATCCCCACAGACTGGGTAAAAAATGCCTTACTAAAACTGGTTATTATACCAAATACACCCACTGAAATCAACCCCAATAAATCCTATGAATACTTGATTTCACTTAAGTAAACTCCCTATTCTCCATACAGGAACCGTAAAACATCGGCGTTTATACAAAATGTGCTTGTATATACTAATTTGTATACTAATTTTTTGCTGGATCACTCACCATGAGAAGGAACTTTCCTCCTCTCGAAGTGAGCCCTCAGTTTTAATTAATTTTAAACGGACCCTCTATGGATCCAAAAGACAGAATTTACAGCACTATATAGCTGTCCTATCCGTTAAGACTCTCTAACGTGATAGTCCAACCAAAAAAATACCTTTTTCCAACTATATCCCCATACACAGTTCTTTATATTAATAAATACCAAAGTGTACTTAACTGAAGAGCTTTTCTCAAAGGAGTCCAACAAGCAATTCAAAATGGAAGCCGCCCAGTCCGAACACCAAAATCTTGTCGTCTGTTCTTCACTTCAATGGTGTTCCTCCATCAATACAAAAGCTCCAAAAGGGGAATCTTCTCAGGATCACATCAATTTAAAATCGTAAGGTTCATGCTACACCAATTAGTGTTTCAAGCCACTCAGCTCGACAGCTCTTCCTCAGGTGCTGGTGGCAGTCTGTGGGCAGATTTGGGATGGTGCCGCTCACTATGTGGTTAGCAGCAATATTCAGTCACTAATTAGAAAACCAGGTAAAGTTAGGTCTCAATAGCTGTTCTAACTTGAACCAGTTAGCAGCAAAATATTGCCACAAACCAGCTAATGATGCGCTAACTGATGAAACGGGATATTCGACACTGGAGACTGGATAAGATCTGGCACAGAATATCTAGATCTAAACAAAGCAGCGGCGGCTAGGCACTTGAAATAGCCTAGCCGCAGCCACTGAACATTTGCCCAAATATATTCAAAGCACTTGGTGAGATCTGTGATGAAACTGCCGTTGTAGCTCAAGTCACAAAGTTATGCTATTTGTGATCAGATGAATTTACTTTGTAAAGAGTAAATGTTCTATATTGTGTCTTTGGGTAACGCATCCATGTGTGCACAAGGTGCATGCTACTATGACCTGGGCTAAGCTGCAGTGCCATGGCACCAAAGATTTGGAAGGAGGCAGAAGGACAGCTGGATTAGAAGGGGGGGATACTGGACCATTCTTTTGCAATGCCATGGGTCTATGGAACTTTAGAGAGCCAAAGGGGTTAATAGGCTGCAGGAAAGCGGAGTCTGAGGCTGAAAGATAAAAGGGGATAGGTGCTTAGGTTAGGCTGGGGAGGGGCGTGACATTGGGTTAGGGTAGCGGAACATGATGGTGGTCACGCTAGGGGGAAAGGAAAACATTTTCTCCATAAGATGTTCAACTGCTGCCAACTAGACATTAATTGGTGCCGATACCGAGTGGTCAGCAATAAAGTTAAGTGGATATCATTATCTGGTTAACTTTGCAGTATATATTCAAAATTGTCTCTGAATACACAGTAAAGTTAGCCGATTGAAGTGATCCAGTTTAGCTAGATTATATTGATACTCAGAATTACTGGACCAAACTCAGGCAGTGCCCCCGGAGCATGCAAACTGCCACTACTTCGAAAGTAGGTAAATTTATCTGGTCATCTGGAGGAAAGGGGCTTTTCCTGGGTAACTCCTGAAGTTTTGGGAACAAATCTTTTGTAAATCAAGTTGTATTTATGCGTGGCACATGACAGCCAATGTAGATTGAGTTTTAACTTCATTAATTCAGGTCTTTCCAGCAACCTGAGAATCATGGAGAGAGTGCAACAAATATACCATTCTAAGTTAGGGTAGCTTTATGAAAAATTGATGGAGTTATTTCTTTAAAATGTCCAAGTATCCAGTCGGCATCTCTAAGATCTCCATTCACGATTAGTATTATCATAGATTTTTTTTTCCTCTGAAGCTGTTCCATTTCAATTTGTAACGCATGGCTTTAAAAAAATAAATTTAATAAATAAAAGCTGTTTTACATCCATTCTGCTATCATTGGCTATTACTAGGTCTATAAACAGTACGTTTTTATTTTCTATGGCAGGCATGCTTATTAGGTGTGTTACACTTCCAGGCATGCAGTGTTTTGTAAAGACATTTCATAGATAGTTCATACTCCCTGGAAATTATAAACAAGTCTTTTTGTTAAAACCCCTTCATAAAAGCGAGGCTTGTGGTCATTTGCAAGTATGCCTGCTCATATATAATGCATATTCTCCTTCCAAGTGTACATACTGATATTTTGATGTCATTATGATAGCGCTATGTACTCTCCTGCCTGATCTCATCTTTCTAAGATGTTACCATATTTTCCTTTCATCTTTACAATGTGGCCTCTAATAGTGGCTACGATGTTGGCAATTTCTGTAACATTTTGTTTTCCTAATGCTTTTCTATTTTACTGTTTCCTTACTTACTCATGCATTCATCTTGTTTGTGGTCACTGAAGTCTACAAGGCAGACAATTTTAGAATGTAAGTGAGGCACTTCATCCATTTTCAATGAAACTTTCTGTCTGGCCTCTGTATCAGAGGAAACAGCACTACAAGCCATAAAGAGCATCACAAAAACCTCACAGTACTGACAGTGATAGGAGTACATGAAGCCACCATCAGAAGGACAAAGTGGTATAAAGAGCAGAATGAACACCCCAGGGTACTAGAATGAGGCAAAGGAGCATCAATATTGGCAGGAGTGGTAAAGCAGCAGCAACAACTATCTGGATGATCCCAAGGCAGAGTTAAGCACTATCTGGATGACTTCGAAGTTAAAGCAGCAATTACATTGGCTGGAAGACTTGGGGATACCGAAAGAGAGCCAACCCAGCACCCAGATTGGCTGGAATGCCCCAAACAATGTAGCAATAAGAGATGCTGGAAGGCCATTAAACATCAGCGGAGAGCCAAGATAGCGGGAGTGGTATGAGGTATTCCAGAACACCTGATCATACTCTTGCACAATATGTACATTGATCAAGAAGCAACAGTTCGAACAGAACAAGGAGAAACAGAATGGTTTGAAATAATCAAAGGTGTAAGACAAGGCTGCATACTTTCCCCCCTACCTGTTTAATTTATATGCAGAACAAATCATCTCAGAAGCAGGATTGTATGAAGACAACAGAGGTATGAAGATTGGTGAAAGACTCATCAACAACCTTCGCTATGCTGATGATACCACATTACTGGCTGAAAGTGAAGATGATCTGAAACATTTGCTTCTCACAATCAAAGAACATAGTCTCAAAATGGGCCTGCACCTTAATGTAAAGAAGACAAAGATCATGACAACTGGCATAATCAACAGGTTCATCATTGAAGGAGAAGAAATTGAAATTGTGAACAACTTTAACCTACTTGGATCAACTATCAATTAAGAAGCAACAAGCAATCAAGAAATCAGATGACGCATTGCTCTTGGCAGAATGGCCATGAAAGACCTAGATAAGATTCTCAAGAGCAGAGATGTCTCTCTCCATACAAAGATTTGACTTGTTCAAGCCATGGTATTTTCAATAACATCATATGGATGTGAAAGCTGGACAGTGAAAAAGATAGACAGGAAGAAAAGTGATGCCTTTGAATTATGGTGCTGGCAGCGAATACTGTGAATACCATGGACCCCCTGAAGAACAAACCAGTTGTAACTAGAGGAGATCAAACCTAAGCTTTCTTTAGAAGCTCAGATGACAAGACTTAGGGGCTTGTTTACAAAGCCGCGGTAGTGGTTCGCGATCGCGATCGCAACCGCGGCCCCATTGAAATCAATGGGGCCGCGGCTCCGATTACGATCGCAAACCGCTACCGCGGCTTTGTAAACAAGCCCCTTAGACTTTCATACTTTGGACACATCATCCAAGAGAGAGATCATTAGAGAAAGACATCATGCTTGGCAAGATATAAGGTCAACGCAAAAGAGGAAGGCCAGCAATGAGATGGATCGATACAATAACAGCAGCTACTGGTACCAGTCTGTCAACAATGAGCCGCCTTACTGAAGACCGAACACAATTTAGGATAGCTATCCAGAGGGTCGCCATGAGACGACTCAGACTCGACGGCACTTAACAACAACAACAACATGCTACATGTTCAAGTAGGTCTAGATTCATCTGCCACCTTCCCCCATCAACTAGGAATATCCCAAGGCTCTGCCCTCTCAGCCCTTTCATTCAACCTATACCTTCAGCCAATCACCAACATATTCAAGAAATTTAACACTGGATATTACATATATGCAGATGACATTATGTTGTATCTCCCTATTGACATAATGAACCCCACCTATCACAATCTATTTGAATGCATCAGAGAAGTGGAATCCTGGCTAAACTCTAACAATCTCAGTATTAACTTTAAGAAAACTGAAGTCTTATACATATCAAGAAACTAAAATATGACCCCCCCCCCCCCCCCCATCTATCACCATTAATAACATTGTTCTCCCAGTAAAACCGGGTATGTTAATTAATTTTTCCTGGACCCACTGTTCCAGGTCAGATATTTGGAACCATGCTATTCTCCTAGCCCCTTTGCAGGCTGCAGCAGATCTGCTATTGGCCTCAAATACTGCTCTTGTTAAGACCTTTGATGTATTCTGGGCATGTGTTACTAAGATCTGATGAGCCACCTGCTTGTCAGGGGGCAACAAAGTTCCTATTCTGGCTAATCTGCCCCACAACAGCAACAGAGACAGCAAGGCCAGAAACAGGTCAGGAAACCCAAGGTTACCAAACCACAGCCTGCAGCTACTACTCAACCTCCTCAGAGTTTTTGACTGCTTCAAAAAGAGCACGGCTAATTTTCCCATAATCTTCCCTGTTCCTCCTATGATCCCAGGAAGACTGGTCCATTTTGCACACCAATGGATCAACATCACTTCTGAGCCCTTGACTTTACATGTTTATGTTTATGTTTATTACATTTGATATACCGCTCAGGCCAAGAAGCATCAGAGCGGTTTACAATCCTACATTTGTGTTACGGAAAATAAGAAAAGAACGCCATTAATAAGATAGGACAGAGTAGGAGAAACAGATAGACAAAGAGATAGCAGATAGGAGAAAACAGAACAACAGACTACCTTCACAAACTACAGGCATCAAGTCAGTCAGGACTTACAACTGAAATTCCAGGATCTTTCCCCCACTTACTTTGTGGGACAACGCTCCTTGGATCTCTACTACTACTACTAAGCATTTATAAAGCGCTACCAGGTGCATGCAGCTCTGTACAATGAAAACATACAAGAGACAGTCCCTGCTCAAAAGAGCTTACAATCTAAAAAAGACAAAGCAAGAAAAGGAGAAGAATAAGAACCGCAAAATCAAGAGACAAAGTCACAGGCGAAAATATGCGCTTTTAACTTAAGTTTGAAGAGGGACAAAGAAGATGCCTGGCGTAAAGACAAAGGAAGTTTATTCCAAGCGTAAGGTGCAGCAAGGTGAACTGAGCAGAATCTGAAGTTGTTAATAGAGGAGAAGGGCATAGAAAGAAGCAACTGGGTAGAAGAACGGAGTTCACAAGGGGGGAAGTAGGGAGAAATGAGAGAAGAAAGGTAGTGAGTAACCACAGAGTGCATGCACTTATAGGTCAGAAGGAGAAGCTTAAAGTGAATACGGAAATGGCTAGGGAGCCAGTGAAGAGATCTGAGGAGAGGAGTGATGTGAGCAAAACGAGACTGACGGAAAATCAAACGGGCAGCGGAGTGCTGAATAGACTGAAGGGGGAAGAGATGAGACTGAGGGAGACCAGCAAGAAGGAGGTTGCAATAATCAAGACGGGAGGTGATTAGGGAATGGATGAGGGTTTTAGTAGTGAGCTCAGAGAGAAAGGGGCGGATTTTGCCAGTGTTGAAGAGAAAGAAGTGACAGGTCTTAGTGATGAGATGGATATGAGAGGAGAAAGAGAGCGAAGAGTCAAAAATAACATCCAGATTGCGAGCAGATGAAACAGGTTGGAGAACAGAGCCATCAACAGAGACCGAAAAAGAAGGAGAAAGGGAAATTTTAGGAGAAAAAAACAAGAAGTTCAGTCTTGGCCATGTTCAATTTCAGGCGACAATGGAACATCCAAGCAGCAATGGCAGAGAGACAGCAAGAGATCCGGGACTGCAAAGCAGGAGAAAGATCAGAAGTAGAGAGATAGATCTGGGGAGTCATCAGCATAGAGATGGTACTGAAAACCATGAGAGGAAATAAGCACACCAAGGGATTGGGTATAGAGAGAAAAAAGAAGGGGACCCAAGACAGAGCCTTGGGGGACACCAACAGAGAGCAGGATAACAGAGGAGGAGGAACCACCAGAACATACACTAAAGGAGCGATGGGAAAGATATGAGGAGAACCAGGAAAGAACCGAGTCCCTAAAGCCAAGCGAGGACAAAGTGTCAAGGAGAAGATCATGGTCAACACTATCAAAAGCAGCAGAAAGGTCAAAGAGGATAAGGACAGAGTAAAGGCCTTTAGATTTAGCCAGGAACAAGTCACTGGAGACTTTCAAAAGAGCAGTTTCAGTAGAGTGCAAGGGACGAAAACCGGAGAAGAGCATGGAAAGAGAGGAAGTCAAGGCAATGGCGGTAAACCGCATGTTCGAGCAGTTTAGAAATAAAAGGAAGGAGAGAAATGGGGCGAAAATTAGAAGGACAAGAGGGATCAAGTGAGGGTTTCTTAAGGAGAGGCGTGGCCACAGCATGTTTAAAGTCAGCCGGGACAGAAGCAGTGGAGAGCGAGAGGTTGAGAATATGAGAAATTGAGGGGACAACGGTAGAGGAAATAGAGGAGAGGAGATGGGAGGAGATAGGATCAGAGGAGCAAGTGGTGAGCTTGGAGGAGGAGAGAAGAAGAGCAGCCTCATCAATAGAAATCATAGGAAAGGAAGCGAGGGTAGGATGAGAAGGGGGGGAGATTGAGAACAGGAAGGGGAAATCGGGGATTTAGAGGGAAATTGGAGAGTGATCGTATGGATTTTATCATGGAAGTAATCAGCCAAGGTTTGGGAAGAAAGGGAAGGAGGGATTAGAGGCAGAGGCACTTCTCCTTCTTTCAGCAGGAAATCCTCTCACTGCTGAGACAAGGGGCTATAAAGGATGTTCCCCCATCTCAGCAGGGCCTGGGATTCTACTCCCGATACTTCCTAATTCAAAAAAAAATGGGAGGTCACAGGCCTTTATTAGATCTCTGAAATCTCAACAAATTTCTCATGAAGGAGAAATTCAAGATGATTTCTCTAGGCACTCTTCTGCCATACCTCCAACAAAATGATTGGCTAGGCTCTCTGGATCTAAAGGATGCTTATACACAAATTCTGATCCACCCAGACTACAGAAAGTTTCTCAGATTCGTTTTTCAGAATAACCACTACCAATACCAAGTCCCCCCATTCGGATTGGCCTCAGCACCCAGATTCTTCACAAGTGTTGTTGCAGCCTACCTTCAAACTTTTAGGATATTTCTGTTCCCCTACTTAGACCACTGGTTGCTAAGGGCAGATTCTGCTTCAGCATTCACCTTCGCCCTAAATCAAACCATTCATGTCTTCCAGGCATTAGGTTTCATGATAAATTGTCCAAAATCACATCTCACGCCAACTAAGGACCTCGAGTTCATAGGAGCTTGATTATTTAACTGTATTTATATCCCGCTTTTGACCGGGATTAGACACAGTAAGAAGCAGGGTGTTTCTGCCAGAGGACAGATGCCTTCATTTCATTGCCTTAGCCGTCCAGGTCCAGCAACAATCATCAATTATGGCGAGAACATTTCTATGCCTCTTAGGCTACATAGTTTCCACAGCCCATGTCGTGCCCCACATATGTCTCAATATGATGATCGGGCAATGGATTCTCTCACAACAATGGAAGCAGTCCACAGGTCGCTTCATTAACATCACTCCGCAAATGATACATTCCTCATCCATTGGGTGGTCAGAATCTACTTTATGCTTTCCCTCACCTTCAACTCCTAGCAAAAACACTCTTCAAACTCCAGACCAACCGGGGACAAATGATTCTCATTGCCCCTTACTGGTCCAGACAACCATGGTTTTCTCTGCTTCTTCAACTTGCTCAAGCACCTCCCCTCAGGCTCGGTTATTCACCAGCCCTATTCTCTCAGGAACAGGGAATCTTCTGCACCCCAGCTTCAAGACACTCCGCTTGATGGCATGGAGGCTGAGCGTTTTGTCTTCTCGCACTTAGATCTCCAAGATTACGTGTTGCATGTGCTCCTATCTTCCAGAAAAGATTCAACCAGACATTCTTACACTTTTAAATGGCACATATTTTCCATTTGGTGTTGTCATAAAACACTAGATTTATTTATTTTATTTACATTCTCTTATATACCGCGCTATTCTGCATCAGTGCAGTTTACATTGAACAAACTGAAATTACATTGAACAGGGCATTATAACTTGGAGATAACTGTTTTACAGAGAACATGGGCTATGGAGGGTTAAGTGGCTTGCCCAAGACCACAAGGAGCACCTGTGGGACTAGAAACCCCAGTCCTTCCAGCCCAAGTTTGCTATCCTCTAGTGGGATTTGAACCCCCAACCTTCCGGCCTGAAGTACCTTGCCCCAACCACTAGGCCACTCCTCCACTCCATAGATCCTTTCACATGTCCCATTCTGGACTTACTCCAAAACCTGCTCCATTTGTCCTTCTCTAGCCTTAAGTCCAACTCTGTGTGACTACATTTATCCACCATTGTGGCCTCCCACCACACTTTAGAGAACTGCCCTATCTTGGCGCACCACTTAGTAGCCAGATATCTCCAGGAATAAGCAGGAATGTAGTCTTCACATATGGGTATCATCGGTACTGACAGCCTGCACGGGAACGCTCCCCAGCGTCCAAAAGGAAAGCTTTTGGGAGCATCGCACAATGCATGCGTGCTGCCTTCCCGCCTCACTGCCTCTCTCACTTCAGTTCTTCGTTTTACGCGGAGCTGACAGGATGTCTCTCCTGTCACCGCAGAAAACGTTATCTTCTTTCTTGTTTTTTGTGGTCGTGTCTGCCTTCATTTGACGCCTACAGGTACCGCCGGTTCTCTTTTCTTATTTTCTTCTAAAAAAAAAGGAAACTTTTCTTCTTTTCTTCGGTGCCTCACCCCTCCTGGGGTTAGGCGCATTTTGGGCACTAGGCCCAAAAATCTCCAGATATAGAGAAGCCAACTAGTGGTTTTAAAAAATGTTCAAAATGTGGCGGTACTATTTCAATCAGCGACACCCATGAATGATGTCTCAAATGTTTAGGTCCTGAACATTGTCCAGCGGAGTGTCTCTCCTGTAGAATGATGACCAAAAGGGGCCTGCAGAATAGAGCTGCAAAGGCCAGTTCCCTTTTCATGGTTGATACAATGTCAGTTGCATCGATGTCTTCCAGGGCTTCATCTTCCTCTCATGGATATAAGGTAACTAAACAAAAGTCTGTAAAGACTAGCCGGTCCTTGAAGGGTAAATCTCCTGCAAAGCATCAAGATGCCACTGGCACTACCCTCGAGGAAAGTACACCGGCAAAATTGCCCCGGCGGGATTCTTCGGTCTCCAAAGCACAAACGGGGTCCCAGAATGTTCCAGAGGCCTCCACCTCTTTTTTTTTTTATTTATTTTATTTATTTTATTTACTACACACTTATATACCGCTACTTCCAGCGATCAGCAGTGGTTTGATTCATCTTTGGGGGATTGTCAATCAAGACTTGGGGGGGGGGGTGGTATATACATAGAACTGAGGTCACAGCACACATGGTTAGCGTCTTACTTTTTTACTTTTTACTTACATTCTCTTATATACCGCGCTATTCTGCATCAGTGCGGTTTACATTGAACAAACTGAAATTACATTGAACAGGGCATTATAACTTGGAGATAACTATTTTACAGGGAACATGGGCTATGGAGGGTTAAGTGGCTTGCCCAAGACCACAAGGAGCACCTGTGGGACTAGAAACCCCCAGTCCTTCCGGCCCAAGGTTGCTGTCCTCTAGTGGGATTTGAACCCCCGACCTTCCAGCCTGAAGTACCTTGCCCCAATGAATTATACATTCTTACATCTATATATACATATTTACATATTTATACATATTAGCAGTTTTAAACCTCTGCAGAACTTCTGTTGCCATGTTCTGGGGGTCGTAGCCGCTTCCACTGGTACCAACCAGGCATTGGCATTAGCAATGGATAAAAGAATCCTTGCTATTGAACACAGTCTAGCATCCCTCTTAGCTGCCTCTGCACCGCTAAGACCGCTACAGATGGTTCAAATGAGCTCAGGTGGGAAGGCTTCCTCCCATGCCGAGCCTCGAGAGTTTCTCCGGCATCGAAGGGTTGGAACCGAAACGCCACGGTACCGATATTCATCGGTACCAGCATCGATCGATGCAAAGCTCCAATGAGTCTTCCAATTCCGATGACTCTACCGATACAAGAGCAGTTCTGTTGAAGGATCCATCTCCTTTTCCTGAGCACAGAATGTCTCCTCCAGAAGACATGTCTTTTCAGGATTTCATATGTGATGTAGCTAAAGGGCTTTCAATCACGGTTACTCCTGAGAAGGAACCTAGGGTAGAAGAACTAAGAATTCTTTAATACCCTTTGCCTCCCAAAGAGGCAGCAATGCTGCCCATTCATCAGATCCTTCAAGATCTTATGTTCAGAATGTGGGAAACTCCCTTAACGGTGTCACCGCATTCTCGACGCCTCGATACCATGTACCGAGTCCCACCTTCTCCAGGGTTTCAGAAGACTCAGTTACTACACCATTCCATGGTAGTGGAATCAGCCATGCGGAGAATAAAGAGTGCTAAAATGTATTCTTCGAACATGCCAGGTCGTGAATCGAGGACACGCGATGCCTTTGGGCGTCAATGCTTTTAATCCTCCATGCTAGCAGCTAGGTTTAGCTCATATTCCCTTTACATGGGAATGTTTCTAGAGGAGGTTACAGCGGATTTAGAATGCATGAGCCCTCTTCTTCCCGAAGATAGGTGGGTTCAATACCTCACTCTGCTCAAGCACGCTCAGAATGTTTCCAAATTCATGAACCATGCAGATTTAACTGCTTTGAGGCTATTAGCAGAACTTCTGCTATTGCTATCGGAGCATGGCGCATTGCCTGGCTCCAGGCATCTGACTTAGAGGAGTGGGTGCAGGAGAAGTTAGGAAACATTCCTTGCACAGGAGAAAACTTATTTGGGAAGGATTGGCAGAGCAAGGCTAATCATATTGGATCTGACAATACCACCTTGAATAGACTATCAAAATCTACAGCCAACCCATCAAAGAAAAAGACAGGCAAGAAGTTTTTCTTTAATAAAAAGAAAAAGTCTTACCACTCTTATTCCCATCCAATCCACTGTTCAGTTCATGCTCCCCAGAAAGGGCAGCAACCTAGACAACAAAGAAAGCCACAAGCTCAAAGAGCCCAACCGGCTCAGCAAGTACAGCCTCCGCAGGGGCTTTGACTGCTACCTAGAGAACTTAACCATTTTGCCTCTGAAGGGTCCAGAGCCCTTGACCATTCCAGGCAGATTGCCATTTTGCCAAAAGATGGCAGAAAATAACATCAGAAAACTGGACTCTGTCCATTGTAGGACAGGGGTACAAACTTCACTTTCTCAGTATGCCCCTGCCTACAGTCATAAAACAATTTAATTCTCAAGGCCCTGTCACCGACATCCTGTGTCAGGAGGTCTCTTCACTTCTTGCTCAAGGAGCAATAGAAGAGGTACCCAAGGGTTCTACTCCCCCTATTTTCTTATCCCAAAGAAGACAGGGGGATACAGACCTATCCTGGACCTCAGAGAATTGAACAAATTTCTGTTCCGAGAAAAGTTCAAGATCTCCCTCAGAACACTTTTATCATACCTTCAGAATCAGGATTGGTTATGTTCTCTAGATCTAAGAGATGCGTACACGCATATCCTCATCCATGTAAATCACAGGCAGTACCTTTGATTTCTCTTTTAAGGAAGCCACTTCCAATACAGAGTCCTTCCATTCAGGCTGGCCTCTGCCCCAAGAGTCTTCACAAAATGCATGGCTATAGTAGCAGCATTCCTGAGAACTCTGGGGATAATCGTCTTCCCCTACTTAGACGACTGGCTCATCAGAGCACTGACAGCTCCAGAAACAGAACGAGCTGTTTCTTGTGCCATGAGAATTCTCCAATATTTGGGTCTGTTAATCAACCACCCAAAGTCTCATCTCACTGCTTCTCAGTCCCTAGAGTTCATAGGAGCTCGCTTAGACACGCAGCAATCAAGGGCATTCCTACCACAGCCGCGCTGTCTACGAATAATAGAATTGGCTTCCCAAGCAGTAAGAAAACCCTCCTAACTGCTCGAGAAATGCTTCAACTGCTGGGGCATATGGCATCCACTGTGCATGTGGTCCCTTATGCCTGCCTACACATGCGAGCGGCTCAGTGGACCCTCTCTTCACAGTGGACCCAAGCCACAGGTTGCTTAACGGACAAAATCAAGAATTCCACGCGTCTTGTTTTGTCCCTACAGTGGTGGCAGTCTCTCGAAAACCTCCTGGTAGGTTCCCCCTTCCAGCAACCACTGCCCCAAATCACCCTGACAATGGATTCGTCCAAGCTGGGTTGGGGAGCCCACTTGCACAATATTTCCACTCAGGGTCTCTGGACCTCACAAGAGGCCTCGTTTCAAATAAACCTCTTAGAGCTTAGAGCCATTTACAATGCTATAATAGCATTTCAGGCCCAGCTCAGTTAAAAGACAGTTCTGGTCCAAACTGACAATCAGGTTGCCATGTTTTACATAAACAAACAAGGCGGAACGGGCTCTCTGTCGCTATGCAACGAAGCTTTGCGACTATGGGCCCTCGCCAGAGAGCTCCAAATTCACCTTCTAGCGGTATACCTTCTAGGCATTCAAAACTTGTGGACAGACAAGCTCAGTCGAATATTGCTGCCACATGAGTGGTCTCTCCAGTCAGACCAACTGGCTCGAGTGTTCCAAACCTGGGGAACACCAGATATAGACCTCTTTGCAAGTCCACAGAATGCCAAACTTCCTCGGTTCTGTTCCAGAATTCTGACTCAATACTGTCTAGCAAACGATGCTTTCCAGCTCCATTGGGGTCAGGACTTCCTCTATGCCTTCCCACCCCTTCCCCTAATTCCCAAAACTCTGTTCAAGCTTCAGAGAAACAGGGGGTATATGATCCTCATAGCTCCACATTGGCCAAGGCAATCGTGGTACCCTCTGCTTCTGCGTCTCTCTCAAGCAATTCTTCTAGAGTTGGGATATGCTCCAGATCTCCTCTCTCAGGAGAACAGGAAGCTTCTGCATCCCAATCCTCAGTCCCTGCACCTTTGGGCCTGGCTGCTGAAGGCATAGAACTTTTAGATATCCACCTCTCTCAGCAAGTGAAGGATATCCTTCAGGCTTCGAGAAAACCTTCCACAAGGTGTTCCTACACTTTCAGATGGAAAAGGTTTTCTATATGGTGTTCGAAAAGGGGACTTAACCCCCTTTCCGTGCCCATAGAGTTGCTTCTGGAGTATCTCCTTCATCTTTCAAATTCTGGTCTTAAAACAAATTCAGTGCGAGTCCATCTCAGTGCTATTGCGGCTTTTCACAAGCCCCAAGATGGACAACCAATCTCTTCTCATTCGCTTGTGTCAAGATTCATGAGAGGTCTACTATTGACAAAACCCCCCATAAAGCCGCCACCGGTGGCATGGGACCTGAATCTGGTTCTTGGGCAGCTTATGAAGCCACTTTTTGAACCTTTAGTCACTACAACTTTAAAATTCCTTTCCTGGAAGGTCATTTTCCTGATTGCAATAACTTCTGCTAGGCGCATTAGTGAACTGCAAGCTTTAGTGGCTGACCCTTCTTATACAAGGTTCCACCATGATAAAGTAGTCCTCAGGACTCATCCACACTTTATGCCAAAGGTGGTTTTGTCTTTTCATTTAAACCAGTCAGTTTACCTTCCTGTATTCTTCCCTAGGCCTCACGCCTCCAGTGCAGAAAGGAACCTTCATACATTAGATTGTAAAAGAGCTTTAACCTTTTACCTTCAAAGAACTGAACAACATAGGAAGTCTTCTCAACTCTTTGTTGCTTTTGATTCTAGTCATTTGGGACTTCCAGTTTCCAAATGAACCCTATCTAAGTGGATTGAAAACTGCATATCTTTCACTTACGATAGTAAAGGTCTCTCCCTCGAGGGCCATGTTACAGCTCATAATGTCAGAGCAATGGCAGCCTCAGTTGCTAATCTCCGCTCTGTGTCTATAGATGATATCTGTAGAGCGGCTACTTGGGCTTCAGTACATACCTTCACAGCCCACTACTGTCTGGACAAGGACTCCCGTCGGGATGCCTCATTTGGCCAGGCTGTCCTACAGCATCTCTTTCAGACTTAATGCAACTCCTACCCTCCATCCCGGTAGGATGCCAGGGATCCATAGGAGGAAGTATGAGGAAGCTTTCCTTTTGGACGCTGGGGAGCGTTCCCGTGCAGGCTCCGTCGGTACCGACGATACCCATATGTGAAGACTTAATTCCTGCTGTTCCTGGAGATCACCTGTTACAGGTGAGTAACTACGCTTTATGCGCAGTCTCCTCCTGACCAAGCCACTTTTCCGTCAGCCTCCCGCACCATGGGATCTAAATATTGTTCTTGCACAACTCATGCGCGGTCCTTTTTTACCAATGGTTTCAGCTCCTTTAACGTTTGTAACATGGAAGCTTCTTTTCCTCATAGCAGTCACTTCAGCTCAAAGAGTCAGTGAATTGCAAGCTTTGGTGAGCTATGCTCCCTATACAACTTTTCACCATGACAAAGGTGGTCCTTCGTACACATCCTAAGTTCTTGCCGAAAAGTTGTCACCTCCTTCCACCTGAACCGATCTGTCTCACTACCAACATTCTTTCCAAGGCCTCACACCTCCCCAGCTGAGGCCAGACTTCTTACCCTAGATTGCAAGAGAGCAGTGACATTCTATCTAAAACGTACTGAGGGCTATCGCCAATCCTCTCAGTGGATTGTCTCTTTTGACCAAAGCTATCTGGGGACACCAGTATCTAAAAGAATACTTTCAAACTGGCTAGCAGATTGCATATCTTCACTTATTTGCAAGTTAGGCTGTCTCTTCCACACCATGTGACAGCTCATAATATCAGAGCCATGTGTACTACTGTAGCTAATCTTCGGTCTGTCCCTATCTCAGAGATCTGCCAAGCGGCAACATGGTCTTCTCTGCATACCTTCACAGTGCACTATTGTCTGGACAAAGACTCCAGAGCTGATGCTCGATTTTGACAAGCTGTTCTGCATAACCTTTTTCAAAGTTAGACAATTTGCCAGCTGCCCATCTGACTACCTTGTGAGGAGTGCTCTGAATGAGCTGAGTCTGTCGGATCCCGGCTGCAACCTCTAGCTGTGCCGGGATTCTTCTTTTACTTTGTTGTCTTGGGATAGGGAGTCCCATATGTGAAGACTAACTTCCTGATTTTTCCTGGAGATAGTGTAGTTACTCACCTGCAACAGGTGATCTCTGGGAACAGCAGGAATCAGTCTTCAAAACCCGCCCACTCCCCATCAAGTTGTCCCATTTCTTTCTCATTCCTGGTATACAAAGTTTTTTATTTCTCTGCTATTCACCTGACGGAGAAGACCAGGAGGGGAGGTGGGAAGGTGGCCATGCATGTGTGGAGGAACACTCCCAAAAGCATTACTATTGTATGCTGGGGAGTGTTCCTGCACCATGCTCCATCTGTGCTGATGTCAGCCATATGTGAAGACTGATTCCTGCTGTTACTGGAGATCACCTGTTACAGGTGAGTAAGTATGCTTTACTAGCCTAAAGTGACCATTTGAAGGTTGTCTTCCTTAAATGCAACTAGAAATTTGCACTTACATTTAGCTGCATTTAGAGAAGTGCTGTAGCTCCCATGGGCATGTTGAGATGGGGGCAAAAAAATAACATGCATAATTTGGATTTTCAACTCAGAGTGCCTTTTTCTATGGAAAAAGTAACATAGTATATGACAGCAGATAAAGACGAGTATGGTTCATCTAGCCTGCCCAGTAAGGTTGTATCCACCACTTCTTGTAGATGGCCCTCCTCTATGACTTTATTTAGGATGTACTCACCACTTCATGCAAGCCACCCCCTCTATTTGTAGAAGTTTAAAAGACTTTTAAGTTTGCTTTGATTTCATCTTCTTGCTATAAAGGGATCCGCTGTGTCTGGCCCATACCATTTTGAATTCCATCACTGTTTTTGCCCCTACCACTTCCAACAGGAGGGCATTCCAAGCATCCACTACCCTTTCAGTGAAAAAGTTTCTCCTGACGTTGCTTTTCAGTTTACCTTCTTGCAGCTTCATTTATGTCCTCTAGTTTTGCAGTTTCCCCGTCTTTGAAAAAGGTTTGTTTGTTCATTAATACCCTTTAAGTATTTAAATATCTGTATCATATCTGTCCTGCCTCTCCTCTCCTCTAGGGTATACATATTTATTTTATTTTATTTTTATCTATTTATAGGTATATGTATCCTGCCTTATCCTAAAATCAAGGCTCTTCAAGTCTCTTGTCATACGTCTTCTGGAGCAGGCTCCAAATCATTTTTATTGCCTTCCTCTGAACAGTTTCAAATCTTTTTGTGAGATATAGGGCCCAGTTCTGGGATGCGGGTTGTGGGGCTGCATGTCCTCTGGGCCCGATTCCCCCTCTGGCTCTCCCTGTACATCCTGAGCAGGAGGACAGGGAGAGCCGGCGGGGTTGGGACAGCCTGACAGGATGTACAGGACCGATCCAGGTCACAGCCCCACATGTCCTGCTGGGTCAAAGGGGACGTGCTGCTTATTCCACCTCAAAGGTGGAATAAGCAGCACCAACCCAGCGATTGGGCCTGGGGCTTGGTGCAGGGGGGGGGTCACTGCTGCCTGGTCCAGGCCCCAGCAGACCAGCCGTGGGTCAGGTGGTGGGGAAGAGGGGGCCTAAGCCTTGGGATTTGGGGATGCCTGTGGGGAGGATGTCCCTACAGGCAGCAGTGGCATGTTGGGCCGTCCTCTGGCCCGATTCTGGTTACCATTCCCGCAGTCCAGAATTGGGTCCTAACTGGATCGTCTTCCTTGGATGCCTGAATCGGGCTCATAGTCTCCAAACTGAGCACAGTACTCCAAGTGAGGCCTCCACAAGTCACCAATAACTTATACATGGGCATTAATACCTCCTCCTTTCAGCTGGTTATTCCTCTCTTTATGCAATTCAGCATCCTTCTGGCTTTGACTGCCACCTTGTCACATTGTTTTGCCACCTTGTGATCCTTGGATACTATCATTCTGAGATTCTTCTCCTGGTCTGTGCATACCAACCTCTCACATCCTATGGCATACGATTACTTTGGATTTCTGTATCCCAAGTCCATGACTCTGCACTTAGCATTGAATTTTAACTGACAAGCATTAGACCATTCTTCCAGTTTTTGTAGATTTTTCCTCATTTTGTCCACTCTGTTGCAAATCATCTGCAAAAATACAAACTTTTTCCTTCAGTTCTTCAGCAATATCACTCACAAAGACATTGAACAGCAGTGGTCCCATGACTGATCCCTGGGACACTTCAGCTACACCTTCCTTTCTTCTGAATGATGTCAGAAGGAAGTGGCAGACGGAATTCAGTCATTCAACCAATTTATGTTCCAGTTCACCACCTTGAGACCTATCCCCAGGCTACTCAGTTTATTGATAAGTCTCCTATGAGGAACAGTATCAAAGGCTTTGCTGAAATATAGGTAAATCACATCCATCGCATGTCCTTGGTCTAATTCTCTGGTCACCCAGTCAAAGAACTCGATCAAATTAGTTTGGCAGGATCATCCTTTGGTAATACCATGTTGCCTCGGTTCATGCAACCAAAGTCCTGTATTCTTTTCTTTAGTAGCACCTCCATTACTTTGCCCATCACCGAGGTAAAGCTTTGTCACCTCTTCCCTATTACCACTTTTATGAAGCGGTATTGTATCAGCTCTTTTCCAATCCTGTGGAACCTCCTCTGTCTTAAAGGATCTATTAAACACATCCTTTAAAGGACCTGCCAGAACCTCTCAGAGCTCTTTCAATATTCTGGGATGTATCTCAAGTGGTCTCATGACCTTGTCCACTTTTGCAAGCTGTTCAAAAACATCTTCTGTGAATGATGTTTTTGAACTGCTTGCAAAACTGCTCCATTCCAGTATTTATATTTTTCAATCATATGTGGTCCTTCTCCAGAATTTTCTTTCATGAATACAGAACAGAAGTATTTGTTTAGCATTTTCACTTTTTCTGTGTCACATTCCATAAATCTGTCCTCAACACTTGAGTCTAGTAAGTCCACCTCTGGTCTTCCGCTTCTCCCGAATATACTTGAAAAACGTTTGTCTCCACATCTTTAGCCATCTTTTCTTCTGCCTTTGCTCTTGCTATCCTTATTTTGTTCTTTGTCAAGTTTAGCTTTATCCTATATTCTTCTATGTTCCTCTTTTTGTGATCTGTTCAATTTTGTGAAAACTGTGTGGTTTTGCCTTCATTAGTGCAGACACTATTTTGGAGAACCAAATATGTTTCATTTTCCTCTTGTTTTTTTTTTTTTTTACTTCCTTACATATAGATCCATTGCTTCTTTTATTGCCTCTTTTAGTTAGCCCACTTCCCTTTCACTTCTCTTATCTCCTTCCACCATGCCAACTTCTCCATCCAGATACTTTCCCATTTTATTGAAGACAGCGTTTTTGAAGTCTAGGACTTTGAGTTTCCTGTGTTTGGACTCTGCCTTGGCTTTTACCTCATATCACATTGTATGATGATCACTGCTGCTCATGTAAGCACCCACCCAGACATTAGACACATTATCTCCTTCGGCGAGTACTAGATCCAGCATTGAATTTTCCCTGGTTGGTTCCATTACCATTTGTCTGAGCAATGCTTCTTGGAGGGCATCCACAATCTTTTTACTATACCCACATAAAAATGAAGAGCACAGATCAATAGATACGTGGTAGCCCTGACAAATTTCAAAGAGAAAGTAGTAAGCAGATACTTTCATATTCAATGCAAACAATTTGAAAATGGCCCCTATAAATACTAAGCATCAATTGAAATAAACAATTTCCTAATTTGATATACTGCTGTGTAGAAAGAGTGATAGGTGAGACAAAGCGAACATTGAATCAAAGTTAATGATCAAGAACACTTTATTAATTCTTACACTTAATGATGGAAAAGCAGGAATTTTTGTGAAAGTGTAGCCAACCGATACCAGCCACAAATGTATACTTGAATATTTGTGACTTAAATTGTGGCAACACATACAGGTTAATATAAAAATGTGACATGGTTGTCCCTGCAACGATGAGACTAGATAGTTGGAGAGGGTGCTAAAAATAGGGAACTCTGTGGCTCTTTTCCATATATAATGGCTGATGGTGCCATACCTTCGTAAAGTTGAAGGATCCACGTCTTACTGCAAGAACTCATCAGGATCACCGGATCATCACAGTTGAACAGTGCAAGAAACAGTGGATTTAAAAATCAAACTGCAAAGAAACTACCCCATAGATGGATCCCAACACGCCTAATGAGCAGGGGAATCTTTATTTTGGAGGTATCAATACCAAACTCAAGCTTCAAAGAAAGGTGGTGAAAGATCCAGCAAAATCCTGAAGAACCGCTGGGAAACAGGATCAAATGATCTGAAGATAGACAAAACAATCTATGTGGAAAAAGCTTGAAGCCCACAAGACCCCATGCCAAGAGTGATTGTCATCAGTTAAGAGTTATGTACAGAATAAAGGAAGGGATATTGAAACTTAGAGAAACTGACATAGCTGATAATGAGGTCAGGGAAGAAAATGCTGACAACAGTGAAATACTGAGTGGTAACATGCTTAGTTCAGCCTTAGAAAAAGATTGTATCTGTGCCTGTGATGCTTTGCTTCTTCATACAGTTACCTAGTATAGGCAATTCCAGAACACACCACTGTAGTTATGCAGATATGCGAATTTGCTAATATGAGTAATGCATCTATTGTTGGGTGTTTGTGCACAGACCCCTAACTGCAATTACAGGTCTTTCTCTTTTTAACCTTTCCACTGAATGCTACTCAATCAGCAGAACAAGGAACTCAGCTTGGAGTAAAGGTTTCATTGGGATTAAACATGATGATACACTTAATATCACATGGACTGAGGCAGGACTTCATTCCTCATTACCACAGCAATTTCAGCAAGGAGGAGCAGCTCCCTATTGCTTTAGAGGTGATGGCCTGGTGTTGTTGGATTATGTATACCAACACCACTTGGACCAGGGGAAAGAATGAAACTCAGAGATATTTACGGAGACTTCTGCATGTGACCCCTCTAGATAATGACCCAATGAAGAATTTATAGGAGCAATTTGTCCACCTTACTTTGACACCTTTTGTCTTTTCTTCTCTCTAAGGAATTTTGATCCACTGGTAATCATGTCCAGGATCACAAACTTTTAAAAAAATATCACTCACTTCTTATCTCCTGGGGTCTAGATGTTTGCCAAACAAATTTTCTCTTATGGTTATAGCTTTATTTTAAGAAAAAGGTCTCAGACTTAGTGGCAACAGTTTTTAGACTTCAAATACGTCAAACCCTTGTGCCCTTTTAGCATCAATGACCTTTCTCAAAACATTTCCATTCTAATTCTAAGCTTCTTTTTCACTGCAGCTTTATGGTTAGCTTATATCCCAACACCTATCCTAGGTGCCTCCGTTGCGTTTCACTTTTGCAAGTTTCCTCAGGGGATTGCTAATTACTCCTATCTCTACAAAACAAAACAAAAAAGCACATATAAATTACCACACTCGGGTAGTAGCAGCTAGACCGCATGCGCGGCGTTTTTCAGTAACCATGCTGGATGAGAAGTTTCAGTTGCAGCAGTTTAATGAGACGTATGGAGCATCACATTTTGTTCTGTTAGGTGATTGGCTTAGTATAGTGTTAGTACTTAGTAGGAGTGTTTTAAATAAAGGAGTTTGGATGTAGTTAGATCGAGTGTGGTAATTTATATGTGCTTTTTTGTTTTGTTTTGTAGAGATAGGAGTAATTAGCAATCCCCTGAGGAAACTTGCAAAAGTGAAACGCGACGGAGGCGCCTAGGATAGGTGTTGGGATATAAGCTAACCATAAAGCTGAAGTGAAACAGAAGCTTGAGGACACCACTGAAAGATAAGCTAAGCATTTTATAGAAATGTGTTTATAATAAGAGATAGGAGTAACAGAGCCACGGAGAATCTCTTTGGAGCAGTTTTTTCAATATATGAAGAACAGTGGGGTACAAGCTGCGTATGTTTAGTCTTTTTTAGAATTAGAATGGAAATGTTTTGAGAAAGGTCATTGATGCTAAAAGTGCACAAGGGCTGGACGTATTTGAAGTCTAAAAACTGTTGCCACTAAGTCTGAGACTTTTTTCTTAAAATAAAGTTAAAACCATAAGAGAGAATTTGTTTGGCAAACATCTAGACCCCTGGAGATAAGAATCGAGTGATATTTTTTCGATTTTTGACAAATACAACACTCAGAGAAACAGACCATTTTCAGTTGCAGGATCACAAACTGACATCACCTAGGGGAAAATGTCCCTAAATCTCTGGCTGCAATGAATCGGTTCACGCTAGAGGAGTGAAGCTTTTTTTATTGGAAAGAAGCATATTATAGTGTATAAATTTGCTTCAAGATATAAGGCCAATTAGAACAGGACTGTGCTCTGTATATGAGACATTACCTAATAAAATGTAGCTACATTTGAGAGGAGGAATTGCATTAGCAAACTATTAGGTTACTGTTTTAATGTATTCCAACTGCTGAAAATGACTTCTTGAGTACAGAAGAAGCTCCTAGCAGTGAAAGGAGACGGAGAATCTCTCCTCTATATCTATATCTCACTTGGTTTGCAGCTTGTCGTGCTGTGAGGGCTTGCGTGCATCAGTGATGCTGAGAGCTAAACTATCGGTAGTTTAACTACTGGCAGGGTCTCCCAAGATGGACAGGTCTCAGCTGAGGTGCCAGACGAAGACAAACCACCCATCTGGGCAGCAGCAGAATGGGATAGTGTTGACGGCGGAGGATCACATTTCTGTGACAACGGCAACAACACCAAACTTAAACTGCGCGGAAGGAAGGCCCGGCAATCTACTTCTGTATCTTGCCATGAAAACCCAATGGATAGTTACAACAAACAAATTGTGCTATGGTGCTGGAAGATGAGACTCCCAGGTCGGAAGGCACTCAACTAGCTACTGGGGAAGAGCTGAAGACTTTTCAGAGTAAAGCCAGCATTTATGATGTGGTTGGATCAAAGCCCTCGGGAAGTCTGACTGCTGTTGTAGCTGCGCATGAAATGAGAGTCAGAAGCTGTAAAGATGTCTTACACATTGGAACATGGAACGTACGAAGCATGAACCAAGGGAAGTTGGAGGTGGTCAAGAATGAAATGGAACGTGTACAACTTGATCTGTTGGGTGTCAGCGAACTGAAATGGACTGGCATCGGGCACTTTGCATCAGATGATCACATGGTCTACTATGTTGGAAATGAAAGACAAAGAAGAAATGGTGTTGCATTTATAATAAAGAAGAAACTTGCAAGAACTGTAATGAAATACAATGCAGTCAGCGAACGCTTAATCTCTATTCGTCTACGAGGATTGCCTATCAACACAACTATAATTCAAGTATATGCCCCAACAACAGCTGCAGAAGAGAATGAAATTGAAGAGTTCTATGAACAAGTACAAGCTGAAATTGACAGAACATGCAAACAGGATATCCTGATAGTCATGGGTGACTGGAACGCAAAAGTTGGCAACAAAGAAGAAGGCAAAGTAGTTGGAAAATATGGACTTGGCAACAGAAATGAAGCTGGAGAAAGATTGATAGAATTCTGCAAGACCAATGATCTATTCATCTCAAACACCTTCTTCCAGCAACACAAGCGACGACTGTACACATGGACTTCACCCAATGGATTGTATAAAAATCAAATTGACTACATCTGTGGAAGTCAACGATGGAAAAGCTCTGTAACATCAACAAAGACAAAACCTGGAGCTGACTGTGGTACAGATCATCAACTACTAGTATGCAAACTCAAGCTAAAGTTGAAAAAGAGCAAACCACTCATGAATGCACCAAAATATGACCTTGAGAATATACCACTGGAATTTAAAGACTGCCTGCAAAATCGATTTGCTGCTTTAGATACAAATGACAGAGCTCAGGAAGAGTTATGGAATGACATCAAGAAGGTTGTGCTGGAAGAAAGCAAGAAGTCTCTACAAAAGGTTAAAAAGCAAAAACGGCCAAAATGGATGACGGAAGAAACTCTGAAAATTGCCCAGAAACGCAGAGAAGCTAAAGCCAAAGGAGAAAGAAAGACAATCGCAGAACTCAACAGAGATTTCCAACGTGCAGCAAGACAGGACAAGGAAAAGTACTACAATGACACTTGCAAGGAAATAGAAGCAGAAACTATTAGAGGAAGAACAAGATCGGCTTTCCTAAAGCTGCGAGAGTTAAAGAAAAAGTTCCAGCCTCGAATTGGAATGTTACAAGATGCTCAAGGTTCTATGTTGAATGATGCTGAGAAGATCAAGAAAAGGTGGAAGGAATATACAGAGCTTTTATATGATAAAGATCAAGTGGACCAACAGCCGTTTCAACCTATACCTTATGATCAGGAACCATTGGTGATGAAAGAAGAAGTTGAAGCAGCATTGAAAGCCTTATCAAAGAACAAAGCACCAGGCATTGATAGCATTCCCATAGAAGTATTGCAGCAATCTGATGCAGCTGTTACCGTACTTACAAGGCTCTGCCAAGAAATATGGAAGACAACATCATGGCCAACTGACTGGAAAAGATCTGTGTTTATACCAATACTAAAGAAAGGTGATCCAACTGACTGTGGAAATTATCGCACAATCGCTCTGATCCCACATGCCAGCAAGATTCTACTGAAGATTATTCAAAAGAGACTACAGCCATACCTAGAACAAGAACTACCTGAAGTGCAAGCAGGGTTCAGGAAAGGGCGAGGAACAAGAGACATCATTGCGGATGTGAGATGGATCCTTGAAAAGACTAAAGAATACCAAAAGGATATCTATTTGTGCTTTATCGACTATAGCAAGGCTTTTGACTGTGTAAACCATGAGAAACTCTGGGCCACATTAAGAAACATGGGTATACCAGAACACCTGATCGTTCTCTTGCGTAATCTGTACATTGATCAAGAAGCAACAGTTCGAACGGAACAAGGAGAAACAGAATGGTTTAAAATAAGCAAAGGTGTAAGACAAGGCTGCATACTTTCCCCCTACCTGTTTAATTTATATGCAGAACAAATCATCAGAGAAGCAGGACTGTATGAAGACAACAGAGGTGTGAAGATTGGTGGAAGACTCATCAACAACCTTCGCTATGCTGATGATACCACATTACTGGCTGAAAGCGAAGATGATCTGAAACATTTTCTTCTCACAATCAAAGAACATAGTCTCAAAATGGGCCTGCACCTTAATGTAAAGAAGACAAAGATCATGACAACTGGCATAATCAACAGGTTCATCGTTGAAGGAGAAGAAATTGAAATTGTGAACAACTTTAACCTACTTGGATCAACTATCAATAAAGAAGCAACAAGCAGTCAAGAAATCAGACGACGCATTGCTCTTGGCAGAATGGCTATGAAAGACCTAGATAAGATTCTCAAGAGCAGAGATGTGTCTCTCCATACAAAGATTCGACTTGTTCAAGCCATGGTATTTTCAATAACATCATATGGATGTGAAAGCTGGACAGTGAAAAAGACAGACAGGAAGAAAATTGATGCCTTTGAATTATGGTGCTGGCGGCGAATACTGTGTATACCATGGACTGCCCGAAGAACAAACCAGTCGGTACTAGAGGAGATCAAACCTAAGCTTTCTTTAGAAGCTCAGATGACAAGACTTCGACTTTCATACTTCGGACACATCATGCAAAGAGAGAGATCATTAGAGAAAGACATCATGCTTGGCAAGATAGAAGGTCAACGCAAAAGAGGAAGGCCAGCAATGAGATGGATCGCTACAATAACAGCAGCTACGGGTACCAGTCTGTCATCAATGAGCCGCCTGACTGAAGACCGAACACAATTTAGGATAGCTATCCAGAGGGTCGCCATGAGTCGACTCCGACTCGACGGCACTTAACAACAACAACATATTGTTTGCACAAGGCAGTTGCTTGGCGTGTTTTGCCTGAGTGTTGACTTCTGTTATTTCCAGGACTGACTGTTGTTCAAAGACATTTAGCCTTGAAATTTACTAGACCCTTGTCTTTACTTCCGCTGTTGGTTTCCACAGCATGTTTTGACTATCTGGTCACCAATAAGAATACTTACTGTAACTTGTCATTGAAGAGTCAGGGATCCTGAAATAGTAAAATTGTGGTCCATGGTGAAGTGTTGATAAATTGAGTCTCTTTTGATGAAGTGACCTGAATAAAATGTCAAAAGAAAATAAATTGCTCTTCACATCCATTGCCAATGGAAAAAAAATACACAAAAGTGGAAGGGGTCACAGTTTTTGTGGAATCTATCTAGATAGGAGAAAATGAAATGTTTCTTGTGGTGTTAGTTATGACCTGATGTTTGGTTCATGCCACAGTATGGTAAATCTCTACTTGCAAACACCTCAGTTTATTGCACCTATTCATGTAAATGAGCACTGAATTGCAAATATCCTTATCATTTAGTCATTCTACATTAATTATGTATTTCTTGAAAATTGTGGGCTGACAAGGGTAGTTAAAATACATACTGTAAGGAAGGGCCGCATAGTACAACTTCATATTTCTGGTTTAAGCAAAATGCAGATAATAGTGTCTGGTTTGAGATTTATGCACTTACTAATCCCAGTATCTGTTCCCTGATGGAATATAGTATTCAGTGCTTTAGAGATGGTTAGAAAGATAAAACAAAATGCTAGGCAGATGCAGAGCCAAACAAAACTATCTGTTTAAAGTCTTCAGCATAATTGTGCACCTTTCATGTCTGCTATAGCTTTTTTGCACATGCAAATCGATTCTGCATGCATTCATTCATAGAAGTACTATGTATCACATGCATAAGCAGTTATGTATTTTGTTCTATTATATAGCATTTAGCTCATGCCTCTCCAGTTGTAGTTCAAGGCAAGTTACAATCAGAGCCGGCCCGTCCACTAGACGGGCTAGGTGGCTGCCTAGGGTGGCGGAGTGGGCGGCAGGCCATGTGCATTGGCACACATGGCCTGCCACCTCCCATATACCAAACCGTGCTGCCCTCCCGCTGATTCCAGTGTCGGGGCAGACAGCTAGGCTTGGCGGGGGATGGCTTGGAAGAGCGGCACGGCCAGGGCTTCTGCCTAGAGTGACAGAAACCTTTGGGCTGACCCAAATGAATGCCCTAACAAATCCCAAATACACATGCCTACAAAGTGCTACAGTATTTTGATATTTGGAAGGAGGAATTGCAGAAAGGGTGAGAGAACAAGAGTGATAGGAACAAGCACATACAAAACCATGCGAAGAGCAATTTTTTTAAGGAGGTACCTAGTTAAAGTGCTTTTCAAGCACCTACATGAAGAATATTTTATAAAGATGAGTAGGTGTCTACTTGTCTTTATAAAATACTAGCACAAGTGGCCTAACATGTGCCAACCTTGCTGCTATGGGCATGCACATCAGCTCTAGAGCTGATGTAAATGCCTGCGTCTATATTTTTCAAGTACATACACAAATTATAGTATTTAATCATCTATTTTCATAGTACTTCTTCACTCCGCCCAAATTCCGCCTATGTGCACACCCATCAGCAAATTGTGTGTTTTTCAGGTGCTTGGTATTTTATAAGAGGCCATTTGTGTGCATATTGTCAGGCGGGTGCCTGGGTGAGAATGTTCACAGTCTTGGCAAAGGCATATATTAATATGTTTTGCAAGGGATTGTGGGAAATGAAGTCCATTCACACCAGACACAGCCGCTCACAATAATTAGTTGTGCTTGAGTGTAAAGCCAATAAGATATTTATTTATGGGGTTATTTCTCCCAACACAGATATGCTTGGTAGCACATAAATCAGGATACTTGCTTTCAGTGTTAAACTTAGAAAAACAAAATCAGGAAAACAACAGCTGAACTTGTCAGGCAATCAAATCAAAAGAATAAAGACCTGGTTGGTAACAAACTGGTCTTTTCTGTAGGCTCTAGCTAACATTTTCTTAGCAGTGCATCAAACAACAAACAAAACCCACAAAGTAGGAAAAACTGTTCTTTTCAGGTTAACTTCTTATATCTTCACACATAGACTCAGAAGTGTTCCCTCAGAGCTCACAAGCAATTAGGTAAGGCTCAATTGCTAGCAGTTACCCAGCTGAAACCCCTTAGCTGGCTTGCTTTCTACTGCGTGGCTCAAATCCTACTCAGGAGCTTTTCTGAGTAGATTAAAGAACAAGTTTGTATTTCTTTGTGATGGTTGTTGTACTTTGTAACCAGCAAATTACCAAAGGAGTTTAGACAGAGAGCAATCCATGTATTCACAGCCTGTATCTACCACCTCTCCCCCTTCTTCAACAATCATGGGTTCAATATCATGGATTGGCACAGAGGAATTTCTCAATGGAGCACTCTCAGGAGAATACTTGTTTCCCTGTTGTCTTTCAAGGGTATAGCTAGGGCATAGATCAGTGTTCATACCTGAGCTTTCATTGCTGTTAGAGTTCCTCTCTAAATAGCCTGGCCAGTATGTAGTCCAGTTCTTATGTCCAGCCTTCCAATCCAGGTCCCTGGACACTGGATCTCTCTTCACATACCTTCTGGCGTGGGTCCTAGGGTCCCTTCCAAGTGCAGCCGTCTCCCTCACAGGTACCGTCTGGAGATTCCTAGCTCTGCAGCACCACTCCTCTGGTTTTCCCCAGTCCAATGGTGTATGCTGGCCTTTTGAATGTCTCCCAGTATACGTACTGCTCTGGACTCCTTTAGACCTCCCAAATGCTTTTCTCTTCTTTCTTCCAAAGGGTTTCTTGCCCTCTCTGTCCGTCCACTCTGGCTTCTGCTTCTGATGATCCTCCAGATGATGAAGCTGTCCAAGATCATGAAGATGTCCAAGCTGAGGATATCCAAGCTGATTCTGAGGATGATTCTCTGTAGAATAAACTCTACCTTTATTCTGCTTAGATGAGTGCTCCACCCTAGCACAGTGCAGCTGTGCTGAATCAGGCCCTGCCCTTTGAGATGAGTGCTTGGGAATTACCTCATAGCCCTCCTGATTGAACACACGTTTCCCCACTTCAGCTCCTCTAATGGCTGTTGGAAACCTGGTGCATTCTGGGACTGGTAGTCTTTTATGGAAAAATTCTGTTTTCTTATTTCTACCAGAACTGACAGGTTGCTTGTTCAGAGTCACTTCACCTTTACTATAGCTCCTTCCTGAGCTATGATAAGCCTCCTTATCACAATATATATAGAGTTGTCAGGTTACCCAGTTCAAGGCGTGAGATGTTATGCCAGTCCTGTATTTCTGGCGATCTCATTCTGATGCATTATGGGACATGCAGCACTGATTCCAATGGGTAAAATCAGGGACTACAAATACCATACTGCATTGCAATGCAAATTTAAAACCAGAGCTGGCAAAAATTCTCACTCCTGGAACTGGGTAACTTGACAACTCTGCAAAAATGCAATGTGTGCCTTCGAGTCAGTCCTGACTCCTGGTGACCCAGAAGCTCCTGGGTTTTCTTGGCAGTGTCACTGAAAGTAGATTGCCAGGACAACTCTGCATATGGCTACTTATGATTAGGAATGATTTTATAAAAATACCTCCTGTATGTGTTGTCATGAGGTTGCGAGTTGAAAGGAGTTGGATTTGCCTTAAGAATCTTTTCTTATCAGGAGTCTATATCCGACAGTGGTGTGGTATATATCTCATCACTGGGGGGGGAGGGGGGTTGGGGGGGAACCAAGGAAGAACCCAGAACCCAAATTCTAGGCCAGGATTTCTAAGGTGATGGGGCCAGGAAAGAGGAGGAGCAGTACAGTAGGGTTGGTCCAGCAGTCTTGGGGAGGGATGGGTGCCACGAGAGCCTATTAAGCTGTGTAACTGCTTTTGGGAGGTAAAGCTCTGTTTTGATTTTTTCCTTTCCTTATGGAATATTATTTGGGTGAAAACCTGTTTTTTTTCTTTTATTGTTGTTGTTTTTGGGAAGTACAAGCCTGTTTTGTTTGGATGAAGTTTGCAGATTTATTTGCTAATCCTGAGAGTGGTTGGTGCTGGCTTGGTTCAGAGATAAAGATAAAAGATGTTCTGAACCTGAAAGCTAAAAGATTGTTGTCAGGAGAGCTGTGTGGCAGCCACATGGGTCTATGTTTTGAAGATTGACTTAACAGAAATCAATGAGGGTTGTTGTTTTTTCTATTGACACTGGAATCGTGGCCCTCTGTTGAGAGTTGTAGAATGAAAGACTCTGCTTTTGAATGAAGCTGTAGTTCAGACCATCCCTGAAGGGACTGCCCCTAGACTGGGGGAGGGAAATTTTATGGTGGACTGAGTAATACAAGCTATTTACATACCTGAAAACTTTCCTGGTAAGGAGAGAGAAACCAGGAGAGAAGTGTTCTTGTCCTGCTGGATGAAGTAACTGAGAGCAGAGAGTTTCTCCAGCCCTGGTTTTAAGATGATCCAGCAGCCAGCTAAAGCAGAATAGAGCCCACATAAGGTGGCAGAAGAGAGAAGGAGAGAAAAGACTGTGCACACTGGGACAATGGCTAAGGTAGTGAGGCGAGATACCAACATTGATTCTTGATATTGATAAGCCCTTGACTCGTTCAGTGAATGAGCAGAAACGTACTATTCTATTCTTGGGTTTATACCCTGTCTTACTTCTGAAGGACTCAAGGCAGCTTATTTGCTACAAAACTCATGATATTTCAAAAAATAATGTTGCTGATGCTCCCTCTCAAAGAGGAGTCTAAATCCCTGCAGAGCCAAAGGATGTTATCTTGAATAATGTACTTGGTGTCAGATTTAACCCCTTTCCCTCCAGTTGGAATTTCTGTTTGGGCAGCTGCCCTGCCTCCAAACCTATAGCTAGCCCAGAGCACCACCTTGCATTGAACATCTCGCCCTATGTTGTGGTGTGGCTGCACAACGCTAATGCTGGCATGCACTTTTGGTGGCAGAATGACTAGCTTTCACAGTTTTTTAGTGGGTCTACTGAGAAATCCACCACTGAATAGAATCTATACCTTTAAAACCTTGAGGAGAACAACTTAGCTGGTATTGCATTGTGCGATTGAAACAGCAAATAACTTTTTGCAGGGCTATACCAAGCTGCATTTATTTGTAGGAAACTTCTTCTTTGCGATTGCGTAACAATATTTTGGCAAGAAGATCAAATTTTTAAAAATACACTTTTCGGAGACATACATCCTGGATAATCCCTTTCCTACATCATTTTACTGTTGCTTCTGGTGCCACTGAGGGTTAGGAGTCTCCTAAATGCAGGAAGCCTCTAAATCCTTTAGTGATTGATTTAAACTCAGTTGGAGCTGTGAAATAGGGCAGTGAGGAGGGAGAAGAATCCAAGCAGGAAAGGGGAAACACTGAACCGTTGAGTAAATGGAAGAGAGGCAGAAGGGAGAGAGGTAAATGTAGATGTAAAAGAGAAAGGATATTGGGAAGAGACCACCATGGGAAAGGAGCACACAACAATGGAAAGAGAAACAAGAGTGAGAAGGATGGTATTAGATGACAGGATATGTAAGACTGAGAGTCAGAGCTGAGGGAGAAGCTTTAAAGAATCAAGAGTTTCAGGAAATTTTGAAGAACTACCAGGGTTCAATTCCCACTAGCACTCCTTGTGGACTTGGGCAAGTCACTTAACCCTCCATTGCCTCGGAAGAAAGGCCTGGCAATCTACTTCCGGTGACACTGCCAAGAAAACCCAGGAGAGCTTCTGGGTCGCCAGGAGTCAGGACTGACTCGAAGGCACACATTGCATTTTTACTGGCTCACACGGAGGAAACAAAGTAAGGGGAAAAGCCAGAAATTTCTGAAAGGTTGTAAAGTGTTTAATCATTATCACGTCACATGTTCTGAAAGAACTTTCACCCACTACTACATAATCAAAGATGCATTTATCTATCTATTGTGCAGAAGTCAATCTTTGCAAAGACCCTGGAGCAAAATATTCTCAGACGCCTCCCTTTGATCAAGACACCCACTTCTCTTTGATGAATGTTCTTGCATTGAGGTTACATTTTCTCTTGTGTTTTGCATCCCTATGGCAGTGGTAACAAATTGAAATATAATATTGTTGCTGAAAGCATAATGTAATAGAAAAGCATAATAGTACTTCTGATCACATTTACTCTCTGCCTTTGTGTTTTCAGAACATTTGGCTCTGGTTGTGGATTTTTAGCTGCATTCAAAAGGAGATAAGAGTGTAACTATGCACAGAAAATTCTGCCTGGAAAAATTATTATAGATATAATATAAAATATAGTAATTTTTATAGATGTTATATCTATAGATTAATAGATATTAGATATAATAATTTGCAGAGTTGATTTGGGTTTTTTATTTTGTACCTACATTTTCAGTTGTAGGTCAGAGCAACTTACATTCAGGTATAACTGGTGTTTCCCTTTCCCTGAGAGGTTAAAAATCTAAATCTGTATGTGAAGCTCTACTACAAGTTCAAGGTTACAAGGAGCATCACAAGGATTTGAATTCTGGCCTCCCTGGTTCTCCTCCCATGACTTTAACCTCTGAACTGTGATATGTGACAAAACATCCCAACATCCTTGTTACTTTATCACCGGTGGTTTATTTCCAGTCTGTGTTTTTTTTTCTTGAGTCCTACATTTTGTTCATCTGTTAAATCTCTCTCTGTAAAAGTTCATTTGCCTTCTATCTGGAAAGGTTGTGCCCTAGGCAAGAGTTTTCAAGAAAGCACCGGTAAGCAGCATCAGCATCATACTTGGATGCCGGCCTGGTTCTTTCCTAAACAGGAACACTTTGAATAGACAGAAGGATGGTTTGTGGCTAAATCTGAAGGTGGTTTGTTATACATCTTTGGAAGTGTGCTTTTCCGTGCATAGTGATAGATTGACACAGGTCCAAAATATGCTATTATAGAACTTCACTCCATCATTTATCTATTTTAATGGGGTTCTTTGCACTAGAGGGAGGTGTCTAACACTTTTCAAAGACTGATTACAGGTGGTAATAAGATGATTATGCAAATGCCAGTTGTGGGGGTTTTTTTCCCCTTAGACACATTTTTGTAGTGGCTCTTGCTGCTCGTTTGAGGTACTAGGTCAAATGGAGGGTATTTTTATAACATACCACCAAGTTAACATGTTTTTACATACCCGTGTCAAGTCTGTTTTATAGAATACTAGTATAAGTGGCCAAATACATATGTTAATCAAAGGTGCAGTCACTTATGCCAGCACTAGCCTGTGTGATCATTTTTCAAGAACACATATAATAATTATAGTATTTTTTTAAAATACTCATTCATACTTCAGTGTTGAGCCCAAACTCCATCCATATGCACACCCACAATAGTACAGAATAGTACATGCCTGACTGCTCAGTTATGCACATAAACCACTAAATCACCATGATTTGTGCATATATGTGGGGTGTACCTTTATGCAGCACTTTATAAAAGTACCCTCTTCAAGCCAGTATTAGGCTTTTGTTGCCAGAGCCTTAGGCATTTCTGATGATCCATTTAACAAAAACATCATAGTAACCATCCTTGACAGGGGCTATATATTCTGGCTCCTCCAATAATCTTGTGTAAGCCCTGTCTCGGGTCTCTCCTTAATGTGAAGGGACCTCACTCGGTACTATAAATTAATGCCTATCTCTCCCTCTTTTTCTTTGCTCCTTTGTTGATTTTTCTATTTGGGGAAGATTAACCTCCATAATCTAGGCATTATTTATTTATTTAACAGATTTTATATACCACCTTATCAAAGGTGTCGAGCATCATTCATTTATTTATTTTATTTATTTATTTATAGTAAATTTCTATACCGCATTTTCCAAGAGATCAAATGCGGTTTACAGTAAACAAAGCTTTGAATTGTACAGAACAGTACGTATTCAATTACATTGAACAGGGAACTATTTACATTAGTTTAACAATAAGTAACAAAGTAATTATATACATAGGTAGATCTGCTTTTTCTTCTTGTTTCGCGTGGGGTAAACCATTTTATGTGTCTTACTTAGGAGAGAGAAGGGATATGCTCAGGGGAATCGGTGAGTTCGGGATGGGAGTTGTCAGTATTTGTATCTTTGCTTGTTTTGTTTGTGCCTGCAAAGTGTAGGGTAAACAGGTGGGTCTTGAGTTTCTTTCGGAAGGTGGAGAGGTCATTATGGATCTTATGTTGTCTGGGTGGTTATTCCATAAGATGGGGGAGAAGTGGGAGAATGCTCTATTCATTTCTTTGGCTTTCCTGGATGGAATAGTTTGTTTTTGTTACATTCTCGTTGGTTTGGAATGTTATTGTCTTTGGAAATGAATGTATCAAGGTGGGATGATGCGATGCCGTTAATAAGTTTGAAAGTAGTTAGAAGTACTTTATATATAATATATGTGTGATATGTTCTGCTATTTTGGCGTTTGAGGTTATTCTAGCGATGACATTCTGGGCTAATTGAAGTTGTTTTATGGATTGTTTAGGGAGGCCTTGAAGGGTGCTATTTCAGAAATCGAAGTGGGGTGTGATAATGGTGTTGATAACTGATTTAAAGTCATGGGGGTAGAGGAGTGGACGGAGCTGCTTCAACATTCTGAGCTTGTAGAAGATTTTTGTTTGTTACCAAATATCATTAGTCTATGTTCATTCTTCTGTTTTAACATCTAACATGAGGATGCTTATGTTTGCATTCTATGACCCCAAGAGCTCTAGGGCATCTAATAGATGGAATAAATAATGTATAAAAGTCCAGCTCTGTAATAGTGTTGGAACACATACATTTTTTTACATCTATATCAGGACTTGACAAATACCAGATGCCAGGTTGTCATGACACTTCAAAATGGAACCTGGGCATTCGGTATTCCATTCTGCCTCTTCTGCAAACGTTCAACAGTTGGGCTTTAGAGCAGAGTGTGCTGATTCAGCCTCAAGCCAATGACTTAATACATCTGCAGCAGTTGTCCTTTAGTGATGGATTTCTCCAACTTGACTGCTGCTGCAGCAGGGTGGTTGATGGAGGCTGGACCTGTAGTCTTACGTAACAGGTTTTTATATACCGCTTTATCATTTCAATCAAAGCAGTTTACATTATAACTTAAACTTGGTAAGCGTACATTAAACAGGGACGTTGATAACTTGGATTTTTCTGAGCAATGGAGGGTTAAGTGACTTGCCCAAGGCCACAGGGAGTGCTAGTGGGAATCAAACCCTGGTCTCTTGGTGTCCCAAGCCAGTGCACTAACCACTAGGCTATTCCTCCACTCTTGCTTTCTCATGTATTTGTTCGTACTATCTTGCTTGGATTATTGCAGTACCCTTTCTTGTAGCCTCACTATAACCACCATGAGGCGATTGCATGAGTGCAAAATACCACTAGTAAGATGCTTTAGTCTGTAGCTAAATTTGATCATGTAACTCCCTTGTTGAAGCAGGAGCATTGGCTACCAATAATTCATCAAATCAAATTACTGAATGTTCAATCAAAACATTTAATGCCAGTCGAGTCTAAATTCTCAGTGCAGTTACAGAATGAAGACAATGTCCCTCTGTCTCAAGATCCTATTATGAAGGCACCCTCAAGAGCACCTTCTTTTTTTGTGGCCCCCATTTCTGTGGAATTCCCTGCCTGTTCACTTGTGTAATGAAATTTCATATACTGGTGAAGTTTTGGTGAAGAAGGTACAGTAGCTCATTTTTTAAAATTTCTTTTCCTTTCCATCACTTTTCCTGTAACTGGACTGTCAAATATTCATTTGTATTTTTGTTGTGTCCCCCCCCCCCCCCCCACCGACCCTTTTTTAAGTGCATTTCACATAAGCGATGGCACTTATTGTTGAGGCTCCAGCGGTGTGTTTTGTCTGTTGTATTCATAAGGTTCTTTGTGCTTGCACATAGAACCATATAGGTTTGAATTAATACAGCCAAACCAGGCAACCGCTGCTGTCTGCCCATGGGGATCTCATCTCCTTCAGGCAGAAGAGGAAGGGAAGGTCACGATTGCAGCAAAGATTGCTTCTGTCTGACTGCGGGGATCCCATCTCCTGCAGGCAGGGGAAAAAAGAAGACAGCCAGGCCTACCTGCAGCCTGGAAACAGGTTAGACAGAGAGGAGGATAATGCAAAGAAGGCAGGAGAAATTTAAAGGAGCAGTGGGCTTCTGAAAAAAAGAATAGTAGGAGCAATGGAGGGCAGGAGCAATGGAGGGCAGTTGGTGAGGAATTCTGGAGCAGTTGTAGAGGGGAGGGGGGCGTACAAGGGTTTGGAAGGTGAAGAGATGAATGCATAGGAGCCGAAGGACAATGTCTATATGTAAAATGTATACACCCCTAACAGAATACACACACAGAGGCACCCCTCCTCCATACCACATGCACTCACAGGCACCCCACCGCCGCATCTTCCACCCACAGAGGTACCTCACCCTCGCAGTACACAGATAGACACCCATCCCCGCCACCTGAGGTAGAATAAGCAGTACATCGCCCTTTCACCCAGCAGGACATACAGGTCCGTGACCTGATTCCTGCTGGACTGACCCACTCCCACTCCGCCCAGATCCTGCCGCCTCCCACCCCCTCTTGGCTCTCCCCATCCTGCTGCTCAGGATGTACAGGGAGAGCTTGAGGGGGAATTGGGCCCAGGTGGATTGTGGAGCTGCACGTCCCACCGAGATGTGCAGCCCCACAACCCATGTCTCAGAATCGGGCCCATAGTCATGTGCTGCCGCCACCCCTCCACCTCCCTCCACATACATGCTCTCGCTATTTGAGATTAGACACTAATATATAGATAAGTTTTATAAAGATGACTTAAACAGTTCCTGCTACCATAAGACATACTTTATCATCCATCTTTGAAATCACCAGCCATGTGGGAGTTCACAAATGGAGGAAGGGGAAATGTACTGTTTTGTCAACTATAAGTGTGCTTTTTTTTTTCAGCCTGTTTAATGATGATGCAAACTGCTTTGAGCCTATGCTATAGAAGGAAGTAAATCAAATGAAGATAAACTGATACTGAATTACAAATACCAGCATGCAGCATGGTTGGTACAAGACTAGATCAATCCAGTTGGGCAAATCTGGAGGCAGTTGGTACTCTTCACCTGTGGTTCTTAGAACATCCTTTCATCTATTTGGAAAACTGAACAAGCCAGATTACTACAGATCCCACATAGAAACCCCATGCTAACAGAACACTTGGTTTCAGTCACACAGACAAAACACACTTAGACTCTCACCAAGTATAGAAAAAAATAATAAACTCGAAATAAAAATATGTAGATAAAATTAAATTGGAACCCCGACAAGCTAGGCCCTGCCTGGAGTGTAACACTATTACTACAACTAATCATTTGTATAGTGCTAAAAGGTGTATGGAGCACTGTACACATAGATGTAAGACCGTCCCTTCTCAACAGAGCTTACAATCTAATCAAGATGAAAAACATCACAAAACTGGGGGACCAGAGTATGGCAAGATACACATAAGTAGTGGACAATAAATGAAGAGCATCAGGGTCTAAAAGCAGCCTCAAAGAGTTGGGTCTTCAGTCTGGACTTGAATAGGGTCAGAGAAGGAAACTGATGCACCGACTCAGGTAGTTTATTCTAGGCATCTGGAGCAGCAAAATGGAATGAATGAACTCTGGAACTGGCCTTGGCAGAGAAGGGCACAGATAAGAGATCTGCCAGAGGAGCAGAGTCTGCCAGAGGGGACACAAAATAGGAGGCAGGCAACACTTTATCTCAGCTTTGCTGAGCAGTAGCATAAGACACACAAGCCTCTCTGATCTCACATGCAGATGTACAGCCTCTCCCCATAGTCTCCCCCCTCCATCGATTTCAGTGCCACTTGCTCAGAGGTGGCCATGTTGCTGATTAGATGCAGTGCTGGCTCTCCCTGCTTGCCCATTTCTGAACAAGAATCACTGGGATTGAAGGAGGGGACAGACCATGGGGAGAGGCAGTATTGCCTGCATGTAAGATCAGAGAGAACTGTGCCTCAGCAAATATAAAAGCAGCAGCTATCAAAGAGGTGCACATGGTGTTGGAGCTTTATTTGTGCAGCTGTGCACCCTATAGCTGGTGCCAAAATTCCAAACATACTGTGCCTCTATTGCAGGACTCAAATTTTATGTGGATTAGGAGCCAGGCCAAAATCTGAAGAGCCATTGTGACCTCCTTGTGCGCTTCCCCCCCCCCCCCCCCTTTGCATTGTCTCTCACGCTGGTCTCATGTTTTCAAGTCTCATGAGAAGAGTGTCAGAGTTCCTATACCACATGGCATCTTTAGACAGAAATATAGATAAGTTATAGCTTCAGATATTGTGTCTATGCATGTATGTGGTGCAACAGTGGTATGCCTATCTGTGCATGGGAGGAGATGTGGTAGGTGTCTTTGTGTGGGTGGGGTGTGGGGCATTTGCATATGTGTAGTATGAAGGTGAATAGGCCCCCTGCTCTTTAAAATTGTCTGTACCTTCTCTACCTCACTTAAACTCCTCTGTCACACACACACAGCCTATTGTGCTGCAGTCCTCCCTCTTCTTTTCTGCCATCGGGGTATTGGATCCCCACAGGCACGCTGCCCCTTCTATTCTGCCCATGGGGGATCTGATCTCCCACTGGCAGATAGGGAAATTTGCTGCAATCCCCTTCACTTGTGCCGAAGGCATTGCACTCTCCCAACAAATGAGTTGCCTTGACGATGGCCACGAAGCTTGTCTGCCTGTGGGAATCTGATTTCCCACAGGCAGAAGAGAAGGGGTTGGTGGCAAACTCCCCTTCTATCTGCCCATGGCCATCTCAGGACAACTCGTTTGGGAGGCAAAGCCCAGTAGCTCTTCCCCCTCCCCCCCAAAGTACACCCATGGCTAGGGCTATTAGGGGTGGAGTGTGTGAGGGCAAGGTGTAGGAATGGGGGAGAGGAATCATGTAAGATAATGTGCAGGAGTCGTCAGCATGCTGCTGTCAGCATGGGAGATGAAGTCAGGCCCTAAAGGAGCAGTGTTAGATCTCAGAGATACACCCCCCCCCCCCTCCCCTATGCCCTTCAACTTAAGTGGAGACAAACAAAGGGAGAAGGGGTTGACAACTAAATTTTTGGGTTGACTCCAAAATCCTAAATTTCTCAAGACTTGATCTATTTGTAAAAATATAAGCTTAATTAATTTATTTATTTAGACATTTTTGTATCCCGTTTTATCCTTCAATCAAAGCGGTAAATACAGTACAAGGGTTATACAAAGGTAAGGGAAACATATACCACTTTATAGTTACATCAAAGTGATGATATCAGGGAATACATAACTCAGGGAAACACAATACATACATTACAATACATTTAACTACATACACATACCGGTAGAACTAACCAAAATAGCGCAGATGTTTCCTCTGTCCTGCACGGTCCTACGCCTAAGGGCCATTTCAAAGGGCCCTCTGGCGAGGCCCGGCTCCTGAGCAAGCCGTTAAAGGCAGTTGGTTCCCTAAGCTGATTGGCCTTCTCCGATGATGGGGAGGGACACATGCTCAAAGCCTCCGGTGGCTGCCGCTGCTCTCCCGATTTCCCAGGTGCGCTCCTGAGCACATGCTTATATCTGTGATCTCTTGAGCTTTCCTTCCCTTGTCCCCATTGTCCATCCTTGGACCTTAGCCTACCTTTGAGCTCTGGGAATGTGATTACTGATTGTATGTGACTTCCCCCTCAGCTGCTTATTGCACCTTATCCTCATTGTGTTCTCTCCTCAGCTGTGTCTGGTCAACTGCACTGAATTCACTTTTTTCTTCTCTTGGCAAAAACCTAAATGGTGCTTCTTCTGTATCTGTCTTCCTCCCTAACCACCTTTATCTTCTATAGTCTTGTGGGCAGCAAGATCTCTGGGAGACTCTTTTGAAAAGAAAGGCAGATAAAACATTTTTAAAGATGACCAAATTTAGTGGAAAAGGATAACCCCCCAATCACCTATTTGTCTGCTGTTTTAATATTCAAACAACTTCACAATCCTACTTTACAAACTGAAATGGAACAGGAGTGAAAAGCTCCTGCCAACAGTTAAACTACTTCAGAATTATATACCCTTATTAGGGGTCTTTTTGTAATATAGGAATAAACCATTGCAGCAAGCTTTCATAGGGGTGCTGTAACAGAGATAGTACAGTCCTTAACTTATTTACCTGCTATAACTTTTCTGCAAGAATATACTACTTCGTGGTGATTCCAGTATGTAAATACATTAGGGGGCATGCTTACCAAAGTGTGCTAAAATTTAATGCAGGGTTGGATGCACATTAAGGGTTCCACCTTAAAAATCCTACACTAATCAATTAGTGCATGATTGAGTGGGTTTGGGGTAGAATATAGGTACATTATCATTTAGTGCAAGCACTTTGAGTGCGTGCTAACTGTGAATATTTCCATTAGTGTAGGTTCACTTTAGTGGTGGTACTACCCCTCCCCATCTCTCGGGGCGGGCATCCTGCTGTGTTGCCAGTGCTGTCCCCATATGCTGTGCTGCTGTGCACTGCATTGCACCCCCAACCCCAACAAGCCCCCTGGAGGCAGCATGGCAAACTTACCATTAAGCTGGTTTGCCATGGTGCCTCGCGATACAGGAGCTGGACACTGTCCCAGCCAAAGTCTTGTGAATTGTGAGACTTTGGATGGGAGAGCAGAGCTGCCAGCCCCTGTAGTGCGAGGCATCGCAGCAAACCAGATTAGTGGTAAGTTTGCCATACTGCCTCCATGGGGCCAGTTAGGAGTGCACCCCTTCCTGACTGGCACCCAGGGTGGGCCACACCCACTGCTCTGCCTTTGAGTACAGCACTGGTGCACTTAACTGAATGGGTGGCTATTAATTGCACCCATGTACCTTAGCAGTTAGCAAAAATGAGCATGTTCTCCCAAAGTAATTTGGCAACACTATTATGCACAACTGGTGTACCCATTAGTAAACATGACCCTGGCTGTTGTGGCTGAGAAACAGCTGGGACTCCCTGTGATGGGGCTTATAGAATGTTACTTGTCCCTCTCCAAAGGGAGAGTATCAACAGTACTCTTTAAGAGAGTCTGTAGCCCAGAGTTCAGGGCTGGGAGGGCATGGCTCACTGGGAGGACATAGTTCACAGGGAGAGGTTAAGAACACAGCAGGCTGCAGGAGGAAGAGAGACCTGTGGAGCCAGAAGTCCTTCCAAGGCAAGCCATTCAAAGGAATTCTGAGGTAGGAACTTCAACTAGGGCTGGAGGAAGGACCAGGAGAATCAGCTTGTCCCAGGTAATTTAACCTCCACAGAAGTAAAGCTGCTTTTGTTTTTCCTGAACTGCTGTTTGGCCTGTGTGTTAAAGAAACTCCCTTACCACCAAATGCCACAGCAGCACACTCCATATGGGCTCCAAATATTGTGTTCACAAAACTCTGAACCCTGGCTAGTCCAAGAAGCAGGACTCTGTCTGCTAGAGCGACTAATGTGCTGTACTGTGTTAGTGTGCACTAAGGTAACATGCATTATTTTATCATAGGTCCCATTTTAGCACATGTTAGAAATTTTAGCTCTGTATTTATTTCCTAAGCTTCTATACTGTAGATCTGATACAATCTCCATGGTTGACAATATAGCATAGGAAGTATTATAACATGCACTTTAGATAAAAGCAAGCAAAACTCAGCAAAACATTATAAAATGGATAAATAAAACCATAATGAAACATATGCAAAATTAGAACACATCCTAACACATACTTTATCCAACACCTGAGCTAAATGGTGTCCTAAAATAAAAGGCTTTCACTTTCTTCCTGAAGTCCATATAATCTTGCAGAACCCAAAGCTCCAAGGGTAATTCATTCATTTCAAACCAGTGGACCAGAAACTGACACCAACCGACTCAATGCTCGTAACACTCCTCCCCAGCTCCACCCACAGACCCCCTTGCACTGTCTGGACAGTATAACGTGGTCAAAGGAAATTTAATGGCGCTATCCAGTTAGAGCCGCTGATTATCCCTCTCACTGGGACTTAGCAGGCCCTGTTAACTGGATAAGTCCTTTGAATATTGACCCCATTGTTTTGTTCTGGTTTTTTGTTTTGTTGTTGTTCTTTTTATGCATTCCTGTTCATAAAAATAATGAATCCACATTAGAACTTTAGATGTGTACACACCTAAGTTTATAGATTTGTGAATATTAAATCAATTAGTCTCCTATATCTTTCCTTACCATACCCCTAGATATATGCTTCTCCTCAGTTGTTGTGTTGTCTGTCTTAACTAGATTGTAAGCTCTGATGATAGAAAAAGAGCAGAATCGAGATGTGATCAGTACTTTTGCAACTATATGAGCACATAAGGAGTGATGGGTATATTTAAAACTTCTGTAAGCACATCTGTTAGATACCTAAAATGTGGTCAGTCTGATATTCAGTGACACAAACTCGTTAGTGCTGCTGAATATCCCTACAGACTGCACAAAAAGTGTCCATTTAAAAATGGGTTGGTTTGTGCATGTATCGGGGACAGTGACGGTGGCTGTCAGGCTAGCAGAGATATTCATTTGCTAACTAGATAGCTTAACCGGTTAAAGTTAGGACAGAGAGTGGCTGAATGTCGCTGCAAACCCGATTGCAGCGCTGCTATTCAGTGAGTCCAGATATACAGCGACAGAATCTAAATATGTGTTACTGCTGAATATCTAGATTTCATTAAAGAGGCAGCAAAAATGCACTTTAAATAGCTTAGTTGCTGCTGTATATGTCACCCTTACGTTTTAAAATGTTGTCGATGTTTTTCCATTAACGGATTTGTCATCAAGGCTGAGTATCTATAGTCATGTTCATGTGATACAGTCAAGTAAACATGAATCTCCAGGAACAAGCAGGAATGAGTCTTCACATATGGGTATCGTCGGTACCGACGGAGCCTGCGCGGGAACGCTCCCCAACGTCCAGTAAGAAAGCTTTTGGGAGCATCCTACAGCGCCTGCATGCTGCCTTCCCGCCTTCCCCAACCGCCTCTCTCCAGTTCTTCTTTTCCGCGGAGCCAGCAGGTCGTGTTCCTGTCGCCGCAGAAGAAGTTCTTTATTTTTTTCTTTATTTTTCTGTGTCGCGTCTGCCTTCTTCGACGTCAGACCGGTACCGCCGGTCTTTTTTTTTCTTTCTTAAAAAAAAAACAAAAAAACTTTTCTTTCTTCAACTGTGCATTTTCAGTTTGGGCCTTAGGCCTGAACATTTTTCGCCTCATGGAGAAGCCTGCTTCCGGGTTCAAAAAGTGCACAAAATGTGGCGGTACTATTTCTGTCACTGACACCCATGATTGGTGTCTAAAATGTTTGGGCCCTGACCATTCCATCACGGATTGTGTGTCCTGTACCATGATGTCTAAAAGAGGTCGGCAGAAACGAGCAGCCAAGCTCAGTACCCTGTTTCCCTCTGATGCAGCCTCGGTGGCATCGACGTCTTTCAGGGCTGCTTCTTCCTCTCATGGATCTCAGGTAACCAAACATAAATCCAGCCGGTCCTCGAAGGGCAAATCTCACTCTAAGCATCGAGATGCCTCCAGGCTTGTCCTCGAGGAATCCGCACCGGCAAAATTACCCCGGCGGGAAGTTCCGGCTTCCAAAGCATTATCTATGGGGTCACAGGTTGACATCGATGGCTCGGCCTCGACCGATCACCTGTTGCCGTGTTCTGGAGTACCGGTGCTCTCCACTGGTACCGACATCCAGACTCTGATGGCGTCGATGGATCAGAAGATTTTGTCCATACAGCGCACCCTAACGGCATTTATGCAGGCTTCGACGCCTCCGGTACCGCAACAATCTCCGTTGCCGGTACCGACTCCGGCACCGGCATCGTTCCCGGTGCCGGTACAGATTGCATCGACATCGGCTTCGTTGTTGGCTGCAACGGTACCCTGTGCTATGATGCCCATCGGTACCGAACCGGTACCGCTTACTCCCGATGTCGATCCCTCTCGGTACGCGTATCGGGCTTTACAGGAGCATCCGGACAGGCGATACTTCTATTCCTCCGAAGACTCTGATGAGTCGGAGGCTTCTGTCGAGGCACCGGTACTTCTTCCTCAGCAGTCTGCTTCTCCAAAACGAAGAATGTCTCCTCCAGAAGACTTGTCTTTTCAAGACTTCATTAGGGAAGTGGCTAAGGGCCTCTCCATTACAGTGGCCCTTGAGTCAGAGCCTAGAGCCAAGCAATTAGATATTTTGCAATATCCTAAGGCTCCTAAAGAAGCAGCTACCTTACCTATTCATGAGATTCTTTATGATCTCATGTTGAGCAGGTGGGAGACTCCTCTTACCACCTCTCCTCATTCTCATAGGTTAGACACCATGTACCGTGTCCCTCCTTGTCCTGGCTTTCATAAGTCTCAGCTTTCTCACCACTCTATTGTGGTAGAGTCTGCCATGAGGAAAATAAAGAGTGCAAAGAGACACTCATCTAATCCTCCAGGACGTAAATGCAGGACCCTTGATGCTTTTGGCCGAAGGGTCTTCCAAGCTAATATGCTTGCTGCCAGAATCAACCCCTATAGTCTCTACATGGGGATGTTTCTAAAAGAAGTCACAGATCATCTGCAGAATTTAGCCCCTTTTATTTCAGAAGATAAAAGGCAGGAATTTCTCACTTGGCTTAAACATGCCCAAGATGTTTCCAAATTTTCCAACCGTGCAGCAGCCTTTGACTCTTTGGAGTGTGTAAGCAGAGCCTCGGCTATTGCCATAGGTGCACACAGAATTGCTTGGTTTCAAGCCTCTGATTTGGAACTCTGGGTCCAAGATGAACTGGGAAATCTTCCTTGTACAGGTGAAAACCTTTTTGGCAGGGATTGGCAAGCAAAGGCCACTCAGATGGATGCTGAGAACTCTGCTTTGGATCGACTTTCAAAGTCTACCTCTGCTCCTGTCAAGAAAAGATTGTTTAAAAAGACACCTTTTTCTAAAAAGGGAAGATATTTTCCTGCTTATGGTCAGCAGGCATCTTCTGCAGGTCATTTTGCTGCAAAGCGTCAGCAACCACCTAAACAGGCTAAGTCAAAGGCTGCCAGGTTCCCCACGGCCCAGCAGCCTCAGCCTCCTCAGGGCCTTTGACTTGAAACTAGAGAACTTAGCCTTTCTAGCTCTGGAAGAACCAGAGCCCCTCACCATTCCAGGAAGGTTGGCTTACTTTGCTCCCAGATGGGAGCAAATCACAGCAGAGCAATGGACCCTCTCCATTATAAGGGAAGGGTACAAGCTTCATTTCTTAAACCTTCCTCCCCACACCATGGTGAAACAGTTCAATTCTCCAACATCTCTCCTCAACCTTCTGGCTCAGGAGATTGCTACCCTTCTTGCCAAAGGGGCAATAGAAGAAGTACCTCTTCTTCAACAGGGCTCAGGGTTCTACTCCCCTTATTTTCTTATTCCAAAGAAAACAGGGGGCTACAGACCCATATTAGATCTCAGAGAATTGAACAAGTTTCTATTCAAGGAGAAATTCAAGATGATTTCTCTCGGTACTTTGCTGCCATACCTTCAGAGTCAGGACTGGCTTTGTTCTCTAGATCTCAAGGATACGTACACCCATGTCCTCATCCATCCAACACACAGAAGGTTCCTTCGGTTCCGTTTTCAAGGAAAGCACTACCAATACAGGGTGCTTCCTTTCGGTCTGGCCTCTGCACCAAGGGTGTTCACGAAATGCATGGCAGTAGTAGCTGAATTTCTGCGCACTCTAGGAATATTCGTTTTCCCATATCTGGACGACTGGCTCATTCGAGCTCCATCCCAGTCAGAGGCCCAGATTTGTCTAACCTGTACAATGCGTGTCCTTCAGTATTTGGGACTGGTAATAAATATCCCAAAATCCCATCTTACCCCTACTCAGTCTCTGGAGTTTATAGGGGCCTTGCTGGATACCACAACTGCAAGGGCCTATCTTCCTCAGGCCCGTTGCCTACGCTTGGTGCAGTTAGCCTCCCAGATACAGTTAAAGTCCCATTTAACTGCTCGAGAAATGTTACAACTATTAGGCCACATGGCATCCACCATGCATGTGGTTCCATATGCTCGCCTTCACATGAGGGCAGCTCAATGGACTTTGTTCTCCCAATGGACTCAGGCTTCAGGTTGCCTGTCAGACAAAATAGCAAACTCCAGTCGCCTATTTTGGTCTCTCCAGTGGTGGAAGTCCCCTCCAAATCTGTTGCTGGGGTCCCCTTTTCAGCAGTCGCTACCCCAAGCAACTCTGACAACAGATGCTTCTCCAATGGTTTGGGGAGCTCATCTGCAGGATCTCTCCACCCAGGACATCTGGTCTCCACAGGAGACTTCTCTGCATATCAATCTCTTGTAACTCAGAGCAATATTCTTAGCTCTCAGAGTGTTCCATTCCCTGCTCAGCTACAGGACAGTCCTCATCCATACTGACAACCAAGTAGCCATGTTCTATGTAAACAAGCAGGGCGGGACTGGCTCTCTCTCACTTTGCAACGAAGCTTTGCGACTGTGGGCCTTCGCCAGAGAGCATCACATCCATCTTCTGGCAGTATATCTTCCAGGTGTTCAAAACTCTTGGGCGGACAGACTCAGTCGAGTTCTGCTTCCACACAAGTGATCTCCAGGAACAAGCAGGAATGAGTCTTCACACATGGGTATCGTCGGTACCGACGGAGCCTGCGCGGGAATGCTCCCCAGTGTCCAAAAGGAAAGCTTTTGGGAGCATCCCATAGTGCCTGCGCGCTGCCTTCCCGCCTTTCCTAACCGTCTCTCTCCAGTTCTTCTTTTCCGCGGAGGCAGCAGGTCATGTTCCTGTCACCGCTGAAGAATTTCTTTATTTTCTTTTATTTCTTTGGTTGCGTGTCTGCCTTCTTCGACACCGGACCGGTTCCGCCGGTCTTTCTTTCTTTATTCTAAAAAAAAAATAAAAAAAAAATTACTGTACTTCTCACTTCAGTGCATTTTTTCTTTCTTCGGCCTTAGGCCTAGGAAAGATTTTCCTCATGGAAAAGCCTGCCTCCGGGTTTAAAAAGTGCAAGAAGTGCAGCGGCACTATTTCTTTCATCGACACCCATGAATGATGTCTAAAATGTTTAGGTCCTGACCACTCCATTGCGGATTGTGAGTCCTGTTCCATGATGTCTAAAAGAGGTCTACAGAATCGAGCAGCCAAGCTCAGTACCCTGTTTCCCTCTGATGCAGCTTCGGTAGCATCAATGTCTTCCAGGGCTGCTTCTTCCTCCCATGGATCTCAGGTAACCAAACTTAAGTCCAGCCGGTCCTCGAAGGGTAGATCTCCCTCTAAGTATGGAGATGCCTCCGGGCTTGCTCTCGAGGAATCTGCACCGGCAAAATTACCCCGGCGGGAGGCTCCGGCTTCCAAAGCTTTATCTATGGGGTCACAGGTTGACATCGATGGCTCGGCCTCGACTGATCACCTGTTGCCATGTTCTGGGGTACCGGTGGTTCCCACTGGTACCGACATCCAGACATTGGTGGCGTCGATGGATCAGAATATCCTGATCATGCAGTGTGCCATTATAGCATTCATACAAGCTGCGACGCCTTCGGTACTGCAACAAACTCCGTTGGCGGTACCAACTCCAGAAGCGGTACCGATATCGGTTCCGGTGCCGGTACCGATTACATCGACATTGGCTTCGGTGTCGACTGCAGCGGTACACTGTCCTGTGATGCCCATCGGTACCGACTTGGTACCGATCACTCCCGATGTCGATACCACCCGGTACGCGTATCGGGCTCTGCAGGAGCATCCAGACAGGCGATACTTCGATTCTTCTGAAGACTCTGATGAATCAGAGGCCTCTGTCGAAGCATCGGTGATCCTTCCTCAGGAGCCCTCTTCTCCAAAAAGAAGAATGTCTCCTCCAGAAGACTTGTTTTTTCAAGACTTCATTAGGGAAGTGGCCAGGGGCCTTTCCATTTCAGTGGCCCCTGAAGCAGAGCCTAGAGCAAAAAAATTAGATATTTTACAATATCCTAAGGCTCCTAAAGAGGCAGCCACTTTACCAATTCATGAGATTCTTTATGATCACATGTTGGGCATATGGGAGACCCCTCTCACCATCTCCCCTCATTCTCGTAGGTTGGACACCATGTATCGTGTTCCTCCTTGTCCTGGCTTTCATAAGACTCAGCTTCCTCACCAATCCATTGTGGTGGAGTCTGCTATGAAGAAGATAAAGAGTACAAAAAGGCACTCTTCTAATCCTCAAGGAAGAAAATGCAGAACCTTAGATGCCTTTGGCAGGAGAATTTTCCAGGCCAACATGCTTGTTGCCAGAATCAACTCCTATAGTCTCTATATGGGGATGTTTCTAAAAGAAGTTACAGATCATCTGCAAACTTTATCTCCTTTTATTTCAGAAGATAAAAGGGAAGAGTTTCTCACCTGGCTTAAACATGCCCAGGATGTTTCCAAATTTTCCAACCGTGCAGCCTTTGACTCATTTGAGTGTGCCAGCAGAGCCTCGGCTATTGCCATAGATGCACGCAGAGTTGCTTGGTTACAAGCTTCTGATTTGGAAACCTGGGTTCAGGATGGACTATAAAACCTTCCTTGTACAGGTGAAAACCTTTTTGGCAAAGATTGGCAAGAAAAGGCCACCCAAATGGATGCTGAAAATTCTGCTTTAGATAGACTTTCAAAGTCTACCTCTGCTCCTTTTAAGAAAAGGTTGTTCAAAAAGGGGTTTTTTTTTCCCAAAAAAGGGAGATATTATTCTGCCTATGGTCAGCAGGCATCTTCTGCAGGTCGTTTTGCTACAAAGAGACAGCAACAACCAAAACAGGCCAAGCCTAAGGCTGCTAGGACTGCTACGAACCAACAGCCTCAGCCTTCTCAGGGCCTTTGACTTTCAACTAGAGAACTTAGCCTTTCTGGCTCTAAAAGAACCAGAGCCTCTCACCATTCCAGGAAGGTTAGTTCACTTTGCTCCCAGGTGGGAACAAATCACAGCAGAGCAATGGACCCTCTCCATCATAAGAGAGGGGTACAAGCTTCATTTCTTAAACCTTCCTCCTCACACCATGGTCACACAGTTCAATTCTCCAACATCTCTCCTCGATCTTCTGGGTCAGGAGATTACTATCCTTCTTGCCCAAGGGGCAATAGAAGAAGTACCCCTTCTTCAGCAGGGCTCAGGGTTCTACTCCCCCTACTTTCTTATCCCAAAGAAAACAGGGGGCTACAGACCCATACTAGATCTCAGAGAATTGAACAAGTTTCTATACAAGGAGAAGTTCAAGATGATTTCTCTCGGTGCTCTCCTTCCATACCTTCAGAGTCAGGATTGGCTTTGTTCTCTAGACCTCAAGGATGCGTACACCCATGTCCTCATCCATCCAACACACAGAAGGTTCCTTCGATTGCTTTACCGAGGAAAGCACTACCAATACAAAGTGCTTCCTTTCGGTCTGGCCTATGCACCAAGAGTGTTCACAAAATGCATGGCAGTAGTAGCTGCATTTCTACGCACTCTAGGGATATTCGTATTCCCATATCTGGACGACTGGCTCATCCGAGCTCCATCCCAGTCAGAGGCCCAGACTTCCCTGGCCTGCACAAGGCGTGTTCTTCAGTATCTGGGACTTGTAATAAACATTCCAAAATCCCATCTCACCCCTACTCAATCTCTAGAGTTCATAGGGTCCTTGCTGGATACCACAACTGCAAGGGCCTATCTTCCCCAGGCCTGTTGCCTACGCTTGGTGCAGTTAGCCTCACAGATTCAGTTAAAATCCCATTTAACTGCTCGAGAGATGTTACAACTGTTAGGCCACATGGCATCCACTGTGCATGTGGTTCCTTATGCTCGCCTTCACATGAGAGCAGCTCAATGGACTCTGTCCACCCAATGGACCCAGGCATCAGGCTGCCTGTCAGACAAAATAGCAACCTCCAGTCTCCTCTTTTGCTCTCTCCATTGGTGGAAGTCCACTCAAAATCTGTTGCTGGGGTCCCCCTTTCAACAGGTGTTACCCCAAGCAACCCTTACAACAGATGCCTCTCCAAAGGATTGGGGAGCTCATCTACAAGATCTCTCCACCCAAGACATCTGGTCTCCACAGGAGACACCTCTACATATCAACCTCTTAGAGCTCAGAGCAATCTTTCTGGCTCTCAGAGTCTCCCACACCCTGCTCAGCTGCAAGACAGTCCTCATCCACACGGACAACCAAGTAGCCATGTTCTACGTGAACAAGCAGGGGGGGACTGGCTCTCTGTCGCTTTGCAACGAAGCTCTGAGATTGTGGGCCTTCGCCAGAGAGCATCAAATCCATCTCGTGGCAGTGTATCTTCCAGGGGTTCAAAATTATTGGGCAGACAGACTCAGTCGAGTTCTGCTTCCATACGAATGGTCCCTTCATGGGGACCAGATAGCCAGGATCTTTCGAATTTGGGGCACCCCAGACATAGACTTGTTTGCAAGTCCGTGGAATGCCAAACATCCCCGGTTCTGTTCCAGAATTCCATGTCAGGGAGTTCAGGCCAGGGATGCCTTCCTCCTCCATTGGGGGCAAGACTTCTTCTATGCTTTTCCACCCATTCCCCTATTTCCCAAGACACTGTTCAAACTTCAGAGAGACAAGGGGTCTATGATCCTCATAGCACCACTTTGGCCGCGCCAAGTGTGGTACCCTCTACTTCTGCATCTCTCTCAAGCTCCCTCCCTGGACTTGGGATCTGCTCCAGACCTCCTGTCCCAGGAGGAGGGAATGTTGTGGCACCCAAATCCCCAGTCTCTTCACCTCAGAGCCTGGTTGCTGAAGGCCTAGACCTTCAAAATTTGCATCTTTTTCAGCAAGTGAAGGATATCCTTCATGCTTCCAGAAAGCCTTCCACTAGACGTTCCTATGCTTTTAAATGGAAAAGGTTTACCTTTTGGTGTGCAGAGAAGGGTCTTAACCCTCTTGCAATACCTCTGAATTCTTTACTAGAGTATTTGCTGCATTTATCCCATGCAGGCCTTAAAACAAATTCAGTAAGAGTCCATTTGAGTGCTATTGCAGCATCACTTAAACCTCTCAAAGGACAGCCTATTTCCTCTCATCCTCTTATAGCAAGATTCATGAGAGGCCTTCTTTTGACAAAACCTCCCATCAGACCACCTCCAGTGGCATGGGACTTGAATCTGGTTCTTGGCCAGCTTATGCGGCCACCCTTTGAACCCTTAGCCACTACCTCCTTGAAATTCCTTTCCTGGAAGGTTATTTTTCTCATTGCAGTCACTTCAGCTCGCCGCATCAGTGAGCTGCAAGCCTTGGTGGCTAATCCTCCTTATACAAGGTTCCATCATGACAAGGTAGTCCTCAGGACTAATCCACACTTTATGCCTAAAGTGGTCTCACCGTTTCATCTGAACCAGGAGGTTTATTTACCTGTCTTTTTTCCAGGACCTCATGCTTCAAGTGCAGAGAGGAGTCTTCATACCCTGGATTGTAAGAGAGCTCTTGCTTTTTACTTACAAAGGACACAGCAACATAGAAAGTCCTCTCAACTCTTTGTTGCTTTTGATCCCTCTCATTTAGGACTTCCAGTCTCTAAGAGAACTGTCCAATTGGATTGCTCATTGTATTTCTTTCGCCTACCAGAGTAAGAACCTTTCTCTGGAGGGCCATGTCACAGCTCGCAATGTGAGGGCCATGGCAGCCTCTATGGCTCATCTAAATTCTGTGTCCATCGACCAGATCTGTCGAGCGGCCACCTGGGCCTCGGTTCATACCTTCACAGTCCATTACTGCTTGGACAAGGACTCCCGCCGGGATGCCTTGTTTGGTCAGGCTGTTTTCAAACACCTGTTCCATACCTAATCAACTCCTACCCTCCATCCCTATCTGGATGCCTGAGATTCATGGGTGGAGGTAGAGCCCTTCCCAGGGACTCACAACCTGGGGTTTCTCCCAGGCATCTCTAGCTGGGGAGTCCCCATATGTGAAGACTCATTCCTGCTTGTTCCTGGAGATAGCACAGTTACTTACCTGTAACAGGTGATCTCTGGGAACAGCAGGAATAAGTCTTCACAACCCACCCACCTCCTCTAGGAGTTGTATCTCTCTATCTATCTTTCCTTTCCTCTCTCTCTCTTTGTCTCAGCTTTAAAACTCAAACTGGAGAGAGGCGGTTGGGAAAGGCGGGAAGGCAGTGCGCAGGCACTGTGGGATGCTCCCAAAAGCTTTCTTACTGGACACTGGGGAGCGTTCCCGCGCAGGCTCCGTCGGTACCGACGATACCCATATGTGAAGACTTATTCCTGCTGTTCCCAGAGATCACCTGTTACAGGTAAGTAACTGTGCTATTGTTATCCTCTGTTGTAGTGGCTCATAAAATGTTGATGTGTTCCTGGATTTCTTTTTCTGTCATTGGCCTAAAACTGTGGAATTTTCTTCCACTTATGGTTAGGTCTGAGAGAGACTTGTCATTTCAAAGAAAGTTGAAAGCTTATTTGTTCAAACAATGGTTTGGTGTTGTTCCCTGGTTATCTAGATGCATTTTCAATTTTAATGTATTTGTTTTTGGTTTTATTATTTGATTTTGTATGTGCTGTATTTTTGTTGTATTCTGAAGGTTATTTTGGGTGTGAGCGAATTGAAATGGATTGGCATCGGGCATTTTAAACTGGACTATTATGTGGAATACTATGCTGGAAACGAGACACAAGAAAAGATACGATTCTAACTCACCTTGAATTGCTACTGGAAAAGCGTGAGCCAAATACAAATAAATAAATGAAAATTAAGAAAGTTTTGTTCAAAGATAAAGAAGTTTCTCTGCAAAAGGTGAAAAAAGCTAAAATGGCCAAAATGGGTAACTAAAGAAAATCTGGGAATGGCTTAGAAATGCAGAAAAGCTAAGGCCAGAGAAGAGAGGCAGTCGTGGAACTTAACAGGTATTTCCAACACGCAGCAAGTTGAGATATAGTACTACAATGATACATGTAAGGAAACACAATCAGAAAACATGACTAGTGCCACTGAATATCTGTGGATGCCACTACTGTACGTAGTATTGATCCACTGCCCTGTTATCGCAAAGCGGCGAAAGTTAAGCACATTAAAGGTTGGCATAGCTTCTGTGGCGAACATAAATTGGGTAGTGGGGGCCTGATATTTGAAAGGCATTTACAAGGTTTACAGTCAAATAAATCATGCAAATGCCTTTTATTGGGATATTCAATGGCAGTTACACGGTTGGTGCCGTTGACTTTCCCCTTCTAACCCCGCTACTTGCTCCGATGATACGCGGTTAGTATCGAGGCATGTTGAGGGCATTCCAGGGTGGAGCAGTGGCAGACACTGTCATTAACTAGGCAGCAGGTATTGGATAGGAAAACCCTTGCCAATCTTTAAGGCGCAGGAGCTAACCAGGCAGCATGCAGTATCGCTGCTGTCCAGTTAGCTACTGCAGCTTCTGGCATATGCAGTGATCCCTGGATATTCAATGCTGGGGCTGCATATGACCCCAGCATGAATATCCGGGGTTAAGGGTCAGTGGGCAGGGCTATGCATCGTAGCGGCACATAGCCTGCCCAACTGAATATTGGGCCCTAACTGAATATTTTCACTGCGCTGTTTAGCTTCTAGCTTACGGCTGCACCAGATATTCAGTACTGGTGACTGGATATGACCACGGCATTGAATATCCGGGGTTAAGTTTCAGCAGTGACAGCTAGCCATTTAAACAGCTTTAGCCGCTGCAACCACTGGATGCCCCCTCCACCCGGTGTTTTTAATTATACCATAAGGCATTCCTTTCCTGCTTAATTATTGGATTTTTTAATTTTTATTGTAAACTGCTTTGACAGTCTACATAAAGGCAGTACTGCATATCAGAAAAAAATAACAACCCATAAACTGTATGAATATAAAAGTTGGACAGCGAAGAAGCAAGACAGGAGGAAAATTGATGCCTTTGAATAATGGTGCCTGTGAAGAATACTGCATATACCATAGACTGCTGAAAGAACAAATGAATCGGTACTGGAGGAGATCAAACCTAAGATTTCTTTGGAGCCTCAAAAGACAGCACTTTAACTTTTATGCTTTGGGCACATTATGCAGGAGAAAGATCATTAGAAAAAAACATTATGCTTGGCAAGGTTGAAGGTCAATGGAAAAGAGGAAGACCAGCAATGCAATGGACTGATAAAATAGGAGCAGCTATGGATGCCACTCTGTCAACAATTAGTCCCTTGAATAAAGAGTGAACCATCCATAGGGTCACAAGAAGTCAACATTGACTTTATGGCACACAAAACCAATAACCTTTTGTAATTTGATTGTGATTGTGAAGATAGGCAGAATATAAACATCTTAAATGATAATGGGACCAGTAAGGACTTATCCAGCTACCAGGTACTGTGAACTGGGTAAGTCCCACCAAGAGAAATATTCAGTGGCACTAGTAAGAGAGAATATTCAAAAGCACTTACAAACTACTATCCTTCAAGATGGTGCCACAGCAGTCCAGGGGCACAGCATGGCTGGTGCTGGGAGTCATCTGAAGCATGGCTATTTTCAGAACTACTATCCAGACAACAATCCACAAAGTGGCATTTTAGAAATAATGTGTAGGGATAATCTGGACCATCTAGAGCAGGGGAGTAGCAGCAGTGAACTCCAGCACATATACATCCTTTCTGAAATCATTTCATCTCCACCCCAAAAAATGAACATCCATGTAACCTATTCTGGAGATGCGCCCCCCCCCCCCCACACACACACACACACTTTGCACATAGCAAGGCCAGGTACATAGCTAGGTGTAAGCCATTCCACAAATGTGGTGTTCTAGTATTGGACATCTGCAGAAATGGATACTTGGATCTCCCGGCTGGGATATTTCAGAAGGTGGGGGGGAGGCAACTATGTTCTGAAGCTAGCACATCCTAGTCTGTAACTTCAGATATGCAGACATGGAGCACATATTTAAATGTAGGTTTCTTTGGGCAGGGAATAAATGTGGCAATGAGAGTGCATTTTGTGGTTCCCCGTGGAGGCATTGTTGCCATGAAATGAGCACATTTTTCACCACCTTCGTGGTCAGAAGCATGTATAGACATGGATGCCTCACCAACCAGGGCCAGACATGGTTATACCATTCTGAAATCACACTGAGATGTGCATTTCCGTTGCTCTGCTCAAGCCACTCCTCCAGCATGCCCCTGTTCTTCCTCGTCGTCCTCATGCCGGGGACATCCAAACAACCAGTTTCTAAAATGGATCTGGGACATCCTTGTGACTTGGACATACGAGTGCCCATTTTCAGACATCCCAATCACGAGTACGGCTTCTAAAATAACCCCCATTTCTTAATACAAAAAAACCCCCATTCCTAAATGCTGTGTGGAGAGCCTATCCATATAGCAGCTGAATATCGCCATTGTCCAGTCAGTGCCCACACTGACTGTTGAATTAAAAAATAATCAGCACCTGCCAATATCTGGTTACCAGTACTGAATATCTGTATTATAATTCACCTCAGTAGCTGGTTTAAAAATCTGCTGACTGCTGTGGTTAAATATTGGCCCAAATAATGATGATAACATTTCTTACCAGCCCAGATCATTCTTGCTTTGAAGTAATGGTAACTTTGAGAAGGAACCTTTTTAGGGAAGGAATCTTATAAAGACACATAGGCGCATATGTTACTTTTATTTTAAAAGTTGTTTTTATTTTAAAAGTTGTTTTTATTTCCTCTATCTACCATTCTAGGTAGAGTACAAAAGTGCACTCATAAAAACATAGGACATAAGTAAAATATAAAATACTAAAATAAGAACATTAAAGAATATACCATACAGGTTAAAATATGAACTAATTAAACAACATTGTAAATGTTAAATCAAATCAGAGAAAACACTAACTATATTTAACCAGGTTATCCATAGTTAACCACTAAGCAAAGCTTAATGTCTGAAAGTGCTGGTATTTGAGCCAGATCATTCTTCACCCAGATGCTTGACTAAGAGGTTGTAGTTCCTTTGTATGAGATGGATAATTAAACCTGCTACCGCTAAAGCCAGGTTAGATCTTACTATTACAGAAAAACTTGGCTAATAAAGAAGGCATTTAATTTCTTTTTAAAAGATAAAGAATTAGATTCCCTGCATAGTTCTAATGGAGTCGAATGCCCTAGTAGAGGACCATAAAAGGAAACACACCCATCCAACTGAGGGAATATCATGCAAATCTTTATCTTTTCAGCATATGGCTCAATGAGGTCCATAAATAGAGTGCCATACTTATATACTGAGAGGATGCCTTACTTAGAGCCTTGTGTATTAATATTAATATTTTATATTTAATACGCCACTGAATTGGCAGCTAATGGAACGCGTGTAGGAGAGGTGTAGTGTGATCCTGATGATGTATTCTATCCAAGAGCATTTTGCTCCACTTGAAGTGTTCTAAGTGTTACATTGGACTACCTCTTTCAAACTGTGATTGATTGTTTTTATTATGAAACCATTTTGAATAGTGGAAATCACAAGATGGTACAGAATTTTTTAAATAAATTGACTGGACAGACCTTAATGCGAGACATTGCAATAATTTAGGCCTGATGTTACTAAGGCTTGCAACATAACCGGGGCAGGTCGGACGCGATGCTCTGTCCCGCACATCTGTCCCATTTCTACCTCCCCCCCCCACCCGATACCACAAACACTCAACACACCGACTTTGGTAAAACACGCCTGGTCGCAGCTTTATTTAACATGAAACAGCATAACATCAACATTGAATAACCAAGATTTCCATACCAGCGGAAGGATGCCTCACCAGCCATGACCATAGCAAGTTGGGCACGCCTCCGTTTTTCCAGCTTCTCTCCCCCCTTGGCCCCCGGCTTTGCCATATAATTAGCAAAAGCCAGCCCAGGGGTTCTCCGGGTCGGGGGTGCCCCACCCCCGTCCCAAGTTTATCCAAGGCTCCGGACCCCGGAAACCTCCGGGATCCCGCCATCGCCACAGGCGACCTCGCCGTTCATGCGCCGCCCCCCCAAAAGCTGCGACCAGCGAGCATCTCTTAAAACTACCCACTCCAGCGCCTCTTGACAGTCGTTTAACAATAGATCCAAACCCACTGATGATAGATGCACCCCATCACTCCCGTACAATCCCGCACAACCAACCTCCACCCAAGAATGCATCACCTGGTACCCCCCATGAGCGCCGACCCAGCGGCCAATCTGGCGGTTAATTTTCGTTAAACCCCGAGACCAGCGTCTGTGGTCGTGACAACTGGGCCGTTGTATAATGTCCGACCACATCAGTATTACTCCCGGGAACAGCTGCAGCACCTCCTCCAGGTCTCTCTGCACTGCTTGGATGAGTTGTCTGCAGGTCCATGCTGCCAAGTCATTGCCCCACAAATGTAGCAACAGCAGATCCGGCGCAGGCCGCGATCGCATATGATGCCGAAGCAAAGGGAGCAACTGTGTCCATCGTAGGCCTCGCTCACCCAGCCATAGTACCAACACCACTTCAGGATCCAGGCCCAAATTGGCCCCCGCAGGTCGCACCGCTGCTCGCCGCCCCGCCCAATGCACAGAAGAATGGCCGATCAGCCAACAGCCATGTGGACCACGCCTATTATCTGCAAAAGAAAGAACAAAATTAGCCGCCAAAGTATCCTACAAGCGGACATAACCTTTAAAGGCTCCCGAACGCCAACGCCCAATGTGTTGAACCTCCACGTCTGACAAACCCGCCGCCGCTGCACTTGTCGCAGCCCCAATGCGGAAGGAATGTGCCACAAACTGATGCGGTACCTCCCCTATGTGCCAAAGAGCCATCCTTAGGACAGCTGTCGCCTGGAAACGCGTGAGCAACCGCGCATCCTCGTGAATAAAAAACATATCCTCCCCCTCTGGACGGAGGTGTAAATAGTCCCGTAATGCCGCCACCGCACAGGACTGGACCCCCGCCATCTCCCGCAACACCACCCAACAACCACGACCCTGCTGATCGGTTTTGGAGCGAGCCAAAAACACCCTCGCCAACCCCCTATCCAACTGCACATGCTGCCGCCGCAACGCAGCGCCGATCCCTGCCTTCCCAGAGTCCGCTACCAGTTCGCCGATACGAAATGCCCCAAAAAATGCCAAGCAAAAAACTGCCTTGAATAATGCCGCCTCGTACGCCGACGCGGCCACCATCGGGAGGGCCGCACACAGCCGCACTAACAAGCCATGCGTAATCGGCCGACGGGAATCCCCGGGTGCTGGACTTATTCTGCCCCACCCCTGCATCAGCCTCCTCGTCAAAAACCCACCCCTGCTGTGATCCACCCCGCCGCCTTCGCAAAGAAGGCAAACCCAGCTAAATGCGAATGGACCACAGCCTTAGACCAACCCCACTCCTTAGCCTCAACTACATAATTTGCCAGCATCCAGTCTGATACCGCTTCAGGCCGCCACCCGCGCCTCCGCAAAAATTCTTCCACCTTGACGTATCCACGCTGGTAAACCGACCATGTTCTTCCCGCCACCGAGGCGCGCAGCAAAGTCAGCATTTCTGCAGGCCAATCTGCCACAAGTGATCTGGTACCTGCAGACCCGTCTCCTCAGCTCCTGGTGCCAGCTTCCGGAACCTGTCCCACTGAAAACGAGACAAAGCATCCACAATCTCGTTAGTACAACCTGGAATATGCCGCGCTTTGATCCCCACATTCAGCTTCAAACATGCCAACACCACCTCCCTCATTAAGTCAGCCATCGGCACACATCTCGGACTGTAATGGTTGATTACATACACCACTGCCGCGTTGTCGCACCGCCATAGTACCCTGCGATTGCGCAATCATTCGGGCCACAATTCCAGCGCAACCAGTATCGGGAACAACAGCAGAAATGCAATGTTAGTGACCAATCCCGCTTCCTGCCACTGGTGCAGCCATCTGTCCGCACACCACGCCCCCGCGAAATAGATGCCTAACCCCGCCCCACCCGCTGCATCTGAGAACAGCTGCAAGTCCACTGAGGACACTTCTGCCTCGGCTAACACCGCAGTCCCATTGAATTCCTGCAAAAAGATGTCCCAAATCCGCAAGTCCACCTTCATTCCCTTGGACACCCTAATCCGATGGTGCGGTTTACTTGCCCCTGCCGGACACCCTAATCCGATGGTGCGGTTTACTTGCCCCTGCCGTCGCCCCTGCCAGCCTTCGCAGAAACACCCTGCCCATCGGGATGATACGGCATGCGAAATTCAATGCACCAATCAACGACTGTAACTCCCTCAAGTTCAGTTTCCGAGATACCAAAGCATTTGACACTAGAACTCGCAGCTTAGTCACTTTCCCCTCCGGAAGTCGTGCTACCATCGCCACTGAGTCCTACTCTATACCCAGAAATGTCAGTCGCCTCGTTGGACCTTCCGTTTTTTCTTCAGCTAACGGCACCCCCAAGTCCCTGGCTAAAGCCATAAAACCGCTCAATAGTCGCCCACACTCCCCCGACTGCTCCGCCCCCACAAAGAGAAAGTCGTCCAGATAATGCACGACATTCCCACAACCCACTTCGCGTACCAATGACAAATGCAAGAAAGAACTGAATTTCTCAAAGTAAGCACAGGACACTGAGCAGCCCATGGGCATGCACTTGTCAAAATAAAATCGTCCCTCAAAACAAAACCTAGTAATGGAAAACTACTTGGATGTACCGGCAAGAGACGAAAGGCCGACTCGATATCGACCTTCGCCATCCATGCCCCTTTCCCTGCTGTCCTCACCAATTTTACCGCCTGATCAAAAGATGCATATCTAACCGTACAACTATCATGCGGGATATGATCGTTAACCGATGTTCCCGCTGGGAAGGACAAATTATGAATCAAACAAAATTTCCCTGTTTCCTTTTTGGGTACAATACCTAACGGGGACACTACCAAATTCGCGAACGGCTGCTTTTCAAAGGGGCCTGTGACCCTTCCCAATTTCACTTCCCTTAACAATTTCTCACGGGCAATTGCCGCCCATCGTCGCACCGAAGGCGAATTCCGCGCTCTACCCTCTACCACTGTCCCCACCACTGGGACAACGAAGCCCTCCCGAAACCCGTTTAACAAAACTTCCCTATCCCCATGCTTTGGATAATGTCGCAGCCTAGCCCCTAACTCCTCTAGCCTTATAGGGGTACTGGCCATACCGAGAGCCGACCCGCTACTTGGGGGGGGCCCCTCCAAGCTGGGCTGGCCCTTTTTTGATGCATTTCACCGTCGCATTGCCCCCCTCCACAACTGGAACATGCATGCTGAAATTTGCAGTCAGGAAAGGGGCAGGAAGTCTTATGAACCACCAGCACACATCCCCCGATCCTGCGACTCCACTTTTTGGCTGAACCAAGGGTCCCGGCAGACGAAAGGACCGCCCTGGCTCACCAGGCATTCCCCCACTTGGCTTCCCACCCATACCCCCCACCCCCGGTTTTACGGACATCTGCGTAAGCCATAGATTAATATCCTGCGCACCCCATGACAAAAAACGATTCTCTTCCATTTTGTCCCGAAACATCTCGTCGGAGTTCAACCACGACCATCCCACATGTGTCTGAGCGGCTTCCAGGATAGAATCCGCGTAAGCCAACAGCATGCCATACTGATCCAGATAGTGATTCCCCCAAACGCTCGCCAGATGCAAAAAGGCTCTCGTCCAGTTCACTATGTTCCTCGACACTTTCTTAACACGGCCGGCCTTCTCGTCTTCCTTCCTCTTTCTCTTGCTTTCCCCGGACCGCCGACATCCCTCCAGCAATCGGAATATATCAATATAACGCCTTTTTATAATCTTGCGCTGCAACTTTTTTGGCACCCCCTCCCATAATTCCGCATATGCTGCTAATGACAGTGCCCGGCCCTTGCTGTTGTCCACCCCCCCCCTCCGTGCTACCCGCCTCCCACCTATCCCCGTCCTTATCCGATGTGGATGACGACTCTAGAGACGAAGAAGACGAGTCTGAATCATGCCGACGCCATCAAGTGTGCTTCTGTTTCTTCCTCCTCTTCCCACCCGCCCCCACTCCCTCGCGCCCCCCCCCCCAGCAGTTCCCTCTTGCGCCTCACCTGCGGCCACTGAGTCCAACAACTGCTCTGCCGCTGGCACCGCCTCCACCGAGCTGGCCACCGAACCTTGCTGCTCCGGTCCCCTCTGGCCTCCAATACTGGTATCGCCGCATGCGGAATCATCGCCGGCCCCTGAGGAGACATAAAAGAGAAAACCTGGGGAGGGGCCGTCGCCGGCCAGGCTGGTTGCCAAGCTCCAAGCCACTCCGAGCCGGAAGACCCTTGACCCCCTCCCAACCAATGGTGCCAGGACCCCTCCCCTGCCCCTGCCCCAGCCCCCCACCTCGCCCGACAAGCCCCCCTCCCCTGGAAACCACCCGACCACCAAAAAGGCACCCTCTCCAAACCCGGCATCCCCCCACCCCCCCCAGACTCCAGTCTCACACTCTAGCGCAGGTCCCCCACCCTGCTGACTCACAGGCCCCTGCTGACCCCGAGCCCCACCATTACCCCCAAAGCAAGGCATCCCAGAGGGCAGATCTGAGCTACCCCCCCCCTTCACCCCCTGCCTCAGCACCCCTCAACACCGAAGGCTGGAAAACGGACCCCCCTCTCTGAGGCCCACCTCTCCTCGGAGCCCCTGTCCGCTGCGCTCTCTCTCCTCTCCCCCCTCCTTGCAGACAACCCAGCCCTCTGCGCCCTTCGCACCAACCCCCCTGTTCCCCTTCCTCTTGAAAACCCGCTTGCCTCCCTTATTTATTTTATTTATTTAACAGTATTTCTAGACCGTCTTATCGTAAAATCAAGGCGGTATCACAACAATACAATCAAGGGTGTGCGGGGAAGTTCATGCAGTGCAGGAGGATATAATGTGCGTGTGGGGGGAAGTTCATGCAGTGGCTGTATTGTTTAAAATGTGCGTATGTGGGAGGTGTATAGATTATGGTGGGCTATGTACATAGTGCGCTATGATACAGCATGTTCTATATTACAAGGTGCAGTCCAGATAGGGCTTGAGTTAAATCCTGTGCCGTTGTGCAATCTCTCGTCAGGGTTGAGGGGGCCTTTGCTGGTTAGTCCTTGTGGATTAAGTGATGTGTCCATAATGTTCTATGAACAGCGTTGTCTTCAGCTGTTTGCGGAAGTCTTTGAGGTCCGTTGTCGATCTCAGTTCGTCTGGGAGGAAGTTCCAGATTGTTGGGGCTGCCAGGGAGAGGGCTCTCGCTGTTGTGACCTTTCGTGTTTTTCTGAAGTCTCTCGGGGTGTTGACTCTGTTGGAGGTTCCTTTTCTTCTTGGGCGGGTGCTGGTGTCTGGATGAATGAGGGTGTGCAGGCTGTTGGCTGATATGTGGTGCTTGATTTTGAATATGTTTATTATTGTTTTGTATTTGATGCGTGAGCTGATCGGGAGCCAGTGTAGTTCTTTGAGAACTGGGGTAATGTGTTCACGTCTTGCTAAGCCTGAGATTATGCGTGCTGCGGTGTTTTGGGCTAGTTGGAGGGGTTTGAGGGTTTGTTTTGGTAGGCCAAGGTAGATGGGGTTGCAGAAGTCCATTAATGGTGTGATGAGAGCTTGGCATACAGTGCGGAAGTGTTCTGTGGCGAGGAGGGGTTTAAGCCGTCTGATGATTCTCATTCTGTGATATGCAGTCTTGACCGTTTTGTTAACGTGTGACTTGAGATTTAGTTCGTTGTCCAGGGTTACTCCAAGGTATTTTACTTCGGATTTTATTGGAATAGTTGTGTCTGTTATTCTGATGTCCGGTGGTTGGATGAAGTCTGGGTTGCGAGTGATTATTAGTGCCTCAGTCTTGCTGTAGTTGATTGAGAGGTTGTTGTTCGTACACCAGTTTGTCATTTGTGTTAGGCAGTCGGTTATTTTCTTGTAGTCTGGGTTGTTGGTTGAGATAGGTGTGTATATCATGATATCGTCTGCATAGATTGTGTATTGGATGTTGTTCTCTTTCAGGATGTCGCATATTGGCTGGATATAAATGTTGAATAGTAGTGCCGAGAGGGCGGACCCTTGAGGTACTCCTTGGCGGACTTTTATGGGTTGAGAGGTGTTGTGTCCTATCTTGACTTGGATCTGCCTGTCAGTGAGGTAGGATTGGAACCATTTTAGCGTGGTACCATGAAGTCCAATTTTCTTTAGTCTTTCCAGGAGGGTTAGGTGATCAACTGTGTCGAAGGCGGAGGAGATGTCAACGAAGATCATTAGGATACCTTTAGTGTTGTTGTCTATGACTCTGAGGATGTTGTCCATGAGGTAAATTAGCAGCGTTTCGACTCCATGTTGTGGGCGGAAGCCATGCTGGTTATCGTCTAGAGGAGCATTGTTGTCAATATGTTCCTGCAGTTGTTGTTGCACTACTTTTTCAATGATTTTTGCCAAAAAGGGTATGCTGGATATTGGTCTGTATGCTGCTGGGTTGCTCTTGTCAAGGGTTGTTTTCTTCGGTATTGGGCGTACTGTAGCTTGTTTTAGTTGAGCTGGCAGGAGACCCTGGGTAAGTGAATTGCGCACAATGTCGTGTATGATGTGGATGAAGCTTGCTTTGGTGGCCTTGATCCATGATACTGGCTGCTCTGCTTCCCCACCTTCTCCTGTCATCCCTTGACCTGCTGCCGTGCTGCCCTGAAGCCCCCTTAGCCCTCCTCTTAGCCCTCCCCCTCACCCGCAGCCCCCCCTTTGCCATCAGCACCATAAAATTGCTCCGAGCCTGCCCCCCGCACCACTCACAATTGCCTGGGAGGCCTCTCAACGCTGCCGGAATGCAGCCGCCATGCACCGAGCCGCCAGCAGCCACGTGGTTTGCTCTTCACTCCGCCGAGCACTGCCACCACCAACCAACTGAATCGCCACAGCTGCGTGCTTCAGCTCTTCCCTCCGGAGCCTCTGCCTTACACCCCGAGCTCCGAAAGAACCTCCGAGGCCTCAACACGAACGCAGCCTTCCGATTGAGACACTGGACCACACGCCGCTTGCACCCACCACTCACGGAGCCCGAGACAAACTGGCCTCGTCCTCCGGCTCCTCGTTGCTGCTGATGTCACCCCCCTCCTTCTCATTGGCTCTCTGCGCGCCATGCGCTTCAGAGAGCCAATGAATTTGAATGATGCAGCCTAGCACCCGCCTCTCCGTCTGCCCCCCCCAATTCGGCACCGCAGCCCGGGCCTCGCATCTGCCGAGTCAGCCCGGTTACCAGCGGCCGGCCTGGGACGCTGCCCGCGTGGCCTTTCATTTATGCAAAATATTTCTGAAATAAAAATGGTTTGATTCCGTAAGTACGTAATTTAGAAAAGGCCGCCTTCACAACATTCTTGTGGGGCCTTTTACTAAAGGGCACTGGTTAAAAGATAGAAAGCAGAGGATTGGGCTAAATGTCCAATTAAGAAAGGTGGAGTATCCCAGGGATCTATGCTGGCTCGGTAAATGACCTGGAAATGGGAATAACTAGTGAGGTAATCAAATTTGAAGATGACCCAAAATTATTCAAAGTTGCTAATACCCAAGAGAATTATGAAAAATTGCAAGAGGATATTGATAAATTGGAAGACTGGATGTTCAAATGACAGATATTTAATGTGGATACGTGCAAAGTTATGCACCTAGGAAACTACAACTCATACTACGGTGCAAGGTTCCACATTAGGAAAAACCACCCAGGAAAAGGATTTAGATGCCATGGTGGATAATACGTTGAAACCCTCCACCCAGTGTGCAGCGACTGCCAAGATGGCAAGTAGAATGCTAGAAATCATAAGGTAAGAAATGGAGAATAAAACAAAGGATATTATAATGCTTCTGTATCAATCCATGGTGTGACTGCACCTTGAATATTGTGTGAAATTCTGGTCGCCATGGCCAGGGTCAGGCTGCGGAGCATCCCCTGCACCCGCTCACCTTTCCTCTATGATGCTGCCATCCCCTGATGTCCATGGGGACTTATTTCAGCTCCGCGGTGTATTAAGTCCCCCGTCTATCCTGATTGACCCAGACATACAGGGCCGTGACCGGAATCGACCCTGTATGTCCATGTTGTGTGCCCTGTCCCTGACCCGCCCACTGTCCTCCCCTTTGCCACCCCTGTCCGCCTCGTCCAGACCTCCCCACACATCTGTGTACATGCGGGGAGCTTTGGGCAAGGAGTACAGTCCGGACCTTTAGCGGGGATGGATGTACAACCCGGATGTCCATCCCTGCTAAAGATGGCTTTGAATCTACTCCATAATATTAGACAAAGTTGAAGGTCAAAAGAGGATGGCTGTGGATCAATAAATTAATGAATGGAATGGATAAATGTAGATTGGTTATTTACACCATCAAAAAGTAGAAAGGGGTACTACCAAAAGCAGAGAGGTTCCACAAAAGAGTAAAGTAGCCCAAATGCCCTCAAGTATGGAGCAGATTGAGCTTAAAGATCCCAAATTACCCATGTCTAACAATAGCCAAATTAATATGAATAAAATACATTCTCTAAAATGCTTGTATGCAAATGCTAGAAGTCTAAAAAATAAGATGGGAGAATTAGAATATATAGCACTAAATGAAAGGTTAGATATGATTGGAATATCAGAGACATGGTAGAAGGAGGACATCCAGTGGGACACTGTGATACCTGGGTACAAACTATATCGTAATGATAGAGCTGATCAAATTGGTGGAGGGGTTGCTCTCTATGTTAGAGAGGGCATTGAGTCAGAAAGGATTAAAGTTTTGCAGGAAACAAAATCTGCTGTAGAATCTATATGGATTGAAATTCCATGTAAAAGGGGGAAGGCAATGGCAGTGGGGGTGTACTATCGAGCGCCTGGCCAGAATGACCAAATGGATGATGAAATGCTCAAAGAAATCAAGGAAGCTAACAAAAGTTACAGCGCAGTAATAATAATGGGTGATTTCAACTAACCCGGTATCGACTGGGTCAGTGTCACGTCAGTACATGCTAGGGAGATAAAGTTCCTAGATGAAATAAATGACTGCTTCTTGGAGCAGCTGGTTCATGAACCAACCAGAGGGGAAGCCATATTAGACCTAGTCCTTAGTGGAACACCAGATCTAGTGCAAGAGATAAGGTTGTTGGGGCCACTTGGCAATAGTGATCATAGCATGATTGCCTTTGATTTAATTAGTGGAGGAGGGATAGTAAGGAACTCCACAGTACTACCTTTTAACTTTCGAAAGGGAGACTATGATAAAATGAGGAAAACAGTTAAGAAAAAACTAAAAGGAGCAGTTGCAAAGGTTAAAGACGTACATCAGAGAGCCATAACCAGCCTAACACAATTCAGAAAAAGTCTCAAACACCACCTCTTCTTAAGCTATTTTCCAATTTAATCTTTCACAAGAGAAATATTACATCCATACTCAGGCCAAGACAATTTCAACTGGACTAATGCGTATAGATTATTGTATATAGTTATATAGTTGACATAGTTTGCCTTTATTACCAAGTTCTAAATTTCCTGTTACTTGTAAAATGCACTACAGTTTTTCTGTATGTATATGTTTGGTTTCATGTAAACCGCGCTGATGACAATAGTGCGGTATATAAGAGATGTTAAATAAATAAATAAATAAAATAAAATAAATAAATCAGGCTTGGCTGCTGTTGAAAAATACTATCTTGGAAACCCAGACCAGCTGTATTCCACGCTTTAAGAAAAGTAGAAGGAAATCCTAAAAACTGCCAGCATGGTTTAAAGGTGAGGTCAGAGAGGCTGTTGTTGCCAAAAAAGCATCTTTCAGGAAATGGAAAAAAGAGCCAAACGACGAAACCTGGAAACATCACAAGCACTGGCAAGTCAAATGCAAGGCATTGATAAGGCAGGCAAAGGGAGAATTTGAGAAGAAGCTTGCTGCGGAAGCAAAAACGCGAAGTAAAGACCTTTTCAAGTACATTCATAGCAAAAAACCTGTGAGACAGTCAGTTGGTCCATTAGATGATAAAGGGGTTAAAGGAACACTAAGAGGCGACAAGGCGATAGCGGAGAGATTGAATGAATTCTTTGCTTCAGTCTTTACTGAGGAAGATGTAGGGATGTTACCCATGACTGAAGTGGTATTTAAAGGTGCGGAAGAATTCAAGGAAATATCGATACATCGGGAAAGATGTATTACAACTATTAGATAAACTGAAGAGTAGCAAATCACCTGGGCCGGATGGTATACATCCAAGGGTGTTGAAAGAACTGAAATATGAGATTGCAGACCTACTATTAGTAATCTGTGAACTATCATTAAAATCATCTCTAATACCTGAAGATTGGAGGATCGCCAATGTAACACCAATTTTTAAAAAGGGTTCCAGGGGTGATCCGGGAAACTACAGACCGGTGAGCCTGACATCAGTACCGGGAAAAATGGTAGAAACCATCATAAAGAATAAAATTACTCAGCATGTAGATAGTCATGGCCTAATGGGAGACAGCCAACATGGCTTTAGACAAGGAAGATCTTGTCTTACTAATCTGTTATGTTTTTTTGAAGGAGTGCATAATCAGGTGGACAAAGGTGAGTCGGTTGATATTGTGTATCTGGACTTTCAGAAAGCCTTTGACAAGGTCCCTCATGAGAGACTTTTGGCAAAACTAAAGAGTCATGGGATAGGAGGCAGTGTACTATTGTGGATCAGGAACTGGTTAAAAGATAGAAAGCAGAGGGTAGGGCTAAATGGCCAATTTTCCCAATGGAGAAAGGTGAATAGTGGTGTACCCCAGGGATCTGTGCTGGGTCCGCTGCTTTTTGACATATTCATAAATGACCTGGAAAGTGGAATAACGAGTGAGGTTATCAAATTTGCAGATGACACAAAACTATTTAAAGTTGTTAAAACCCAAGAGGATTGTAGAAAATTGCAAGAGGATCTTGATAAATTGGAAGACTGGGCATTAAAATGGCAGATTAAATTTAATGTGGACAAGTGCAAGGTTATGCACCTAGGGAAGAACAACCCAAACTATGGTTACACGATGCAAGGTTCCACATTAGGAACCACCACCCAGGAAAAAGATTTAAGCGTCATTGTGGATAACATGTTAAAAACCTTGGCCCAGTGTGCAGCGGCTGCCAAGAGAGCAAATCGAATGCTAGGTATCAAAAGGAAAGGAATGGAAAATAAAACAAAAGATATTATAATGCCTCTATATCGTTCCATGGTGAGACCGCACCTTGAATATTGTGTGCAATTCTGGTCGCCGTATCTTAAAAAGGATATAGCGATTTTAGAAAAGGTTCAGGGAAGAGCCACCAAAATGGTAAAGGGGATGGAAGGATACTCCTATGAAGAGAGGCTAAAAAGGTTAGGGCTCTTTAACCTCGAAAAGAGACGGCTGAGGGGTGTTATGATAGAAGTCTATAAATTAATGAACGGAGTGGAACGGGTAAACGTAGATCGATTGTTTACCTTATCAGAATATAGAAAGACTAGGGGACATGCAATGAAGCTACAGGGTAAACTATTTAAGACTAATAAAAAAATATATTTTTTCACTCAACGTGTAATCAAACTCTGGAATTTGTTACCGGAGGATGTAGTAAAGGCTGTTAGTGTAGCTGGGTTTAAAAAAGGTTTGGACAAGTTCCTGGAGGAAAGGTCCATAAACCATTATTAAGAAGGGACCCAGGATATCAATGCTTGAACCAATACAAGCATTGTGGAACCTGTGTCTCTTGGGGAAACTGCTAGGTACGTATGACCTAGATTGGCCACTGTTGGAAACAGAATACTGGGCTTGATGGACCTTGGTCTGACCCAGTATGGCATATCTTATGTTCTTATGACTAAGGGACATGCAATAAAGCTACAGCATAACCCATTTAGGACTAATAAAATATTTTTTCCCTCAGCGCATGATGAAACTCTGGAATTTGTTACCAGAGGATATAGTAAAAGCTGTTAGTGTAGCTGAGTTTAAAAAAGGTTTGGACAAGTTCCTGAAGGAAAGGTCCACATACCATTATTAAAGAGGAACCAGGAAATTCACTGCTTGCCCCGGGACAAGCATTATGGAACCTGTGTGCCTTTTGGTAATCTGCCAGGTACTTGTGACCTAGATTGGCCACTGCTGGAAACAGGGTACTGGGCTTGATGGACCTAGGTCTGACCCAGTATGACATTTCTTAAGTTCTTATCACCACATGTTCTAGAACTTGCATTGACAGCTCACATGGAGTTATGTCAGTTAATGCAAGCTAGTTTCCATAAATAGCATGTTGGGGTGGTAAGGGGGAAGGTTAGGGGCGGAGAATGGCCATTGTGAGCATCACAAACTTAGTGTGGGTTAAACACCACATGCATTTAGTGCTGGTTCCCCTAAGACCACCTTGCTAAATGGAGTTAAGTGCAACCACGCTATTTGTGTGCTGTTTTAGGGCATGGGGCTCCACGTTAACTGCTGGGAACATGCTTTCTACACCCCCAACAGTTAAAGCAGTGATGTTGCATTTAACATGCCATGATTTTGGAGCTATTGGCAGTTAGGTGCAACACATTAGCATCCTTCAGTAAAAGACATCTTCAATCTGAAGCTTCAATGATGAAGATAAATCTAGGGGAATGGCCAGATTTTAAACTTGCAGTGCACTGGAATTAGCCATTTCTTCCAGTTAAAGATGACTTGAGAAATCAATTATAGGAGTATGTGCTAGTGCCAGGATCTTGATTTGTCAACACTAAAACCCTATTACTGTCCATCCACTTCTGTATAGCTAGCATGTAATCTGTATCTCACAAAAGCATCTTGTTTCATGGTAGTCACAGAAAGAAGCAACTTAATTTCATCTACATAGAATCTATAGATTAAATTATTTCAGAATTGGGAAAAATCTTTTACATAGGAGACAGATGATAGATAAAACTGCTGACAATGCAGACTTCTGGTTCATCAATTTCCAATGGGAACCATCTGGACACTTGGCAACTAACTTTGACTTACTAAACATGATCGGACAGCTAAGACTTGAATCACGATAAAACTCAACCTATAATATAGAAATTATAAAGTAGGCATGTGCAGGTTCAAAGAATCTTTGTTTTAAAAGAAAAAAAATATTTTTTACTTTTGTTTTATCATCATAATTGTATACTTCCTATGCATGTTACAGGTTTTTGTTTGTGCAAATTGATTGTGTGCACATTAATTTATAGGTGTACACTGGCAAAGGCAATGCTTAATTTTTAGGAAACCAAACGAATACCCACACAAGCCCAAAATCCATACAACTATTTGATGTTTTTTGTTAAGTGCCGTTGCGTTGGTGTTGACTCATGGCAATCCTCTGAATAGTTATCCCAAATTGTGTTCAGTCTTCATTCAGGTGGCTCATTGTTAATAGAGTGGCATCCATAGCTGCTGTTAATGTATCAGTCCATCTCATTGCTGGCCTTTCTCTTTGACCTTCAACCTTGCTAAGCATGATGTCTTTCTCTAATGATCTCTTTCTTCGTATGATGTGTCCAAAGTATGAAAGCTGATGTCTTGTCATCTGAGTTTCTAAAGAAAACTTAGGTTTTTACCTCCTCCGGTACTGACTGGTTTGTTCTTCAGGCAGTCCATGGTATTCTTCACCTGCACAATAATTCAAAGGCATTGATTTTCTTCTTTTTCACAGTCTAACTTTCGCATCCATATGATATTAAAAATACTATGGCTTGAACAAGTCAAATCTTTGTATGGAAAGAGACATCTCTGCTCTTGAGAATCTTGTCTAGGTCCTTCATAGCCATTCTGCTAAGAGCAATGTGTTGTCGGATTTCTTCATTGATTAGTGATCCAAGCAGGTTAAAGTTGTCCAAGATTTCAATTTCTCTTCCATCAGTAATGAAGTTATTGCTTTTGCCAGTTGTCAGGACATAAATGTCTCTGGTGCACACCCAAATGCTTATTCAGTTTCTGGAATGAATCTATTTCTTTTATATATTAATATCATTGTGTATATGAACCTCTGCAAATGTGCTTGAATTTAAAGGGCCTGTTAGCAGGGGTTGATTTCATGCCTAAACTTTCCCTCATTAGGATCCGAGCCCCCTACCCCTACAAGAATAATCCATTTTCTGCCTACAACATTTTTAATTTCTGCCATGAGTACTGTGATGCAGCGGACCCTCTTGAAGAGAGAGAAAAAGTTTTAAAACCAGAAAAAGGCAAGCACAACTTGCAATATTGGGAGGATCCACCTAGGGGGAGCAGGAGAGTCAAGAGAGAGACTGAGAAACCACGCCCCTCTGGGCGGGACGCAAGCCCAGACAGCTTCTTTTTGAACAGAGGCAGGTCTGACTTGGGAAGAGAGGAGAAGAAGGACCAAAGCAGCAGCCAAAGCAGAAGCAGCAGCCAGAACCAGAGTAGAGGAGGCCAAGAGGAAGGCAAATACACTGGCAAGAGCAGAAAGAAGCAGAGTCCTGAGCAGAAAGCAAAGCAGGAACTTCAACCAGAGTTGGAGTGGAATAAGGAACAGAGGAAAAGCCAAGAGAAGTACTGGGACCGCAAGGGAGTACCTGGCAGAAGGTCCTCACAGCAGCCGTGGAATAAAGAGGTTCGACCATTTTCAGAGGTGGGAAATGTTTGAAAGAAAGAAAACATCCTTACCACTATGGTCTGAAGTCTAAGGAAAGACTGCAGGAGAGTCTGAGCACTGCTGCGCTGAAGCCAAACCAAGGTAGGCCTCAAGCCTTACTAGAAAGAAGGAAGAGAAGCCTCAAAGGTAAAACTCTTATTACTGATAATTACCTTCAGAAGCCTAAAGTATGGGGAAGACAGTGGGAAGAGGATTACTGTTACCCTAAACATTCTTGTAAGCAAGACTATGAAAGAAGTTTGCCTAAGAAGAGAAGTTTGAGTGGGAAATCTTTTTATGAATCTGCTTTTGAACCTCTAATCAGAGAGGGACCGTTGTACTGCAAAACTCCTGGAGACCGACGCCCAAAGCTAAATGCTAGGCATTGAGACATAGTGCAACAAGTATATAAGAAACCCGATTACGATTACCCTGATGTTACAGATTCAGAGGCTTCTGAGGTTGAATCCATGCAAGTAGGATCAGAGGGGGAAGAATCAGATAATGCAATGGATTGTACATATTGTGCCTCGGGGAGTGTTGAATATATCTCCAATGTATCAGATAACTAAGTGAAGGAAGTTTATCGTTTTTGTACAAATGTTCTGTGAAGATAACAGCCTTTACTTTATTGCTTGCTTTTATTTTTTTTCCTATCCTGAAGTAAGGACATTTCAGTTGTTACCATAACCAATCCTTTTGAACCTTTTTTGTGCAAGAAAGGGAAATAAAGCCTTTGACTTTCCCTCCACTCTGTGCATTTGTTCTTTGAGCGTTGGTTACAAGGAAGCCACAAGGAATAACCACCTTTAACCCTTGCAGCATAGGCCAACCTCAACCCTCACATTTCTTGTGTCCAGGTCCCTCTCGGGTCTACTACCCCTCTACAGAGGGTGTCCTGCGACAGTACCCGAGTGAATCATAGAAAATAAAGGCCATATGGACCATCTAGCCTGTCCATCCACACCAGTTCTTTCCTCTACCTCAGAGATGCTTTTGTACTTGTCCCATGTTGTCTTCATTTTGTAACCAGTAACCATCTCCATTACCTCGATTGGGAGTCTCTTCTACTCATATTTCCTTACATTACTGCTGAGTCCATTCCTCTTCCGTGGACATAAATAGCATGGAGCTATCTAAATGTCTTTCATATTTCTCCTCTCTTTCCTTTCTCTCAAAGTATACATACTTAAAGATCTAAATATATCCCCGTATGCTTTATGATGAAGACCACTGCCCTCTGAGCTGACTCTATATATCCTTTTGAAGGTACAGTTTCCAGAATCACACACAGTGCTTCAAAAGAGTTCTCTCGTAGATTTGAGAGAGAGTGCAATTGCATGGCCATGTGAAGGGAAGGAGGGAGAATAAAGAATATGGATCGAACACCATTAAGACACACCCAACACCCCACAACACTCACACACTACTCACACACTACTCGCACACACATCTGACATCCCCATGACAAACACATGCACCCCCTCACCTTGCACTAGTCCTGTTCACCAGCTTCTAGAATTCTTAATCACAATCTCAAAGCCATCCTGGTTTTTTATCTTTGCTCCCAGGCATTCCTATCATCCATCTGCTTCCACTTCCTTCAAGTTACATTATCCATGGAAACTAGCAGCCCTCGGTCACCGTGTCTCAATTTGGATTACCCCTGAGAAGAAGCCATATCTGTCCCCTACACCAGGCACCTAAGATACTGTATTTACAGCCCTGCCTGATAAATTCACTACATTTTATGCCAAGTAAGCTTTTTAGTTACTAACTGCTTTCCATTCATATTGATGCTAACATCGAAAGCTTACACACTTCAAAATGTAATTAGCCATTATATCCAAATTATTCAGTAAATTTCTAAGTGTGTAAAATATGCTGGTAAGGATGATGTGTTACAAATGACTGTATTGCTTTTCAGTGAAATGGCATCCTCCCTATTGACTTAATCACTATCACTTTTTTTATCACTTTAGATAAAGAAATCAAGAAAAGTGAATATTTTAAAGTTGTTCAATGTGGGGAAAAAAACATTTTTCTATGAAAGAGAAAGCTATAAATGTGCTTCCCTATAACATAATGATCCTCATTTTCTCTTAATTTAATGTATTGCTTTGAAGAGAAGCCACTTTAGAAAATGAAGATTATTAGGTTATCTATGCAAACCTTCCTAGCATAAAAAAGCCTTTCTAGTGCTTATATATTTGCTGCAGCATTCATTGGAGCTCAAAGTGATCATGACAAGAGCTGACATCATTAATTTTGAAATCCTACATTCAGTTTAGGGTAACATTTTCCATGAAGAGAGAGTTTAAATTAAAGATGTCTTAAAATTAAGAGGTCCTTGTACTACGTCCTGTGAAAATTGGCTATGACTGGCTAATATGGCCATGGGTATTATTTGCACTAAGAGGATAATTTAATTGTATAATGTGATATTAACGTATGTGGCAATATGTGCACATAAGAAGGCTTTTATAAAATTAGACCAGGCATAAAAGTATGCATGTTAGCATGGACACATGTACTTTCTGTGGATGTTTTTCAGGAGCACGGTCAGGGCATAGCATGGTTTGAATCGCAAATAATGTTGATCTTCAGGAGTTCTTGTATAATCTACATGTGGATATTTGCATTTGGTCTCAAGGAGGTGTAATGTCTGCACCTGTTAAAGTAGGTGCTATTGCTGCAGGATTTACACTAGTATTTTCTAAAGACAAAGAAAGGCTCTAAGCAGTTAATGCGTGCTTTCACACATGGTAACCGTGTGCTCGGGCTTATGACAGCTATGGCAGGCTGATTTGCATGCTGTGACTCCCACATTGAGGTTCTGAAGGGGTGTGGCGAACACATTGCAGCTAGCGCAGGGGAACATACTGTTTGCTAATTGTTAATGTTCCTATTAGCATGGGTGCACCTAACACCACCAAATATTAGGTACAGATTTTTATTTCTTTATTTGTTGCGTTTTTCTATACCACCCCTTCCAGAGATCAGGGGCGGTTTACATATAACTTAACATGTCACAAAAACTGTTTTGTGACTTTACATTATAACGTTTGTGCTTATGCATTATAACTTTATAGATTATAACATTGAATCTTTTACCTTATAACTTTATACATTATTACATTTGAACTCTTTCCTTATAACTTTAATAGTTATATAACTTTACACAGGTACACTAAAAAAATTTTTTTTTAAACTGCCTCTAATGTTTCGTTTCATTTTTACGTTTTTTGGTGCGCTGAATCCAAATCTGGTAACCAATTTGCTCCATCACGTACAGATTTTTTGCTACATTGGGTTAGCAGTTTGAGGTGAACGTTTCAGATTGAGTGCGATCGAGATAAAAGTTTCTTGGATGAATTCTTTATATTAATTGTTTAGTAGTTATTCAAATAAGAATAAAGAAAATTGAGGGGGCGGAGCCTGATGTCCAGCGGGTAGGACGCTTTGCGTTGAAGCTCCCGAGAGGCCTACTTAGAATCCTGACTTACTACCTATACAAATTTACTATTTCGCTCCGAGCTGACCGGGGCACCTCGGGGGGGATGGCGGCCCATAAACCAGCGCGCTTGGACTTCGGGTCTCCTTCTTCTTCTCACGGAAAACGCTCTAAAACAGAGGTGTCCTCCCCACAGAAGATGGTTCCCTTTCGTGAAAACCCCGCAATGCACTTGGAGATTTTGGAGGAAATACGCGGCGTGAAGGAATTGGTGCAGTCCAATGGAGAAGCGCTTCGAGCCATGCGAGAAGACTTTGGAGTGCTCCAGGACCGACTTGAAGGTCTTTCATTACGGCAGGACAATATGGCGGGGGTCCTCGACTCGCACGAGGTGCGCTTGGGCAAACTGGACAAGGCTGAGCGCCAGATACAGAATCTTCAAAAGGAGTTGGAAGATAGCAATAATCGAGCCCGTCGCAACAATGTGAGGCTCCTCGGAATGCCGGAGGGGGTGGAAGCAGGAGATATAAGAGAATTCTTGCTTAAAACTCTTCCCTCCTTGCTGAAGATCACTTTTCACAGAGAACTGGAAATCGATCGAGCACACCGTGTTCCTGCCCACATGGCGCTCAACCGCACGACCCCCCGGCCTATTATCTTTAGCTTGCTACGATATCAACAAGTGGAACAAATTTTACATGCTGCCCGAGCGAATCATCATTTGGAATTTGAAGGTCGTAAGGTCTCCTTCTTTCCTGATTTGGCAAAGCCTACCATTGACCGTCGGAAGAAACTCCTTGCTTTTCGCCCTCGACTTCAACAGCTACAGGCTCGCTTTGGCCTGTTGTATCCAGCGAAGCTCCGAGTGACTCTCCACAACCAGACCAGGACGTTCGAGGATCCTGATCTACTATCAACATTTTTGGACTCCAAAGAAGCAGAGCAGATGCGCTAATCCCAAATCTTGGACTCTTCTCTGCCGGCTCTATCCGCCATTTTGAAGGGCCCGATGCGGCGGTCATAGCCAAGCACAGAAATAGCCTGGACTTTCTTTCTTTCTCTGTATGACTTTTGTTTTTTTGGTCTCCTATCCCTTCATGATGTGTGCCTCGGTCGGACTCGGAGCACGCACAGTCCTACAGGTTATGTGTTTTTTCAATTTCGGCCTTCTCTGGGGTTTCTCCCCGCAGACACATGGTCGCCAGTAATTTTGGGGTTTTGCTTCTCCTCTACCGTACTGCGGTTTTCTTTGTTAATGTGGGGCGCTTCATTGTATTATATTAGCTTATTTTTCCTATGTCATGTGTACAGCCAGATACAGTCAGTTTGAGGGACATAGTGAAATTATGTGTGCTATCATGCTCAGAATTTTTAACTTTTCTGAATGGCCTTATGTAAAATCTTATTATTCATCGTCAAAGGCATTAATGGTCCACTCAAAGGAAAGAAAATCCTTAGCTATCTTAGCCATGAGCATGTTGATTTGGTGTTTCTTCAGGCAACGCATTTAAACTCTGCTGAAACACTGAAACTCAATGCTAGGCCTCACATGGTAGCTGCCTATTCTCCCACCGTTTCCAAATGGTACGGGATAGCCATTCCGGTTAAGAAGTCTTTGCACGCTACTGTACCTGATATTAGCGCTGACAAGGAGGGTAGATGGGCCCGTGTACACCTTGAGGTTGGAGATAGTGAATTCACGTGTATTTGCATTATGCCCCGAATGTGGACAACCCTGCTTACTATGCAAGTATTGCGCAGTTGGCCTCGGCCTCTGCCAATGCTCCATTAATACTTGGTGGTGATTTTACTCAAGTGTTCCCTCATTCTTTTCTTCTCAAACAAGGTGCTCGTTGGTTGGAAGATCCAGTACCGAGTAGACCTGTGTGGCTAGATATAGAAGCGGGCCTTTGCTAACCGATTCCTCTTACCTTTCTCCCTGGTATGACTCTCCCATCAGACTCCCACTATCCACCAATGCTTTTAGACACTTTAGGTGCCTTTAATACTCTCATGCAATCTTTAGACTTCCGACTCTGGTCAGTGCAACTTCAGCATCGCATTCGGAGCACTAGCGTACTCCCGCCATCGGCATTCTCTACATAAGGTTGATTGGAGACTTTCCGATCTCTCGGTAGTTCACCGGGTGTAGCATCCAATTTTACTAAACCTTATGTAATGCTATCATTAGAGATACCTCTATAGCGCAGAAAGTATGGGAGAGAGAATCGCAGGTGACTTTGACTTCGGAGCAATGGAGCCTTATCTGGAGTGGAGGGACACGGGTTCCCGACCCGCCTCACTCACTCAGACCCTCTTCTTTCTAGCCCACCGGTGTTTTCACACTCCTCACAGATTAGACAAATGGAACACTACTCAGGGCAATGGTTGCTGGACACGTCCTGCGGCCATTGGTTCATTGCCTCATGTTATGCATGAATATCCCGCACTACAGTATTACTGGCGTCGGGTCTGGGGTCGTATTTAGTCTATCTCGCACTCTCAGGAGTCCCTTTCTTGGAGGATAGTGGGACTTCGCCCAGTTGCGGGGATCCCCTCTCTCCCAAAAATGGCTTATCTCCTTTCGAACTTTATGCTTGGCATTGCTATTTCCCTAATTAAGTAATACTGGAAAATTAGCTCCCATCTGAGCCCCAATGAATGGTGGAATCATGCCTGTCTTTACAGTAAATATGAACAAATACCTCGTCTGTTCGCTTCCTCCGTTCAGACTCCTTCTCATTGGTCTCAATGGAAGATGCTCAATGACTATGTACATTTTGCTAAATGCTCTCAGCTGACTGTCTAACTTTGTATATATCTCTGTCCCATGATCATGCTGTATTGTAGATACTCTTTTGATCGTTTGATGTATAATCACTGTTAATTGGAAGCGCTCACATGCTGATATAATCGGGTAGAGAAGAAGCATCGGGGTGGGGGGTAATGGGTTTACTTTTCCTTATTGTATACTTGTTTTGTCTCTTTTGGTGTGTTGTTTCTTTTGTTTGTTGCAAAATGAAAATAAAAGTTTAAAAAAAAAAAAAAAGAATAAAGAAAATTGTAACAAGGCAGCACATAAGAATAGAGTAATGTCAACAAAACACACTGTGATGGTAGCAAAATTGTCTGCACTTAAAACAGCCACATACATGTGCACAAACATTGTTAGACACAAAGCAAAGCAAAGAAATGTGCAAAAAATGTTGTACAGGTATGTATGTAAGAATAGAAAACGCAAACTGCACCATTGCAATACATGAAGACAAACACCCGATGGTGTGAAAATAAAATTCTAATAAATGAGATCCGACACTGTGGTAATAACTAGCAAATTTTTATTTCAAAGTTTAGTAAAAACACGATATTTGTCAACACAGTTTAGATTTTAAAGTCATTCTTGGGTCAATCAATCTCCTGGTGGGCCCGTTTCTTCTTCCCCCAAATGCTTCTCTTGGTGCGCTGCTTGGTGTATTTTTCATCTGGGGTTTCCCGCAGCAGCAACCAGCAGAAATCAGCCATCATAGTGGTGTTCCATCTTCCTTGGTACCTTCTCTCTGCGTCCTTGATGTCCTGGTGAAACTTTCACCTTGTTCTTCACTGTACGCCCCCAAGTTTTCGGGAAAATAGTTCACATATGAGTGCAAGAAATGGACTTTCAGGCTCATGTTACAGCCTTGTTCTTTGAAGGCATTGAGCATCCTGGCAACAATATCCTTATAGTTCTCATCCTGCCTGTTCCCCAAGAATTTGAGAACAACATCCTTGAAGGAATCCCAGGCTTCTTTTTCCTTCTCAAACATCGTTTCAGCGAATGCTCCATCTGAAATGAGTTTCCTTATATCAGGGCCAACAAACACTCCTTCCTTTAGCTTTGCTTCAGAAAGTCGGGGGAACTTTGAGCAAAGGTACCAAAAGCACTCACCATCTTTTGGAAGGGACTTGATGAATTGCTTAATGAGACCCAACTTAATGTGGAGAGGTGGTAATAGAATTTTATCACGAGGTACCAAGCTCTCATGAAGAACATTTTTCTCACCGGGTCTCAAATACTCCCGAATTGGCCAGTCTTTTTTTTTTCCCCCAGTGTAGGTCGCGGGCCCGGCTATCCCACAAGCAAAGGAAGCAGGGATATTTGGTGAAACCGGATTGCTGCCCTAATAGCATGGATAGAATTTTAAAGTCTCCACAAATCATCCACTTATGCTCATCATAACGAATCTTCTGAAGAATCAGGGCCAAATTCTTGTATTTTTCTTGGAGAATAACAGAGTGAGCAATAGGAACTGAAGCGAATGTGTTGCCATTATGAAGAAGAACACCTTTTATGCTGTCTTTTGACGAATCAATGAACAGCCGCCATTCAGCAGGATCATACTTGAGTTTAAACCTTTCCATCACTCCGTATATATCGTTACAAAATACCAAATCTTCCTCTTTGCTGAAATACTTCAAAAATTGTGTCTCGCGGTTTGCGGTACCAATAAAAAGTTGTTCCTGGTGACAATAGATTTTTCTGTTTAAGCCGAGAACCTAGTAGTTGGGCAGCATCTTTTGGGAGTCCTAAATCCCGGACTAAATCATTCAATTCAGCTTGAGAGAAAAGTTCAGGTTTCGGATCTGGTTCAGTTTCAAACTTGGAAGTACTGGACTCATCGGGAAAAGCCATCTGATGAGTCTCATCATGATCAGAACCGTCCACACAAATATGATCCAAAGATTTTGGTGGTTCAGGCACAGGTACTTCGTTGCTATGAGGCATAGGCCTAATTGCTGAGGGAAGGTTGGGGTAACTTATTATGTTCTTATTTTTTAAGTTGTATCCCTTCACAATGCAAGAGCAAAAATAGCAGTCACTGCTGTGGTCTCTTTGTTCACGCCACATCATAGGTATTCCGAAACGAAATGCTTGTTTTTTACCTTTCATCCATAAGCGTAGATCTTCCTCACATGTCTTGCACACTTTGTGAGGAGCCCACGGTTTGTCTTGATCGCCTAACTTCAAACCGAAATAGGCGAAATATACTTTTTTAATAAATGCAGAAATGTTCCTCTGCCGCTTTTTCACGGTATATTCCCCACAAATAAAACAAAAACTGTCCGGAGAGTTGACGCAACCTCTGGCTCTGTGAGCCATCACAAATACACAGCACTGCAAACTACAACTGTAGTGAACCACTTCGGAATAAAGCTGGATTACGACTGAGCAAACAAAAGGTAATAATGAACTTGCAAGAAACTGAAATTTGACAGGAACGTTCATGTCGCAACCACCGTGTTTGAGCGAGCGAACGAGGCGAGGCGAACAGGAAAGAACATGCGCCAGCGCGAGTACTGGATTTAGCCCCCCGCCTCCCAATTGTCCTGTTAATGTATAAAATGAATACAAAACACTCTAAAATATCACGAGGGAGTGTTTCTAGTTAGTTAACCATTACAACCTCTATTTTGGGCCAAGAAAATAAACTGCAGTCGGCTAAAAAGAAATTATGTGAACATTCCTTATATGGGTAAGAAATCTAATTTTGCAAGAAAACGTGAAGTGATAGAACATTTTGGCTATTTTTCCTGGATTCAGCACCCCAAAATCTATAGGAATCAGTTGCAAAACTGGAGGCAGTTTTTTGGTAGTGTACCTGTGTAGTATTTGTGCCATGCATTAGGGTACGCATCTGCATGTTAACTGCTGTGAACATGCTGGTCACATCCCTGACAGTTACTGTGGACGTTTTGCAATTAAGACATATTCGTTTTTGGGCTAAATGCTCATTAGGTGCAGAAGCCTAATGCACTTTAATAAAAGGGTCCCATAAGCGCCCATGGACCCTTTTGCTAAGACCATTAACCAGTTAATGTGTATGATAGTATGTGGTAACTGGCCATGGTGAGCACCTATACCATGGGCATGTCAGCTATCAGCCGCCAACATGTATATTAACTGGCACTTGTACACTTCTCCTGAGAGTGGGCAGATTAGAAGCAGTGGGTATAGAGAGCACATTTAGCGTGTGAGTTTATTTAATGTGCCAATTAATATGGCTGCACTTAACTATACCTCTGTGGATGTTAGGTGTGCCACATGTTAAGGTACCAAAGTCATATATTAGCTGCCAGGAACATGCTGGCCACACCCCCAACAGCTAATATGAAGGCTTTGAACTTAAGGTGCATTTGTAATGTATGTTAAAGTGCGATAACCTAGTGGCCTGTAGTAAAGGGTCCCCTATATGCTATTATAAAATTGGATGAAAATAGGAATCCTCTTGCCCTTTATACCTTTATGTCATGGTACAAAATTACCTTCCAACAGTCCTAAAGGGCATTAATCTTCATATTCTGTGGCAGTAGTAAATTGACATAATTTACCACGTGCATTTACATACTCTTTCCTGGTTGTAAACCATTCCAAATGGTGAGCATACAATAATAATCACCAAATCAAATATTACAAATTTATAGCAAACTTCATGCAGCCATGCAAATTTTGTACCTTTTCAAAACACATTAGCCAAAAACATTGAAAAAGCAAACAAACGAAAACTCCTTTATCTGAAGTAGACTAGCCCTGTCAATCGTCTAGACCTAATACCTTCATACTACTCAAAGGAGAGACCAAAAACCCACATTACCATATTGTCTCATTGCCATATTACAATTAAATAAAAAATAAATAAATCAAACCATATAAAGGCCAAAGTACAGCATCAAAGTATAGAAAAAACACACAGAGTAACTAAAATGTGTTTAACAAATTAACTAGACAATCAAGTTTTCAATTTATTTTGAACGCAACCAAATGTTGCTCTTACCTAATGCCCACTGGGAGGGTGTTCCATAAAAATTTATTTAACAAATACAAGATACAATACATCATATATGCCGATGACATCATGGCATATACCCCTATTCAACTGGACTCAATAGACTATACCAACATATCTACCTGCATTCAAGAAATAACAACCCGGCTAAATAACAACAACCTAAACATCAACATAAAAATATCTGAAGCAATCATCATAACGAGAAACACCACATTCATTCATCCTACCTCTATCAACATATTCAATACACCGATAACAACAAAAGATAAAGTCAGATACCTTGGAGTGATTCTAAACAAGCAACTCACCCTCCAACCACATATAAAGAAGATATCAAAAACAGCATATTTCAAACTCGCAAAGCTCCGGAGACTAAAAGCTCTCCTCAACAAAGAACACTTCCACACAGTATGCCAGGCCATCATTACACCTGTACTGGATTACTGTAATATACTATACCGACTTCCGGTGATGTCACCAGACTGCATGGTGGTGCCATAGATGGGCTCCGCCACCGAAGCCTGCCTAAAGGTGGAAAAAGCACCCCAAGAACAAGGGCAGTAGCAGTGCAATGCAGGGGAAGTAAATTAAATACTGCCTGCAATAGTTCGACGAGAGATCGGGAGGAAAGAAGCAGCTATCAGTGCATCCTGGTGCGATGGAGAGCAGGAGTGGAGAAAGGCACTAAGTGGTGTGACAAGCAGTGATAGCGGCGAGAGTCGGGCCACTGCCAAGAAGGAGAAGCTGTCCCTGGGGCCGGTTTGAAGCGATCGGGAGAGAAGAGATCGGCGGGGTAGCGGAGAGCTGAGTGGGGCCGGAAGATCGGAGGACACATAAGAAAGAAGTGAGCAGAGGGGGTGATCGCCACGTCAGAGCAGAGGAGGCCTTGCAGCCGGTGAGGCAGAGTGGAGCCTGCGATCTGAGACCACGTGGCAGCCTAGTGAGCGGGAGGCAGGAAAAAACTCAGCAGAGAACGCAGCAACTATCTCGGAGAGTGACGGCGGAGTAGATAAAGAGCTCGGACGATAAGCGGAATGCCGTGGAGAGGTTGGGCAGCAGAAGGTAGTGAAACTTGAATAGCAGTGCCAAGTACAGACTTGTAAAAGCATTGGGAAGTGTCCTAGGGCTAAGTATAGCACTGAACAACGGGGTCTGATTGCACAGGAGGAAGAGTACCAGCCTGGAACCAGGATGGAACAGTGATCAGTGGTGTAAAGTGAAATTAGGATCCCAGTGAGTCCGGGGAGCAGAGAAGAAATAATAAAGGGCATACACAGAAAAGAAAAGAGTTACAGAAGTGCTGAGCAGATGCTGCAGTCTGAAGATACCCTCGAGGATTTGGTGCAGGGAATGAGAGGCTGTATGGAGAAAGCCAGAGACAGGATGTCAGCAAAGAAAAACCTGGCAGAATTTCGCTCTTCCTATGTGACACCAAAGGGGCGCAAGGATGGAGAGAAGGACAACAAAACGGGAGCGGACCATGTGGATGCACAAGAAGATGAGATGGAGGGAACACGGCCCCCAGGAGTAGCTGACATGATTAAGAGGTGGTTAGAGGAGCTGAAATAGGAACTCAAAGTGGATATAAGTGGAGTTAAAAATGAGCTAAAAGAGTCTCTACAATCGTTAAGACAAGATCTGGTGGCTCTGGGAACCAGGGTGGAAGAAACAGAACAGCAGGTGGAACAGCAAGGGGAATCACTGGAGGCGTTACAACAAGGATGGGATGAGGTAAAGCAAGCCCAGGAAGAAGTGAAAGCAAAAATGAGGATCTGGAGGATCAATCCCAGCGATGCAATATCAGCGAGAGGCATCCCCGAGGACGTCAAATATAAAAATTGTGAAGAAGTCATTATTAAAGTTTTTGGCCACATGCTGCAGCTCTGGAGGAGGGAACAGCAGATGAATCTCTACAAATAGAGCGGGCGCATAGGGGGTTAGGGCCCATCAGGGACAATCGACCAAGAGACATTGTGGTATGCCTGAACTCCTTCAAAGTCAAAGAGCGCATACTGAGGGCGGCTAGGAAATTGGAGCATTTCAAGTGGGAGGAGCATGTGGTGGAACTGTTTTCAGGATTTATCCCTTGGAACGCTACAGTGCCGGAGAGAGCTGAAGGAAGTGACAGCCTTTCTGAGGAGGGAGGGGATGCGATACAAGTGGCTGTATCCTTTTGGACTATTGCTCACAGTAAAAGGGGTAACCTGGAAGGTGAAGACCAGCGAGGAAGCCTGGACTACCTTACACAACTTGGGATTAACCAATATTCCTGATGGGGCAGAGGGGGCAGCAAATACTGCAGCAACCACAAAAGATGTGTCCAGGGGGGACAGCTCGAGATGGCACCGAGTTCCAGCCAGTGGCCGGAGATTAATGCGTCTGACTAAAGGAAGTCACGGAGGAGAAGCTGTGGCGAAAGAGGCTGGCAGAGGAAGATGAGACTGTGCTGTGGACCTGTACAGGACTTAATCACAGAGCCAGAGTGATGGATAATGCTAAATGTTTTGTGAAGTGCTGTGATTTAAGGGGATTGAGTGGAATGGGTAGGGGGGAAGGGGGGAGTGAATAAGGGGAGAGATTACAGCGAGGTAATAAGGAACCTAATCAGATAACTTCAAGAGAAGGGGAGGAGGGGGGACTACGGGGGGGGGGGGGGAGGTGGGTAGCATGAGAGAGGGTAGCAATAGATAAGGGGAAAGGGAGAGGGGTGGGAGGGAGGAGAAATAGCAGGGATAAGGTAGGTGGGGGTCTGAGTGTCAGTCACAATTCATGGAATTCGAGACTCTATGGACGAGAGAGGGGAAAGGGAAGGGAAATATGGAGGGAGAGGGGAGGGAGGAGGGAGGGTGAGGGGGTGAGGAAGGGATCAAGAGAGGGTATGGGGGGAGGTAGGGGTTAAGAGAGGTAGGGCCGAGAGAAAGGGGGAGGGGAAACAGGGTGAGTGTATAATTCAAAGGTGAGTTAACAATTGTATCATTAAATGTAAAAGGGCTTAATACCCCTTTTAAAAGACAAAAATTGTATAAAGAAATACTACGCCAGAAGGCAGCGATAGTGCTTCTACAAGAAACACATTTGACTAGAGCGGCAGAATACCTTGTTAAACCCAGGGGATATGGAGTATATGTGTATATGCCTCCAACATGGTAGAAAAGAAAAAAAGTAGGGGTGGCCATCTTGGTTGATACTAAATTGAAGACGTCATTGCACACTGTGGTAAGGGATAAAGCAGGGTGTTATGTGTTACTGCGGTTAAAAGTGGGGAATGAATGGTATTGCATAGTATATGCGCCCACAAGGGTGCAAAGTGAATTTTGGACAAAACTGAATGAGGAGGTGGGGAAATTGGGGGAGGGAAATTTAATCTGTGGAGGAGATTTCAATTTAACGTGGAACCCGGCCAGAGATGCCACAGGGAAAAGAGGGTAAACGGACAGATAGGATGAGGTACCGTAGTTTTGTAACTCAACGTTGTTTGATCAATGCTTGGAGATTCCATAATCCAGGGAAGAGACAATTTTCTTGCTACTCATCAATTCATGGCTCATATTCCCGAATAGATGCTATCTGGGTTTTGAAAGAGATGGGGGGAAGGATCAAGAGGGCGGATATAGAATCGATCACGTGGTCAGATCATGCGCCGGTGCAAGTAACCTTGGCAATAGAGGGAGAGGGGAAAGGTAGGCAGTTTTGGAGACTTAATGAATCCTTATTGGAGGATGAGAAGTTACGAGAGGAAATAGCGAGGGAAACTAAAGATTACTTTCAATGGAATGATAATGGGGAGGTTGCATGGGGAGGAGTATGGGACAGCTATAAGGCAGTAGTAAGAGACATTTTAATTAAATGGGGGGCGCAAAATAGGAAGGAAAGAGAGGGGAGAGAGAAGGCCCTGCGAGTAAAATTGCTGAAACTGGAAGAACTAGATGCTTGGGGACAGTCAGGAGAATACAGAGGTCAGGTGCTAGCCGTACGAGCCCAATTGAATGAGATGCAGGCTGCCAAGAAAAGGTACCAAATGCAGCTCTTGAGGCAGGATTTCTTCGAGGGGGGAAATAAAGTGGGGAGATACATGGCACAGAAATTGAAGCAGGGGAAACTGCGCTCACATGTAAAGAAAATTCAGAATAAGGAAGGGGGGCTGTTACATAAGGATGGGGAGATTAGGGAAGCATTTAGGGGCTACTATCAGGAGTTATATCAAACCAGGGATACTCCACAGAGAGAGAGAACTCAAAGCTATTTGGACTTGCTGCGGCTGCCAAAGTTGGATGAGGGGGACCAAATAGAGATAAATAAAGCCATCTGAGTGGAAGAGGTACAGAGGGCTATAAAACAGTTAAAAGTGGATAAGGCTCCAGGAGTAGATGGGCTAACTGTGCGATTCTATAGACTAGTTCAATGTAAACCGCACTGATGCAGAATAGCGCGGTATATAAGAGAATGTAAATAAATAAATAAATATTTGGAGAGATACTAATAACACCGCTGGTGCTGCTCTTCAACCTGCCGAGGGAGGGAGGGGGATTAGCAGACACTATGGGGTGGGCAGGAATAACTATCATACATAAAGAAGGAAAACATCCACAGGAATGTGCATCCTATCGACCCATCTTGTTGCTTAATATGGATGCCAAATTGCTGGCTAAAGTATTAGCTCTGCGCTTAAATAAGGTGATAGGGAAGCTGATACACCATGATCAAGCGGGATTCATTCCCGGCAGGCAGGTAGCAGACAATATTAGGAAGATCTTGAATATGATTTGGTACACTGAGCAAAACAGAGAAGAGTCATTATTATTGTCCCTCGATGCAGAAAAGGCTTTTGACCAAGTGTCATGGCCATTTTTATTCCAGGTAATGGAAAGAATGGGCTTGGAGGCAGAATACTTAAGCTGGGTAAAAGTGTTATACCATAACCCAAAAGCCTGTGTTTGGGTGAATGGGGCCTACTCAGATTTTTTTGGGCAAGGGAGAGTAATGAGGCAGGGATTCCCTCTTCCTCCGCTATTTTTTTCTATCTCCTTGGAACCGTTTGCGGAGAGGGTGAGGGAGCGGGCCAATGTAAAGGGAATAAAATTAGGGGGAAGAGAATATAAAATATCTCTGTTTGCAGATGATATCATTCTGAGCGTAGCCAGGCCTAGGTTTTCCTTACCCGTCTTAATGTGGGAACTAGAAGAATTTAGCAGGCTCTCGGGGTTTACCATTAATTGGACTAAATCGGAAATCTTGAATTTGACGGTACAGGGGGACACCAAGGGAATTTTACAAATGAAATATCCCTTTAAGTGGGTCAGAGACAGTATTAGATATTTGGGCGTTCAGATAAGTAATAGGATAGGAACTCTCTATGGGCTTAATTATCCGAAGCTCTTTAGGCAGGAGGAGAGTTGGCTGGATGGGTGGGAGCGGGGCAACCTCTCATGGTTTGGGAGGATTGTCATAATAAAGATGTTGTTGTTGCCCAGATTCTTGTTTCTGTTCAGACACTGCCAATAAGGGTTCCGCCTAGTAAGCTACGGCAGTTACAGAGACTCGTGAACCGCTTTATATGGCAAAATAAGCAGCCGAGAGTGGCTATGTCAGTCATGCAAAGAGTTAAAGGGGAGGGAGGGTTGGGGGTGCCCCACTTTAGGAAATAGTATGAGGCAGCGCAACTAAAAACAATATATGAGTGGCATCGAGGCACAGAGAAACAATGGATTCAAATGGAAGAAGCATCCATAAGGGGAGAGAGTTTGGTTAAGGTGGTGTGGAGGGGGGGGGGGGAAATATCCCAGACAATAAATACCAACATCCTCTAATAGCGCATAGTTTGCAAGTGTGGAAACAAAATAGAAAAATCTTAGTCCAAGATAAAAGATATATGTAGGGCATGACATTGGAGGCTTGTTTTGATAGGGGACAGGGCCCCGGAGTAGCTATTTTGAGCAGATGGGCACAGGTGGGATTAACCCAGCTTTTTCAAATCGTGAACAAGGAAGGCTTTCTGGAGTTTGAGGGCCTTAAGGATCTCTATAGGTTGGAGGACAGTGATTATTATGCATATTTACAATTGAGTCACTTTGTGAGACAGCGGAAAGTGTGGAAGGACTTATGGGAAAATAGGGGTTGGTTCAAGGTGTCGTGTTCAGGGAATTTGGGTCAAAAAGGAGTTTTGTCCAAAATTCACAGAGGATTAATAGAGGGTGGGGATAGTAAACTGGGATATATGATAAAATGGGAGGAAGACCTGGGGGTGAACTGGACCGATGAGATATGGGATAAAACTATACAGACGGTGGCCAGCATCTCCATTGCCACACAGGTCAAGGAAAATGCATATAAAGTTTTGCTACGATGGTTACTGGACCCCAGTACGTAAAAAGAGAGCTGGATGGGGACAGACTGACCATTGCTGGAGGGGGTGTCAAGAGAGAGGAGATTGGATGCATATGTGGTGGAAGTGTGAATGGCTACAAGCTTATTGGATAGAGATATTGGAAATTATTTATAGCATGACAGGATATAGACTGCAAAAGAAACCAGAGATTTGTTTGTTGCAGCAACTGGAGGAGGATATTCCAAAAAGGGACAGGAGGGTGTTACACCATTGTCTAGTAGCAGCTCGCTGTGAGATCGCACAGCACTGGGTGGGGTCGGGGAAGCCCCAACCGGCAGGCTTTGTCAGCAGGATGGCAGAGATGTGTTTGATGCACAGATTGACGGAGTTGTGGAGGGGGAAAGGGGGGAAGAGCGCAGCAACCTGGAAGAGAGTATGTGAGTGGCTGGAAACATGGAAGGTGGAGAGAGGGGGGAGGAAGGTCCTGGATATCAGCCATTAGGAACATTGAAGAGTGTTGGGGAACATGGGAGGGGTAATAGATACGGGGGTGAGTGAGAGGGAGTAGGAAGTATGAATGATGAGTGCGGGGGGGGGGGAGGGGAAGGGCTAAGGAAGGGTAGTAAGGAGGAGATAGAGAAAAGGAAGAATGCACACACTAGCATATGAAAAATGTTATGAACAGTGCACATACGTAGGTGTGAATGCAGAGAACTACACATTTCATTGAAATGATTGAAGTAAGGATGGGGACGGGGAAATGATAAAGTTACAGGTTAACATAAAAAAGTTGGCGGGAGAGGTAAAAGGTTGTTCGAGAATAATAGAAATGTGTACAGTGTATGTTGTGGGCTTCTTTTGAGAGGTGTACAGTGTATGATGTTGGCTTTTGAGACTGTTTGTATTGCTTCTTGAAATAAGTAATAAAAAATTTAAATGGAAAAAAAAAAAAAAACTATACCAAGGTCTACCCAAACAAACCACCCGTCAGCTACAAATAATACAGAACACAGCTGCCCGTATCAAGCGCATCAAGACAAGACCATATAACCCCAATACTACACGACCTGCACTGGCTACCGATATCATCAAGTGCAAAATATAAAGCAGCACTAACTATCTTCAAAATTAAAAATATGTCAGCAGAAATACTACATGAACTTATTGGAACCAAAACAAACAAAAGACCAGACAGAAATATCACCAAAAACCATATACCAACACCCAGTCTATTTACAAGAACCAACAAATCCACATCCATGAGAGCCTTCTCTCTTGCTGCCCCCGCTATCTGGAATGTCCTCCCAGATAAACTAAAATCAACAACAGATATAAAAGAAATCAGGAAACTAATAAAAACCACCATATTCATTGAACAATTCAATGATGACCAGCAATAACACTAATCACTTCAAGAAGAGCACTATCCCTGGACACTCCCGTACTCTGAAACTCATTCCCCGACAACCTGAGATCAACAAAAGACCTCAAAGATATCCGCAAGGTGCTAATAACTACGTTCTTCACAGAATACTACAAGGACATCACGTACTGTCCAAACAAACTCCCTCTCTGCCACCAAAATGTAAAAATGTAAATAGTTCCTGTACATGGCTCATACTGTATATAACTGTATATGCCACAAAATGTAAAAATGTAAATAGTTCTTGTACATGGCTCATACTGTATATAGCTCACCACACAATCAACCTCACACCACTCACGCGCACACACCTTGATTTATCACTGCATGCCCACACCCAAGCACCCTGCCACTTGATTTGTTTGTTGTGTAATCCACTTTGATTTCAGGATAAAGCGGCATATAAATCCATCTAAATAAATAAATAAAATAAAAATAAAACGTGGGCATGTTTACTCAACTATTGTAACAGCAAAGGGTTCAATATGTCTCAAATGTATTGTGGTAACTGTCACTGTGTGCAAAATATGTGGCCGTGTTAAGAATCCCTTGCTAAGCACTTAGCATGGCTTGGGTCAGAGACTGGAGTAGTGCGGTGGTGGAGCGTTTATGTTGCAGTTAGCATGGGCTTCTTTAACACATGCTAACTGTCCATGTTACACTTACTGCAGGTGCACTTGTTGCCATCTCAATGGTTGGCGTTAAGTGTACCTATGGCAATCGCGACAAATGGCTTAGCACAGGGATGGTGTGGAACGGGTGCTAACTACACGAGGACATGCTGGGCATGCCTCTATCTGTTAGTGCCAGTTCAGCACCATTCCTATATTACGTTTTGGGGCTGAAGTGCTGTAAGCTATCCTATTTTAGTAAACATGCCCCTGAATCTACTTTGAACCAAAACTACTTCATGTTTAGAATGTCTTCAGAAATGCATCTTGACTTGATATTAACATCCATTCTGCTTTGTATTTGTTTTCTACATACAGAAATAAGCCCCAGGCTGTGTAAGGCCTGAGAGACCAATAACATGAGCTTAAACTTTGCTATTGCAACTATATATAGCCAGTGAAGCTGGCAAAACAACCCATTTGCATTTGTCCATCTAGAACTGCCTATGACTGCTATGGCTGCTACATTCTAGGTAAAAAAATTATAAAAAAGAAAGGATTATGCTGTTCAGATCAAAAGTCAGAACTTACCTGAAATACTGTGCTCTATTCTGGAGGCTTATATGTTTGAAAAAAAACTATAGAGTAGAGAATAGTCCAAAGAAGAGAGATTAAAATGGTGTGAGGCTGCCCCAAAGAACGATTGAGACTAAATGGCCTAAATGTGTGTATTGCTGAGAAGAATAGGGAGTACCACAGGGAAGATTATGATAAAAACATTAAAATATAAGAAAGAAAGGTACTAAAGCACAATATGTAAATCTTTTTTAATGGAAATACAATTCTAGAGTAAGGGTTTACACATTTGTGATTCTAAGGAGTAAGCATAGCAATTACAGTTAATATGTTTCTCATAGAAAGGGTGTTAGATATATACAGTAGACTCCTGGAAGAGGTGTTGGATGTTAAGGGGGTTATTTTAGTAGTATTCCCACATCTAAAAGGCGTAGTTACTCACTTGTAACAGGTGATCGCCAGGAACAAGCAGGAATGTAGTCTTCACATTTGGGTATCGTCAGTACCGACGGAGCCTGCGCGGGAACGCTCCCCAGCGTCCAATAGGAAAGCTTTTGGGAGCATCCCACAGCGCCTGCATGCTGCCTTCCCGCTATTCCAACTCTCCCTCTTCAGTTCTTTTTTTTCCGTGGAGCCGACAGGTCGAATACCCGGTCGCCGCAGAAAATGTTTTGTTCCTTCTTTGTTTTTTGTGGTCGCGTCTGCCTTCATTTGACGCCTACCGGTACCGGTGGTTCTCTTTTCTTCTTTACTAAAAAAAAAAATATATATATATATATATTTCAGAAGCCTTTTCCCTCTCGGTGCTAGGCGCCATTTTGGGCACTAGACCCATTTTTCTTTTACAATGGAAAAACCAGCTACTGGTTTTAAAAAATGTTCTAAGTGTGGTGGTACCATATCCGTCACCGACACCCATGACTGGTGTCTCAAATGTTTAGGAGCTGACCACTCTCCATTGGATTGTCTCTCCTGTAGAAAGATGACCAAGAGGGGCCTGCAGAATAGAGCTGCAAAACCCGGTAACCTTTTTGCCACAGATGCGATGTTCTTTGCATCGATGTCTTCCAGGGCTTCATCTTCCTCCCATGGATCTCAGGTAACTAAACATAAGTTTGCAAATACTAGCCAGTCCTCAAAGGGTAGATCTCCTTCAAAGTATCGAGATGCCATTGGTGTTGCCCTTGAGGAAAGTTCACCGGCAAAACAGCCCCGGCGGGAGGCTTCGGCTTTCAAAGCACTAATGGGGCTCCAGGATGTTCTCGAGACTTCCACCTCTGCAGAACTACTGTTGCCATGCTCTGGGGTCCCGGCCGCTTCTACCGGTACCAACATCCAAGCATCAGCGATAGATCAAAGATTTGTCGCTTTTGAATGCAGTCTAACGGCTCTTCTAATGGCTTCAGTATCATTGAAACCGCTTCAGACCGTTCAACAGACATTGGAACCAGTACCAACGGCACCGGCCTCGGCAGGTATACCCCCCCCCCCATGTTGAGTCTAGAGTCCATCCCCGGTATCGAAAGATTGGTACCGGGACACCTCGATACCGACTTCGATCAATACCGGTACTGTGCCTTGCACGAACATCGGGATCAGAGATATTTTGAATCTTCCAATTCTGATAACTCCGATGACTCTGCTGATACCAGAACACTTCTTCTGGAGGATCCATCTCCTTCTCCTCAGCGTAGAAGTCCAGAGGACTTGTCCTTCCAGGATTTTATTCGTGATGTGGTTCGAGGCCTTGCAATCACAGTGGCTCCTGAAAAAGAGCCTAGGGCAGAAGAGTTGGAGATTCTTCAATAACCTAAAGCTCCTGCCCATTCATAAGATCCTTCATGATCTTATGCTGAGAATGTGGGAGACTCCTTTAACCACATCTCCACACTCTCGCAGACTCGATACCATGTACCGAGTTCCACCTTGTCCTGGCTTTCAGAAGACTCAGTTGCCACACCATTCAATGGTAGTGGAATCAGCCATGCGTAGGATAAAGAGTGCAAAAAGACATTCTTCCAATCCTCCAGGCTGCAAGTCCAGGACTCTCGATGCTTTTGGGCATCGATGCTTCCAAGCTTCCATGCTCTCAGCTAGAATCAGCTCATACATCCTATACATGGGGATGTTCCTCAAAGAGGTTACAGGAGACTTGGAGCTTATGAGCCCCCTTCTTCCTGATAAGACAGGATTTTCTTGCTCTGGTCAGACATGCCCAAGATGCTTCCAAGTTTGTCAACAGTGCAGCCTTTGATTGCTTTGAAAGCATCAGCAGAACCTCTGCTCTCTCCATTAGTGCACATCGTATTGCATGGCTTCAGGCATCAGACTTGGAAACTTGGGTACAAGATAAACTGGGAAACATTCCTTGCATAGGAGAAAATCTCTTTGCCAAGAATTGGCAAGAAAAAGCTAATGAGATTGACTCTGACAATATTACCTTGGACAGGTTGTCAAAATCTACAGCCAACCCAGAAAAGAAAAGATCTAATAAAAAACCCTTTTTCAACAAGAAAAAGAAGTTTTATCCTTCTTATACCCAGCAGGGTCACTGTCAAGTCCATGCTGCCCAAAAGGGACAACAGCAACAAACTAGACAACAGAAGAAACCAAAAGTCCCAAGAGCTCAGCCAGCTCAGCAGGCTCAGCCTCCTCAGGGACTTTGACTCTTTTCTAGAGAACTTAGCCTTCCTGCCCATGCAGGGTCCAGAACCCTCTATCAGCCCCGGCAGATTATGTCAGTTTATCACCAGATGGCACCAAATAACATCAGAATATTTGACTCTGTCCATTGTACGAGAGGGGTGCAGACTTCATTTTCACAGCATGCCCCCTCCTACAATCATAAGACAGTTCAGTTCTCAAACCCCTGTCACCAATCTTCTGAATCAGGAGGTCACAATACTTCTTGCCCAGGGAGCAATAGAAGAGGTACCCATACCTCAACAGAGTACAGGGTTCTATTCCCCCTATTTTCTTATCCCAAAGAAAACAGAGGAACACAGACCCATTTTTGACCTCAGAGAATTAAACAAATATCTGTTGCAAGAAAAATTCAAAAAGATCTCTCTCGGAAGACTTCTGCTATACCTTCAGAGTCAGGATTGGCTATGTTTTCTAGATCTAAAGGATGCTTATACTCATATACTCATATACTCATCCATCCACATCACAGGATGTTCCTTTGATTCTGTTTCCAGGGAAGACACTTCCAATACAGGGTTCTTCCCTTCGGTCTGGTTTATGCCCCAAGAGTTTTCACAAAATGCATGGCAGTAGTAGCTGCATTCCTACGGACTCTGGGGATATTCGTCTTCCCTTACTTGGACGACTGGCTCATTCGAGCACCCACAGCTCCAGAAGCCAACTCTGCTCTCACTCGCACAATGCAAGTTTTGCATTACTTGGGATTGGTCATAAACCTTCCAAAATCCCATCTCGCTCCTTCTTAGTCCCTACAATTCATAGGAGCTCACCTAAAATACCGGACAATCAAGGGCTTTCCTTCCACAGCTCCGCTGTCTTCGCATAGTGCAGCTAAGCAGCGGTAAAAACCTACCTAACTGTTCGGGAAATGCTTCAGCTACTGGGACATATGGCATCCACTGTACATGTGGTTCCCTATGCTCATATTGACATGCGAACAGCCCAGTGGACCCTGTCCTCTCAGTGGACACAGGCCTCAGGTCGCCTGTCGGACAAAATAAGAAACTCAGAACATCTTATTTCGTCCCTCCAATGGTGGCAATCGCTGGAAAACCTCCTCATAGGCTTTCCTTTCCAGCAACCCCTATTCTAGGCCACTCTAACAACAGATGCGTCCCAGTTGGGATGGGGGGCCCACCTGCATGATCTTTCCACCCAGGGTCTCTGGACCCCAGAGGAGGCTTGTCTTCACATAAACCTCCTAGAATTCAGAGCAATTTTCCTTGCTCTTCGAGTATTCCAAGCCCAGCTCAGCTACAAGACAGTCCTAGTTCAAACCGACAATCAAGTAGCCATGTTCTATGTGAACAAGCAGGGCAGAACATTATGCAACAAAGCTTTGTGACTATGGGCCCTCGCCAGAGAGCATCAAATTCACCTCCTTGTGGTATATCTTCCAGGCATTCAAAACCTTTGGGCAGACAAACTCAGCCAAGTACTGCTGCCACACGAATGGTCTCTCCACTCGGATTAGATTGCCCGAGTATTCCAAATCTGGGGAACCCCAGACATAGACCTCTTTGCAAGTCCACAGAATACCCATCTTCCCCAGTTCTGTTCCAGAATTCTGGCTCAAAACTGTCAGGCAAGGATGCTTTCCTTCTTCATTGGGGTCAGGACTTCCTCTTTGCCTTCCCATCCATTCCCCTCATCCCCAAAACACTGTTCAAGTTTCAGAGAGACAGAGGTCATATGATACTCATAGCTCCACATTGGCCATGGCAAACATGGTATCCTCTGCTTCTACATCTCTCTCGGGCTACACCTCTGGAGTTGGGATGCGCTCCAAATCTTCTCTCCCAGGAGAACGGGATGCTATGGCACCTGAATCCCCAGTCCCTGCATCTCAGGGCCTGGTTGCTGAAAGCCTAGAACTTCAGGCTCTCAACCTTTCTCAACAGGTAAAGGATATCCTTCAGGCTTCCAGAAAACCCTCTACAAGGCGATCATATGCCTTCAAGTGGAAACGGTTTACCATATGGTGTTCTCAAAAGGGACTTAACCCTCTTGTGATACCTTTGGCATCGTCTCCTTCATTTATCAAATTCTAGTCTTAAGACCAATTCAGTAAGAGTCCATCTTAGTGCTATTGCAGCCTCTTACAAGCCTCTAAATGGACAACCTATTTCCTCTCATCCACTCATAGCAAGATTTATGAGAGGTCTTCTACTAACAAAACCTCCTATTAGACGACCACCGGTGGCATGAGATTTGAACCTTGCTCTCGGCAGCTCATGAAACCGCCCTTTGAGCCTTTAGCCACTACAGCTCTAAAATTCCTTTCATGGAAGGTCATCTTCCTAATTGCAATCACGACTGCACAACGCATTAGTGAATTACAAGCTTTAGTGGCTGATCCTTCTTATACAAGATTTCACCATGATAAGGTTGTTCTTAATGCCAAAGGTGGTCTCGCCATTCCACTTAAACCAAGCGGTTTACCTTCCTGTATTGTTTCCGAGGCCTCTTGCCTCCAATGCAGAAAGGAACCTTCATACCTTAGACTGCAAAAGAGCCTTCGCCTTTTACCTGCAAAGAACGCAGCAACATAGAAAATCTTCTCAACTTTTTGTTGCTTTTGATTCTAGTCATTTGGGACTTTCAGTTTCCAAAATAACTCTCTCTAACTGGATTGCACAGTGCATATCCTTCGCTTATGAGAGTAAGAGGCTTTCTCTTGAGGGCCATGTCACAGATCACAATGTGAGAGCCATGGCAGCCTCTATGGCTAACCTTCATTCTGTGTCTATAGACGACATCTGCAGAGCAGATACTTGGGCTTCAGTGCACACTTTTACAGCCCACTATTCTTTAGACAAGGACTCCTGTCGGGATGCCTTGTTTGGCCAAGCTGTTCTTCAGCATCTCTTTCAGACTTAATGCAACACCTACTCACCATCCGGATATGGATGCCAGAGATCCATGGGAGAAAGCATGACCCATCTCACCATGGGTTTGCAGCTTCCTGGGGCCGTCTCCCTGGCATCTTTTAGCTGGGGAGTCCCCATATGTGAAGACTACATTCCTGTAACAGGTGATCTCCAGGAACAGCAGGGATTTAGTCTTCACAACCCACCCATCTCCCCTAGGAGTTGTCTCTCTATCTTTCTCTTTCTACCTCTCCTTCTCTCCTTTGTCTCAGCTATAAACTCAACTGAAGAGGGAGAGTTGGAATGGCAGGAAGGCAGCATGCAGGTGCTGTGGGATGCTCCCAAAAATCTTTCCTATTGGATGCTGGGGAGCATTCCTGCGCAGGCTCCGTCGGTACCGACGATACCCATATGTGAAGACTAAATTCCTGCTGTTCCCGGAGATCACCTGTTACAGGTGAGTAACTACGCTTTCTCCGGGGACAGCAGGAATCAGTCCTCACATATGGGTGACGTCGTTTTCGATGGAGCCCACATGGTAGCTTCTCCCCAACTTTCAAAGAAAGCCTTTGGGAGATGTAACATGCATGTGTAGTTCCCTTCCCACCCAAAGGTGTCATCTTGCCTCAGTATGACGACATAGCTTAAAAGGCAAAAATGACAAAGAAGCAACTCCAAGGGGAGGAGGGAGGGTTGTGAAGACAGATTCCTGCTGTCCCTGGAGAACACCTCTTACAGGTGAAATGGCACTTTCTCCAGGAAAGTCAGTCCTCAGATATAGAGCTCCCTAGCTACAGGCTATTGAAAAAGCCACAGGTGACTAGAAGAAGTGAGATGTGAGCAGCAGCAAAGAGTCCTTGTTAAAAGAACCATGAGCAGCCTAGGTGTCCAACAAGGAACCAGCACTCCTGTAGCCTGAACACACCAAGGGCCGGAGGGCAGGAGCTGCCTATACCCCGAACAAATGGAGTATTGCCTGGCCAAAGGCACTGTCCCTATGGGACTCCCTCTCCAGGCAGTAATGAGCTGGGAAGGTATGGACCAAGGGCCAGGTGGCAGCTCAGCAGATTTCTGACAGAGGGATGGAACACAGATTTGTCACAGATACTGCCATGGCTCTGACACTGTGCATCTTGACCTAGCACTCCAGCGAGACCAGCCTGCTTGTAGACGAGGGCAATGCAATCTGCCACCCAAGTGGACAGAGTACGCTTAGTCACCACTTCCCCCAGCTGACTGTGGTCATAGGAGTCAAAAAACTGTGAGGCTTTGCAGTTACCCTGGGTGTGTTGAAGATAGAAGTACAGGGACCTCTTATGCCTTTCTATGCTGGTCCTGCACACTGGAACTCTCTACCCCTCAGTCTTAGACTGGAAGAGAACCACAAGTCATTCAAAGCCCTTTTGAAAACATACCTCTTTGCCACTGCCTTTGAACTCCCCCTCCCTACCTGATAGCACTCCTGTCTCAATAATACAAGCACATTTATAAGGTAGTTGTGTCATTGTCTTTCGTCCGTTATGTAGTGTTGTCCTATTTCTGTTTGTTTAGTCCAGCTACCCCTATGTATTTCTGTTTACCCTGGTTCCCCTCTTTCTCTTCTTTATTGTGTCCGTATATTGTGTCTGTCTATCCCTAGTTTTCTCTCTTGGCTGTCCTGTTTGAAATTGTAACTTCCTTTCCTTTGCTAGGCCAATGGCCAACTTTTTCCCTTACGAATTGTACACTACCTTGATTATTGTTTGAAAAGCGGTATATCAAGCTCAATAAACATAAACATCACTTTCCAGGAAAAGTACTGCAGGTGGCATGTAACCAGCAGTTCAAACGGTGAAGCAGTGAGCTGAGAAAGCACCATGTTGAGATCCCACTCCGCTGCCAGGGGGTGAATGGGGGGTTTTCACAACAAGAGACCCTGCAAGAAGCGAGTCATGACTGGCTGGATGGAGAGGGACGTGCCCTTGATGAGGTGGTTGTGTGCCACGAGAACTCTCAGGTAGACCCCGACTGAGTTGGACTTCAGTCCTGCTTGGGATAGGTAGAGCAAGTATTGCAGCACAAGCTACACAGAGCAGGAGAATGGGTTGCCCCATAGCTCCGCGCACCACACCAAGAATCTATGCAACTTGAAGGCAAAGCTCCTCTGGTAGAGGTCTTGTGGGAGGCCAGAAGAACCACCTCCATCTCCCCTGAGAGATTGAAAGGAGCCAAGGCTACCCTCTCAGCAGCCAGCCCGCCAGCACCAGAGACCTCAAGTTGGAGTGTAGGAGGGAGGAGGAGTCCTGCAACAGTAGACCCAGGGCATTCTCTAGGGGGACCGGGTCCTCCGAGGACAAGTGAAGGAGCAGAGGGAACCATGGTTGAGGGGCTATGAGTATCAGTGAAGCCCTGTTGCGCTGAACCTTGAACAATGTCTTGGCTATCAGTGGCATGGGTGGGAAGGCATAGAGCAGGCCCTTTGACCATGGGATGAGGAATGCATCTGCCGCCACCCGGGATGGGTGTGGCTGTCTGCCTGGAGCAGAGGCAGAGCAGCTGAGTGTTGGCTGGGCTGGCAAAGAGGTCCATCTGTGGGGGCCCCCAGAGCCAGAAAAGCTGACTGGGCCACTCTTGGGTCCAGTTGCCACTCATGCGGCTGGAGAATCCAGCTCAGTCTGTCCACCAAAGTGTTGTCCTGGCCTGGAAGATAAACCGCCCACAAGAGTATCCTGTGGCAGTGCACATTCGAGTAGAGGGCTATTGCCTCCTGGCAGAGGGGGTACAACCATGTGCCCCTCTGCTTATTGACGCAGTACATCGCCACTTGGTTGTCTGTCTGTACCAGCACTGACTGGTGCTGCAGGCAGTGATGGAGGTCTCGGAGGGCTAGGAATATGGCCTAAGCTCCAGGAGGTTGCTGCAAACTCTGGGTCTGCGACCTCCTGCCCTGAGTGCAGAGGTCCTTGCCATCCCAGCCTGGAGATGCTGGGGGATTTGTTACCATGCTAGGGAGTCTGCCAGTTGGCTGGTCACTGCCACCCTGTCTCACAGCCTGCCTGTGGCCTGGGTTCACTGGGAACAGAGGCTCCACTGGCTGTCCATATATGAAGACGGGCATGCGGGATAACAAGGCACTATGGATGCCATGTGACCTAGTAGGCAAAGCATTAAGGGAGTGGACGCAGAGCATCGGCACTATACAGGTGCAGCTAGTGTCTGGAGGTGGTTGGCCCTGTCCAGAGGGAGGAAGACTCTGGCCCCAATGATGTCCAGCCATGCCCCTATAAACTCCAGACACTGCATCAGGAGATGGGAGTTAGGGTGGTTTATCACGAGCCCCCAAGTATTGCAGGATGAGGATGGTGCACCCCACTGTTTGCTGCACCTCTGTGGCAGTGCACCCTCTTATGAGCCAGTTGTCCAGGTAGGGAGAGGCAAAGGTAGGCCGCTACCACCAGGCACTTGGTGAACACCCTTGGGATGGAGGCCAGTCAAAAGGGTAGTACCCTGTACTGGTAGTGGCTGCCTCCCACCATGAACCGGAGGTATTGTCTGTGGCTGGGATGGATGAGGATGAGTGTGTATTCATCCTTTAGGTCTAAGGAGCATAGCCAGTCTCCCCACTGGAGGTATGGCAGTTGTGTTCCAAGGGAGAGCATTTTGAACTTTACCAGGAACTTGTTTAGATCCCGTAGGTCCAGGATGGGCCAGACACCTCCAGTCCTCTTGGGTACGAGGAAGTAGCCTATCTTGAGATGTACGGACACCAGTTCCACTGCCCTATCCTCGAGAAGGCCTGCAAGTTACTGCAGTAGCAAGGTCTGGTGGAGGGGAGTCCTGGTGGGCTCTCCTGTAAAGAATGTGAGGAGGCGCCTGTGCCATGTGGAGGAGGTAAACCTCCTTATCTGCAGTCCCCAAGCATTAGTGATGATAGAGGGCCACCGGTGGGCATAAAAAAAACAGGCACCTCCTATGAGCGGTGGGGTTGGGCCTCCTGGGGGGAAGAGAGGCTATGCCCAAGGAGTCAAAAACTCCTGCTAGGCTGGCCGGAGCCTGTGCCTGGGTTTGGGAATCTTAGGCTTACGAGGCTTGTCCCTTGGCCTGCTGACCCTGGTGGGGAGCTGGGAAGGCCAGGTACTGAAGGTAGTTTTCATAAACCTTCCTCTTCTTCAGGTAGAATTAATTTTTACCCAAAGTCTTCCATTGGGAAGGGTCAGCGGTCTTCTTGGAGAGCCTGGTCCTTGTCAGGAACACGGACTCCAACTATGCAACCTTATTAATTATGGATTTGCTGAAGAGATTCTCTCCCCGGCAAGGGACATTGACCGGCTTGTTCTGAACCCACTGCTCCAGGTTGGGGGACTGCAGCCAAGCCTGGCATCGGGCACCAATGCCCGACACAGCTATTCTAGCTGCAGGCTCAAAGCCATCATAGGCCATTTGAGTCATGAATTTGGAGCTCTCTGACAGCCAAGGCTAAGGTCCGGAACTGCTGTAGGGGTTCCTCAGAGATTTCAGCCAAGAACCCAGCGAGTTTCTTCACCAGGTCCCTCGGGTGCATGCCCAGGTACAGCTGGTAGGCCTGGATTAGGCCAATGAGCATCAAACCCTGGAAGCACTTTCTGCCCAGGGCATCTAAGGTGCGGGCTTCCCTACCCAGGGGCCCAGAGGAGTCCATCTTCTGGCTCTTGAGCTGAAACATGGCCAACTCCACTATCAGGCAGTTGAGCTTTCTGAAGCCAGGGCTGCAGCATACGTGGTACATAGAGTCCAGCCACCTGCTCCTTATGGGCACCGATGTGAGTTTTTCCCACATCCAGAGGCACAGCCATTCTGGGTTCGGGGGAATGGGCATCGTAAGTGCCTCTTTTTGGAGGAGCCTCATACTGGAAGATCTTGAGATCCTCCGTCCTGGGATCCTTCTCCGACTCGGGGTCAAAGGCCAGTGCCTTGGCTATATCCTGCACAAAGTCTAGAAAAGCCATGTCCTTGGGTGGGGACAGGTGGTGCGACTCCAGGGGAGGCAAGTGCAAGGGTACATCTTTGTGGTGGCGGGTGTCTGGGGACTCATTGTCCACTGGCTTCCAGTCTGGCTTATAGTCAGAGAAGGGGAATCTTCTCAAGATCACATCAATTTAAAAGCTTTTGTATGGATGGAGGAACGCCATTGAAGTGAACAACAGACGACAAGATGTTGGCGTTTGTGACTAAGCGTCTTCCATTTTGAATTACTTGTTGGACTCCTTTGAGACAAACTCTTCAGCTAAGTACACTTTTGTGTTTATTGACACGAAGAACTGTCTTTGGGGCTACTGTTGGAAAAAGATTTTTTTTTTGTTTGGACTATCACGTTAGAGTTTTAACGGTTAGGACAGCTACATAGTGCTGTAAAGTCCATTTTTTGGATCCACAGGGGGTCCGTTTAAAAACAAAATTAATTAAAAAGGAGGGCTCACTTTGAGAGGAGGAAAGTTCCTTCTCATGGTGAGTGATCCAACAAAAAATCAATTTAGTATATACGAGTACATTTTGAACAAACGCTGATGTTTTACGGTTCCTGTATGGAATTAGGAAATGTAGTTTAGTGAAATCAAGTATTGATAGGATTTATTGAGGTTAATTTCAGTGGGTGTATTTGATACTATATCATCCACAAAAAGGCAAATCTTACCAGACAGCTAATTCCTCAGCATTGCTTACGAGCCCAAACATGTTCAAAAGAACTGAACCAGTATAGCTTTTTTTTGTTCCATATATTGCCCCAGTCACCTGTGTATCTGAAACTTCCTGTTTAACCAGGCTTTAGGCTTTGTCATACAGATAATTTTAGTACATGGCTTTAACTCCTCCCCGACATTCTGGAAATCTTCATTACAGATGTGCTGTTTCTAGCCAGGTTGTTTGCTCCCAGATGGATTGTAACATCAATTTTAGAATCTTTACTCTTTTCTGATTGCACTTTGTATTTGGTTTGTAGCTCTGCTAGCTGAGGATCCCAAGAGGCATTTCACCATTTTCTGCCTCTCGAGCTGTGTTCTCAGGTTAATACCTCCTAATAAAGTCTTTGGAAATTGTCTTGGTGATTTGGGATATATTGTGTGCTACTACTCTTCACATCTCTGACGTCATTTCAGACAATATTTCTGTAATATAATTTTCCAATGCATTAGAGGTATTTTATAGGGGCATCATTTCGGAGAATGGATACATCTGTGACACAGCTCATACCCTATCAGAGCCACTGTAATCCATCTCTTACTAGTTTTTTTTGTTTGTTTTTATTGTGGAGGTAAAATTTGCATAGTTTTCAGACAGGGCTACCCTGGCTAATTGTGTGAGGTAACATGTTAGAATATTAGGAGTTTTCCAGCTCTTTTCCTTTATGGATGACTGGCAGAGGAACTAGAGAGTCTCAAAAAAGAGAATGTTTTTGGAGGAATTGGGTGCTGGTTAAGGCCCATAACAAAGAAAAAGATGGGACTGTGGATGGTACCCTTGCCCCAAAGAACATATCGGAGAAGAGCTGTCTGAGGTGCAGTTGAAGCATAAGTCAAGGCAACTGGAGAAGGGAATGTACCTATGCAAAGAGGCAAATGGTTTTAGCTGCAAGCATCTTTTGAAAAGTATGCAAACTTATCCAGACCATGCTCTAGTTTATATGCAGGCTTTTGAGGGGGAATTTGTCAGCCAGAGACCTCCTGCTGGACAACTGTTAATTACCTAGGCCCTTGCATTTGCAAAGTACTGGCCAATGGCTAGTCAAACTACTGGATTTCAGTACCAGTAGTAAATTTCAGGCAAAGTAGTTTCATAGATTATTTACCTGCTAATAGCAGTTAGGTGAGGGCTAAACAAGGTGGTTCAATAAACAGCTGGTGCAGCAAGCGGCTCTTTATACTGTCTGTTGTGATGTTTATAAAAAACACATATTTTCATTGCTGCTGTATGTATAGCCAGTGGTGCTGAATATACAGACAGAACACTGTCCTAAATTAAAGCGCATAGCTATATGGATAGCAACTGAATATTGCCAGCTCTCTGTAGAATTATACAGAATGCCCACACTCTATCCTGGATAGTGCTGAGGTGGGCTAAGATTTTCTGGTAGCACTATCCATGATAGTACCACTGAAAATTCATAGATAAATTCTTATGCTGCTACTAAAGATTATAAGTATTTTTAAATACCTACCCCTGGAAATGTAATTCTACACATCCCATTGAAATTGTTGCACACACTATGCTGTATGTCTGTAGGGATTCTTCAAAGCTGTGTCAGTGTTTTGTCTAAAAGCAAACAAATCTATGAGCTGACTAGGTAGAATATTTCCCTTCTGGAGAAAGCAATTCCTTACTGGCTGGTATAATCTTCCCTCCCAGAGACGGATGAAGAGCCTCCCATGGGCTCACATGTACTGTGCAATCAAACAGGATCCCTAAGATTTAATTTGTGATACATAGATTGAAGTTATCCCACTGTTTTCTCTTTGTGGGTGATTCCAATCAAGAGTACAGTTTGTTCCACTAGATAAATAGGAACATGATCACAGAATTTTAATTAACTCATTTCTAACATAGTAAATTTGGTTTCCTTGCCAAATATCTTTTAAGTTAATTCAATTGTCCTCATCTTTAATATTCTACCCTTGATGTTAAATTTATCCAAGTGCAATGTTTACATTCCTCTTATTCAGATTAGGCATCCATCAAATTTTTAACACTCTGCCAGTGCCAAATTACATATTTGATCACTTGTATTCTCTTTTGAAAGATCCCTTTGAATCTATAAATAATCCACCATTATCGGATTGCTTTGATCTCTCATACTCTGTCATACTTGCAAACATGTTAACAAATGACCATTATTAAAAAGACCAAGATAATAAGATGAATAAAATAAAATGTACCTGTGGACAGCTATACTAAAGTGCAGATGATTACTTTGGTTATCTCATTAATCAGTTCTCCAACACTGAAAGTGGGATTTTAGAAAGAATGTTTAGGAAGAAACTAGGATGTCCACAACACAACTGCACCTCGAATATTGTGTGCAATTCTGGTCACTGTATCTTAAAAAGGATATAGAAGAATTAGAAAAGGTACAGAGAACAGCCACCAAAATGGTAAAGGGGATGGAAGGATACCCCAATGAGGAGAGGCTAAAAAGCTTAGGGCTCTTCAACCTGGAAAAGAGATTGCTAAGGGGGGAGATATGATAGAGATCTATAAATTGATGAATGGAGTGGAACGGGTAAATGTAGATCGATTGTTTACACCATCACAATGTAGAAAGACTCGGGGACATGCAATGAAGCTACAGTGTAATCCATATAAGACTAATGAGAGAAAATATTTTTTCACTCAATGCATAATCAAACTCTAGAATTCGTTACCGGAGGATGTAGTAAAAGCTGTTTGTGCAGCTGGGTTTAAAAAAGGGTTGGACAAGTTCCTGGAGGAAAGGTCCATAAACCATAAATTATTAAAGTGGACCCAGCTAATCCACTGCTGGTCCCAATACAAGCATTTTGGAATCTGTGTCTTTTGGGGAAACTGCTAGGTACTTGTGACCTGGATTGGCCACTTTTGGAAACAGGATACTGGGCTTGATGGACCTTGGTCTGACCCAGTATGGCATATCTTTTGTTCTTATGTTGTTATGTTCTTATGTTAACATCCAGAAGTCCAGAGGAGTGCAGCAGTCAAAGGAAGCACATATACATGCCTTGTAAAATCACTCCATCTCCACCCGAAAGATGAACGTTCCAGTAACCGGTTCTGGCGACAGGCCCATGTAGATAGCAAGACTAGGTACGTGCACAGATTTAGGCCATTTCACAAATTTGGAAGATACTTGATTGCACAGCTTCAGAAATGGGTACTTGGACGTGTTGCCTCCCATGGTATGCAAATACATCTCATGAATACTTTTTGTAATCTGTTTTACTCCCTCCATGCTTTGATCTGTAAAATGTAATAAACATAAACATAAACATACTTGGTTTTGAATATACACAGTTTAAGTTCGAGCTTGAAACTAAGCTTCTTTATCACTTTTAGTTATTTATTTATGCACTTGTTCATGTCTGTCTTGGCATTTTAATTAGTTACTCTGCCCTTGGTTTTTATTCATTTTTGCCTTGCAGAAGTGAGGGCATGAAAAGCTCCATTCTCTTTTTCCTTAACACATCCAGTATCATCCTGAACATGGCACATATACATCTTTCATTTTTACTGTTGTTTTTACTTATTTTTTTATTTGTACACGTCTAGTCCGAGAGACCCTTAGTGACTTTCTTCATTGTTGAGTTCTTAATTCATTGCCCATATGGGTGCAAAAAAACAGGCATCCGACTTTGGCGAATCAGCATAATGGATTTGTTCTACACTTTTTCTTTTAATTGCGAGATGACATGGTCCTCTAAGGTACGCTAGCAGATAGTGGTTCATAAATGTCTTTTTGACTCCCCTTTGTACCCTGGAGTGTGTTTTTTTTTCCATGCAAAAAAAAATTAGTTTATGAACAGTTTTCAATAGTTGATTCCCACAATCAACTACCCTTTTGGTAATAATCCAGCGATCGGGATTATTAACAATTGATGTCAATTTGCATTGGCGTTCCTAGTTCTATTGTCATTTATCATTTCATTGCCAGACCTTTCTCTATTACCTTGGTTTACTATTACTCATAAGGAATTTTTTTGGGGTTGGTGTTGATCCTGTAAATCAATAAGGTTCTGGGTTCCAGCTTCCGGCGTTCCTGGCTGCAATGTAAACATGGCAATACTAGAAAGCTTATCTTTTTTTTTACTGTCCCCACAAGTCTGGCTTTTGTTGTCTTTGAAATATACTGAAAAAGGTTGTTTTTTTTAATATATATGCATGTTTAATTAGTGTCTATTAATTGTTTTTTATGTCTAATTTCACTGAACTTTGACCTCTTCTTTTTAGTGCATGTCCTTAAAAGGCCAACTGGGACTTCCGGTGTGGTAATGAGCTGACCAGACGTGTTCTGATCGGCTCCGGGCACCATACCCCACTAAACTGCTAAAATTCCTGCTACAGAGAGGCTGAATGCCCCTTCCACAAGCATCGGGCAGTAGAGAAGGAGGTCGCAAATCTGCTGTGCCCACCCAGACGACTGGGGGCAGCCCGATGGCGACAAAATCCCTGCGAAGGGAGAAGGCTCGGACCCTGGAACCCAAAATGGCGGAGGGTGACTCACCGAGTCCAGTCTCTGATAATGAGAACGCCATGGTTACCGAAGTCAGCGCTGCGGTGGTGCGCGCCTTAGACGGTCGGTTCCGGGAGCTGGCAGATCAAATGCACGCTATGGCTCAAACATTCACTGACTTCGCGGGACGGCTCGACCAGGCGGAAACCCGAGTATCGGGACTGGAAGACACGCAGCACTCCCTGGTCGCCAAGGTACAAGCTCTGGAGGCTACCGTTAAGCAGCAGGGGGAGAAACTCGAAGACCTGGAGAATCGGGGACGCCGCAATAATCTGCGCTTCGTTGGTGTACCAGAAAACATTGCGGACAATGCTCTCCCTCGCTATCTACAGGACTGGGTCGCAAAAATCTCCAATGGCGGGGTGGAGGAGCCGCTGCAGATGGAGCGGGTGCATCGGCTGGGCCCCAGGCGGTAACAGGCAGGCCGGCCACGTGCGGTGATAGCCCGCTTTATTGACTACCGCCAAAAGGAAGCCGTACTACGCGCAGCCAGAAGCTCTCGGCGAGACCTGGGAGCACACGACCAAATTTTGGTCTTCCAAGATTACTCACAGCTGGTGAGTCAGCAACGGAGAGCTTTTTCTGCGGTGTGTGCCCAATTGCATAGCAAGGGACTGCGCTTTTCACTTCTGTATCCGGCCCGGCTGAGAGTGGAACATCTCGGACAGTCACGCTTCCTGAGCTCCCCAGCCGAGGCGTCGGCCTTCGTGGAACAGCTGGGGGGTCCTACAGCAGCCACCCCATAGAAGTGGACTTGATCTACCGGGTGAGACATTGTAGCACGGTGAGGGATTCATGGCGGTGCACTGAGTAACAAATTTGCAGCGATGGGGCACAACTTGCAACAAGTTTACTTTTGCCGGTAACTGTGTTGCTATGCGGGGATTGCCCGATTATGTGAGCACCTTGCAATCTTTCTTTTTTTTTCCTTTTTTTTTGGTGGAGCTGACTGGGACTATGGCGGCAGTGTGCATTTGTTTTTTCCCTTCTTTTTTTTTTTTTTTGGACTGTCTCTCTGCCCTGGACAAGGAGGCATGCAGATTATCAGTTGCTACACCCCCTGATGTCAGTTGAGCAGTATGTTCTTGCTTTGTGATGGGACGGGGGGAGGGGGGATCACACGGCTCCTCGGGGCCTGCTTTGTGGCCTCAGAGGGGGGGACACCCCCACGCTCTGGGGCCTCGACGGGGGAGGGGGGGAGCGATGAGGCCACGGGACGGTCTGGTTCCGTGCTCCCCGGCATCGGGAGGCGGGCCGGACCGCCCGGTGGGAATCAGGGGGGTTGTTCGGCCCTTCTCCCTATTACGTTTGTTTGTTTTTTCTTCCCCGCCCCAGCCTGTTGCAACCTGTTAGTGTGAGCAAATGTCTCAAGCGGGGCGGGAGTAAACTGTGTTTGTTGTACCTAGCTTTCCCACTGTATAGCCTTGGAATATACTGTTTCTATGGTCAGCTACGGGGGTTGCAGAAACTGGGTGACTGCCCGGATTCCGAGGTGAGGGGTGGCTCATTGGGGACGGCGCTAGTAGCAGCTGCGCCCCCCCCCCTTTTTTCTCTTCGGGATGGGGGGGAGGTGGGAGAGACTGGGGGGTTAGCTTCCAGGAGCGGGCGCTCCTGGGTCCATGGATGCTGGTGGACCTGATTCTGTTGCCCGCTATACTGCGTCGGGGGGGAGCGCCCTCTCCTGGATTGGGTCCCTGACTTGAAGACTCTCCCCCCTCAGAGGGGGGGGGGGATGGGAGAATAGTGATCCCTGAAAGATGAGGGGTAAGCAAGGGGCACCTGTTCAAAGTTAGATGAGGCAGAAGGGGAGGGGGGAGGGGGAGAGGTCTCTCTGATAGAGGGGACTAAAATTACTAATAACGGGGTAGCTCGACTACTACAGGGAGGTTCAGCCTATGGCTGGGTTGGGTATAAGGATTGAGGGGGGGTTGGGAGAGGAGGGGGAGGGGAAGGGGAAGGGGGGGTTGACTCTTACAGTGCTTAGGGACTGGAAGAGGAGGGGGGAGGGGGTGGGTTGGGAGCGGGTTGGGCCAGAGGGGATTCGTGTACCACTGGGGAGACTAACATACTGGAATTCCTGGATTCTTGGGGGATGGTTGCGGGCTGGGACAGCCACCCTCCTTTCAATGGGCAGATGTGCATGGGAGGACATAGCTAAGAGATTTGTGATCTGAAGATCGTCTCGTGGAATGTGTGTGGCATTGGCAATCCCATCAAGAGATATAAAGTTTTGCAGGCCTTGGCTCGCCTCCGTTGCGATGTGGCCATGCTACAAGAGACCCACCAAACAGCGGTTGAACATGCTAAGTTGCAACGGGATTGGGTGGGACAGGTCTGGGGGGCCCCGGCCCTTGGAAAGAAAGGTGGGGTGGTTATTCTCGTTAACAAGCGCCTTCGGTTCGAGGCACTACGGGAGTATGCGGATCCGGAGGGCCGCTATTTCTTGCTGTACGGCACCCTCTCTGGGAAGCCTCTTATTTTGGGATCCTTATATAGCCCGAATGTCCTGGATAGGGCATTCTATGCTCGATTGGCCTCTCGGATAGAACAGTGGCCGGAGGCTCCCTTGGTGTTGGCGGGCGATTTGAATGGCGTCTTGGATACTGCACTGGACACTGATATGGGAGCGGGGGAGAGATCTCGGGCTCCAGCTACCAAGGCTCTGCAGGCCTTACGTATTCGCCTGGGACTGGTGGACCCTTGGCGCTTACTACATCCTATGGAACGAGATTTCACCCACCAGTCTCGGGCCCATGGGTCACATGCTCGGATAGATTACACACTTGTCTCAGAGAGGCTTTTTGAGCAGGTGGAGGATGCGCAGATTGGTCCTATGGAAATATCTGATCATGCTCCTATCTGGGTGCGTCTCACTTGGGGAACTCGAGCTTCGCATCCTCGTATTTGGCGCTTTCCCATGGACTTATATCATGATCAGACCTTCCGGGGCCACATTCTGCATTGCTGGCTTGATTTCCAGAAGAATCATGCGCAAGAGGAGGTTGACCCGGAGTTGCTGTGGGAAACGGCGAAAGTGGTGTTGCGGGGGGAGGTCATAGCGTACGTAGCCAGGAAACGTAGAATGTTGGCAGCACGGATCCTTTACTTGGAAAGGCAGACTGTGAAAGAACGCCGTCGGTGTGCAAGGGACCCTACCCTGGCTAATCGAAAACGTCTGTGGGAGGTCCAGGTGGCTCTCAATGAGCTTATACACCAACGGGCCTAAAAGTCTCATATGTACTATCGATATCAATTATATCGGTTCGGCGACAAACCAGGGAAGCTTCTCGCGAGGTGTCTTCGGGGCAGTAGAGGGTCGGGTTCGATAGTCGCCCTGCGGGATGCTCAGGGGCAATTACGAAAGGACAGTAGGGAGATAGCGCAGGAGTTTCGTACTTATTTCCAGTCGTTTTACGCTAAACGGCCTGGGGCTCCGCTGGATATGATGGAGTACTTTCGGGAACTACAGCTCCCCAGGCTAATGGCGGCCCAGAGGGCGCGTCTGGACGTACCGGTATCCGTGGAAGAAGTGACTAAAGTGATACAGGAAGCTAACTGCGGCCGCGCTCCGGGCCCCGATGGGTTTGGGGCGGAACTTTACAAGCTAATAGGCGATAAGTTATCTCCGGCCCTAGTGGACATGTATCGCTGCCGGATTGATCGTGGCGTCTTTAAGTGGGGAACCAATCATGCCCATATCATCTTGATACCCAAACCTGGAAAGGACCCCACGCAGGCTGCTTCATACAGGCCTATATCTTTATTAAACTTCGACTTAAAAATATTAGCAAAAATTCTAGCTGCCCGCTTGGCGGAAGTCCTGGGTGAGCTGGTTCACGTATCGCAGGTCGGGTTTGTCAAAGGACGGCACGCTGTTCGTAACCTGCGGAAAATTCTGGCTTCCCTCGAATGGGTCCGGGAACGCAACTTAACATCTCTGCTCATTAGCTTTGATGCCGAGAAGGCCTTTGACCAGGTTCATTGGGCATACTTGCAATTCCTCCTGCCTCAGTATGGGTTTGGAGAGCTGTTTTGCAAAATGGTGGACTTACTTTATTCGGATCCGACAGCGGCTATCTCCTGTAATGGGGTGATATCCGACCCCTTTCCACTCGAGCGGGGCACGCGGCAGGGGTGCCCTCTCTCCCCATTGCTTTTTGTGTTATCTTTGGACCCCTTGGTGCGGCGCATTGAGTCCTCTCCCAGTGTACAGGGGGTAACGGTAGGAGCTCAGCAATTTAAATTGGCGGCGTTTGCAGATGATCTATTAGTACACGTGCTTTCACCTGAGCGATCGCTGGCCGCCCTATTAGAGGAGTTCACTCTTTTCGGCACCTTTGCCGGCCTGCGGATAAATAGAGACAAATCTGAGGCGTTGGATGTTGGGGGTTCCTTGCAGGGAACTTGGCGGGGCATCTTTCCTCTTCGATGGGCGGAGGAGGCGTTTTTATATCTGGGTATCTTGCTGCCCCGGGATCCTAAGGCGCTTTATAAACTTAACTTTGCTAGATTTTTTACAAAGATTCAGTCTCAACTGCAGGCTTGGACCCCCCTTCCTTTGTCCTTGTCGGGCCGCCTGGCGGCTATAGGAATGATCATATTTCCTAGGCTGCTGTATTGGATGCAAACCCTGCCGGTGTGGCTGCTACGGAAAGACCTTCAAAAGATCGAAAAGGCGGTCCGGAAGTTTCTCTGGGGGGCATTTCGAGCTCGGATACCCTTGGCCAGATTGAGAGGTAGCTGGAAGGCGGGGGGGATGGGATTTCCCGACCTGTCTCAATATGCCGTGGCTTGTCAGGCCAGACATTTAGGGGACTGGTTTGGAGCTACTGATTATTATACGCCCAGGTCCTTCGAGGCGGCCTTCTTGTCCCCACATGCGCTGGAGGCAGTAGTGCATCTGGATGGGGCGTTGCTACCACCTCGGGTGAGAAATAGCGTGTTGGTGACCCCGATTCGGAGGGCCTGGCAGAGCCTCAATAAGTTGTGGGGCAGTTCTCCGCGGGTTTCAAGCTGGCTCCCCCTGCAGGGGAATGCCGCCTTTGGGCCGGGTACGGACTCAGCCATCTTTCGGCAATGGAGGGGCAAGGGGATAACGTGTCTTGGACATGTGGTTACCCTTGAGGGTTGTTGCAAATCCTTGGAGATGCTCTGTAAAGAATATGATTTGCAACAGGGGACCTCTAACTTTGCATACTTCCAACTTCGGCATTATGTTGAATCTCTTCCGCAGCCGGGTTTGCAAGAGAACAGGTCTGCGAGAATTATTGATTTTTTTGCCCTGGGGACGGATTGCCCACCTCGGGTAGCCTTGCTAAAGCGCAAGTTGGACCATTATGGCGCTCCCCGAGACTTCACCAAAGAGGAGCAGGCCTGGACGCAGGAACTCGGATGCGCAGTTTCTCCCGGCGCGGTTGGAGCGGCCTTACGGCGGATAGCCCGATTAGTGGAAGGTGCCAGGTGGCGGGAGACGCAATTTAAATGTATTACACGGGTTTACTTTTCCCCGAGGCGAGCATTGCGAACGGGGTTAACGGATTGTGGTGGTTGCCCTCGATGTGCTGCGCCGCTTGCGGACCTGGGCCACATGTGGTGGGGTTGTGAGCGCATTAAAGCGTATTGGGCACGTATTGAGGCCTACTTGAGCGTCTTATTACACCAGCCAATTCGGTGGTCGGGTCTGTTGGTAGTTCTGGATTGTCTGGGGCCGCAACAGGTTAAAGGGAAATGGGGGCGAATCTTAACGCGCAAGGCTAGTTTGGTGGGGAAAGGCCCCATTCTTCGTAAGTGGCGGGAGATGACAGCCCCTACCTTTTGGGAGTGGCGTAGTAGATTTCATCAACTCATGCTACAAGAGGGTAGGGCGGCCAAGGGGAGTCCTCAGCGTTGGGCCTCCTTTCTACTGATCTGGACCCCTTACATTCAGAACTTAGGCCCTAAAGCTAGGAGCGAGGTTTTAGCTATGGGGTAACCCGGTATCCCGGGTTGCTGCATGCGGGGAGGGTGTTGGTGGTGGAATGGGCGGTGGAAGTTTAGATCCCAGTGGGAGGTGCTTTCGCTCTGGCGTGGGGGGGTGGGGGGAGGGATTGGGGGGTGAGGGGGGGGAGGGTGTCTTCAGTATCCTCTAGGCGTTTAGGCCACTAGAGGGGTGTAGGATCGTGGATCTGCCCTTGTTCCTCCTTCTCCCTTCTTTCCTCTGGGATTTGAGGGCTCCTGGTTGGGGATAAGATACAACCCTGACCAGGGAAGCGGATGGATAGGTTGTTTCCTTTTGCTGTTGTCTGCGGAGGGAGGGGGGAGGTTCATGGGGGGTGAAACTTATGAAAATATGTATCTATGTTTTGCTTTAACATGCTTGTACTGTTGTACCAGTGTTTAATAAATAGATTTATAAAAAAAAATAAAATAAAATAAAATAAAAAAAAAAGGCCAACTGACACTGCTTTATTTTTTCTGCCAGTCCGGTGTCTTTATACAAGTGTTGCTCGCAATATATAGGCAAGTAAGCATTTGATTGGAAACTGGTACAAACACAGTAATGTGCCCCTCATGGCTTCTTAATTCTGAGTTGGAGTCTAATTTTCTTTTTAGGAGAAATCTCCTTGTTTGGTTCTCATCGACTTTATAGTAAGTTTTTTTTTTGCTGCTTCTTTTTAATTTATGAATTTTCAAAACAAATGCATACAACACAGTATATAGGCAAATATCGATAAAATCAAAGAAATAATTAATGGGAAAACTGCAAAATAAAATAATTAAGGTTTCATAGACCCCATTTCGGAGAATGAGAGAATCAAGTGGGGGAAAAGCAAAATCTGCCAAATCGGGTAACAACCAACTCCTAATCCTACCAAACAAGAAGCTAATAAAGAAAATTACATAAGTTATTCACCGGAACATTCCCCTTAACTATTATTGATCAAGAACTCAAGCTGAGAACTATCAGTAAATACATACTGAACCTTGAGTGTTACTAAACATTTACATGGAAAGTGAAGAAAGTCCTCTCTGCAGCCAGAACATGAGGTTTCAGCTGCAGGAACGACTTCCTCCTTTGCTGAGTAACCCTCGAGACATCCAGAAAAATGTAAACTTTTTGACCATAAAAACAAAATCCTTTTTTGAAAAGAAAGTTTTCAAAATCCTTACTTTATCTAAAACAGTGGAGAAAGAGACAATGTGGCACGGGAAGAAATAACCTCATTTGTAGACTCAAGAAATTTTGTTAAATCAAAACACTTATCTTCTGCCTGTGCCACACCCTCATCTTCAGCCACAAAACAAACTGGCAAATAGTAAATATTTGAAACAGTCAAAACATCAGCATCAGAAAGTAGCAAAATCTCTCTACAATACTTCTTAAACATCAATAATGGAGAATAGAAACGAGTTATAGGAAAATTAAGAATCTGGAGATTTTTAGCGCGATGCATATTCTCCAAAGACTCAGTTTGCTTATACAATACATAAGTATCCTTTAAACGTCGCACATTCGCAGACTGAAGTGTTTCAACCTGAGCCTCACCCTTCGCCAGGTGTTGAGTAACAGCATTTACAAATGTATCTACCTCCAAAAAAACCTTTTTACCACCAGCTCATAAAATTGTGCAGTCTGATTAATAAATCTATGCATCAGAGAATTAGTATCAGTGTCCACCTTCCAGATATTAGACAAAGTCACCTCCGATGATGGAGACCTAAACAAATTTTGATTTGTTGAAACTTCATTAACCCAAATAGGTAACACAGTAATTCCTTGCACCGAAGATAAAACTTGGGTCCTGGATGAGGGTAGATCCTTCACCTCACCCAGATTCACCAAAGGGGGTTAGCTCACACTTTCAACCAGCGACAAGCCTGGATTAGATGGAGGAGTCCTGATGATGGGACTAAGAGAAGCACTGGAAGAGCCAAGCGAGAGAAAGAGAGGAGGAAGGACCTCTTGTCCTACCTTCTGTTCTGTTACAGACCGCACATGATGATCCATAAGGCCAATAACCGATACAGGCATTGATACTGCCATAACAGCCTTCTGCTCCACCAACTTAATCTTTCTCTTGCTGTGTCTTTTTGGCATCTCCTGCAGCTAGTATCGCAGGATAAGCCCCAAGATGGCACCAAAGGGGCATCCCCTTTGGTCACGAGCCCCTTTGGGCTGCATCTGCGGCTGCAGAATGGCTGCAGTGATGTAAATAGCATTGCCCAGTCCCCTCAAGATAACATAAGAAAGGGGAATCTCCTAAACACACACCAGATAGGTTTGCAGGCAAAGCGCAGCACAGGAAGCTTCTCCACAACCAGTCTCTCATTCTCCTTATAGTAAGTTTAACAGGTCCTTTTACACCACAGTCTTCCCTCTCACCTAACTTTATATGCATAGGCTGCATAAGGTTTTTTTATATGGTCACATTGTCTTTTTTAAGGATTGTACAATTGCACAGGACAATTTGAATTTAGTAGGCTGTTATATTCACACAGTGAGATGCTACACCAGCTAGCATTTTGGCTCTTTAATAACAGCTGACGTCCTCCTCATCCATCTCCAAGTAGGATACCTTGGAATAGTCAATATCACTGTCTTCAGCTTTTACGTTTTTAGTATTCATTTTAATGTTTATCTGGTCTACAGTCTGTCTTTGTTTTAATTTTAAAGTTTGTTTTGTTTATTTTAATATTGTTTTAATGCTGCTTTATATAATGCATTTATACCATGTTTTTTATGCACATTTGGTTTTATTTACAACACATGGGTATTTATTTTATTGTGTCTTATCCATTTTTGTCTGTTATTGTTTTAAGATTTATAATTTACTTGATGTTTGTGATCTTTTCTATGAGTTGTTTTTATGATAATTTTATCATAATTAAGGGGCATGTTTACTAAAGAACGCTATTTGTGCCGCGTCCCGTTATCGCGCGTTAAAGCACCATTATCGCGCGATAATGTACCTTACCGCGCGATAACGGGATGCGGCGCAAATGGCGTTCTTTAGTAAACATGCCCCTAAGTATCATTTATTGAGGCAAATACCCCCTCAAGAAGGCGTCCAGCTGAAACACAATGGAGTTTCTGTAATAAAGCATTGTATCACCACTGTTTGGTACACCTGTTCTGTTCTGTTTGGTTTAGCAGTCAAAGGAGGCACATATGCTTCGGTCTGAGCGGTATATCAAATTTAATAAACATAAACATACATGCCTTCTAAAATCACTACATCTCTACTGTGAAAGATGAACATCCCAGTAACCGGTTCTGGTGACGGACCCATGTAGATAGCAAGACTGGGTATGTGCACAGATTTAGGTCATTGCACAAACATCTGTTCCAACAGGCTTTTGACCTCCCTTCCAGTAGTTCTGTTTAAGTTACTGCTTTTCTGCCTGCTCCTAAGTGACCCTGCTGGTCAATCTATTCTTTTATTTTATAATGGAGTTCCTTTCTTTCCTATGGTGCTAGCATATTTTATTGTAAACCGCTCTCATGTTCCGACAAGGGCGGTATATAAAGTGTTAAAATAAAGATAAAGATGGAAAATGCTGGCTTGCACAGACTCAGAAATGGCTACTTGGCTATGTTGCCTCAAATTATATGCAAATATCTCATGAATATTCATTAGGGACATCCTGAAAACCAGGCTGGATTGTGGCACTCCAGGACTGAAGTTCACCATCTCTCTACTATTACATCCTTCCTTTAAGTGGTGTGCAAGTAGAAATTTTTATTTCATTTTGTTTTGGTTTCTTTTGTATTTTGGCTCCTTTTGTTTCATTTTTTGTCATTCCATTTTCTGTAATCACTCTTGCTATTAGGTAGTAGTGTAGCTAGTACACACTACTTAGTACCTAGTAACAATGCACATTATTTAGTGCATCATATTAATAAAAAGTCATCCCTACTTTTTTGTGGTTCATACTTTAGCTACATTTTCAAGCCACTTTACACATTTCCTCCTCCTCTTTGAGGCTGAAATTCTTTTACTTCTGTCTGCTTTTCCCATCCATACCTCAGTCCCCCATTCTACCTCATTCCCCTGATAATTTCTTGGCCATTTCTGTCAGTAGTAGACTTTGCTAACTTTTTTTTTTATTTCCTGTCACATCTTCCTTATAGTCATAACTTGTCTGTTGCTGAATATTGTTAAAATCTACCCACTTCCCGCTCTTTCAGCTACCAAAAAACACTAAATAGAGTCTTGACATTGTCTCACATAGGTTGGTTGTTTTACAGCAGTCTAATTGCTGGGCTGTCACTTCTAACAACTTCTGAGCTATCGGTAGCTTAACTACTGGCAGAATCTCCCAAAATGGACAGCTGAGGTGTCAGCCCAAGACAAACCACCCATCTGGGCAGCAGCAGAATGAGACAATGTTGGCGGCAGAGGATCACATTTCTGTGACAATGGCAACAGCAATAGAATTAAACTGCGTGGAAGAAAGGCCTGGCAATCTGTATCTTGCCACGAAAACCCAATGGATAATCGCAATAAAACAAATTGCACTATAGTGCTGGAAATGAGACCCCCAGGTCAGAAGACACACAACTACTGGGGAGGAGCTGAAGACTTTTCAGAGTAAAGCCAGCATTTATGATGTGGTTGGATCAAAGTCCTTGAGACATAGAACATGTGAAGAATGAACCAAGGGAAGTTGGAGGTGGTCAAGAATGAAATGGAACATGTACAACTCGATATGTTGGGTGTCAGAGAACCTATATGGACTGGCATTGGGCACTTTGCATCTGATGATCACATGGTCTACTATGCTGGAAATGAAAGAAAAAGAAGAAATGGTGCTGCATTTATAATTAAGGAGAAACTTGCAAGAACTGTTATGAAATACAATGCAATCAGTGAATGCTTAATTTCTATTTGCCTACGAGGAATGCCTATCAACACAACTTTAATTTAAGCATATGCCCCAACAACAGCTACAGAAGAGGATGAAGTTGTTTAGTTCTATGAACAAGTACAAGCTGAAATTGACAGAACATACAAACAGGATATCCTGATACTAATGGGTGACTGGAATGCAAAAGTTGGCAACAAAGAAGAAGGCAAAGTGGTTGGAAAATATGGGCAACAGAAATGAAGCTGGAGAAATTCTGATAGAATTCTGCAAGACAAACAATCTAGTAATCTCAAACACCATCTTCCAGCAACACAAGTGGCAACTGTACACATGGACTTCACTCAATGGATTGTACAAAAATCAAATTGACTACCTCTGTGGAAGACCACGATGGAACAGCTCTATATCAACAAAGACAAAAGCTGGAGTTGACACTGGTACAGATCACCAACTACTAGTACGCAAACTCACGTTAAAGTTGAAAAAGAGCAAGCCACTCATGAATGTAGCAAAATAAAACCTTGAGTATATACCACCGGAATTTAAAGACTGCTTGCAAAACTGATTTACTGCTTTAGATACAAATCAAAGAGCCCCGGCAGAATTATGGGATGACATGAAGAAGGTTGTGTTGGAAGAAAGCGAGAAATCTCTTCAAAAGATGAAAAAGCAAAAAAGAGCCAAAATGAATGACCGAAGAAACTCTGAAAATTGCCCAGAAATGCAGAGAAGCTGAAGCCAGAGGAGAAAGAGAGGCAATCGCAGAACTCAACAGATTTCCAACATGCAGCAAGACAAGGTGAAGTACTACAATGGCATATGCAAGGAAATAAAAGCAGAAACTATTAGAGGAAGAACAAGATCGGCGTTCCTAAAGCTACAAGAGTTAAAGAAAAAATGCCAGCCTCGAAATGAAATGTTACAAGATGCTCAAGGATCCATGTTGAATGATGCTGAGAAGATCAAGAAAAGGTAGAAAGAATATACAGAGTCTTTTTATTATAAAGATCAAGTGGACCAACAGCCGTTTCAACCTCTACATTATGATCTGGAACCATTGGTGATGAAAGAAGAAGTCGAAGCAGCTTTGAAAACCTTATCAAAGAACAAAGCACCAGGGATTGATGGCATTCCCATTAACATATTACAGCAATCTGCTGCAGCTGTTACCATACTTGCAAGGCTCTGCCAGGAAATTTGGAAGATATCATCATGGCCAACTGACTGAAAAAGATCTGTGTTTATACGAATACTAAAGAAAGGTGATCCAAATGACTGTGGAAATTATCGCACAATCACTCTGATCCCACATGTCAGCAAGATTCTACTCAAGATCATTCAGCAGAGACCACAACCAGGAAAGGGCGAAGAGCGAGGCATATCATGAATGTGAGATGGATTCTTGTAAAGACTAAAGAATACCAAAAGGATATCTATATGTGTTTTATTGACTACAGCAAGACCTTTGATTGTGGAACTCATGAAAAGCTCTGGGCCGCATTAAGAAGCATGGGAATAACAGAACACCTGATAGTTCTCTTGCACAACCTTTACATCGATCAAGAAGCAACAGTTCAAACAGAACAAGGAGAAACAGAATGGTTTAAAATCAGCAAAGGTATATGACAAGGCTGCATACTTTCCCCCAACCATTTTAGTTTATATGTAGAACAAATCATCAGAGAAGCAGGACAGTATGAAGACAGCCGAGGTGTGAAGATTGGTGGAAGGCTCATCAACAGACTTCGCTATGCTGATGATACCTCATTACTGGCTGAAAGTGAAAATGATCTAAAACATTTGCTTCTCAAGATTAAGGAACATAATCTTAAAATTGGCCTGCACCTTAATGTAAAGAAGACAAAGATCCTGATAACTGGCAAAATCAATAAGTTCATTGTTGATGGAGAAAAAATTGAAATAGTGGACATCTTCAGCCTACTTGAATCAACTATCAATAAAGAAACAATAAGCAGTCAAGAAATCCAGTGATGCATTGTTCTTGGCAGAATGGCTATGAGGGACCTAGACAAGATTTTCAAGAGCAGAGATGTCTCTCTCCATACAAAGATTTGACTCGTTCAAGCCATGGTATTTTCAATAATGTCATATGGATGTGAAAGTTGGACTGTGGGGAAAAAATAGATAGGAAGAAAATTGATGCCTTTGAATTATGGTGGTGGCAATGAATACTGTGTATATCATGGACTACCCGAAGCACAAACCAGTCATTACTAGAGAAGATCAAACCAAAGCTTTCTTTAGACGCTCATATAACGAGACTTCGAGACTCATACTTTCGATACCTCATGTGAATAGAGAAATTTATTAGAGAAAGACATAATGCTTGGTAAGGTAGAAAAAGCTCCAAACCACAACAAAGTCGTTCATGTATCAATAGGCGGCTAAAAATCCTTCTCTTCTTTATAATAAAGCTTAAATAATAGAGGTCTCAGACTTAATTGGCTCTGCCACAAGGACTTTCATTCGTTATCAAAGCAGGTTGCCCATTTGCATCAACGATCTCTAAACTCACAGTAGGTTATATAACACAGATTGGTATTGCAAAATTTCAAAATATAATAAAAGCTCTAGGGCTGTACTTATCAGCGTGATCTAGAACAATACCAATCTTTGTTATATAACCTACTGTGAGTTTAGAGGTCATTGATGCAAATGGGCAACCTGCTTTGCTAACGGACGAAAGTCCTTGTGGCAGAGCCAATTAAGTCTGAGACCTCTATTATTTAAGCTTTATTATAAAGGAGAGAAGGATTTTTAGCCACCTATTGATACATGAACGACTTTGTTGTGGTTTGGAGCTTTGACTTCATCGTTCGGTAACAGATCAATTTTTTGGTAAGGTAGAAAGTCAACGCAAAAGAGAGAGGCCAGCAATGAGATGGATCGAAACAATAACAGCAGCTATGGGTGCCACTCTGTCAACAATGAACCACCTGACTGAAGACCGAACATAGTTTAGGACAGCTATCCAGAGGGTCACCATGAATTGACACCAACTTGACAGCACCTAACAACAACAACAACAACATATGCTAAAATCCATTCAAGGTGGTTCATAATAAGTAAAAGGTTCCTAAGACCCTAACATACTGTGGCAAGGTCAGCTATCCTGAGAGTGGGGGAGGTGAGAAGCATAACAAATTCACCCTAGTTAAGGGTCCCCTTCTAGGAGTGCAGGGAGAGAAAGCCACAGCCAGGTTTCAAAGACAGAAAACCCCCAGCTGGAACAGGTTTCAGCCAATGACTGATAAAGTAAGAAAGAGGGATTGCAAGCACTAGGACCAAAGCCCTTACTTTAACAAGTGCACTGATTATTCTAATATCAGGAGGCAGGGGGATTACCAACACCTGGGAAAGAAAGAGGTGGGGTTAGAACCCTGGAGGTATAAGCCTGGGTTAGAGTATGCAGAGAGGGAGAGACGAGAAGGAGAGCAGCCGGGAGAGCAGCTGAGACAGAAGCAGAGAGGAGTTGATTCTTGGAGAAGAACTGAGCTACCCAGAGCTGAATTCCCTGCAACAGGTTGGCAAGAGAGGTGGGGACCAGGAAGTGGAGAAGCTTTCAGACCACCAGAGAGGTTGTCAGCTGAGCAGTCTGTGATAAGGAAGCTTATCATAGCTCAGGAAGGAGCTATAGGAAAGGTGAAGTGACTCTGAACAAGCAAACTGTCAGTTCTGGTAGAAATAAGAAAACAGAATTTTCCCATAAAAGACTACCAGTCCCAGAATGCACCAGGTTTCCAACAGCCATTAGAGGAGCTGAAGTGGGGAAACGTGTGTTCAATCAGGAGGGCTATGAGGTAATCCCTAAGCACTCATCTCAAAGGGCAGGACCTGATTCAGCACAGCTGCGCTGTGTTAGGGAGGAGCACTCATCTAAGCAGAATAAAGGTAGAGTTTATTCTACAGAGAATTATCCTGAGAATCAGCTTGAGCTTGATCATCTTCATCATCAGGAGGATCATCAGAAGCAGAAGCCAAACCGGACGGACAGAGAGGGAAAGAAACCCTTTGGAAGAAAGAGGAGAAAAGCCTTTGAGAGGTCTAGAAGAGTCCAGAGCAGTACGTATACTGGGAGGCATTCCAAGGGCCAGCATACACCATTGGACTTGGGAAAGCCAGAGGAATGGTGCTGCAGAGCTAGAAAACTCCAGACGGTACCTGTGAGAGAGACGGCTGCACGTGGAAGGGACCCTAAGACCCGTGCAAGAAGGTATGTGAAGAGAGATCCAGTGTCCAGGGATCTGGATTGGAAGGCTGGACATAAGAACTGGACTACATACTGGCCAGGCTATATAGAGAGGAACTTTAACAGCAATGGAAGCTCAGGTATGAACACTGATCTATGCCCTAGCTATAACCTTGAAAGACAGCAGGGAAACAAGTATTCTCCTGAAAGTGCTCCATTGGGAGATTCATCTGTGCCAATCCATGATATTGAACCCATGCTTGTTGAAGAAGAGGGGGTGATAGCAGATGAAGAATCTGTTTACATGGACTGCTCTCTGTCTAAACTCCTTTGGTGATTTTCTGTTATAAAGTACAGCAACCATCACAAAGAAATACAAACTTGTTTTTTAATCTACTCAGAAAAGCTCCTGAGTAGTATTTTTTTAGCCACGCAGTAGAAAGCAAGCCAGCTAAGGGGTTTCAGCTGGATAACTGCTAGCAATTAAGCCTTACCTAATTGCTTGCGAGCTAGGAGAGAATCACTTCTGAATCTATGTGGGAAGATATAAGAAGTTATCCTGAAAAGAACAGTTTTTTTCTTTCTTTGTGGATTTTGTTTGCTGTTTGATACATGCTAAGAAAATATTAGCTAAGCCTACAGAAAAGACCAGTTTGTTATCAACCAGGTCTTATTTCTTTTGCTTTGATTGCCGGATAAGTTAAAATGTTGTTTTCCTGATTTTGTTTTTCCAAGTTTAACACTGAAAGCAAGTAACCTGATTTATGTGCTACCAAGCATATCTGTGTTGGGAGAAATAACCCCATAAATAAATATCTTATTGGCTTTACCCAAAAGCACAACTAATTATTGTGAGCAGCTGTGTCTGGTGTGAATGAACTGTATTGCCCACAATCCCTTGCAAATCATATAGATATATGCACTTGCCAAGACTGTGAAGATTCTCACCCAAGCAGCCGTCTGACAAGTCTGACCAGGTCGGTGAGTCAGAACCCATTCAGTTGGGAGAACCAATGTCAGAGTTGGGGGAAGAAGATTGCTTTATGGATTGCTCTCTATGCCAAGCTCTAGACAGGAGGTCTTGAGGAAAAGCTAGCCCTGAAAGAAGTAATTCTCCTTGGAAGTTAACCATATGGCAGAAGCAGTGTGGAGGTAAATTCCTGTCTGTTTTAAAAGGGAAATTTACTGCAACGTAAGCCTGATCAGGAAGCTCTGATTCATGATTGTTTGTCACCTGTGTTTTGAACTGTGCAACAGCAAGAAAAGCCAAGTTAGCTGTTATCAGAGTTTTTTGATTGCTCCTCTCCTATATGAAAAGTCTGCTAAGAGTTTTGATAACAGATTGGAATGTTTGTTTTGTTCTAAGTTTGGTTTCACATAGAAATGCAGCCTAGAGAGGTTTTTGAGGCTGGCAGAAACCAAACTGCTGTAGAAGAATTAAGCCTGAATTTTTCTTTATGCTCTGATTAACAAGGACTAAAAAGGAAAGTGGCAGCCTAGTTTCTAAAGGCAATTGCTTCTGCAAGTAAGAGGACTTTAAAAAGCCATTTCTGAGTTCTTTTGGTTTGTTTGCCAGTATTTGCTGTACCTTAAGCAAATCCTACAGTTATAATCCTGTAAATGATATCTTGAACCTGCTGTGTTTTGTGTTATGGAAATAAACTTTTCTGTTACAAGTCTTACCCTCGGTTGCCTCATCTACAAACCTTCTACTTAAGGCACCAAAATATTTCAGCAGTACTACACTTCCCAGAAGCCAACACGAAGAAATAGGCTGCTAGGAGCTGAAAGAAGAAGGAATCCTCAACCACCATGCCCCTCGACCACTAGAGGCAAGTGGCTTCGGGCGTTGTGCTTGTGACAATACACACATCCTACCTCTTCCCCTTTCTACCTCTCATTCCATCTACACACTTTCCTTTTACCTCTACCTTCTCCCTAAACCTTCCTACACTCCTACCTATTTTCCAACACCTCATACCCCTTCACACACACACGCCTTCAACCTGGGCCACATATTAGATAAACTGAAGAGTAGCAAATCACCTGGGCTGGATGGTATACATCCAAGGGTGTTGAAAGAACTGAAATATGAGATTGCAGACCTGCTATTAGTAATCTGTGAACTATCATTAAAATCATCTCTAATACGTGAAGATTGGAGGATCGCCAATGTAACACCAATTTTCAAAAAGGGTTCCAGGGGTGATCCGGGAAACTACAGACCGGTGAGCCTCACGTCAGTACTGGGAAAAATGGTAGAAACCATCATAAAGAATAAAATTACTCAGCATGTAGATAGTCATGGCCTAATGGGAGACAGCCAACATGGCTTTAGACAAGGCAGATCTTGTCTTACTAATCTGTTGTGTTTTTTTGAAAGTGTGAATAAACAGTGGACAAAGGTGAGTCAGTTGATATAGTGTATCTGGACCTTCAGAAAGCCTTTGACAAGGTCCCTAGTCAGAGACTTTTGGCAAAACTAGAGTCATGGGATAGGAGGCAGTGTACTACTGTGGATCAAGAACTGGTTAAAAGATAGAAAGCAGAGGGTTGGGCTAAATGGCCAATTTTCCCAATGGAGAAAGGTGAATAGTGGTGTACCCCAGGGATCTGTGCTGGGTCCGCTGCTTTTTGACATATTCATAAATGACCTGGAAAGTGGAATAACGAGTGAGGTTATCAAATTTGCAGATGACACCAAACTATTTAAAGTTGTTAAAACCCAAGAGGATTGTGGAAAATTGCAAGAGGATCTTGATAAATTAGAAGACTGGGCATCAAAATGGCAGATGAAATTTAATGTGGACAAGTTATGCACCTAGGGAAGAACAACCCAAACTATGGTTATACAATGCAAGGTTCCACATTAGGAACCACCACCCAGAAAAAAGATGTAGGCGTCATTGTGGATAACATGTTAAAACCCTCGGCCCAGTGTGCAGCGACAGCCAAGAGAGCAAATAGAATGCTAGGTATAAGAAGGAAAGGAATGGAAAATAAAACAAAAGATATTATAATGCCTCTATATCATTCCATGGTGAGACCGCACCTTGAATATTGTGTGCAATTCTGGTCGCCATATCTTAAAAAGGAATATAGAGTTATTAGAAAAGGTTCATAGAAGTGCCACCAAAATGGTAAAGGGGATGGAAGGATACTTCTATGAAGAAAGGCTAAAAAGGTTAGGGCTCTTTAACCTGGAAAAGAGACGGCTGAGGGGAGATATGATAGAAGTCTATAAATTAATGAACGGAGTGTAACGGGTAAACGTAGATCGATTGTTTGTGTTATCAGAATATAGAAAGACTAGGGGACTTGCAATGAAGCTACAGGGTAAACTATTTAAGACTAATGAAAGAAAATATTTTTTCACTCAACGTGTAATCAAACTCTGGAATTTGTTACCAGAGGATGTAGTAAAGGCTGTTAGTGTAGCTGGATTTAAAAAAGGTTTGGACAAGTTCCTGGAGGAAAGGTCCATAAACCATTATTAAGAAGGGACCCAGGATATCAATGCTTGACCCACTACAAGCATTGCGGAACCTGTGTCTTTTGGGGAAACTGCTAGGTACATATGACGTAGATTGGCCACTGTTGGAAACAGGATACTGGGCTTGATGGACCTTGGTCTGACCCAGTATGGCATATCTTATGTTCTTATGACCATTAAGCAAATTAAGTGGCTGCTGACGGGTGGTCCTTTGCTATTGCTGCCTCCCCTCACTGGGACCTATAGCCTCCAACAGCCTCATTGTGCTTATCTTCAAACTTTAGTGTCGTGAGGCTGTTTGGCTTCCGCCCCCTCCAACAACCGCTGCTTGGAGAAGGGCAGCAATGGGGGTAGGAGAGGAGGAGGTTGGCGCAAGGGATGAGGTACACTTGGGATGCCTCATCTACTTGCACCAGCTCTGCTTTCAACCTACATATATATACATGACACCACACACATACAAACATTCCATAGCACATGAATCCTCAAGACATCTCCTTTCACCTTATCAAGCTACACTTCACCATACTTTTCACTATCATGTCCCTCAAGCAGTCATGGCTTGCTGAATATGGACCTTGTAGTATTTTTTGTTTGTATTTAGAAGTTGCAAGGATGTTAAAGGGTATTGGTTTGAAGCATCATTGACCCAACAGCTATTTCCTGTAAAACAAGTGCATCACATTATAGAAATACTGCTCAAAGTTCTAGTTACATAATTAAATGTGCTGTTGGAAAGTAATTATATTACTCTTTCTTACTGTATTTGTGGCAATTTTAATCAAAAGTGCTATAATTCTTCTGTGCAGAACTAACATGCATGGCTTCAGTTCAACATGGTATTTTGGTTCCAGTATATCGCCTTAGACAGTCCAACTTTGCATTATTGACTTCAATTAGATGTGAATGGGATAGCGGGGTAGCTGACAAACATTACCGCACAAGTCTAAGTTTCTTTCTCAGAAACAATGCCATCAACAGCATTTTTAAATTATCATACTTATCCATCCCCCTTTCCCTACCCTCTTCTAGTACGTGTCTACTTCTTTTTAGTTTCCCATCACTGTTTTCCCTCTCTAAATGTCCCCTATTTTCCAGAGGTGCACAGGCAGAAAATTCTCATTTCGTTTCGTTTTTCAATTGCATTGCTCCATTTCATTTTGTAAAAACATGAATAAATAAATAAATGCTGTATTGTATAATAAAGTGGGCAATTAGGGTATAGTATATACTTTCTAGTAATAGTACACATGTAATGAAATGGTGGATGCTGTTACAATATGAAATAAACCAGTACAAAAATCAGTATCCCTACTACGAGGTGCAATCAAAAACTATCGAGACTTGTGCAATAACACAAGATCTATAACACTGACAATCATTGTACTCGATCTCCTACTAAGTAGTCTCCTTTTGATAAAACACACTTCTTCCAGCGTTCCTGACACTGCTGGACACAACTTTGAAATGACTCTTTCATTATGCTGTGAAGCTGCTGTGTCAAATTTTGCTTAATGGCCAAGTCGTTGAATCTCCTTCCTTTCAATGGTAATTTCAGTTTTGAAATCAAGAAAGTCACAGAGTGCGAGTTCAGGTGACCTCAGAGTGATGGACTTGCTCGATTTGATGTTTGGCCAAGAACTGCTGGACAGGATGTGATGCATGAGCTTGGGGCATTATCGTGATGAAGCAACCATTAACCATTCCTGTGCAACTCTGGCCTCTTATGATGAACTGCATCTCAAATGAGTCAGAACTTGGATGTAGTACTCCTTATTGATGGTTTGGCCTTTTGGAGCATACTCATGATGAACAATACCCTGGTAATCAAAGAAATCTGTGAGCATAACCTTCACATTGCTCCTCACCTTATAGGCTTTCTGTGGTCTGGGAAAGTCTGGAGTCTTCCATTTTAAGGACTGAGCCTTAGTTTCCATGTTATAACCATGATTCATCACCAGTAATAATCTTTTTGATGAAATCTGAGTCATTTTCAATGCATTCCAACAACTCCCTGGCTGCAGACAGTCAAGCTTCTTTTTGGTCACGGGACAGGAGTTTGAGCACGAATTTTGCAGACACATGTCTCATCCCCAAATGGGGTGTACGAACTCGAAACTGATGTCATGTCCTCAGCAAGCTCCCTGATAGACAATTGATTATATGAGCATATTGTGGCACTTGCTGCTTCAACTTTGACTTCATTCCTGCTCGTGGATAGCCTTCCAGAATGTTAGTCATTGTCAACACTTTGGTACTCTAGGAAACGTTTGTATCGGTCATAAACTCTGGCATGACTCTTGCATTCATCACCATACACTTGCTGTAACCTGTCATGTCATTTTGATTACACCAATGCCATCCTTCAAGGCCTGCCCCTATCCACCCTACACCCGCTGCAGCTCGCCATGAACGCTGCAGCAAGGGTCATCCATGGAGCCCCCAGAAGCGACCACGTGACACCTCTGTTGATACAATTACATTGGCTAAATATGTATACCTTGGAGGAAAGGAGGCACAGGGGAGATATGATTCAGACCTTTAAATACTTAAAGAGAAATGATGAACAAACAAACCTCTTCCAAAGACGGGGAACCTGTAAAACTAGAGGGCATAACATGAAACTGCAAGGGGGTAAATTGAAAGGCAATGTCAGGAAATATTTTTTCACTGAAAGGGTGGTGGATGCTTGGAATGCCCTCCCGATGGAAGTGGTAGGGGCGAACACGGTGACGGAATTCAAGAAGGCATGGGACAAACACAGAGGATCCCTTTACAGAAATAGGAAAAAAAACAAAATAAATGGTACCATCTAACTTCCAAACCATATAACGTCTTAGGGGTGTCCTATATGGAGTGTTGGGTTTACCCCTGAACAAGGATATGGAGAGGGGTGGCCTGCGCGGAACGACAGGTGCACCTACTCTTGCCATCTCGCTGGGCAGACTGGATGGACCATGCTGGTCTTTATCTGCCGTCAACTACTATGTTACTATGGCTACCTATCCAGGCTAGAATCGTTTTTAAGACTCTGTTACTCACTTTTAAAGCTATTAACAAGCTCGCCCCTGAATCAATAATGGCCCTCATCCATACCATATCTCCTAATAGAGCAAGGAGATCCACAGCTACAAACACCCTAAAAGTCCCGAAAGCATTAACAGTTTGCACTTCATCTACAGCCAACAGGGCGTTTAGTATCAGCGCACCAAGATGCTGGAACGCATTACCTCCAGATATCCGGGCTATTAAGGGCCTTACGCAGTTTAGGAAAGCCCTCAAGTACCATCTTTTCAATAAGTACCTCATAGAACCCAACCTCACCCACCGAGACAGAGATGCAACCCACTAAGCAAATATATGGTTTCCCAACAACATGCCAAGAAAGATTCTCTAACCCTTAGTGATGCATTTGTTTCTATAGAATTCATGATCATTCAACCTTATGTAGCAATATTTGTAAATAGTTTACAAGCTTATGTAGCAAGTTTTTGTAAATAGTTTACCCCTGTTATCTAAGTTACTTGCCCTGTTATCTGTAAACTCATACATGTTAACTGTACTGAGCGTTTCTGTTCCATGTAAACCGCGCTGATGCTGAATAGTGCGGTATATAAGAGAATGTAAATAAATAAATAAATAAATAAATGTCTCTTTGTACAAATCCCAAGTTTTTGACAGAAGTAAATGCAAAATTGCTGTAAATTTTTTTCACTCATTATAAATCTCATGATTTTTTTTTTACACGATACCCAACATCCCGTGATTAAAACCGTACAGGTGTGTTACAGCCACGCTACACTCTGTACATGCAGAGCACATAACTAGGTCACTGCATGCTTAATAGCATGTGGTGTGATGTATTGTTATATAGCTACATAACAAGTCTCAATACGTTTTGATCATACCTCATATTTTCTTGTTTTATACTCCCTTCTCTACCTATAGCACAGTTGGAGAGATGTTGAAAATAAACTCATTCCTTCTATCTATGGCTAATGATTCTCCTCCTTTCACACCCACCCAAATAATCATAATCAGAAGTATGCCCCACCGAATGGGAAAGAAGGAATGAGGATGAGTAGGAGGCGGAGAAGCAGTAACCCTGGGGCAGTCCATAAGGCCTCTCAGTTTGTATTCTCACATGCACTTTGCTGTTTCCATTCTCGACATGGATAGTGAGGAGGAATGGTGCAGTTAATCCTGGCACTTGAATCATGAAAATCAGTGGTACGACGCGGAAGTTAGAGTAGGAAATGCAAGAGTCTTCCTAGGAACCTAGACCTCTTACCTAAATTGGATCCAAACATGATTTAGTGGGGGAAGGGGGGGCACAAATACATATCTCCAGGGACAAGCAGGAATGAGTCTTCACATATGGGTATCGTCGGTACCGACGGAGCCTGCGCGGGAACGCTCCCCAGCGTCCTGAAAGAAAGCTTTTCGGAGCATCCCACAGCGCCTGCGCACTGCCTTCCCGCCTTTCCCAACTGCCTCTCTCCAGTTCTTCTTTTCCGCGGAGCCAGCAGGTCATGTTTCCTGTCACTGCTGAAGAATTTCTTATTTCTTTTATTTTTCTTTAGTCGCGTGTCTGCCTTCTCGATTCTGCACCAGTACTACCGGTTCTTTTTCTTTCTTTAAAAAAAAACAAAACAAACTTCTACTTTTTTCAGTGCATTTTTCTTCTGGGGCCTTAGGCCTACAGAGATATTTTTCCCTCATGGAAAAACCCGCCTCCGGGTTTAAAAAATGCACAAAGTGCAGTAGCACTATTTCTGTCACCGACACCCATGACTGGTGTCTAAAATGTTTAGGTCCTGACACTCCATTGCGGATTGTGAGTCCTGTTCCATGATGTCAAAAAGAGGGTTACAGAATCGGGCAGCTAAGCTCAGTACCCTGTTTCCCTCCGATGCAGCTTCCGTGGCATCGACGTCTTCCAGGGCTTCTTCTTCATCCCTTGGATCTCAGGTAACCAAACTTAAATCTGGCCGGTCCTCAAAGAGTTCATCTCCCTCTAAGTATCGAGATGCCCCCGGGCTTACTCTTGAGGATGCCACACCGGCAAAATTACCCTGGCAGGAGGCTCCGGCTTCAAAAGCACTACCTATGGGGTCACAGGTTGACATCGATGACTCGGCCTCGACCGATCACCTGTTACAATGTTCTGGGGTACCGGCAGTTTCTACCGGTACCGATATCCAGACATTGGTGGCGTCAATGGATCAGAATATTCTGACCATACAGCGTGCCATCACGGCATTCATTCAAGCTGCAACGCCTACGGTACCGCAACAAACCCCGTTGTCGGTACCCGTACCGATTCCGGTACAGGATCCGATTCCGGTTCCAATACCAGTACCGCTTGCATCGACATCAGCATCGACAGCAGCGGTACGCTATCCAGTGATGCCTATCAGTACCGGCCTGGTACCGATTACTCCCGGAGATAGCACAGTTACTTACCTGTAACAGGTGATCTCTGGGAACAGCAGGAATAAGTCTTCACAACCCACCCACCTCCCCTAGGAGTTGTATCTCTCTATCTATCTTTCCTTTCCTCTCTCTCTCTCTTTGTCTCAGCTTTAAAACGCGTACTGGAGAGAGGCAGTTGGGAAAGGCGGGAAGGCAGCGCGCAGGCGCTGTGGGATGCTCCCAAAAGCTTTCTTTCAGGACGCTGGGAAGCGTTCCCGCGCAGGCTCCGTCGGTACCGACGATACCCATATGTGAAGATTTATTCCTGCTGTTCCCAGAGATCACCTGTTACAGGTAAGTAACTGTGCTTTACCTGCCTATGGTTAAAATGACGAGTTACAATAAATAAAACTGACAAAGTTACATTTATGGAGGTGATTTTTAGAAGGATTAGGCACCATTTACACTTAAGTGTTGTATCCATGTAAATGAGCACACACATGAAAGTGGCAATTTTAGAAAAAACACTGTTTACGTGTATACCCACAGCAGGCACAGATGGGCCTTAGTCATCATGCTTAAAATCCTTTATGGCCTTCAAACATTTGTTTACGTTTTCAGCAGTTTTTGATCAATAGGAAATCAAACCACTAATTGTATATCATCAGCAAAAAAATAAAAGCCAATATTAAATGATTCAGTAATCCATAGCTAAAATGACAGATGTTGAATAATAGTTGGTGAATTATTCCAAAGACCAGATTTGGGTTTGATTGGATAAATGGTATGTACCAGCACAGGGGCAGGCAGGCTAAATCTTAAAGACAAGAATCCATTCACACAGACCAACTATTGGACATCACAAGGCTGACCTGGCTGATACCTTTTGGGAAGAACACTTTTCAGGATCAAAACACTGCATCATTGACTTTATGGTGAGAATCCTGCGAAGAAATTTGAAACAATCCAGAAATCTAAGATTTTTGAAGATAAAATGATAAAATATTTCCTGACAGAGCAGAAAGGACTTAGAAAAGATATGGGTTTCCTTTCCCATTATTTACCATAAATCTTTACTGCTTTTTCACCTTATGATCACCTATATCCTACTGTCACTCCCCCCTCCCCCCCACACACCTTTTTTCCTTCAGACTATCACTGGAATGTTTTTCTGATTCACACACATATTCTGATGTTGATATCTTTTGCTCATATTGTCTTGAACTAAGGAAGAAGGTTTTAACTTTTGAAAACTAGTCCAGAACTCTATTGTTAGTCTAATAAAAAGGTATTACCTTATTTTCTTTCTTTGTTTTTATTTATCGACGGGTAAAATCCCTTGCAAATTTTGAATGTCCCGGCTTGGACATCCCATTTTCTACCTAGATAACCTATATAGTATTAGGTTTGTGTTCATAAACCTTTGTGCATACACATAGAGGGTCATTTTAACCCTGGAATTACCAAGATTTTTTGCACACACTGAATACCGTTGGGGTCATAAATGACCCCACGACAAATTGTAATTGTTAACCATGAAAAATGTAAACTAAACAGAAAAAATATTATTCCGAATTAATTATTTATTATATGAAGGTTAAATGTTTTTAAATTTAATGCTTTATCATAAAATTATATGAAGAAGAGTTGCCATGAAAGCAATTTTTGCATGCACTTGATGAACCCAGTAAAGTACTACAGTCATTTGCATGAGACACAGACAATTTCTGAATGTTCTTTGCAAACATTGCGCTTGCAGGAGGTACAAACTATGTTGCTTTTCTTGTCTTTTTCTCTGGAACAGCAGTGACAGCTTGCCCTTTTCTTTGGGATCCCGACATTGCAAACAGCATCAGTGGCTTCTTCAATGCTGGAAGAAGTCTTGCTGCAATTACTCTGAAGCAGCTGCTTTCCTAATTCCAAGAGGAATAGACGACGTCTGTGCTTTGACCTGAACTGTCATTCTGGATTTAGTGACATCCAAACAATGAAGGCGTTCACAGCACTGATGTCCAACATGTTGTAGAAGATTGTCACTGGCCAGCATCTTGTCATTTGTTTTGTGGTATACGTGCGCAACATGTGATCTGCTGTATCTACTCCACCTTTACTAGAATTATAGTCCAAGATCATGCGTGGTTTTTTGTCTGTATGTGTGTTATCTACTTCTTCTTGATCATGCAAACTGCTCAGAAGAACAACCACTTTTCCTTTCTTCGGGCACTAGGAAACCAGAGTGGCGTCATTGCGAAAGGCAGTGAAGTGAATACCTCTTGGCCCTTTGCTGTTACAAATTCTGGAGGTGATTCTTTTCTGTTCTTTTGAATTGTCTCCAAAAGTGTCATTTGTTTTTCTAGCAATTTCCATGATGGGGATAAACTGCAGAAGAAATTGTCAACAGTTAACATTTCTGCCAGATCGCGTCAATCCTTCAGTGAGTTGCAGCACAACCCTTTCATCCTGATTCTGTTCCCTGTTTTGTCCGAGTTCCCTTCCTGCATATACTTGAAGATGCAGAACATATGACGTTGCACTGTCACACAACATCCATAGCTTTATGCCATATTTCCTAGGTTTGCTGGGAATATATTGTCTGAACAGAACATAGCCACGAAATGTAAGCAGTTGCTCATCCACGGTAACATTTTCACCAGGAACAAAGGCGTCACTTAGAGTTGCTTCCCAGGTATCAAAAACGTGTCTGATTGGAGCAATCTTATCCACACCTCATTGTTCACGTCTGTTGGTTGCATCATCAAATCTGAGAGCACAAGAAATTTGCTGAAAACGGTTACTGGCCATATTTTTGCCAAAAACAGAACGACCATCTTCAAGGTTCCACAACTGAACTATGGATTCATTTTGTGACTTGTACACGTCTGAGAGGATCAGAAGTCCAAGAAAATGTTGAAATTCTCTGTCTGTCAAATCTTTCCAGGTGTCATCATAAATGTGTCTTCCTTGTTTGCTCGTCCACATCATGATTTCATTCAATAAGTTCTTCCTCATGAACAAGTGAAATGCTGCGAGAGGGCCATCAACATTTCGTACAGCATACCTTGTAGGACCTTGTTGTATGGGCATGACATTAGCTCTGGTGTATCTTCCAGCAGCTTGCTTTATAAGTTTCCTGTTCCATGATGTGGCATCCTTAGATACATAGGTTTCAATGGCAACATTTGTGCTTATAGTTGATGACCTCTTAGCTCCTCTACGACCACAACTAAGATTCCTCACAGATGATACTGACACCGAGGACTCCTGCTTTCTTCCCCATCCAGCACAGCCTCGACCTTTGCCTCAACCTGTAATTTGACTCTTTGCTGCAGGCGATGTTACCGGTTCAACATCAGTCTCACATTCACTTGATGATCAATTGCTGTCACCATCTGAATCATGACTGTCATCATCAGATTTATCGCCCGAACTTGGCTGATATGCTTCTTCGCTTGCTGAATATGCTGCATCATCAGATGACTCAGAGCCGTCACTGTCAGCATCTCATTGCAATATTTCTCTTACTTGGGCAGCTGAATACTTTCGTTTTGACATCATAAACAATAACCTAAAATAAATAAACAAAGATAAAGTTGAATAAAACGCAAAGCAGTTTTGGTATAGGTGTACAATAATCGTGATGAACGAGCTGAAAGCCTTTAGATTTCATCGGAAATAATGAGAGAACGTATGATATTAATTACAGAAAATGTCTAATTTTCATAAAATAAGAGTACAAAAAATAAATGATGCATAATTAATGAGAAATACCTTTGTCAGATCAAAAAATTCACAAAACTGCAAATTGTATCACGATCCAAACCGGACGTAAGCAACTGGGGTAAAAAATGACCCCAATGGTACTCTGTGCTGCAATTCATCACTAGCGTCACCTAGCGCATGAAAATTATTCCTCTCATGGTGCAATATAAAGAGAATATTGACATGTGAAAAGTCATAAAAAGATTGCATTCTTGAACAACTAGTTTCCAAGATACGCGTTGTGAAATTTGCAATGGGGTCACTTTTGACCCCATCAGTACTTCCAGGGTTAAAAGATTTAGTTGTGATTTGGACATCTGAAGACGTGCACGTGAACGTCTAAATAAAAGGACATGTCTCCGTAGCCATTCCAAAACTGATGTTCACAGATGTCTCCAGTACAGGGAAGTCCAAGTAGGCATGGGGGTGTGTTGGAGGCATGACCAGGAAGTGGTGTTGTACTCTAGTTCAATCTCAGGAGCTCCCGAGATGTCTGCAGGCACATCAATGTTTATACCTGCTCCAGGCACAAATAGGCATCAGAAAAGTGCTTGTTTCCACCTTAAAACATCCAGAAAATTAAGTGACTAGCTTTAGATCACAAAGGCCCACACTGGGATTTGAACCCTGACCACCCTGCTTTTAAGCCACTACCTAACCATTATCCTACTAGACATCTTGGTTCTGAAATCCTATCTTGGGATTCCACTGTTTATTTGGTTTCCGTGACTCCCCCTAGCAAATGGCACCAAAAGGTACGCTGACAGTACTGGGTGTCTAACCTTACACTCCAGTGGCGCCATGATAATCTCTACATCAAGATATATTTAATTATTTAGTGTCCATATTGATAGCCTTTTATATATAAAAAATACTGTTCATACAAGCACTTTAATTTATACAGTCTTTTTATGCTGGGAATTCTGTCCGTGGCTCTGCACTTCCCTTTCACATCACCCTTCTCTTTCCCTTGTCATGTTTTGCCTTTTTCTACAATGCAATTTCCCTCATGTCATATAGTTTTATTCTTTTTATATTATGATTCTAAGTCAGCATTTCTCATAAGGGCTGCCTTGGTTTTGCTTTTCTTCAGAGTCTATTATAATTTATAGACTGATTTTTTTTTAATGCTTTTATAATATTATAGATTAGTTTATCTACAACGTGATCGTGCTCTACAATATTGTAAGTGTGCCTTTTTGTGCCTTCTTTTATATCTATTTGAATTCTTGTTTTTACAATTTATTGGTTATATATTTATACTTTATACTTTATATGCACTCTTACTGAGTTTTTATCATCTTATATTTATAATTTGGCTTTATAGTTCTTTTTATAGCACCTATATTGACCTTTTTATTCATGTTTTTTACTGTTATTTATACTTGATATTTTTGATGGTTTGTCTTTTTTTAGTCTTTCTCATATATTATTAATGATTATGTGTTATTCGTAATAGTTTATTATTTTTTACTTTTCATATTGCCAATGGAACATCAATTTGATTCCACATGAATGTTCCTCCACTTGACTGAGGAATTTTTAATGTAACTGAATTATTTATGATCTTATATTGTTTTATATAGTTCATATCAGTTTTTTAATTTTGTGTGTTTTATATATGTTCCCTAGAATTATTAACATCTGATGAAGGCTGTGCCAAAACACGGCCGTGTCGGGTGACTGATAACTCTTGTTTTCAATAAAATTTGGATTTTGCTTCCTCACTCTACTTGGTTTATGTAAATGTTGGATGTGCCTGACATGCACACGTATCAATGTTTTGAAATTGTGCCTGAAGTTGCACATGCCTGGGGGGGTTTTTTGTTTTGTTTTTTTGACATTCTGGCTTTGATGTCCCAAATTGCACTAGGACATCCCATTGTAAAATGTGCCTCATAGTAAACTGTTCATTACATATGGTGCCTTGCGAAAGTATTCATCCCCTTGGTTTTTGTCATGTTTTGTTGCATTACGTACCACCTGGAATGAAAATGGAGATTCATTTGGATTTTAGGTAATGGACCTAACAATACAGTCCAATTTGATGAAGTGAAATGACAATAAAATACTTTGTATATATATTTAAAAAAAAAAACAAGTAAAAACTGAAACGTTCTGAGTGCATATGTATTCATCCCTTTTGCTATGAAACCCCTAAACAAGATCTGGTCCAACCAATTATTTTCCAGGACCAAGCAGGAAGTCAGTCCTAACATATGGGTGACTTCGGTGCCAACGGAGCCCCCGTGCGGAGCATTTCCCCAACTTTCAAAGAAAGCCTTTGGGAATGCAGCGCGTATGCGCAGTCCCCTTCCCGCCCAAGGGTGCCATCTTGCTCAGTCTTTATTTTTTCCGCGGAGCCCAATGGACGTAGTTCGTGTCACCCGGGAAAAGAAGATTTTTTTCTGCGATTTTTCGTGTTTCTTTATCCGGTTCAACGCTGGTTCCCCTCCCGCCTCGGCTCGGTACACCGGTATCGAGTCCAGAATTTCTTTTTTGTTTTTTCTCCTTTGTGACTAGCGTTCGTGCTTTTTTCTTTATTTTCACTGGCAGCCCTGTCTTTTGACCTTGCAGTGGCCCTTTTTCCCCTAATGGCTGCCAGCGGGTTCAAAAAGTGTGATCGATGCAAGAAACTTATGTCTTTCACCGACACACATGACTGCTGCCTCCGATGCCTCGGGCCCGACCATGACCCGCTGGTCTGTGGCCCTTGCGGCAAGATGTCGTCGAAGGCACTTCAGAGCCGTCAGCATCAGCATGAAAGAATTTTTTTGGACTCTGCATCCGGCTGGGCCCGGACTTCGTCAGAGGCCTCGACACCTCGGGAATCTGACCCCGAGTGCCGTCGTGGGTCCTCTGAGAGGGGGGTCTCCCACCCGGGAGCACAAAAGGAAGAAGAAGCTCATGAGGGCAGCATCAGTGGAGGCACCTGGATCCTCCGGGGCCAGGTCGCGAAGCCATGACCGTTATCCTGGGCTCTCGGAGTCGGAGCAGCTGACCAAACTACCTCGCCTGGAGCTGGAGTCGCCGAGTCAGGTAACTTCGGTTGTCCTCGTTGACTCTCCTCCGGGAGAACCACTGTCGGGGCCCGAGTCGGGGGCTGCAGAGTCTCCTGAGCTCGGACTCAGGTTGACGACCCTAAAGAGCAGCCTGGCTGCCTTCATGGAGCAGCAGCGGGTACTGATTGCCGGTCTGACCGGTGCATCTGCCACGACCACCGGGACCTCAACATCTAAGTCAACCCCATAGGCCAAGCCGATCCTCGAGTCAATCAAGTATTGTTGATCCTCGGCCAAGGTTTCCCTCGACCTCCCTCCCGTTCAGAGCCGAGGTCATCGACGCTGGTACCCTCAGCGTCGGGGTGGGTGGCATCAAGGCCCAAACGGCCGGAGCCACCCGACTCCTCAGAGGAGGAGTCGGCATGGGAGACGGAGGACGAGGAGTCGGCATGGGAGACGGAGGACGAGGAGTCGGCATGGGAGACGGAGGACGAGGAGTCGGCATGGGAGACGGAGGACGAGGAGTCTCACGACACCTTCCAGACCCGGTGCATCCCATCAGACTCACCGGACTCTGAGCCTCAGAGAAGGCCCTCCCCCCCCCCCCCCCCCGGAGGATACATGGTTCTCGGATTTCATCAGGGACATGGCCAAGGCTTTGGAATTCCCAGTGGACGCCGAGGAGGAGCCTCGAGCTCGATGCCCTCCAGTATGATTTTCCTCCGAAGCCTTTACTATACCGGTTCCTCCGATGCTGGAACAGCTGCTTTTCCGTATGTGGGAAGCACCGACCTCTGCGCCATTTCTTAGCAAGCGAGTCGATTCTATCTATCAAGTCCGTAAGAGCCCTGGGTTCCATGGTTGTGGAATCGGCCATGCACAGGCTGAAAAGCCAAAAGATGCACTCCTTGGTGCCTCCCGGCCAGGAGGCCCAGAACCTGGATGCCCTCAGTAGAAAGTGCTTCCAGGGCTCGATGCTGTCTTGCTGTGTCCAGACTTACCAGCTGTACATGGGCATGTACCTACGGGACCCGGCAAAGGAGATTGCCGGGTTCCCAGCTGGCCTCTCTGAGGAACTCTTGCAGAGATTCAAAGCCTTGTCTACAGGAATCCAAGAGTGCTCGAAGTTTATATCTCGAGTAGCCTATGACGGCTTCGAGGCTTTGGCCCGGGTATCTGCGGCCGGCGTCGGTGCACGCCATTGGGCCTGGCTACAGTCATCGGACCTGGAGTCATGGGTGCAGGATAAGTTGGTTGATGTCTCTTGCCGAGTTGACAACCTGTTCGGCAAGCCCATGACCGAGAAGGCTGTAGAAATCGAGACCGAGACTCTCACCAGGACAAGGCTGTCCAGAAAGACTTCTGCCCCTTCTCACAAAAAGAAGGGCTCGGGGAAGAAGCCCTTTTTCCCGAGGAAGGGTACTGCCTACAAAACCTACCCTCAGTATCAGGGCTCTCCAGCTCCCCAACAGGGCCAGCAGGCCAAAGGGCAAGGGCATGGGCCCCGTAGGCAGAAAACCCCCAAGCCTCGAGCTCTGGCTCCTGCACAGCAGGGAAGGGGTTTTTGACTCCCAAGGCATAGCCTCTCCTCCGCCGGTGGCCCCACTTAGCACAGGAGGTCGGCTGACCCTGTATGCCTACAGGTGGCCAGCCACCACAGGGGATACCTGGGTACTGAGCATACTCCAGAAGGACTATATGCTCCATTTCCACCAGCTACCCCCCTCCTACTATCCAGGGGAGCCTCCAAGACTCCCTCTACACAGGAACCTCCTCCTTCAGGAGTTGGCAAGTTTTCTAAAGGAATAGGTGGTGGAACCGGTGCCACACCACCTGAAAGGGCAAGGCTTCTACTCCAGGTACTTCCTTGTACCAAAGAAAACAGGAGGCCTCAGACCTATCCTGGACTTGCAGAATCTGAACAAGTTTCTGGAGAGGGAAAAGTTCAAGATGCTTACCCTTGGGATACTGATGCCCTACCTCCAGCAGGGGGAGACTGGCTATGCTCCTTAGACCTAAAGGATGCTTATACGCACATCCTTATGCATCCAGACCACAGACAATATCTCAGATTTGTGGTGGGAGGAAACCACTTTCAGTACAGGGTACTTCCTTTTGGCCTAACCTCTGCTCCCAGGGTTTTCACCAAATGCCTGGCGGTTGTGGCAGCTTTTCTCAGAAATCAGGGGATTTTTGTCTTCCTGTACCTGGACGACTGGCTAATCAGAGGCCAGTCACTCCAGGAGGCTCGACAGGCAACTCTTCGCACTGTCTCTCTTCTTCAGCATCTAGGCTTTGTCATAAACTACGCAAAGTCCACTTTGCTCCCCTCTAAGAACCTAGAGTTTATAGGGGCCAGGTTGGACACCCTTCAGGCAAGAGCTTACTTGCCCGAGAACAGGTCCCAAAGAGTGATGGATTAGGTCAACCAGATCCAACACAATTCTCATGTTTCTGTGAGGCACTTCCTGCGTCTCCTAGGCCACATGGCATCCACTGTGCATGTGACCCCGAATGCCCATCTGTACATGCGGACTGCTCACTGGTGCCTCAGAGATCAGTGGACACAAACCACTGGTGACCTCCGAAACAGAGTAAAGGTGTCCAGATGACTTCTGAACTCCTTGCAGTGGTGGCTACATCCACCAAACCTTCTTGGGGTGTACCTTTTCAGGCTCCAGCACACACAAGGGTGCTGACGACAGATGCTTCCCTAAGGGGCTGGGGTGCACATTGCCAGGGCTCATGCACTCAAGGCCTGTGGTCCCCTCAGGAGGCCACACAGCAAATCAATCCGCTTAGCTCTGCAAACTTTCTGTCATGCCTTTTCTCAACAGTCTGTTCTAGTTCAGATGGACAATCGGGTAGCAATGTTCTACATGAACAAACAAGGGGACACAGGGTCCAGGCTCCTATGTCAGGAGACACTGGATCTTTGCTCCTTTGCGGACAGGCAGGGTATGTTTCTCAAAGCAGTCTACCTACCTGGTCAAGAGAACTTCCTAGCAGACAAGCTAAGCAGGATTCTCCAGCCTCACGAATGGCAGTTGAATCCACTGGTGGTCCAGCAGATCTTCCTCCGCTGAGGGCTTCCATCCATCGATCTCTTTGCAAGTCCACTAAACCGTCAGCTACCCAGGTTTTGCTCCAGACAGCCGCATCCCCTGAGTATGGCGGCAGATGCTTTTCTGATCTCTTGGTCTATGGGCCTCCTGTATGTGTTTCCTCCCACGCCCCTGGTGGCCCGAACTCTGTTCAAGATCCTTCGGGACAAGGCCTCAGTGATTCTGGTAGCCCCCAGATGGCCGAGGCAGCCTTGTTTTCCACTTCTTCTGCAGTTGGCGGTGGAAGCTCCGTTCCCTCTAGGGCTGCAACACGATCTCCTGTCTCAAGAGCAGGGTTTCTCTTCTGCACCCCAACCTCAGGTCCCTCAATCTGATGGCCTGGCTGCTGAAAGGTTAGTGCTAGCTCCCTTACTTCTACCTAAGGAGGTTGAGGATGTGTTATTGGCCTCTAGGAGGCAGTCCACCAGAAAGTTCTATGCCCTCAAGTGGTGTACGTTTACAATGTGGTGTGCTCAGCACAATGAAGATCCTTTCTCTTGTCTTGTGCCAGTAGTACTGCAGTATTTACTTCACCTTTCAGACCTAGGCCTTAAGTCTAACTCTGTTTGGGTCCACCTCAGTGCTTTGTCAGTGCACCATTCACCGGTGGAAGGACAGCCTCTGTCAGTTCACGCCTTGGTGTCCCGATTTCTCAGAGGTCTGCTTCTACTCAAGCCTCTGGTTCATCCACCGGCGACCGAGTGGGATTTGAACGTGGTCTTGCAGCAACTTACTCGCCCACCATTTGAGCTGATGGCTACTTGCCATTTGCGCTTCCTCTCTTGCAAAGCGCTCTTCCTGGTGGCTCTTACATTGGCCAGATGTGTGAGTGAGCTACAAGCTCTGGTTTCTGATAGACCGTACACGCTGTTCTATAGGAAAAGGGTGGTCCTACGGACCCATCCCAAGTTCCTCCCAAAAGTGGTCTCCTCTTTCCACCTCAATCAGGACGTGGTTCTTCTGACCTTCTTTCCCAGGCCGCATGCCAGCCGGGCTGAAACAGTCTTGCATACCCTGGACTGTGAGAGGGTGTTGTCCTTTTACATAGAATGTACGCGGGAGCATCGAAGGGCTGCTCAGCTCTTCGTCTCATTTGACCCTAGTAGGATGGGGTTACCTGTCTCCAAGCACACATTGTCCACTTGGGTAGCAGATTGTATCGCCTGGGCGTACAGGGCAGCCGTCCTCCCTTTGCAGGGTCGTGTCAGGGCGAAAGCCATGTCAGTAGCTCATCTCCGCTCTGTTCAGTTGGCAGACATCTGCCGGGCCGCAACTTGGTCTTCAAGCCAGACTTTTGAAGCCCATTACTGCCTGGAGAGAGAGTCCCGGCGGGACAGTATTTTCAGCCAGGCGGTACTCCGTAATCTCTTTGAGGTTTAGGCAACTCCTACCCTCCTGCCCTTGCTGTTGGGCTACGGATGGGGTGCGTTCTCAGAGAAAATTCTTGTCACGGATGCTGTGGCTCTCAAGAGGGAGCCATTTTGTCAGCTTTGGGTTCACGGTAGCCTAGAGCTGGGGAGTCCCATATGTGAGGTCTGACTTCCTGCTTGGTCCTGGAGAAAGCGTAGTTACTCACCTGTAGCAGGTGTTTTCCAGGAGCAGCAGGAATCAGTCCTCACAACCCTCCCTCCTCCCCTGGAGTTGCAGTCATATACTTCATTTTGATTTCTTGCTTTCTTTTAGCTATGTAATCAGACTGAGCAAGATGGCACCCTTGGTGATCCCCTGAAGAAACAACTTTCAGTGAAACGCATGGGCGGGAGCTGACTACGACGTGAGAGGAGGTGTGGAGCCCTTACCATCTGGGCTGTGAGATTGCTGGGACTGACTGCCTTGCTGCCGCTGACGCTTCCCTGCTCGGATCGGGCAGGCACGCCCGGGGCAGCCTGCAGTACTTGGGGCTTGACGCCCTTTAAAGAGCTGGTCCGAGTTTCCCCCCGTTGGAGCTGACTACGACGTGAGAGGAGGTGTGGAGCCCTTACCATCTGGGCTGTGAGATTGCTGGGATTGACTGCCTTGCTGCCTCTGACGCTTCCCTGCTCGTATCGGGCAGGCACGCCCGGGGCAGCCTGCAGTACTTGGGGCTTGACGCCCTTTAAAGAGCTGGTCCGAGTTTCCCCCCGTTGGAGCTGACTACGACGTGAGAGGAGGTGTGGAGCCCTTACCATCTGGGCTGTGAGATTGCTGGGACTGACTGCCTTGCTGCCGCTGACGCTTCCCTGCTCGGATTGGGCAGGCACGCCCGGGGCAGCCTGCAGTACTTGGAGCTTGACGCCCTTTAAAGAGCTGGTCCGAGTTTCCCCCCGTTGGAGCTGACTACGACGTGAGAGGAGGTGTGGAGCCCTTACCATCTGGGCTGTGAGATTGCTGGGACTGACTGCCTTGCTGCCGCTGACGCTTCCCTGCTCGGATCGGGCAGGCACGCCCGGGGCAGCCTGCAGTACTTGGGGCTTGACGCCCTTTAAAGAGCTGGTCCGAGTTTCCCCCCGTTGGAGCTGACTACGACGTGAGAGGAGGTGTGGAGCCCTTACCATCTGGGCTGTGAGATTGCTGGGACTGACTGCCTTGCTGCCGCTGACGCTTCCCTGCTCGGATCGGGCAGGCACGCCCGGGGCAGCCTGCAGTACTTGGGACTTTCCTCTATATAGGTGTTTACGCTCCCTCCGTGATCGCGGGGCGTGTGTTGAAGGGGCGTGTTTAAAGGGGCAGGTTCTGCCCCTTGAACGCCCCTTCAACGCCACTGCGACGCCACTTTGTTCAGGTGTAATGTTCGGGGGTGGCTTGGTCTCTGTCCAGAGGTAGGTGCAAGCTATTTCGTTTTATCTTGTTTCCTCGTTTGGCTCCTGCTTTCGTTTTCGGTTGCAGTGGGACTGTATTTTTCTTGCTGTTCCTGCTGCGATGGGTAAACGGAAGTCCAAGGATAAACAACAACCGGCTGCTGTAGAAGGCAAACCGGTTGGCCCACTGGACAGACACTTCGCCCCCCTCCCTTTGGCGCAATCCTCTCCCGAAGGGGTCTCGTTGAGCTCCGGAGGGAGGACTCCCCCCCTGTGTCCAAGCCTGGAGAGAGATGTTAGTTCTGGGGATCCCTCAGGTCAGTGTCGGGGTAATGTGTTTCCTGTTATATTACCTAAGCCTGTTCAGTTAACAATACTGGAAGGAGTTTCAGAATTTCCTGCTCGGTCCTCTGAAGCAGAGATAACCTTGGGAGATCTATGGGGAGCTTTGAAAGTTATCGATTCTAAAGTTTCTCTTGTAGTGAATTCTCTTTCTACTTTCTCTCATGAAACTGCTGATTCGATTCAGCAGTTGGATGTGAAATTTACTGTGATGGATCAGAGAGTTAGCAAATTAGAATCACAGGTGCTTCCACTACAATCTATTAATGTAGTTGGGATTAAAGATTCCCTAGTGTTACACTCAAAGTTGGAAGCACTTGAGAATTCTTCTCGGATGCACAACTTGCGTTTCCTTAATTTTCCCTTTTCATCTCTTCTCTCTGGTAAAATTCTTCTAGATAAATACTTTAAAGAGGTGTTAACTATCTCTGATCCTGTGGATATAACTCAGATGTATTATGTACCCTCTAGATCTAGGAAAGTTACCTCTGAAGAAGGGGCTTTTGATGAAATTATTCCATCTATATCTAACCTAACCGCTTTCCTTGAGGATTCTCTGGATACAATTACTCAACGGGCCACATTACTGGTGACTTTTTCGTCTATGCTTGTAAAACAGCGTATTCTTAAAGCCTTTTTTAAAGTCAAAGCCACTAAGTTCTGTGGTCAATTGATTAATGTTTTCCCTGATGTGACACGTAGCACCCAACTTCGCCGGCGGCAGTTTTTGACCTTTAAGCCCCGGGTCTTGGCATTGGGTGCTACATTTTTCTTGCGCTTTCCGTGTAAGTGTGTGGTTGTCTATGAGGGTAATTCTTATATCTTCATGGACGTCTCACACTTGGAAAAATTTCTCTCAGACCGGCAGAACAGGGTGAGGGAAGTGCAATCTACAATGTGAGATAACCTCCAATTGGTAGGCCTTGTGGTCTTGTTTTCTTAATTGTTTTTCCATTTGTTTTCTTATTTAATTGACATAGTTCGCTTCCGTAATGTGGGCTTTACAGTGTCCCTTGCTGATTGATTTATGTTATCCATTTATTGGTTGTATAATATGTTACCTTTAATTTGTTTGCTAAGTGTACACTGATTTCCTTTTCTTGTTTTGGTTGTTGTAATGACTACAAAAGCACAATAAAAAAAATAAAAAAAAAAGAAACGCATGGGCACCTAAAATATGGCGTTGGGATCTTTGTGAAGCCGAGAGTATGATCCCGTGAAATATAAGAATAATGAAGCTAAGTATTTTTTAAAGCAAAAGCTAAGATCGTGTGGTCTTCTCTTACTGGCAGAAGTTTTAAAAAAATCTTTGTAATATAATTGAACCAATCTGATTTTTGAAGGTCGTTGATGCTAAAAAAGCACTATATTAGGACTAAGATTTAGTCCAAGATTAGGTGCTACTATTTGCCCGAGACCTTCTTGAAGATATAGCAGAGTCTGAATATAACTTTGCTGAAGGTTCAAGGTTTCATTTGGTGAATGTTGAGAAAAGAATATGACGCCAACATCTTCATGAAATCTCTCAACCATCCCAGGGAATTATTCTCAATTCTCGTCCTTCACCAGCGACCCTATTTCAACATGTTCCTCAAACTCAAAATAACAATTAGACCCACAGACCATCGCCGACTTCCTCTGCAACAGGCAATCTTCGACACCCCTCCCTCCCTCCCTCCCGAACAACAATCCATCACATCAACAAAACAACTAATTTCAAAATCGCATATGACACACTTTGACTAATAACAAAGAGAGAACTCTCAGACGTCATCAGTAGTATCAATACCCACAATCTCCCCACTGGATCCATGCCCAGTTAGATGGATTAAATCTCTTCATATTGAGTTCACTCTGACTATACTAAAGATGGTCCACACCTCTCTCTCTCAAAGATATGTACCCCCTGCCCTGAAACAGGCTTCAATAAGCTCCAAACTTAAGAAATCCTCATTAGACCCAACAGATCCCAGTTCATATCGACCAATCGCCAGCATCCCATTCCAGTCTAAAATAATCAGAGACTATACAACACTATCTTCAAGACCATATTGATTCCCGTGCTTCATTGGATCTCCAGCAGCATGGTTTCCACCCACGGCATGGCGTTGATACACTCTTCACTGCTCTTTTTGACACGCTAATTAGAAGCTTAGGCAAGCCCCATCAAGGATCCATTATGATCTTCCTGGACATCAGTGCTGCCTTTGACTTGGTATCACACCATGCCGTTCTAGTCAGACTCAGAAACATAGGCATGCTTAACAGTACAATAAACTGGCTCACATCTTACCTCTGACAAAACGCTGAAAATAAAAGTCAGACCCAGCAATTCCAAACCATTTAACCTAAAACAAGGCATGCTACAGGGTTCGGCCCCATTAGCACTACTATTTAATATTTACATGCAGCCCATATGCAACCTACTAAGAAAATGGAATATACACTTTCACCTATATACAGACATGCCCTTCAATACGCTTACCCCAGACTTCTCAGTCATATCAGACTGCTTCACAGTTGTCACAAACCTTCTTACAGAATTAGATCTAGCAGTGAATAAAAAGAAGACAGAAGCACTACTCATCTTCAGAGACCCAGCTTTCAAGCTGCCAGAGAAGATCATTCTCCAAAATGTTGAAATTAATATAAAAAGGGAAGTCAAATAACTCTGCATAACTCTCGACAGCAACCTTAGCATGCTTTTGCACACCATGAAGGCAGCCAATACAGCATACCTGAAACTTCTATGTCCTATTCTCCAATACGATTACAGATCAGTTTTCCAGGCCACCATCATACCCTATCTCGATTACGGTAGCATATGATATCAGGGACTGCCAAAACAGGCATTATATCCACTACAATTAGTTCAGAACATCGCTGCTAGAATCCTAACAGGTATATCAGGTCGTCAACACATAACCCCAGCTCTCAAGAGATTACACTGGCTAACAATTTCCCAAAGAATTTAACACAAGACTGTTACCACCATCTATAAAATCCTTTGTAAACTATCTGCTCCCTGTCTTGACTATCTAATCTCAAGAACATCAACGACAAGACCCATAAGATCAGCAAATCGGAATTTTCTTGCCATCCCCCCTTCAAATGTATGCAGCATACAAGCAATAGATCCTTCATGCTATTAGCTCCAATGATTTGGAACTTACTACTAGAAGCCATTAGATCTGCACAAGATCTGAAGAAACTATTTAAAACACATCTCTTCATTGAACATTTTGGTCATAATGACATTACCTAACTTTATACACTTTAACCATCCAAACGTCTTTGATTTATGTATAACCCCCATATTTAATGCCAAGTTTAGTTGTCCATGTCCTTTATAACACAACATTATTGAGCTTGTATATATACTGTTGTTCTGTGCAAACTGTTTTGGATTAAAGGTGGTATATAAAAACCTTTTAAATAAATAAATTTCATTTGTGTTCACAGGAATACAAGAAACATCAATTGTAAATACCAGTCACATTCCTGGTTTGCTTTTCATGACACAGCGGGAATTTATTCCCCTACCTATAATGAGAATGTATTCCTTTCAGTTTGAACAATGTCTCCAAATGGGTTAGCTTTGCATGTACTGTGACAGCATTGAGCCTCACTCCTAAGTCAGTAGCAGTAGTAGTAATAGTAGCATGTGGAGTATGATCTCAATATCTCAAAGTTACTGAACGCTCACCGTAATACTTTCATCATGCCAAAAGGAGTTTCCTTCTGGCGTTCATAAGATGTAACATGTATAAACAACCTATCAAGTGTGTTTGAAGATTAGTTTAATAAGGCCTGTGGCACCCAGATGATAGGAAAGATTTCTGTATTTTTCTAACACATTTTCTTGATCTATGCTTGCTTGTCTTGTTATCTAATGATAGTTTCCCTTTCCACCCGATTTCACAGAATAATCACCTGGAAATGGCACCCTCATTATCACTGCTGTTCTGGTGTTTTTTCCCCTTTACCACTATGTCCTGTTTCCTCGCATCTATATTCTTATCAGTTGGAATGGCAATGTCCCAGATGATCCCTGAAAGGGTAGAGATTGAATTTTTTTACTCTTTTTGTGGGAGGAGCAGGAGGAGAGAAATTTCCCATAGCTGCATAAACACTTCCTTTCCTCGCTGTCGGAATGCACAGAGATTGATTTTAGGGGTCCTATTAGCCCAAATGAATATACATTATTATCCATAGGAACTGATCCATGGGTAATATTTTCTTTAGATTGACTTATCTGTAGCAGACTTTACACTAATACATTAAGAGCGGGTGTGCTTATAACAGAAGTCAAATTCCATAGCTGCACAGACATAAGAAACGTAAAACAGTAGGACACCTATATTTAATTTTATTTTTGCAAAATCAAAGTATAAGCAATAGAGCCAAGAAGCACAAACATCATTTGAGGAATGCAGCTAGCTCTGTTGACTTTAAATAAGCAAATCAAGGAAAGGTGAGGTGGATAAATGCAACTGACTGGATAAAGTAGAGAATAATAGACTCCCTTTTCTTAACAGTCAACATTTATTGATGTTTTCAACTGTTATATATTTACCTGAAAATAAGTTATTTGATAGATGAAAATGTGCTGGCCTGTGTCCCGAAAAATTGTATTTCAAGAAGGATATGCAACCACAATTTGGAAAAAGATTATTGTGTATTGTCCTGAGCCATGCCCTTGAAATACAAATTAGCTGTAGGTTTGTGGTTAGAATTCTGAAAATGTATGCTAGTGTTGAAAAACATAACAAGCACATGAGTTGCTTCGACTCGGGTCTAAATGTACACAGCTGCTATGAATTCATCTTTTGACTAGATTTCCATGTGGCTTAACGAGTTTTGTACAAAAAATAAACACATACTGATTGGCCAACGCTCCCTCTTTGGAAACGTGAATTCATGAGACAGTGAGTGAGATGTGTGGCATAGAACGCCATGGTGTGCCTTTACTAAAGTGCACTGCTCTTAGTTCATGAGTGTGGTAGCTATTAGCTTGCTGGCATTATGGTTAGTTAGTCCTAATTCACTTGTTAACTTCATTACTTGCTATGGGGTGGGGTTGGAGGGTTAAGGTATGAAATAACTGCACATTGCAGTTAGAGCATGTACAGTAACTTAGCACGTGCTGGCTGTTGTGGTTTCTGCTGCCAGTGTGCTTACCACATGGTGGTACAGTACTTTCCTGTGCAACAAGTGTATGGGAACAGGCTGGGAATGTCGCTTACTGCACAGACTTTGTACTTAGCAGAGATCATTTTATAAAGCCATTTCCACAGGTGTGTGACTGCATACACACATAAGTGGCCTCTTATAAAATAGTGATCAGCAAAAAGTACATGCATTGTCATCAAGGTATGCTCTTTTCTAGTAGGTGTGCAACACGGGTAGAATTTGGGCAGAAGATGGGAGGGGCACACGAGTAAATGTGTAGATTATAAAATACTATAATTGGAGGGTCATTTTGGAAGCCTTATTCATATGCTTTGGACGTCTGGAAACGGGCATAGAGAATTCCAAAGCACAGAGATGTCTCCAGAGCCATTTTAGAAGCCGGGTCTGTGAACACCCCCCTAGTGAGAGGACATGCGAGTCTGAACAGACGCATGGTGGAGGCGTGGCCAGAGCATTCACAGGAACCTGGATGTTCCTGCCTGATCTCAGAAACATCCTGTACATCCAGTCATGTCTAGGTTTTTAGGCCTGTTCCAGCCACCTGAAAAGTGCTCATTTTGGCTGAGAAACATCCAGAAAGTTTAGAGAAGATAGTACTCCATCATCCCCAGTACTCTGCACACTTTCAGTGGTAGCAGCAGTGAAATTTGAATCTTGGCTTCCAAGGCCACTACTCTAACCATTAAGCTATTCTTAGATCTCCAGATCCTGAAATACTATTCTGGGAATGTCTATATAGATGCCTCCCACAGACGTCCATATATGGCATGTCCATGTCTATGAAATTGTCTCTGCACTTGGACATGCCTGCTTTTTTTTTTTTTTATGTTCTGACTTAGACATCCCAGATTGCATTTGGGCGTCGTCCTTAAAATCCCCACCTCTATCTTGCAAAATATAGATGCAGATATTTTCACCAACTCTATGGCTGATATAAATGGCCATGTCTGCAATGTATGCATACGCTCTGTCATTTACTCTAATCTTTTATAAAGACCAGTAGGTGATGACTTCCGAAAATGTTTTTTAAAGTAGCTTAAATATAGACACCTTAATACGTGCTATAACTGGGTGGCCCCTTATAAAACTGCCCTCCATGTGCAGTAATTCGAACATGTACTATGCAACAAATGCAAAATCTTACTGCACTAAAATAAAAAAAGACCCTAGGTAAACTGTAATGTTTTCTTTTACAAATCTTTTCACACAGAGAAAAAACTAGGAGAAAAACTTTAGAACATTGTCCTCAAAATATTGAACGCTTCAAATATATAAGAAAGAAATGTTCTATTAAAACCTTTTTGTTTTTCTAACATCCATGACGTGTCTGCCATTTTCTTCTTTTTGTAGATGACCACATACTTGTTCCGTAAGGCCTGTTTTGGAATGGAATCAATGTGTACCTCTGTCTGCCCTGTTCCCATGTCACTCAAACCTCCAGATCCATCACTAACTTTTTATGTTTACCTTCTTATCATTTTCTATCCTCATCTTGAAAGCAGCTGTAAGAGCAAAAGTTCTCTGTTTGATTTGATTTGTTACGCTCAATTAGAGCAGTTTATTACTTTTGTTTGGCTTCAGAAATAAGATTACTAGATGAGATTGTTTGTTTGCTCCTTGAGCATCTGGGTATGAATTGCAAATCTAGTCCTGAGCTTGCATCATTCATTTTTCCATGTTTGGATTCATAAGAGAAACTAAAGTGTGCACACACACATCTATCCTATCTAATGCACACCAATGAGAAGATATTAAGGGGCTAAACAATTATCAGTAATTAAAACTGCCTGTGTAGATACAGACTCCATGGTTATTTATACCCATGAGCTGTCCATCAGTGATCAAAGCAAAGGGTTTTGCTTTGATTACTCCAAGAAAACCTCCTGCAGAGATTGTTCTGGCTTTCTCTAAGCAGGATTCTTCCGTCTCAAAAGAAGGCACACAATTTTGATTGTAGAAACTATGTGCATGTGGTGTTCAGTCTCTGTCCCCTCCCTGATCTAGGTACCACATCTGTATTCCACAGGTAAATGAACACACCTCTTTGAAAAGTATACATCAGACTAGACAGGAAATATTGAAAGAGCCAGTTTCTGAGTAAAACCTTTACCCATGGAATGCCTTTGATTATTATCTTGGATGGGTACAATTTTATAACCGAATAGATGTGTAAATAGTATGTGCATAGTTTTGCCTCCTGAGGGTACATATGAATTTCCAGAACTAAAGAATCTGCATGAATCTGTTTCGAAAATTACCCCAGAGAATTTGTGGCCATTCTTATAGTTGCTTTTTATTATGCACAAATTTTCAGTTTTCCAGAATTGTGCATTTGGAATGTAAAACCCCTGTGACATGGTACAGTAAAAGATGTCATGCTCTGTGCCTGTTAAAGAGCAGGATATACAATCATCCTATCTGATGATATTAAAATGGCCAAACAGGTAGATAAGGTGATAACAATATCCAGAAAAATGATGGAGCACCTAGAAAATGGAATACCCAGCAGAAAAACAGGACGTGATAGTGCATCTGTGTAAGTTTCTGCTGAGATCTCCTTCGGAATACCTTGTGCAATTCTGCGTATCACAGCTTTAAAAAGATGGAGTCATTTCAGAGGGTGACTATAAAGAGTGTGGAATACTGGATTTGGTGTAGCAAGGGCAAAGCACAAGTGGAAGTAATCAAGCACCTATGATCAACTGAGCTGGCTGCTCAGTTTAAGGGAGCTCCAGCCAACTAAGCAAAAACCATGGGTTTAGGAGTAAAACTCCGAGATGGAGAATGTTGGAGACTTAGTTGTCAAAACCCATAATTGGATAGGAACTCAAATACTGTTCTTTATTTATGGATACAGAACTGCCAGTATTTGGGGCAGATACGGGGGGGGGGGGGGAAGAGGGGGAGAATGGAGGGGCCATTTTAGAAGGGTTAAATGTAACTTGGCCTCGCCAGTGATGTAAAAAAACAACAACTTACAAGTCATGGGCAGCACGAATTGCCATTTTGGAAAGAAGACAACATAGATGTGCATGCTGCGGACATGTCCATTTGTTGACATTTACAACGGGGGCATTTCAGGGTGCTGTGAGGGTGTGCCTTAAAGGTGCTCTGTCCAGAATGTATTCATGAAGTGCCCAGATATGTGCAGGGTTTGCCTGTGGTGATAGGCAGAGATTGGCGTTTGAACCCCTTGCCTGACTGCCATCTGTTTGCACCTACATGTCCAGCCAGCAGCCCTCCCTGTGCTTGTCCTATCAGTTGTTTGACCGCTTCCCAAATCTTCCCAGATTCCATCTCATCTGTTCCAAGCGTCAATGTACTAGATCCACTTCTTGCTGTACCTGTTATCTCCATGACCAGGTGTTCTATGAGCTGTGTCTGAAGCCCCATAGGATTGTGGGTCTGTGTGGCTCCTTATGTTCTGTGATTGTGCCATGCTGTGAGACTGTCATTTGTGTCTGTGTGTACCTCCCTGCCAAGTGCATATACTGTCCAGTTAGCCCATGTGTGGGTACATATGTCACTGTCTGCAGGTGCCTGGTGTGTGTATGTCTGCAAGTGAGCGATTGGGTGTGTGAGAAAATCACTGGGTGGTGAGGTGCACAAGGGTGCTGGTGGCAGGAGTTGCTGGCATGAAGGAAGTGAATACTTTCTGGCAATGTTGTACAGGGCCCATAGGGAGGGCATGAGAGCAGCAAGGAGGCATCCTTATCACAGGGTCTGTAGGCACAGAACCCTAAATGGACCTAACTGATGAGCAGTGCCTCACCAGGTTCTGCTTTTATAAAGCAGCCGTCTACTAGCTGTGCCAGAAGCTGGAACCACTCTTCAGCTCAACCACACAAAGGGCCAGCCCATACTTGGCAGTTTCCAGTCTGTTTTGGCAGCCACTGCAGGTCTCGGCCAGTCTGCAATATCACAATGCATCTTTCAGTTCCTGAAGGCTGCCTTAAGCCACACATCCATCTATGCAGCCTTCCAACAACAGTGCAGCACAGGCAATAAACAATGCTACAATTTCATGAGGTGCCAGGATTTCCATTAGTGCTGTGGTTGATAGATTGCACACATGTGGCTCTCAGAGCCCCACAAGGGAGGGGGCCCACCTGCTGGAATAGGAAGGCATTCCTCTCCCTCAACATGCAAGTAGTGTGCAATGCACTGGGTGAAATAAAAGATGTATTTTCCAGATTCCCAGGGTTATATCATGATGCATACATCCTTACCCACTAAGGAATCTATGAAAAATATGAGAATGTGGCTATATCCGATGGATGGTTGCTAGGTAAATTGTCTCTTGGGACCCCTCCCCCCTTCCCTCCTAGTTACTTTGGGGTGTAATGATGCACCTCAACCTAGTCATGACAGTTATAACTGCTCTAGAACAGATTCATAAGGAGCACATGTAAGTTTATTTATGCACATAAATTTAGGTCCCGTCCTTGTACTCGTCCACTTCAAAAGTATGTGCCTTTGGCCTGACACACATAGTGGAGTGGAGGAGTGGCCTAGTGGTTGGGGCAAGGTACTTCAGACCGGAAGGTTGGGAGTTCAAATCCTACTAGAGGACAGCAAACTTGGGCCGGAAGGACTGTGGTTTCTAGTCCCACAGGTGCTCCTTGTGGTCTTGGGCAAGCCACTTAACCCTCCATAGCCCATGTTCCCTGTAAAATAGTTATCTCCAAGTTATAATGCCCTGTTCAATGTAATTTCAGTTTGTTCAATGTAAACTGCACTGATGCAAAATAGCACAGTATATAAGAGAATATAAATAAATAAATAACAGCTACCATCTAAAGTACACACAAGTCATGGAAAATATATGATTTGTGTGTGTGGATGGTGCATAACTATGCAGCTCGTTATAACATTACCTCCATAAGGCAGAAATTTGGATGACTGTAAGAATGGGATATGCTCATATATGTACTATATAACATACTGGCTCATTTTAGCCAAGTATTCTAAAGACAGTCAGAGCTAAATAGCTTTAGAGGACCTGCTTTCGATACCCACCAAGATTCAGATAAAATTCTTTGTTGATGCTGCATTACTCCTGTCCTGGTGCCTTGGGGGTGGGGGGAGGGGAGGGGAGAGATGGGAGGAGGGCAGTTTGCCATTGTTTCCTCATTTATTAATTTCACATATTATAATCTTTTGTTCCAGAAGCTGTATTTGGGGCTGGTCAATAGTAGTTTCTTTGTAACAGGTTAACATTGGAGCTCAGCATAAATGTTCTACAATCTTCCTTTCAAGGTTGGGGCTCTTAATATTTTCATGTAATGTTTCGGGCAGTGTGACAGAATGCCATCTTGCCATCTAATTTCCCCAGAGAAACCTGTCTATGGAGACACTCAGAAACTCTTTATACACCCTTTAATGGGCTTATTTCTGCACAGAACTCTGATCCTAGCCTGTTAGTGCTTCTTTACCCAGCAGTCGGATATTTACACCAATGTAGTGATCACCTTAGTTCTCTCTGGGGATTTACATCCTTCCTGCCAATGTTGGTGCTGCTTTACTCTCTCAGTGGCTTTAAGCCTTACACTTTGCCTATCTTTTGGTGCCGTGAGGTCTTCATTTATTTAACATCTTTTTTATACTGTCTTTCTACCAGTCAAGACAGTTTCCAGAGAACTCCGCACAGTAACGTCTTAATGCCTTTGAGTTCTGAGGCCTCTGTGGCAGATGCCTGTCAGCAAATCATCAGAAAATGGAGAGAAAACCTCATGGAGAGCAATATTGCTTGCTCCTTTGACTTGTATGGGAACATATAAAACAACTGAAACATAATTAAAAAGAAAAAAGAAATGAACCTTGCGCATCCTTACGTTCTTATCCCCTGGCAAACACCATACACAGGCAGCCGCACAGAAAGCTTGTGACTAAGTTGATACCATTTCCGATTTACAGCATGGATTGGAGTATGTTTTTACTGGGGAGGCCTGAAAAGCTGTCTGTATGGTTTTAGCAGCATAACTAGTAAAGAAAGGTGTTTCTGTTCAGGCAATAGCTTAAATGTAGTACTTTAGCATTTTCTTATATTCCTGTTTCAAGATTCAGTGACTTGGCAGAGATAATCATTGAAGTACATCAAACATCATCTTTTCATTTTCTTCTGTCTGGATGGTAAGCCTCATTTTAATGTAAGGCAAGATGCCAAGCTATCGGATTTTGTTTCTCTCTCCTGAATATACATTCCTAATAGAATAGCGATCTCATATTTGTTTCTTTGGAGCTGCCATTGGGTCTGGTATCGAATAATTCTATTAATAGAAATAAGATCATTTGTTTCCTTTTGTCAGAGTGAAATATCTTACAATAGTACTGGAACAAAGTGTCACATATCTAATGATATTGATCTTTTTTTGTGTATTAGCTTTGATTCAATAACGTAGAGATAATTATGAGATAATGAATATCTAGGTGTGCTAAAATTGTTTGTGTGTTCTATTGGTATGTTTACTGATACGTCTACTGTGGGCTTTTTGTTTTTCTTTGTATTTTTCGTTAATAAAGATTATGCAAAAAAAATAAAAGAAGAACAGCCTAGCTGTGTCAAACTATGTAGAGCAGAGATGTCACAAGTACTGGAGGGTGACAAACCGGACTGGCTTTCAGGATGCCCCTAATGAATATGCATGAGATTGGAATATGCATGAGATTTGTATGCACTGTCCCCATTCTATGCAAATATATTTCATGCATATTCATTAGGGATGTCCTGAAAACCAGACTGCGTTGTAGCCTTCCAGTACTGGAGTTTGACACCCCTAATGTAGAAGTTAGGCTTTCCTTTGAATGACATCAAACCTTTCCACCCTTCAAGTTGGCTAGTGGTTCAGTAGGATACAGAAAGGGACAAAGCTTGTACCTTTTGAAAAAAAATATATGGGGGTAAATCTGAGTTCTAGAATGTCACACTTTTTAATTTTACTAAGCAAATTATATGATGGTCACTTATGTCAGAGCTTAATCTTAATTATTCAAAGAAATACTCTGCAATGTACTTGAAAAACATGATATATATCCTCATTTGACTCTCAATATTGCAGATACTTTACTAACGCGTTTAAATGTAAGTTGCCTCAAGGTCTCAGAAACATAAGGCGTCCATTGACTACTTAAAAACCGTCTAATGGACAAATGCCTCTATCACATCAATGACCTTGTTTAAGAGGCAACCACTTTCAGACTGTTCAAAAACTGTTTTAACTGTATAAGGTTAGCTTTCATTAATTCTCCAAAGCTGTTTGCGTCCCTTAGGGTTAGAGATCTTAAAGATAAACCAGTGCTTAGCTTTTGGTCAACCTCCCTCCTCAGGGGATTTTTCTTAGCACTGTAATTTAACGATTTCATTATGTACATGCCTCTCATTAATTATTTTTAACGGATACTAAGACATTTAGGAACTTACGAACCTCTAATGCGACTGGTAGCGACTCACAAAACCATTCCTTGTGCGGGCTCATCAGCTTTTTGTGGACGCTGCGCATGCGAGTTTTAAATAGAGTTATGTGAGTGACTATCACCTGAAGTGGTCATATGACCTAAAAGCATACTTCCCATTCTATCCTGGCATTCAGTCCTTCAGGGGATACCGATCGTAACTTATGTATCCAACGTTGTTCAAAATACAATAAAGTTTGCTCTAATGATTTTCCTCGTTGTGCTGTTCATATTTGATCAATGCAAAAACATCGCAACTCTTCATAAGAATGGTGTAATTGCAGACAATGTTCGACAATGGGCGCTTCCCGTCTTTGACATTTTAGTTTACTTTTGTGCTCATTCATCCGGATTTTAAATGTCCTAATCGTTTTCCCAACGTATAGTAAATTACAGGGACACCATATGAGACCTATAGTCTCCACTAGGGGCTCAGTGTTAGAGCCTCTTTCATTATTTCTTGATTCATTTTTACATCCATTGATGACCTCGATTCCTTCATTTATTAAGGATACCACTCATTTTTTACAAATTTTATTAGAACAAACTAAACCGGCATTGTCACCTGCCATCATTTTGGTAACTTTAGATGTGATTTCATTGTATACAGTTATTCCTCAAGTACGAGCACACGCTAGAGTTATGGACGCCCTCCAGAACAGGGGGGGATCTCTCTGACATACAGTTACATTTTTTATCTGAGTTAACCACTTTAACACTACACAATAATTTTTTCATTTTTGAGGAAACTATTTTTCATCAATTGACAGGAGTTGCAATGGGGGCTACGTGCGCCCCTTCTATGGCTAACTTATCTATGCAATGGTTTGACAAGGCTTGGGTGGATACTTCTCCTTATACAAATTGTGTGAAATTATGGCGAAGATACATCGATGACGTCTTTGTCCTATGGCAAGGGACGATAGAGGAATTACAAGAGTATTTCAAGTGGATAAATGATAGGGATAGTAACATCAAATTTACTCTTAATTATCATTCAGAACAGATCACATTCTTAGATGTGTCAGTCTGGAAAACCATAAAGGGCTGGCAAACTTCTATTTATAGAAAATCTACAGACAGAAACACATTTTTGCACTATGGAAGCGCCCATCCTGTACAATTACGTGATAGCCTACCTTTATCTCAATTCATCCGATATCGCCGGAACTGCACCGATTTACAAGAGTTCAAGGTACAATCTAAGAAACTGAAACAGAATTTTTATCAATGGGGTTATCCCATTTCAGTGGTCAACAAAGCCTATAAGAGAGCACTGTTTATGAACAGGGATTTACTATTACACTCCCCGAAAAAACCTCTACAGGCGAGTCAGAACTCACAAGTTAATTTAATTACTGCGTTTTCTCCATTTAGCAATCATTTAAAACACAGTATAAAGCGGCATACTAATGTACTTCAAAGTATTCCAGGTCTTGAAAATTACACCGTGTGTTGCGTTTGGCAAAGACAAAGAAATTTGAAAGAGATATTGAGCCCGGCTGTTTTAAAACCACTATCACCTGCAGTTATATCATCGCAAACGGGCCATACAAAATGCGGCGCATGCAATATTTGCTCAATTACCCAGGAACTACAAGAATTTTGCTATGATGATAACAAATATAGGTTGAAATGCCAAACCACTTCTATGTCTACACAAGTGATTTACTGCATACGGTGTCCCTGTAATTTACTATACGTCGGGAAAACGATTAGGACATTTAAAATCCGGATGAATGAGCACAAAAGTAAACTGAAATTTCAAAGACAGGAAGCGCCCATTGTCGAACATTGTCTGCAATTACACCATTGTTATGAAGAGTTGCGATGTTTTTGCATTGATCAAATATGAACAGCACAACGAGGAAAATCATTAGAGCAAACTTTATTGTATTTTGAACAACGTTGGATACATAAGTTACGATCGGTATCCCCTGAAGGACTGAATGCCAGGATAGAATGGGAAGTATGCTTTTAGGTCATTTGACCACTTCAGGTGATAGTCACTCAGATAACTCTATTTAAAACTCGCATGCGCAACGTCCACAAAAAGCTGATGAGCCCGCACAAGGAATGGTTTTGTGAATCGCTACTAGTCGCATTAGAGGTTCGTAAGTTCCTAAATGTCTTAGCACTGTAATTTAACGAGTTCATTATGTACATGCCTCTCATTAATTATTTTTAATGGATACTAAGAAAAATCCCCTGAGGAGGGAGGTTGATAAAAAGCTAAGCACTGGTTTATCTTTAAGATCTCTAACCCTAAGGGACGCGAATAGCTTTGGAGAAATAATGAAAGCTAACTTTATACAGTTAAAACAGTTTTTGAACAGTCTGAAAGTGGTTGCCTCTTAAACAAGATCGTTGATGTGATTGAGGCATTTGTCCATTAGACGGTTTTTAAGTGGTCAATGGACGCCTTATGTTTCTGAAACCTTGAGGCAACTTACATTTAAACGCGTTAGTAAAGTATCTGCAATATTGAGAGTCAAATGAGGATATATATCATGCTTTTCAAGTACATTGCAGAGTATTTGTTTGAATAATTAACACTTTTTAATTTTACTCATGCATATTGGGCCTGTAAACCATGTAAAAGCCGCGACCTCTCCCCTACACACCCCAATACTAACTGCTTAGCATTGGGATGTCTCATGGGTGGTGACAGAGGCTAACCAGGTAGTGGCAATATTGCACTGCTATCCAGTTAGCTTCTATGGGTAAAAGATAGGTGCTGCAAAAGCTGGCCTATCTTTTATCTGTAGAAGCTAACTGTGTAGTGGTGCAATATCACCGCTACCTGGTTGCCTCTGTGGCTTCTGGGCATGTGTGGCAACCTCGGATATTTAAGGCCGGGGCCGCATATGACCCCAGCATTGAATATCCGGGGTTGGAGGACGGCGGCGATGGCTAGGCGCTGTACTCGCACCTAGCCATCCTAACTCAGTATTTGATGGCAGCAGGGATTTGAAATAAAAATATTAGTTCTATTCAAAATAAAGGAAGAGTTGAACATCATGTGAAATATACTGTGTATGCGCAGTTTTGTCTTAGCATTGGGAATATTTGTTTCCTGTAGTATATAGAAGTTGTGAGGGAGGCCCTCAAATATTACCACTCAATTCTTTAGCACCTTCATTACTATCTTTTTTGCAACCTCTATGTCTACAATCAAATATTCAATTTTTGTCAAAAAGAAAATCTAAATCACAGGCAATAGGATATGATTATACATGCAGCAAAATATATAAATATATCCCAACACAGCTTCTCTTAATTTTGAAATTTTGGCGAATGCTCTGTAATTTAATTCAAAAAATGTTTTCAAGAAGGAAAAGACTTTGACAGATGTGCTGAGGAAGGTGGACATTTAGGACAGCATTTCATTTTGCCTAAATTTATCTGGATAGAGGACTGAATATTGCTGTTATCTGGATAATTTCCAGGAATACCCCCCCCCCCCCTCACTTATGCTCTGCTCCTGCATCACACAGATAGTGTTGAGGCAGTCTGGAAAGATTTGCTACGGCACTATCAATATAGTGCCACTAAAAATTCATGGCTAGAACAAATAGCTGAATAACAGCTGCCCATACTTTTGCTTTTAAATATCACTCCAATTAAATTAGGATAACTGGAGACCCTTGCCCATTTCTAGGTCACTCTTTGTCTGAAACTAGTTTTTTTATCAAAAAATGTGGAGAAAGAAAACCCCATAATTCCTCTTGTAAGAGTTCCAAAGATTAATCCCCATGCTCTTAATGGGTTTTGTGGGAAAAGACTGGTAGAAATTTGTATAGGTTTACAGATATTGCCACAGATTCTGAAAGTGTTCAGAACAGATGCCTCAAAGAATTATGTGCGGGGGGGGGGGGGGAGGGGTAAGATGGACGTAGGAAGATTCTGTGGAGCTGCACGCCAGTTGTCGATTTACCTCATTGTGGGGCTTTGCAACACTGTGTCTGATTCTGATGGGGCACAGGAAGTTCAAACAAGCCAGCCTACCCTCAGGCTTAGCTTTTCCATCTGTACTCATGCAGGGTACTCTGGAGGCATGTGGGTTCTCGGCACAAGGAAATGGAGCAGCGTCTTTGGCGGAGCCGCATGAGGGGTCCTCCAGAGCTCTAAGTACATCAGGGATTTTATTGAGTCCCAAACAGCGAGTGGCTTCACTGCAACCCTGAAATGCTAGCTTTGCCGTTAATGTGCTTTCCCCCAGCCTGCTGACGAGTACACCATTGAGGGGAGGCAAAGAGGGTATATCGACAGCAGTTCGACCTAAAGCTGAGTGGGAGGAGGAGCAGCGACGGGGACATCTTTTCCAGTAGAGGAGTCTCTGTAGGCAGCTTGCGGGTTGGTGATGCCTCCAGGGCTCGGTGGACTGTTAAGACCTGCTTTGATTACTTTAGACTTGCTACGGGACACCATGGCAGCTTTGCAGTTCTCTTTCATCTGTTGTGAGTTTTGTGAATGTGGAACTTTCTCAAGTTAAAACTGCTATGGTGGAAACATCCAAAGTACAAAGTGAGCAAGGTGGGAAGACCGACCAGCTTGAGGGACAACTGGGACTTCGGGATGTGAATGCTGCTCAAATTTAGGACAGTTTGCTGCTATCTAAAGACAGAATATTTGGAAAATGAAGTCCGGAAGAACCATGTAAGACTTGAATTTTCCTAGATCTCCTTTTCTGTCTCCCCTGGAGATGGTGAGGAGATACTTCTGAGAGGCATTAAAAATCTCTCAGGAAGATCTTCGTCCCCTAACCCAGGTACAGTATTTGCCCCTGGACCCGGGCTCTTGGGTGCATGGTTCCGATGGGGCCCAACAGGGGGCGGGGGACCTTACAGGGTTCTTAGAGAGCTCCCTAGACATGGTGACTGAGTGGCAAACTTTACTAGGCACCTTTTCTTTGGAATCAGATAGGAATTTGATTCTTAGATTGTATTTCAAATATTCAGTGAGAGTTAATGGGGAAGGAATTCCTGGGCCTTCAGCCCAGAGTCCTCACCCTGGGGGCTACTTTTGTGTTAAAATTTCCTTGCAAGTATTGTGTGTCATATAAAGACAAGGCATATTTGTTTTTTGACCACAAGCAGGTCCTTGAGTTTTTGATTGCAAGGGAAGATATTTTGAAGTTGTAATGCTGTCCCATTTCGCTGACATATGTCTCCACCTTCCTACTGTATTATTGTTATGCTCCCTCTAATGGGACCCCTTCGGGGTTTCCCATTTAACTTTCTTTCCCTGATACCCACCACCCCATGCTTCCTTATACTGGAGACTAATTAGAGATGTTTCCATTTCTATAGCTGTTCCCCCCCCCCCCCCTTCTTTTGGCAATGATGTATTGCGTATTTCCTTTCATTCATGTTTTATGTTTGGATGTATCATTTGAAAATACCAATAAACAAAGTTTAAAAAAAGAATTATGTGCAAGAGATCTGGAATCCGTTAAGGTATATTTTCATAAGCTCAAGGGACTTACTATTAATATTGCCTAGCTTATCCATTGAACAAGAATTAAGTTACACTAGTAATTAATCAATATAAGATAGGAACTTCAATAATATATCTCTAAATTTGGAAATCCTTTTACACCCCTAAATCTAGGCAATACAATAGTGGTGAGCCACACAATATCTCTTACTGCCCTCATCTGAAGGGTAAACAGTGCATACGTGGTAGGACAAAACTCTTTGGCAGCCTTACAGGTAACAGAAATGCCTGCAAGCCCTGTAGACATTTTTTCTTTTAGCTGTACTCGGTCTCTGTTCTTCGTGAGATCTGGAGCTACAAGCATTCAGAAGATCATTGTCTTCCAATTTTTGTACCCAGTCCAAATAGTCTTCCATTATTACTTTGTAATATTGATTGGAAAATTGGATAAATATAAAAAAACAATAAATAGTCTTCCATTTCCAAAATTTGAATATCAATGCTTTGGTAGTGAAAATCCAGACCCAAAAAGAATCTGCATTGATATTTAATGTCTTTGTATTCCTCAAAAGTTGAGTTAAAGGTCTGAAGCATTTCCTACTCTGAAGAGTATATTGTGATGTCTGCAAAAATGCATGTTGTCTCATCCTGAAACAATATGCTATCCGTATTCTGTATAGAAGTTAAACAATTTCTCTTTGTCTTCAGAATAATGAAAACAAGCAACTTGGGTGGGTTTTCACATGTTGCAGTCAGCATTGAAAAATCCAATGAGCTTCATCTAGGCAAACCTCTTTACCCTTGCACTCCAATACACATTGAAGCAATGGTTCAAGAGAATGTGGAATACAACCTTTCCTGGTTAGCTTTGAGCATGCCCAAGATTTGGATATTATATCTGACAGTTCTCTATATCATCCTGTTTTTCTCTAGTTTCCTTACCTAATACTTCTAATTTTTGAAGCTTGACTTGAAAATGCACAGTGGTCTGAGTAACACTCTCTCATCTGGTGCGTTTTTAATTCCATTTTAAGATCACTAGTTGCTTTAGCGATGTCCAATCTTAAGATCTTGATCTAGTTGATCATCTCTAAAAAGTTGGATGTCGCTAGTGAAGCATCATTCAAATGTGGCATCTCCATGGTCATTTATGAGCCCTGGTTGCTAGCCATAATACTCGGAGTTGTATGCATGCAGATCCATAGAGAATCTGATCAGCTTAGCAAGCATCTCCGAGTATTTGGGTTTTGCTTTCTAAGGTAACAGTCCAAGTACAAAGCAAGACACTGGAGGCAATGTTATAAAACCATTTTCACATATATGTGACTTCCTACATGCATAAATGGCCTCTTATAAAATACCGACCAGAATAAAAGTACACACATTGGTATGACCATGCATACGTTGCTAGTAGGTGTAGCCATGTTGGTGGTCTGGGTGGAGCATGGGCCAAGTTCATGAGTATATGTTGATTATGAAATACCTTAATCTATGTGCATATCTGTCCACCCAGCCCCTTGCATTCTTTGTTCATACATTTATATCTGCCCTTGAGCAGTAATAAATGTCCACACCTACATTTAAGGTGCAATTTCTGCTGCTTACGCTAATTTTTATAAAGACATCTAGGCATTTTTATAAAGACATCTAGGCCTCCTGATAAAACTGCCCTCTGCCCTCTGTGTCCCATTCGGCACTGACAGCTGGTGCAGTAACTTTCACTATGTACTAAAAAACGGTGTATTCTGAGGGATAAAGGAAACTCTTAAAATATCAGTTATATGATTGGAAGACAGTAAGGAGGCTGGACTGCTTACTGGTGTGTACTATCTGACCTCCTGTGTCACTACTCCATACTAGTTCTCATCTTTCAACAGTTTACTGCATTGAGTATCAGTGGTGCAATCCTTCAGTTAAAGTGTAAAATCAGGAAAACTTGCTGCATCCCACCTCCAAGATTAAGCGCGATTGAGCATTAAAAATAGAGCTGGCCAGGATATTCTGACTCAACAAGCCACTTGAATCTTCTCAGGCCCATTACTTACAGGGCACTCTTTTGACCCGTGTCTGCTCCCATAGCTTTAAGCCCTCATACAGTACAGGTCTGTATAAAATAAAGCTTCCATATCAGGCCTTCTGAATCACTAGTCTTCACCATAAGACTGCAACCAGCCATCTAGCCATTTTATGTACTATCGCTGCAGCTTAAACTGCCTTGCTGCTCCTCCCATACACCACTCTGTAGGGCTGGTACCACTGGGGCCTGCTCAGAAACTAAAGCCTGAACCAAGCAGCATGGCTTCCTGTTACAAGAGTGAGCTCTCTTTTTTGCTTTGCAAGCATTAAACCTGCAGATCAAGCAAATCTGTAAGGTTATGTACTATAAAGCAGAGTTATTATTTATGACTACGAGCAAGAGAACTCTGTGCTGAGACCTGCTCTCATCCAGAGACTGTACTGCTAGTCCTAGCACTTACAACAATGTATGAACTTGCATACAAGCACTTTTCTCTCATCATGGACTTTTGTTTGGAGAAGGGCCATCTGACAACTGTTACCTGATTCACTGAAGATGACATACAGGATCTGAGATCAGCCAATAACCATGCTGTGATGAAGTCAGGATGAAGAGTTAATCTCCAGGAACAAGCAGGAATGTAGTCTTCACATATGGGTATCGTCGGAGCCTGCGCGGGAACGCTCCCCAGCGTCCAATTAGAAAGCTTTTGGGAGCATCCCACAGCGCCTGCATGCTGCCTTCCCGCCTTTCCCAACTGCCTCTCTCCAGTTCTTCGTTTTCTGTGAAGCCAGCAGGTCATCGTTCCTGTCACCGCAGAAAATTTTCCTCCTTATCCTTCTTTTTGTGGTCGCATCTGCCTTCCTCGACGCTATACCAGTACCACCGGTTCTTCGTTCTTTAAAAAAAAAAAGATATACATAGTACTTTTTTCCAATTTTTTCCAGATGCATGTGCCATTTTGGGCCTTAGGCCCAAAATTTCCTCCACTATGGAAAAACCCACTTCGGGTTTCAAGAAGTGCACCAAGTGTGATGGTACCATCTCCGTCACCGACACCCATGAGTGGTGTCTTAAATGTTTAGGTCCTGAACACTCCATCATGGAATGTATGGCCTGTGCCATGATGTCCAAGAGGGGTCGACAGAACCGAGCTGCCAAGCTCAGTACCCTGTTTCCCTCTGATGCAGCTTTGGTAGCAACGACGTCTTCCAGGGCTTCGTCTTCCTCCTGTGGATCTCAGGTAACTAAACATAAGTCTGGCTGGTCCTCAAAGGGTAGATCTCCTTCCAAGCATCGAGATGCCTCTGGCGTTGCCCTTGAGGATTCTGCACCGGCAAAATTGCCCCGGCGGGAGACTTCGGCTTCCAAAGCATTATCGGGGTTCCAGGACGTTCTCGAGGCCTCGACCTCGGCAGAACTACTGGTGCCATGCTCTGGGGTACCGGTGGTTTTCTTCGGTACTGACACCCAGGCATCGGCAGCATCGATAGACCAGAGGTTCCTGGCTATTGAACGCAGTCGGCGGCTCTCCTTGCAGCATCAACACCCTCGGAACCGCGTCAGACAGTTCAACCGGTATCGGTACCAGTACCGACAGCATCGGCATCGACATTGGTGTCTGCATTGCCGGCACCCAGTCATCCTATGCCTTCTGGTACTGATACACCGGTACCGATTCCCCCCGGTACCGACTTTGGTTGGTATGGGTATCGGGCTCTACAAGAGCATCCGGACAGAAGGTACTTTGAGTCCTCGGAGGAATCTGAGGATTCTGACAGTTCTGTCGGTACCGGAATACTTCTCCCAGAGGAGCCTTCCTCCCCTAAACGCAGGATATCTCCTCCAGAGGATATCTCCTTTCAGGACTTCATCAAGGAGGTGGCTCGAGGTCTGTCCATTACTGTGGCTCCTGAAACAGAGCCCAGAGCAAAGGAGTTGGAAATTTTACAATATCCCAAAGCTCCTAAGGAGGCAGCTACTTTGTCTATCTATGAGATTTTACATGATCTAATGGTGAGAATGTGGGAGACACCTCTTACCACCTCTCCTCACTCCCGTAGACTGGATACTATGTATCGAGTGCCTCCATGTCCTGGTTTCCAGAAAACTCACCTTCCCCACCACTATATTGTAGTGGAATCAGCTATGAGAAGGATCAGTAGTGCAAAGAGGCATGCCTCTAATCCTCCAGGACGTGAGTGTCGAACTTTGGATGCCTTTGGACGTCGTACCTTCCAGGCTTCCATGCTTTCTGCTAGGATCAGTTCCTATATTTTATATATGGGAATGTTCCTTAAGGAAGTCACAGGTGATTTAGAGGTTTTGAGCCCTCTTCTTCCTGAGGATAAGAGGCAAGACTTTCTCACACTGGTTAAACATGCCCAGGATGTCTCTAAGTTTGTCAACCGTGCAACCTTTGACTGTTTTGAGTGCATAAGCAGAACCTCTGCCATTGCCATAGGTGCACATAGAATTGCCTGGCTCCAGGCATCCGATTTGGAGCTCTGGGTACAGGACAAACTGTGCAATATTCCTTGTACAGGTGAGAATCTGTTTGGCAAGGATTGGCAAGAGAAAGCCAATGAGTTGGATGCTGACAACTCCACCTTGGATAGATTATCCAAGGCCACAGTTGATCCTGCAAGAAAGAAATCTTTCAAGAAACCATTCTTCTCCAAAAAGAAGAGGTTTTATCCTCCTTATTCCCAGCAGGGACGTTCTGCAGATCAGCATATCCGGAAGAGTCAGCAACCACCTAAACAAAGTAAAGCAAAGACTGCTAAGCCTCAACCGTCTCAGCAGTCTCAGCCTCCACAAGGCCTTTGACTTCCATCTAGAGAACTTAGCCTTCCTGGCTCTCAATGGACCAGAGCCTTCCACTATTCCAGGAAGGTTGTGTCACTTTGCCCCCAGATGGGGGCAGATAACAGCAGAACAGTGGACTCTCTCCATTATAAAAGAGGGGTACAAGCTTCACTTTCTTTGCATGCCCCCTCCCACAATGGTAAGGCAGTTCAATTCTCAGAACTCTCTCATCAACCTGTTAGATCAAGAGGTCACTATGCTTCTTGTCCAAGGGGCAATAGAAGAGGTACCCATACCTCAACAAGGTACAGGGTTTTACTCCCCCTATTTCCTTATCCCAAAGAAAACAGGGGGACACAGACCTATTTTAGACCTCAGAGAATTGAACAAATTCGTTCAAAGAGAAGTCAAGATGATTTCTCTGGGAACTCTGCTGCCATACCTTCAGAGTCAGGATTGGCTTTGTTCTCTAGATCTCAAGGATGTGTACACTCATGTTCTCATCCATCCAACTCACAGAAAGTTCCTTCGGTTCCTTTTTCAAAGAAAGCACTACCAATACAGGGTGCTTCCTTTTGGCCTGGCCTCAGCACCAAGGGTGTTTACGAAATGCGTGGCTGTGGTAGCAGCATTTCTTCGTACTCTAGGAATATTCGTCTTCCCCTACTTAGACGACTGGCTCATTCGAGCCTCATCAGAGTCAGAGGCCAGGATTTCTCTATCTTGCACAATGCGTATCCTTCAGTATTTGGGTCTGGTCATCAACATTCCAAAATCCAACCTAACTCCCACTCATTCTCTAGAGTTCATAGGAGCTTTGTTGGATACCAGAAAGGCAAGGGCCTATCTTCCTCAGAACCGTTGCCTTCGCATCGTGCATTGAGCTTCTCAAGCAGTGCTAAAGTCCCATCTCACTGCTCGAGAAAAGTTACAACTGCTAGGCCACATGGCATCCACCGTGCATGTGGTTCCTTATGCTCGCCTCCTTATGAGAGCAGCCCAGTGGACTTTATCCACTCAATGGACCCAGGCATCAGGGTGCCCGTCAGACAAAACAGCAAACACAAATCACCTTATTTTGTCCCTCCAATGGTGGCAGTCCACTCGAAACCTGTTGGTGGGGTCCCCATTTCAACAAGCTTTACCCCAGTCAACTCTCACAACAGATGCTTCACCAATGGGTTGGGGAGCTCATCTGCAAGACCTCTCCACCCAAGGCACCTGGACTCCACAGGAGACTCATCTACATATCATTCTCTTAGAGCTCAATCAAGTAGCCATGTTCTACGTGAAGAAGCAGGGGGGAACAGGCTCTCTGTCGTTTTGCAACAAAGCTTTGCGACTATGGGCCCTCGCCAGAGAGCATCGGATTCATCTCCTGGCAGTGTATCTTCCAGGCATACAAAACTCTTGGGCAGACAGACTCAGTCGAGTTCTGCTTCCACATTTATTTATTTATTTATTTATTTATTTAACAATTTTTTATATACCGTCCTTATACAAATCAGGACGGTTTACATAGAACATTTTATAGCAGTATGTTTCAACTGTTTACATAGAACAATGAACAGGGATAAATATGTGTGTCAGAAAATAGAAACAAAACGTGGAACTATTTACACAGAATAACTATGTACATGGTATATACAGGATAAGAGATACTACATGGTTTTATGATCAACATTGAGATAGCATGGGTAAGAGGAGGGGGAAGCAGGGGGCTAGGAATTAAGGTGGTTGGGAGAAGTGCTCCAGGAATAAGTGAGTTTTTAACTTTTTCCGGAACTCGGAGTGGCTGGAGCAGTTTCGCAGGATATGTGGAAGGGTATTCCATAGGGATGGGGCATAGAGAGAGAAGGCCCTGTTACTAGTAAATTGTTTGCTATGTCTCTTGTTTATTGAGATAGTAAGTAGGTGCTTGGTAATGGAGCGACGTGTTCTTGTGTTGTTGGTGGAGGCATGGGGCGAACTCAATGGAGATAATCTTATGTGTAATGGTAAGCACCTTGAATTTAACTCTGTATTGAATAGGGAGCCAGTGGAGATTATAGAGGACAGGTGTGATGTGGGACCGTCTAGGGCTGTTGGATAATAGTCTGGCTATCGTGTTCTGGGCCAGTTGGAGGGGTTGTAAGCAGTGCTTGGGAAGGCCATGGAATACCAAGTTACAATAATCAAGAGAAGGGATTGTGAGGGCCTGGCATACAGCACGAAAGGAGCCAGGGCTTAAGAGAGGTTTGAGGTTCTGTAGAGTGCGTAATTTAGCGTATATTGTGTTAGTGGTCCTCTTAATCTGATCAGTGAAGGAGAGGTTCTGATCAAGGATGATACCAAGATATTTCACTTGTTTTTTTATGGTGAGGGAGATCACCAATAGTAAGGGTTAGAGGTGGGGTGTATGAAGTATTGGAAAATACCTGAAGGACCTCGGTTTTAGATTGATTAACTAGGAGGTTGTGCTGGGAGAGCCATGATTTTAGGCTAGTTAGGCATTCATTTGACTTAGTGAAATTGGGGTTTGTAAGGTTAAATGGGGTGAAGCACATCATGTCATCTGCATAAAGCTGGTATTGGATTCCATAGCTTTGGACCACATGAATGGTCTCTGCAGGCTTACGAGTGACATAACCTGATAGCAGAAAGTATCATCATCTTCCCAAGAAGCTCTCATCTTTAAAGTTTCAGAACAGATCAGTTCTGGCATGATGCCTAATTGTGAAGATGCTGTTTTAACAGCAGACATAAACAGTGAGTCAATGATGATGACTGTCTGTCTTTCATTATTTATATTTTCATGAAAATAAGTGTCTGAAAAATGAATTATCCTATTAGAACCTATATTTTCTGAGACTATAAAAACTTAGAAATTGTGAAACTTCTAGTAACACAGCAAAAATGGCAGATGGACCAGCATGTTCCATCTAATCTGCCCAGTAACATGACTGGTGTTGCAGCTATACCTTCCTCTCCTTGCAGGTTACACTCCCATGCCTTTGTTTAGGGTTCTACCTACCTCTACACGCAGTTCACTGCCCTCTTGTCTTTGCTTAGGGTTATACCTGGTGCTCCATGTATGTTATTCCTAAGTATTTGTTTAGGATTGTACCTGCCCCTCTGTGCAGATTACCTCCCTCTATTTTTTTTAAGTGTAAAAGTTATTTGTTTGCATTAATTCCATCCTTTTGCTCCATGTCTGCCTCATGCCTTTTTGCCACCTTCATCTCCACTGAGGGGAGGACATTCTAGTCATCTACCACCTTTTCCTTGAAAAGTATTTGCTGATGTTGCATTTAAGTTTACCTTCTTTCAACTTCATTTCATGTCCTCTAGTTCTATGGTTTCCTCGTCTTTTTGAAAAAGATTTGTTCATGAATACCTTTCAAGTACTCAAACGTCTGTATCATATCTTCCTGTCTCTACTCTGCTCTAGGGTATACATATGCAGTTTTTCAAGTCTCTTCTGATACATCATGTGTTGGAGGCGCCTTACTATGAACCTCTTCAAGTCTTTTTATATTTTTCCAAGGTATGGCTTCCAAAATTGAACACAACAGACATACCAAGTAGCATGCATTAGGTGTGTGACACACGCATTCATCTCCATTCTCAAGCTCGCACGCTCAGGCCCTCTCTCCCACAAGCCTGTTGCTGTTTGCTTGCAGCCGAATCCCAATGCAGCCGAATCCCAATGCAGCCGTGACTTCTCTCTTGGACTCTTTGTGCATGAAGCTCCAACTCCATTCTTTCAACAGGGGAAGCATGCACCGAAGCAGCACATTGTTTCTTGCCATCACCCTGCCAGCTCTTGGACTTGGTCCCTCAGTGGCAAGAGATGACGTGCTCTTTTGGCACATGCTTTCCCTGTTGACAGAATGGAGTCTGATATACATGCACAAAGAGACTACGAGAGAGAGAAAAGTGACTGCTTTAGGATTTGGGCTATACACACAGCAGTGGGGCCAACTGGAACACCTGGATCAGCACAGAAAAGCAACAGAAGTGTACTTTAAAAAGTAAGCAGGCCTGTCCTTTTAAATTGTATTAAGCATAAAAGGATAACAGATGGTGTAAGTGCAAGGAGTCTAATATTTTTTAAGTTGGTCAGCTGATTTTCTGGATTTTGGTCACCCAGGGCAGCATTCCATGGATCCTTGGGGCAGTCTAGACCTGCTCCTCCTGAACCCGCCTCCATATCTAGCAGCAACTCATGAGCCCCACATCACCTTCTTTGCATGCTGTTTCACAGTCCCCATGGTGAGATCAGTAAGGGCACTGTCTGACTTCACCATCTTGTGCCCTTGTGCTGATTCTGAGGTTGACTGGCTAAAGGCTAACTCTAACCTATGTCACAATTGGAGTGAGTCTTCTGATGGGAGTGGAGGGTCTTAAGGGTGCTTGACAAGAAAAACTGACATTAATGAAAAGGTGATAGAGAAGAAAATGTGCCTCATGGAGGGGGGGGTCCTACATTGGAAAGGGGTTGCTTGATGGGAAGGATGCATGGGGGATAGGGAAGAGAAGGGGATATGCTGATCAGCTTGGTGGGGGAGCATATGGAGGGAAAGGGAAGATGTTGGCCACCCTGAGGGGGGTAGAGAGTGAAAGAGGAGATTGCAGGCCACTTTAGAGGAGGTAACTGAGGTCAAGGGGGGATGCTGAAGGAAAGAATGATTGAGGCCAAAGAGAAAAAGATTACTTGAGGGGAGATGTTTGCGTGCATAAATATATCCTCCTGAAATTGTGCTGGAAAAACCTCACTCATTGGTCTTCAGTCTTACTCACTGATGCTGTAAATCCCCCACTCTTTGGGATGGGCCACTCTTGGCATCTCTGAAACAATGTTTTATGTGATGCCTCTCCAATGACTTTTACAAGAGCATCGTTACTTCCTTTCTTCTGCTGAATGAAGCTAATGCAGTTATCTTGTACGGGAACTGTATTCTGAAGCTTCATGAAGTTTTCTAACTCGAGCACAATGCTGAAAGTTAGTTCCCTGGTCCTGTAAACAAAAAAACATGTACTAATATGGGAAAACATGTGCACACACATGTGCATGGGTCAAAAGCATGCACACTTTGATCTGTGCTTGAAGCAGCTGTATCTATACCATATGATAGGATGTTATTCTGCGCATAGCAATTTTGTGATATTAATGCACAGAATAGCATTTCATCATACACACAGATATTATGTACATGCAACACCAAGGCACCATACACAGTTCATCATTTCGGAGATACTTGCACATAACATCCATGCACAGGATGGAATGCCCATAAATAAAAATAATGCCCAATAACGTTCCATCATATAAGTGTAGAAGAAATGGACACTAATGCTGATCGCAGAACAAGATAGCCTTTAGGCCTCTTCTTACCTTTTACTAAATAATGGCATTGCGCTTGATCTTCGGATGTTTTGCACACTTTTCTGCATCTGTGCTGCTTAGCTAATTGTTTCATTTAATACATTTACTGGACACCTACAGTAACAGCACTTCTAGGCAACATTACATTAAAAAAAAGGTTCACGGGGAGTGGTTACCACTAAGATGGCGGCGTGAGCTTTCTTTGGAGTTGTAGTATGCCTAAACGCAAGGGCAAGCACAAGGCTCCTCCCACGGAGCCTGTTCCTGTTGTTTCCTCAGGTCCTATGGATCGATTTGTACAATTGTCGGAGCAGAAGAAAGGGGAGATTCGAGCGGGCGTTGTGATGCCAGTGGAGGTAGATCTGACGTTAGCTGCCCTGGAGGTGTCTCTCTCCCCGGACGATCGACCGCCTCCTCAGCGTTTGACCGGCCCGGAGACTCTTCTCGCGAGAGGTGATCCAGTTCACCCAGATGGTGGTGGAGCTGTGTTACGGGAGCGGGCCTCGCTTGAAAAGGGAACCGGAGTGGCCCCTCGATATCAGGAGCAGTAGGTGCGATCGGACTGCAGTTAGTGGAGACGGAGGTAACTTTACATCAAGATGAAGAGTCAGCAGTTGGGAGTTCCTCTGTCCAGGTTGATTTACCTGGAGTTCTCCCTTTGAAACGCCCAAAAGTGATCTCTTTGGAATCTATGTGGGAAGCAATTTCACAGCTCTCGGTTGCAGTACATCAACAGGTGGTAATGACATCCCAGTGTTTGGAGAAGTTGGAAAGTGTAATGGCTGGAATTCAGGGAGAACTGGCTGTGTTTGATACGAAGATCAAAGCTGGTGAACAAAATGTTTCCCAAGTTTCTGTACTGAATGATTTAATTGTGAAAGACAATCTGACAGTTAAAGGGAAGTTAGAAAACCTGGAAAATGCTGTTAGAGCATCAAATATTTGTTTGTTAGATTTTCCTATGGTTAGTGGGTTTTCACCGGTAGATTTGTTTAAAAAGTATTTACATGAATCTCTATCAGTACCCGTAGATTTAACTCCACCAGTTGCGAAGGCGTATTTTTTGCCTTCTGGTAAGCGAGAGGGTCAGTCAGATCTGGGGTCTTTAAAAGTGGATACTCTTGAGGTGTCTGCTCTATTACAGTCTCCTAAAGAAGCTGATATAAAGGTTTCCATGTTGTTAGTTACCTTTGCAATTTCTTCCGACAGGGATTGGTTACTAAAGTTGTATTATAAGAAATGTATTGCTTTATTTATGGGAAAAAAATTGTTATGTTTCCTGATTTTTTATTTATTTTATTTAACAGTATTTCTATACCGCCTTCTCCTACAATCAAGGCGGTTTGCACAGCAAACAATCAGGGGTGAACATGTGTCTTCATGCAGTGAGGGGGATGTTGTGTTAGGTGTGTTAGAAGTGTAGTGTTTGATTAGGTGAGGCGATGTACTTGTGCGCTATAATACATTGTGAGCTATTATACAATTTTCTATACATTGTGTGCTTTAGTACATTGTGTGCTATACGAGGTCAGAGGGGAGTCGGTTGTTCTTTCTGTACTAGTGGATTATGTGACTTGTCCATAGTACTCCGTGAATAGCGTTGTCTTCAGCAGTTTGCGAAAGTCTTTAAGGTCCGTTGTCGCTCTCAGATCGTCTGGGAGAGTGTTCCAGATTGTTGGAGCAGCCAGGGAGAGAGCTCGTTCTGTGCTGTCCTTTCGTGTTTTTCTGAAGTCCTTAAGTGGGTTAACACGGTTGGAGGTTCCTTTTCTTCTTGGGCGTGTGCTTGAGTCTGGTTGTATGAGGGTGTGTAGGCTGTTGGCTGAAGTGTGTTGTTTGATCTTAAATACATTTATGATTGTTTTGTATTTGATGCGTGAACTGATTGGGAGCCAGTGTAGGTCTTTCAGAATGGGTGTGATGTGATCTTGTCTCGCTGATCCAGTTATTATGCGGGCTGCAGTGTTGTGTGCTAGTTGTAGTGGTCTGAGTGTTTGTTTTGCTAGGCCAAGGTAGATTGGGTTGCAGAAGTCCAGTATGGGGGTTATTAGTGCCTGGCAGACCATACGGAATTGTTCAGGAGCGAGGAGGGGCTTAAGTCTTCTGATGATCCTCATCCTGTAGTACGCATTCTTGATGGTATTGTTTACGTGTGGCTTGAGGTTCAGCTCCTTGTCTAGGGTCACTCCGAGGTATTTTACTTCTGGTCTTATCGGTATGGTTGTGTTTTGTATCTTGATGTCTGGTGGGTGGATGAAGTCCGGGTTACGAGTGATGATTAGTGCCTCGGTCTTGCTGTAGTTTGAGAGGTTGTTGTTTTGACACCATTTTGTCATTTGGATGAGGCAGTTTGTTATTTTGGAATAGTCCGGGTTGTCGACTGTGATCGGTGTGTATATCATGATATCATCTGCATAGATTGTATATTGAATGTTGTTCTTTTTCAGGATGTCACATATTGGTTGTATGTAGATGTTGAATAGTAGGGCTGACAGGGACGATCCTTGTGGTACACCTTGGAGGATTTTTATGGGTCGAGAGGTGTTGTGTCCTACCTTGACCTGTATCTGTCTGTCGGTTAGGTATGAGTGAAACCATTTTAATGTTGGTCCATGTAACCCAATGTTTTGTAGTCTTTCCAGGAGAGTTTTATGGTGTACTGTGTCAAATGCTGAAGAGATGTCAATGAAGATCATTATGATTCCATTCTTGGTGTTGTCTATGAGACGGAGAATGCTGTCGAATAGGTAAATCAGTAATGTTTCAACTCCGTGGTTGGGGCGAAAGCCGTGTTGGTTGTCGTCCAGAGGTGCGTGGTTGTCAATGTGTTCTTGCAGCTGGTGTTGTACTGTTTTTTCGTTGATTTTGGCTAAAATGGCTATGCTGGCAATTGGTCTGTATGCTGCTGGGTTGTTCTTGTCGAGGATTGTTTTCTTTGGGATAGGTCTTATTGTGGCGAGCTTTAATTGATTGGGCATGAATCCTTGAGTTAGGGATTTGTGCACTATGTTTTATATTGTTTGGATGAAGCCTGATTTGGTGACTTTGATCCATGACACTGGACAGGGGTCCATGGGGACAGTGGTTGTATTGATAGCGGTGATGATGTGGGAAAGCTGTTCTGTTGATGGTGTGCTGAATGTGTCCCAGGTTGTAAGGTGTGAGTTAGGCTTTGTCGCTGTGCTGGGTCTTGTTTGTTCTACAGAGTGGAATTTCTCCTGGATGTGGTCGGCAAATATTTGCGGGTCTATTTGTACTTCGTCTTCTGATCTTTGTTCTTTTGTGAGGATTTTTACGATCTCGAATAGCTCTCTGGGTTTACTGTTGGAGTTACTTATCATGTTTGTGTGGTATTCTCTCTTTGTTTGGTTGATTTGTTCATTGTAGTGTTTTTGCATTATTAGATATAGTTGCTGGGTCTCAGGTGTCTTGGTCTTTCTCCATCTCCGTACTATTTTTCTGAGTTCTTTCTTTTCTTGTCGAATGGTTTTTGAGTACCATGGCTTGTGTAGTAGCCTGTTGCAGCGATGTTTCATGGGTCTGATGTTTGTTGCTTTGGCGGCGTTATATAGTGTGCTGTTCCAGTTGGTGATCTGAGCCTCCAGGTCATCTACGTCTGGGGTCAGTTGTTGTATCGTGTCTTGGAGGAACAGGTCTTTGTCGAAACTCTTGAATCGTCTTTGTGTAGGTGTGTTGTCTGGGCTTTCTGTTAGATGATCTTTTCATGGTACCATCTGTATTTCAATTATGTGGTGGTCGGACCATGGAACTGGTGTGATGGTGGGTGATGTGATTAGTCCTCTCGAGGTTAGGTAATTGGGTGCAAAGATAAGGTCTGGGGTATATCCATGTCTGTGCGTCGGGGCGTTGATTATTTGGGTGAACTGAAGTGAGGTCATTGCTTGAAGGAAAGCTTCTGTGTCTTTGGTGTTGGTGGACTTGAGATTGAAGTCTCCTAGCACTAGAGTGGGTTTGTGGGTTGAGTTGATTGCGCAGACTGCTTCGAGCGTTGATGCGTTGATGTTTCCAGAGAGACGCAAAAGAGGCAAAAAGCCTTTTTGCTTCTGAGACCTGGTGTTGCTCGTATTGGTGCGACATTATTATTGTGTTTTCCTTGCAAATATGTAGTTTATTTTAGGGAGAATAAGTATGTGTTTTTTCAGCCAGAGGATCTATCCTTGTTTGTTTCATCTCATTTGCTGACCTCATCGCCTTTGTAATAAAGATCGTTGTATTGTAATTTGCTCTGTCCCATGCCCCCCTCTTGGAACTAGTATATTGTGTTCCCTTGTTATGGAGCGAGGTCTTACCTAGCCTCGTATATCCGGTTTCTTTCCATTTCCCTGTCTTTGTGGGCTAACCATACTTCTGTGTATAAATTTTTGCTTTACTGTTTGTTCCTTTTCTTTTCTATACGCAGCAGTTTTTCTGTACAAGCATTGCTTGATTATGTTTGTAAAATTGCATAAATATAAAATAAAAAAAAATGTTCACAATCATTTAAGACACAAAATGCAGACTTTATAACAAAATCATCAAAATATCAGTTGAGTGCTGTTGTCTGCTTGTGGCTTTGCAGACAGTTAACCTCTGTGCAAAACTTTCTCTTGGATTGGTAGTGCACAAAATTATGCGCTAAAACTGACCTATGTACCAAATCTAGCACATTTGTTTCAGTGCCTCTACTCACCTTTCTTTCTTCTGCCTGAAGTCCATTTGCAATTACCCTTCCGGTCAACCAGTTTCTGATCCAGTTCGCCACCTTGGGACCGATTCCCAGGCTGTTCGGTTTATTCATAAGCTTCCAGTCAGGAACAGCATCACAGTCTCTGCTGAAATCCAAGTAGTACACATCCAGTGCATGCTTTTGATCAGATTTTCTGGTCACCCAGTGAAAGGAATCAATTAGATTTCTTTGGCACGATCTTGCTTCGGTAAAACCATGTGGCCTGGGATCTTGCAATACACTGGATTCTAGAAAGTTCACTATCTTTTCTTTCAACAATGTTTGCATTACTTTTCCCGCTACCAAGGTAAAGCTTACTGGCCAGTAGTGTCCCACCTCTTTTGTGAAGACAGACCACAGCAGCCAGTGGCAAACATTCAAGTGAGGGGGCCCTATTCCACCCTCCCCCCTCCCCCCGTGACAGTGGCACGACAACCCCACCTCTGTCAACCTCTGCCCTCGCTGTGACTGCGGCCCCACTCGGCAAAGTTACTTTAATCTGTTTGCTGCGCCGCCTCCGTTCCAGGCCTGGGAGGAACACTTCCAAGCCTGGAACGAAGGCAGTGTGGCAAAGAGATAAAAGTAACTTTGCTGAACTGCCATGTGGGGGCCCCCTTCCTGCCTGGGCAGAATTTATGATGCTGATGGCAATCCTCCTCTGATTCCACAGAACCTCCTGTCTCCAGGGATCAAACTCATCTTTTAAAGGTCCTGCCAGAACCTCCCCGAGTGCTCTCATTATCCAGATATCTCCTCAAGCACCATGGCTTTGTCCACTCTAAGCTTTTTGCAAGCTGTTCATAAGCACTGGTCCTCAGCACCTTTGAGTCCTACAATTCCACCTCAGGCCTATCTCTTTTACTCTGTATAGCTGAAAAAAGTCTCATCATCTAGCGTCACATTAGTCATTTTTTTCTTCTATGTATGCTTTTCTCATTCTGTTTCAGCTTTATCTGGTATTCTTTTTGGTGTTCCACTCTTTGTAATCTTCTGAGTTCCGTGAACACTGCCTTTTTGCCTTTATTTTTTCAATCACCTCGGAGGGAAAAAATAAAGGTAAAAAGGCAGTGTTCACAGAACACAGAAGATCACATAAGAAGGAACAATAAAAAGAAAAATGGATAGCAAGAATATAGACCATTAGATCTCAAATATATAGAAGATATCACTATTCACCCATAATGCTTCAGCACAAAAGAAATTTATGGATTGAAAACTAGTTTCAGGTTCAAGTGCTATCATTTCTTTGTGTGTGTTTGTTTTTTTAAACAATCTCCAAAGTAGTGCAGAATTCAAAAGTCATGAAACAATAAATGCAATGGATTGATATTCATCAATGAATATCTGGTTAAACAAGTTATCCAAATAATAAGAGTATTATTTAGCTGCAGTGAAATTCAGACATTTACCTCAGCACAATTTATCACCAGGTTAGTGATAGATGCACTAAAATGAAATTTTGCTGAAACCAGGAACATCACACATTCCTGGCTGCAGCAGCCCAAAGAGGTCAGACTTTGGGCCTATTATATCTTTTTTTTAAGGGGTCTGGTGGTAGATTCACTTAACCCCCCACCCACCAGCACCTTTCTTCAGCACCCCCTCCTGTCTCTCGAAGCCTCTTCTAAAGAACCCACCTTGCCCTCTCAAATCTTCCCATGGCAAATTCGCTTTGTGTTTATTCTCATTTTTTACACCACCTTTTATAGCCATATCAGAGTTTGCACTACAAAATAAAAAAAAAATAATTACACACAAGGAATAAAATCGCTGTATTTGGGCAAAAAAGGGTTTGGTTTGTTTGCATTTTAAAGATATTGTCCTGATTTTTGGGATCTTTTTCCCATTAGTTTCACACTTTTTCATTTTTTGTGAGTGCATTTTTTGTGTGTACAAGAACAAAATGATTAATTTCTAGGGATACATACATACAAATGATGTGTATTCAAAAGGTTGAGGTGCCCAAATGAATCAAACAAATGCTTACAAATGCACATACCTAGTCAGGCAACTAGTCCTCTGATCAAAATTTATCCAAGCCAAAAGTAGCATTCTGGGAGAAATACTGTGGCGAAGCCTGCGGAGGAGTAATCGAGTGGTTAGAGTAGCAGGCTGGAAACAGGGAAGCCACTGATACTCCATGTGGCCTTGAGAAGTGATTTAACCCTTCATTGTCTCTGGAACAATCTATTGTAAGCTCTCTGGGGACAGGGAAATAGCCACCACACCTTAATGTATCTGGTCTTGAACTACTACTGGAAAGGTGTACATTGCAATACAAACTGCAGTTAATAGAATATTAGTGCTATTTAACTAAATTTAACCAGGTATTGTAACTTAGATTGCTGGGGAGGAATGTCCAAATGTTAATTGGATATCTTTATCGATTGACGCCCATGTGTGCATATCAGTAGATGGGTTATGTAATATCTGGCAAACTATTGATGAAATTGCTTCTCAGAACAAGTCACCAGGGTTCACAATGGACTTGGATTCATAGAAACAAAAGGGTACAGGGTTGGAGAGGGTCTGGCATCATTCATTAAAAGATGCAGGCAAATCAATATACAGTATAAATGTTATCAAACGTGTAGCATAACAGTGTTGAGACCAACAGGAGTTTGTCACAAAAAAACAAATAGGAAAAGCACTACAGGTGCTCATTGTGTTCAGTATGATACAATTTGGTGTTTTTACGCTGTTACTTTGTACAATTTTATTATACTTGAGGTCATTAACTCCAGAAGAAGGCCTCCCGGCTGAAACACAAATTGGGTTGACCTCATAGGCTTCAATAAAGATCTCTTGCCATGGTTGGTCTCTTGTCCTCCTTTTGCTGTGCCTGCTGATGCTGCAGGAAGGGCGTTCGCCTTTGCGCTAACTACTACTACTACTGCACATTTGTATAGCACTACAAGACATACATAGTGCTGCAAAGACACATATAAGAGATGATCCCTGCTCATTTTTATTTATTTATTTAGGCGTGCTTATATACCGCCTTTCAAAAATCAAGGCGGTTTACATTGAACTCAAAATTGAATTAAAACATACATGCATTACATGGAATGTTATAACAAGTGTGTTATAGTAGAAAAACAATTGAAAATAGGAATAGAAACGTAAAATAACTAGGGATAACAATCAACTAATTACATATAGAACTTAAGTAAATATAGCTTGATCTTAGCTAAATGTTGATTAAAAGTTAGATTGAATTGCTTGTTCCTGAGATGGAAACCTTGCAAGTCAAGACACAACACAGTAGCTGTAGACATGGGATACATCTAGGGGGAATGGTAATGGAATATGAAGGAGATCAGGTGAGTCAAGATCCAAAAGCGGCAGCGAAGAGGTAAAGTTTCAGCTGGATTTGAAAAGTGTCAGAGAAGGCGCCTGATGTACAGACTCAGGTAGTTTGTTCCAGGCATAAGGAGCAGCAAGATGAAGAGCGAAGTCTGGAGTTAGCAGTAGAAGAGAAGGACACAGATAGTAGCAATTTGCCAGAACAGCAGACTACCCGAGGGAAGGGGGTATAGGGAGAGAGAATTATGTAATTAATTAATTAACTGAACTTTATATACTATTGTTCTACAAGGCATAATGGTTTACAAAGAACAAAACAAAATTATTTACATAGAACAAGTCGATAATAGTACAGATGACTTTATAGAACAGTGCAGGCAACAATGTACAAAAGCCAATTCTGGCAAACTATATACAGAAAGCTATGAAGAGATAGCCCATATTTGGTTGATGGAATGGATGGAAGTAGTGTAGAGTGTGTTAATATTGGAACCCAGAGGATAGGGTGTTATATTGTGTGGGAGGGGAAAGAATGTTGCTGCTCTGGGATTTGAGATTGTGGTTTTATGTCTAGGAAGGTGAAAAGAAAAGGGTGGTGGGGAGGGGGAGGAGGATGGTGTGAGAGGGTGCAGGATGTTCTTGCTGTGGGTTGGATGCTGTGGATGTACCATAATCTTCAAATAGGAATGTTTTGAGGTGCTTCTTAAAGATGATGTGAGATTGCATGCAGCGTAAGGTGGGGGGGGGGGGGTTGGGGAGTTGGTTCCATAAGGTGGGGGTGTAGAATTCGAATGCTCTGGTGCAAGTGTGTTGGTGTTTCTTGCAGAATTGCATTATTGGAAGGAGAAGATTGGCTGCATTTTGTCGACGGAGTCTGTTATTAATAGCTTGTTTGATTAGGTTCAACCAAAGTGTTGAAATAAGCTCTGTAAATGATGGTAAGTATCTTAAATTTAATTTGGAATGCAACAGGGAGTCAGTGAAGGGATTTCTAGGTGGGGGTGATTTGTGACTGTCTTGGAACACTGGCTATGATGCGAGCTACAGTGTTTTGAGCAAGCTGGAGAGGAGACATGGTAGCTTTAGGGAGCCCATGGAGGACAGAGTTACAGTAGTTGAGAAGTGGAGTAGTGGAGGCTTGGCAGATTGTATGGAAGCTGTCTGGTGATAGGAAGGGTTGAAGGTTTCAGAGGATTCGGAGTTTGAAATAGATATTTTTGGTGACATTTTTGATGTGACGTTGGAAGCTTAGATGCTGATCCAAGGGATGCTGAGGTATTTTGTTTGGGATTTGACTTGTATGTCTACGAGGGCCGTTTTTTTTTCAACCTCCGATCGCTCTGTGCAGACGCTACGCGGGCAGCAGAAAGCGGGCATGTGCTGTAGGCGACTGCGCAGCTCTTGCACTACACACTCCGCCATTGTTGACATTCAGGCGTCAGTCGGCGTTGTGCTACAGCCACGTAAACATGTCCACCATGATTGATGCTCCCTCCAAGTGTGAATTGCGAAGTGTGATTCGTTTTCTACAGGCTGAAGGCCATAGTGCTGCAGAAATCCATCGGAGAATGAGTCGTGTGTATGGGGAAAACTTCATGAGTGATGGTGTTGAGCCAAGGACGCAAATCTGTCATTTCAGATGACCTGGTGCAACGAGTTGACAGAATGGTTAAAGAAAACCGCAGATTCACCATTACTGCTTTGTCTACGGAATTTCCAGAGGTTTCAAGGTCTGTTTTGTACTCTATTGTTACTGAACGGTTAGGCTACAAAAAACTTTGTGCACGTTGGGTCCCAAAAATGTTGACGGACGGCCACAAAAGCACTTTCAAACCAATGAGGACCTTCAAACCAACGTCAAGGACTACTTGAATTCATTGGCGGCAACTTTCTTTGCAGAGGGTATTGAAAAGCTTGTCCACAGATATGACAAATGTCTCAATCTCTTCGGTGATTATGTCGAAAAGTAACCGTAAGTGTACCAATCTTTTGGTAATAAAATTATTGTTTTATATGAACTTGTCTTTTATTTATAGCCTATCGGAGGTTGAAAAAAAAATGGCCCTCGTACATCTCTGAGTTTGATAGTTGGGGAGGTGTAAAGTTGTGAGAAGTGAAGGATCTCTGTCTTGTTGAAGTTTATTGCAAGGTTGTGATGCTGTATCCATAGAATGATTTCATTGAATTATTCATTGATACAGGAATAGTCAGGGGAGAAAGTATGAAATGGAATTAAGATCATTATATCATCAGCATAGAGTTGGTAGTTGACCTTGAATTTCTATACGATGAAGCATAATGGTCTGATGTGTATATTGAAAAGGAGGGAGGAACCTTGAGGAACTCCTTGAGAAAGGGTGTAAGGCGCTGATGATTGGTTGCCTATCTTTACTGTTTGGGTTTGATGGGATAAGTAGGAATGGGTCCATTTGAGAGGGGCACCTTGGACTCCGATGGTGTTGAACAGGTTAAGAAGAATTTGGTAGGATACAGCATCAAATGAGGCAGAAATGTCCAGAAATAACAATATGTAGCCGGAAGAGGGTATTTCTGTTTCAATGATGAGTGTATTCTGTAGGGAGGTGAGAAGAGTTTTGGCGCTATGATAGGGATGAAAACCATGTTGCCTGAGGTCAAGTGGGGCAGATTTGTCCACATGTTCCTGGAGTTGGAGTTGGATTTGGATTTGGACTGCTTTTTCAATCATTTTGGAAAGGTGAGGAGTGCTGGCTATAGATCTGTGGGATGCAGGAGAGTTGGGGGTCAAGGTTAGATTTCTTGAGTAGGGGTCTCACAGAGGCTTGCTTGAGAGCAGGAGGGAGATATGCTTTGTTGAGTGAAGTTTGGAGGATAGTGGAGATGAATGGTAACATAATGGTTCTTGTTTGCTTGATCCATGTCACTGGGCAGGGGTCCAGGGGAGAGGTGGTAGCATCGATTTGGTTGATGATTAATAATTGTTCAGGGGGAATATCTCTGAACATCATCCAGGGAGTTGTGTTGGCAGCTGAGGGAGTTGGAGGGGGTATGATAACCGTGAAGGAGCCAGGAAGTTGGTGCTTGTATATCAGGAAATCAGCCATTAGCTGAGGATGGATGGTGACGGAGTGATGAGGTTGCGATAGATCATTTGTAAAGGATTTGACGAGGTTGAAAAGTTCTCTGGGCTTCTTTATAGAATGCAGCAGGATGTTTTCATGGTGTTCATACTTGGCTTTGAGGGTATTATTGGAGTATGTTGGTTGGTGTTTTAGATAGATGGCATGAAGTTGTGGATCTTTGGACTTTCTCCAATGTCTCTCAAGCTTTTGGAGGGAGCGTTTTTAATCTCTGAGGTGAGTTGAGCACCAGGGTGCATAAAGGCAATGAGGTTTAGGTGGATTGCACGGTGGAGCTTTGGCAGCTGCAGTAATAAGAGAGGAAAGGTAGTGAGGAGCTGCAGAGGGAATGTACTTATAGGTCATCGGAAACGGATAGGGAGTCAATGAAGTGACTTGAAAAGAGGGGTAATATAAGCAGGACGAGGCTGGCGGAAGATTAATCATGCAGCAGAGTCTTGAACAGATTGAAGAGGAGAGATGATTCAGATGGAGACCAGCAAGGAATAGGTTACAATAGTCTAGAGAGGAGGTGACTAAGGCGTGGATAAGTGTCTTAGTAGTGTGTTCAGAAAGGAATTGGCAAATTTTGTTGATGTAGAGAAAGGCACATTTTCACTATCAGTCAGATGTGTGTGAAGAAGGAAAGAGAGGAGTCAAAGGTGACCCCAAGGTTGCAAACTGAGGAGAGAGGGATTGAGAAAGGAGGAAGGGGAGAGGAGGGTTTAGGGCAGGGGTCGGCAACCCGCGGCTCCGGAGCCGCATGCGGCTCTTTCTCACCTTTGCCGCGGCTCCGGAGCACACTGCCCGCCCGGTATTTATGGCGTTATGGGCTCCCTCCCTTCTTCTGCAGCCGCGGCTCCCTGCCTCTTAGGGAACCGCGGCTGTGCTTTTAAAATCATCTCGGAGCCCTTCCTGTCTTGACGGGCTCCGTGCAGCATTGTCCCGCCTCTAAAGGAAGTTTGGAGGCGGGACAATGCTGCACGGAGCCCGTCAAGACAGGAAGGGCTCCGAGATGATTTTAAAAGCACAGCCGCGGTTCCGTAAGAGGCAGGGAGCCGCGGCTGCAGAAGAAGGGAGGGGAGCTGACATGGAGGGAGGGAGCAGATATGGATGGAGGGAGGGGGGCTGACATGGATGGATGGAGGGGGCTGACATGGAGGGAGGGGGGCTGACATGGAGGGAGGGAGCTGATATGGATGGATGGAGGGAGGGGGGCTGTCATGGAGGGAGGGAGCTGATATGGATGGAGGGAGGGGGGCTGGCATGGAGGGAGGGGGCTGACATGGATGGATGGAGGGAGGAGGGGCTGACATGGAGGGAGGGAGCTGATATGGATGGAGGGAGGGGGGCTGACATGGATGGATGGAGGGAGGAGGGGCTGACATGGAGGGAGGGAGCTGATATGGATGGAGGGAGGGGGGCTGACATGGAGGGATGGAGGGGGCTGACATGGAGGGAGGGAGCTGATATGGATGGATGGAGGGAGGGGGGCTGACATGGAGGGAGGGAGCTGATATGGATGGAGGGAGGGAGCTGATATGGATGGATGGAGGGAGGGGGGCTGACATGGAGGGAGGGAGCTGATATATGGATGGAGGGAGGGGGGCTGACATGGAGGGAGGGGCAGATGATGGAGGGAGGGCGGGGGGCTGACATGGAGGGAGGGAGCAGATATGGATGGATGGAGGGAGGGGGGCTGACATGGAGGGAGGGAGCTGATATGGATGGATGGAGGGAGGGGGGCTGACATGGAGGGATGGAGGGGGCTGACATGGCGGGAGGGAGCTGATATGGAGGGATGGAGGGAGGGGGGCTGACATGGAGGGAGGGAGCTGATATGGATGGAGGGAGGGGGGCTGACATGGAGGGAGGGAGCAGATGATGGATGGAGGGAGGGGGGCTGACATGGAGGGAGGGAGCAGATAGGGATGGATGGAGGGAGGGGGGCTGACATGGAGGGAGGGAGCTGATATGGATGGATGGAGGGAGGGGGGCTGACATGGAGGGAGGGAGCTGATATGGATGGAGGGAGGGGGGCTGACATGGAGGGATGGAGGGGGCTGACGTGGCGGGCGGGAGCTGATATGGATGGATGGAGGAAGGGGGGCTGACATGTAGGGAGGGAGCTGATATGGATGGAGGGAGGGAGCTGATATGGATGGATGGAGGGAGGGGGGCTGACATGGAGGGAGGGAGCAGATATGGATGGATGGAGGGAGGGGGGCTGACATGGAGGGAGGGAGCAGATATGGAGGGAGGGGGGCTGACATGGAGGGATGGAGCTGATATGGATGGATGGAGGGAGGGGGGCTGACATGGAGGGAGGGAGCTGATATGGATGGAGGGAGGGGGGCTGACATGGAGGGATGGAGGGGGCTGACATGGAGGGAGGGAGCTGATATGGATGGAGGGAGGGGGGCTGACATGGAGGGATGGAGGGGGCTGACATGGAGGGAGGGGGGCTGACATGGAGGGATGGAGGGAGCTGACATGGAGGGAGGGGGGCTGACATGGAGGGAGGGAGCTGATATGGATGGAGGGAGGGGGGCTGACATGGAGGGAGGGAGCTGATATGGATGGAGGGAGGGAGCTGATATGGATGGATGGAGGGAGGGGGGCTGACATGGAGGGAGGGAGCAGATATGGATGGATGGAGGGAGGGGGGCTGACATGGAGGGAGGGAGCTGATATGGATGGAGGGAGGGAGCTGATATGGATGGATGGAGGGAGGGGGCTGACATGGAGGGAGGGAGCAGATATGGATGGATGGAGGGAGGGGGGCTGACATGGAGGGAGGGAGCAGATATGGAGGGAGGGGGGCTGACATGGAGGGAGGGAGCTGATCTGGAGGGAGGGGGGCGGACATGGAGGGAGGGAGCTGATATGGAGGGAGGGAGGGGGCTGACATGGAGGGATGGAGGGGGCTGACATGGAGGGAGGGAGCTGATATGGATGGAGGGAGGGGGGCTGACATGGAGGGATGGAGGGGGCTGACATGGAGGGAGGGAGCTGATATGGATGGAGGGAGGGAGGGGGCTGACATGGAGGGATGGCGCACTGGTATGGGGGTTGAGGGGACGAGCACTGGAAATGAGCTGATTAGGGGAGGCTAGGACTGGTAATGAGCTGATGGGGGGTAGGACTGGTATTGGGCTGATTAGGGGAGGCTAGCACTGGTAATGGGGTTGAGGGGGGATTAGCACTGGAAGGTACTGGGAGTGAGGACTGGAAAGGGGCTGATATTGGGGAGGGTTACTGGGACTGGAAATAGGCTGATGGAAAGAAGTGAAGAAAACGAAAGAAGAGATAAGAAATGGCAGATGGACCATAGACCACAGAAAGAGCTAAGAGAAGACAGGAAAGCAGAAGCCTCAGATCGGGACCAGCATGATCAAAGAATAAATTGGTCAGACAACAAAGGTAGAAAAAATAATTTTATTTCATATTAGTGATTTGACTACAAAATCATCATAATTTTGAAATCAAATATTGTTACTTGTTGTTGTGATATTTTCTGGTGTTTTTTTTTTGGTGTGTGAAGGAAGAGGGGTAGTCTTATACGGCGAGTATAGGCCAAACACCTATATTTTAACAGGAAAAGTAGGGGGTCGTATATAGCATTAAGGTAAGAAACAATATATGCAGTGTTAGATTTGTTTTAAATGTCGCAATGGTTTTGCGGCTCCCAGTTTTTTTTTTCCCTTCGGAAACGGGTCCAAGTGGCTCTTTATGTCTTAAAGGTTGCAGACCCCTGGTTTAGGGGAAAAATAAGAAGTTTAGTTTTGGCTGTGTTCAATTTCATGCGGTGGTGAGACATCCAAACAGCAATGTCAGAAAGGCAGTCAGAGATCCTGGCCTGGATTGCCAGAGAGATTTCAGGTATAGAGACGTAATTCTGGGCGTCATCAGTGTAAAGATGGTACTGAAAGCCATGGGAAGAGATGAGCACATCAAGAGACTGTGTGTATATAGAGAGAAAAGGAGTGGACCCAAGACCAATCCTTGGGGTACACCAACTGAGAGCAGGATAGCTGTACAGGAGGATCCACCAGAACAAAAACTGAAGGAATGATGGGAGAGATGAGAAGAGAAGCAGGATAGCTCAGAGCCCTTAAAACCAAGTGAGGTATCAAGGAGAAGGTGATGGTCAACAATTTCAAAATCAGCAGAAAGGTCAAGAAGGATGAGGACTGAGTAAAGGTCATTGGATTTTGCTAGGAGCAGGTCACTAGAGATTTTAGCAAGAACCATTTCGGTAGAATGTAAAGGACAAAAGCCATATTGTAAAGGATCTAGAAGGGCTTGAGAGAAGAGACGGTCAAGGCAACGGCAGTGAACTGCACATTCAAATACTTTAGAAACAAAAGGGAGGAGGGAGATGGGTCAATATTGAGAAGGACAAGTAGGATATAGTGAGGGTTTCTTGAGGAAAGGAGTGACCACAGCATGCTTAAAGGCTGAAAAAAAAGTTGCAGTGGGGAGAGATGGAAGGGACTAAAGTGGAGGAGATGGAGCTAAGAAGACGGGAATAGGATCAGAGGAGCAGGTAGTGAGTTTGGATGAGGAAAGAAGGTGAGTGGTTTCCTCCTCTGAGATCATAGAAAAGGAAGAAAGAGTAGCAGAGATAGGGGGGGGGGGGAAGTTGGGAGGAGAGGGGGAGGAGCTGACCTCGTGGGGAATTGGAGTGCGTTCTTGTGGATTTTGTCATGGAAGTAGTCAGCCCATGGTTTGGGCAGAAAGGAAGGGAGGTGTTGGAAGCGGATGCACCTTGAGGAGAGAGTTGAGAGTTGTAAAGAGATGGCGAGGGTCAGAGGCAAGAGAGTTATATAGACATAATAGTCTTGTTTGGCGAGTGCTGTGGCTGACTAGTAAGAGACAATCATGAATTTGAAGTGTAGAAAGTCTGCAAGGGTGCGGGATTTCAGCCAAACACACTCAACTGGGCAGGCGCAGAAATGTAGATAGCGGGTAGTGGAAGACAGCCTGGATTGAGGGTACAGTACACCTCATAGGACATGGCATGGGCAGAGCAAGAGCATCGAGAGCAGAGGAGAGTGCCGCATTATAGGAAGCTACTGCTTCATCAAGAGACTCATGGTGATGAGACAGTGGAGGAGAGAGCCAATGGGCCAATAGCATGAAGTTGTCTAAAGAGGTTGGAGGAGACAGGTTGAGGCGGTGAGTGATGAAGAGTGAAGCTTAGCAGGTGATAGTCCGATAAGGGAAGAAGTGAGGTGCAGAGGTTTGAGGGCAAGCAATTAGAGAAGAATACAGGGTCAAGGCAGTGGCCTTGCTGGTGAGTAGTAGCAGTAGAGCAAAGCTGGAGGTTGAATGATGAGGTAAGGGAGAGGAGCTTTAAAGTGTAAATGTCAGAGGGGTTATCAACATGAATGTTAAAATCCCTGAGAATAAGGGAAGGGGAAGATGAATCTGACGTGCCAAAGTACATGATGACCAAAAGGCCAATAAAAATCATACAGAGGCAGGTCTTACATCACTTCCATTGTCAAAGTAGATTCCACCAATCAAGTTCTTGGTTTAAAACCATAGATAATTTGAAAATCCAAAACTGTACCAATGCTTGCAACTTACATTCTCTGTCCCCTCCATGAGGGTCCATTGGTGGAATCTACTTTGACGTCTGTTTTCACAAATGTTTGTGTTGGAACAAATTAGATGTGTCTAGTACACTTGATAAAATATTAAAAGGAGAGTTTATCACTAGAGGCTTTATGGCTTCATTATAAACATTCCGACATAAGTATTTCGTAGTGGAGGGCTCCTTTGTATAGGAAGGTTTACTTTTTTTCATCAGTTACTGCTTTTGTTTAGGCAAGCTTTTTCAGATTGTAATGTCAGAATATGATTGTGCAAATATTGACTGTTTAATACTGTCAGTATATATTTGTTCATTGTGGAGAACTTTGTTATCTGTTATAAAGTATGAATTTATTTTGTATATTTCTGGAGCTTAGATTTGTAATGTATAAATGTAAAAATAAATGCAATTAAAAACTATTCATGGTATTTAGATACTTTCTAGAATTTTTCTTTGCAGATAATTTTTTTGGCTTTTAAAATTCTAACTTGATATTTTTAGTATGCATCAAAAAAGAATCACCAATGTCAGATTTTCATGATATCCCTGAGGCATATGCAGGTGATAGATGTGCATATACACTGCCTTAATTTTAAGCAAACTTCTCATGTGGGAGAGCAGCTGAATAATGTCAGGCATATTTAATAAGATGATGGCCGTGACAAAAAAAAACCCAAACAAACAGATTTGACAGGTAGCTATCCCCTGAGATCAAAGAACAAGGTCCAAGATGCGATCTACATTTTAAGTGGCATAGCTTGTGTACTTTCAAATATAAGAAAATATACATGATATTGTCTGTCTTGAATTAACTCCCCCTCCATGTCTGTCTTTTTCCATGGCTATGAATACATGCGTTGTTGATCGCTGTGTTTGCTTTGACCCCTCCCCCCCCAGACGTACAGGGTCATGACCAGACTCTGCCTTATATGTCCAGGTTGAGTGCCTTGCCCATTCCTTGATTTGTCGCCACCCCCTCCTGCCCCCCTCTGGAGCTCCCCACATAAAGGTCTTGTACGTGTGGGGAGCTCTATGACCTGGATTGGGTCCCTGTGAATAGTGGGGATTGAACGTCCAAACCAGATGTTCATCCCCACTATTTGCATGGCAGAATAACCCCCATAGTCAATGCTGACTGCTATCCAAAAGTAAATAAATCTAAAAGGGGAATAAAAGACCTGTACGGATTTAAAAATTGATATGGCTTTCATAAGAGGTGGCTGTAAAAGTAAGATAAAAACAATCAGCCTTCATAAATGAAGATAAGAATTCCAAGTGGAAGAAAGAATAACCACAAGGCGGCAAGACTTTCTGGAGGGTATGTCAGTGACGGGGGAATTACAGATGAGACTCTGTAAAAACAGAGAGGGGAAATAGAATGCAGGAAGGAGAACCAGAAGAGACAAATACCAAAGAAACTGTGGTTTAGTGCTTTTTGAAGAGGAGATTGTTGCTAAGAGCATATGGGAGCCTAGGCTATCAAGTTTAGCATGCACTGTAAGGCTCTCTTCGTTTGCATGCCTCTCCGCGCACATTAAAGCAGTCTGAAAAGACAGCAGCACCAGCACGTTTAAATGTGCATGTCTGCACATGAAAATGAAGGAATATTATATGAAATAACGTTTCTGCATGTTCATCCTAATGTAGTGTGAGTACCCCACGCACCATTTACTGCGCACCTGCTAAATGAATGCTGTTTAATACGTACAGTATCTCAAACTGGTTAGATTACTAACCACTCCACCTTGCTGCTCCATATGCCTGGAACAAATCACCATTGTCGGTGCGTCGAGCACCTTCTCTGGCCCTGTTCAAGTCCAGGCTGAAGACCCAATTCTTTGAGGCTGCTTTTGGATCCTGATGCTCCTCATTCTCTTGCCCACTACTTTTGCGTATCTTGCCATACTCTAGTCCCCGTTTTTGCGTTTTTTTCATCTTGATTAGGTTGTAAGCTCTTACGAGCAGGGACTGTCTTACGTCTATATGTACATTGCTGCATGCACCTTGTAGTGCTTTACAAATGATTATTAGTAGTAGTAATATGCACAATATTGAGAGGGCTCAGCTATCTAGAAACAATAAATGCTGTAGATGGGAGATGCTATTGTAGATAAATACATTTAATCACTTGAGACCTGATATTCAGCACTGGCAGCTAGCACAATTACAGTGGCTAGCTCCTGGTGCTGAAAATTAAACCCGGATATTCAATGCTGGGTTCATAGGCAGCCCAGACATGAAACATCTGCAGGGCCTGATCGCTAACCGGGCAGTGGCAATACTGAGCTGCTGCCCGGTTAGCGATAAATGGTGAAAGTTAGGCCAGGATTTCCTGCATCTGGCTTTCACCGCAGATCGCAAACCGGGCAATGATTCAGTGTCGCTGCTGACAGACTTGTAATTGGCTCCACCTCTACCCCGCCCCAGAATGCTCCCGGCATGCCCCGATGCTAAGCAGTTAACATCGGGACTTAGAGGCGTTACTCAGGGATATCAGCGGCACTAACTGTTACTGCTGCTGAATGTCCCAGTTTAAGGGCATTTACGTGGTTTACAGGTCTGTAAACATGTACTTATTAAACGAGTAACTCTTTTATTAAGACGTCCTAAGCAGTGAACTTGGGAATTAGCGCGCGCTGTTAGCACATGCCGGTGCTTACAAGTAAATGCTGCAGCTTCATTCTTGACACACGTTACATCCCGCTTTGACTGACAAATGCAGAACGGGGCTGGGAATGGGCTGAGATGATACCTTACATTTGACGCGCCTTATAGTGCTGTGCTTTAATTGAGCAGATAGCACTGAACATTTAATGCCACCTCAACAGGCGGCATGAAGTGCATCTGCTTTATCTGCAATGCAGTTCATATGCGATAAGTGTGTGTCTTTGTGTTAATGTATGGGAAGATGCCGGGCGTGGCCCCAACAGTTAATGCAGAGGTTTTGCAGATACTGTGAATTACTTTTTGACATAAATAATAGTAACACAAGTTTGTAAAGTGGATCATCGTACAGTGTTACAAACCTTTTATCTGTAGGCACAGCTATCCATTGAGGTTTACAGTATTGCCACAGTGAATATGCATGAGAAAGATATGCACACACCGGACCTACAATGTATCCATTATGATAACCTGAAAATCAGACTGGTTAGGACATGGGGGGGGGGGGTAGGGGGTTGGGGGGGGGAGGCGGCACTGATTTAGCATTAAATATAGATCACTTTCCTGTTTTTAAAAATGCCCAAACCGATAAACAAACATGAACTAGTACAATAACATAAATTTACATAGTAAACATATTTAGAACCACTCCACCCCACAAATATGGCTTTTCAACAGGGTCAGTGCAAGGAATGGAGGTGCCCTAGGTGGTTCCTGCATCTTGCCACACGTTGCCCCCATTGCTGCCTTTGCCACCCTTCTCCGGGTCCTGCTGTGGTGGCAATGGCTTAAAAACCATGACACAGCTCTTATCTGAAGGTTTCCGCTCTGCATCGTGGTTTCTATCTCCTCCTGTCTTTTGCTTCCACCTCCCTCTGACACATACACATGCATAAACAACCGCTAAGTGCACCTAATGGCAGTACCAGCACTTCTTTTCGGACACACATCATATAATAGTGGTATTTACTCCCAATCCTCGGGCTGCCAACAGGTCAGGTTTTCAGGACATCCCTTATGGATATGTGTGATAGATTTGCAGAATATGGAGTTAGTAGGCAATGACACGTCTTGTGGCTTTCAGCAAATCACTTAACCATCCATTGCATCAGGTACAAACGTGGATTGTAAGCCCTTGGGGACTGGCATACCTGCTGTACCTGATTGTAACTTGCTTTGAACTACTACTGAAAAGGAGCAAGCTAAATACTATAAAAAATGCAAACATGTCTCATTCTTATTCATTAGGGACAGCTGAAAGCTGATCCTTTGATGGCCCTTAAGGACAGGGAATGAATACCAAAGTCATAGAGGCTTTTCAAACATTGCATCATGCCACACATTATATAAGACATAAGGGCTTCATCCTAGCAAGGAGTAGACAGACTCCAAGGCATTGGCTTGATTGTGAGAGTCATTGCTATTGTTAGTCTGATCACCTATGTTCAGAGATTATATATTAAACAGTAGGGTTTTTGGAGGTGGAGCTCTGCCCCCTAGCTTGTAGTAAACGTTAGGCCACATTCTAGGCAGGGAGACTTACCCTCTTCCCCTCATCCCATGGGCAAGTTGCTAACAGTGAGACCATCCGTCCTTCGCCAAGCCCCCTGTACAATGTGAAATGTAAGAAAGGGAGAGAATGGTAGAGGCGGAGGTGACAGAGAAACGCAAGCTAGCACTTCAAAAATAGATCAGTTTTTCTTTATCCAAGGCAAGTGCATTTCAAAGATATAGGTTACTAGATTGTCACTGACATTGTTGTTATTAGAAAAAAAACAATGTAGATATTTGGAAGAATGAGACTGTACTACAGTCTAAACTCCAAAAGCTTTTTTCAGACAACCACTTGGTATTTAATTCAGATGTATTTCTGCAAGCTTTGAGTCAGTATTAGACTATATCGTACAGCCACTGCAGTACTTACTAGGAGTGTGCAAGCCAGAATTTTTCAGTTTGTGTAGTTTCACATGTTATATATGGGATTTTTCATTATATTTAGGATTTTTGTTGTCATTTAAAAAGGCAATGTCCTCAGTGGTGTGCATTATGGTGCAAATAGTGTGCACTGTGGCTCAATAGTGCACATTATTCTTCAATAGTGTACCTAGTGCATTCTATTAAGCAAAAGTGTGTGCCTGTTATCAATTCATAGCATATACTACTGAGGGAAGGTGTGCACTATTGCACACTATTATACAGCAGTGTGCACCATTGACAACACAAGAAAAACCTGAAATTTTGGATTTTCTGTGTCATTTTGGGTTAAAAAAACAAACAAAACAAAACAATATGGAAAATGCCTTACGATATGAAATAATATGAGAAAGGTTGTTGACATTTCCCATGCTTCAAACGAATGCACATTCCCAGTGGCTACATTAAAAACTAGTCATAGAGGAGAATGGTCGGATGCCGATGCCTTTCTAAATCAGGGAGGCCAGATTTCTCCGTAGATCTTCCGGTTCACGGTCCCCACTCCACCAAATCAAATCCTCACACTGCCCTTTGAAGACTGTGACTAACTCGGAGAACATGATTCTATATCTACACTCATCAGTTTCATCTACTTACCTGTTGCTGTAACGGCTGAGAAATGTATATGGCTGGCAGATAAAAATGCGAGTAATGGAGAGGCGAAAACACTCTTGATTATGGATATGATATACTACTTTCTGTTGAAAAGATCAATAAATATTAAGTAACAAAAAAATCAATAAATGAAGTGAAATAAAATGAAATAAAAATGTAATTTTGTTGCTCTTAGACTTTCTCTCCAAGAGCGTGGTAGGTATCTCGCTTGTTCTCAGCGCTGCATCTGCATCTGCCTTGCCTTGTGCTATACCTATTCCTTAGAAGCCAGCAGAAGGCATTCAGAGAAAAAGAACTGAGCATGTGCTGAATTTATTTTTTAAATTCTTTTATACCACAGATCTTGAAAGTGTCTACCGTGTACAAAATTACAAATATAATTCATAGACAGATACTTCTAAAATGCCATCCTAGTTTTCAACATGTTTTGTAGTCTTATAAATAGAAGAAGTATACCTGCATATACCTCTTCAAGCAAAGTTTTCAATCGTCGTAAAATAATCTTTCAGGTTGCAAAACATTCGTAAAGCTGCAGGCAAAGAAATCCTTAGTCTTGGAGCTGTGATCATCTCAGTTTCTCTCATTTGTTTGTCTCACACATTGCAGCAAAGGAATTTCTAAAAAAACTTGCTCTTGAAAATGCAAATGTTTAGATGGGTGACGAAATTGTGTTGGTTACAACAAAAAAAAAAAGCATGGAAAAGACAATATTGATATTTTTAAAATACTAATTTTCTTTAATTTGGTTGTTTTGGCCATTTATCATAGTCTTGGCCCCTTGAAGGCTAGTTCCGCCCTGATGATGTCGCTCTCCTGTAGGCCCAAAGCCTTCTGGGAGCTACCTGGACTGGCCTTCCCTCTAAAATGCAAGGCTCTGGCCCCTTAACAACACAGTTTTATTTTGAAGGCCTCTTGCCCTCACTTACTCTTTCCCCCTTTCCACTGGGGACAGCCGTTAACATACATTAAGGGGTGCGCTCTGTGACGTTATCGCGCAATAAGGTACCTTATCGCGTGATAATGGCGCTTTATCAGGCGCACAGGTATCTTATCGTGCGATAACGAGAGCAGAAGGTGGGGAAAGGTTCCCGGAGGGCGGAGGAAGGCTCCCCATGGGCGGAGAGAAGGGGTCAATGGGCGGAGTGTGGCTCTCTGCACACTAACGCTGTGAAATCCGAGGCTAAAAACTAACGCCAGTGAAACCCTGGCGTTAGAGCTGATTTAAAGGGAAGAGAAACCATTTCTGTCAGCAATGTACAGCAAAATCAGGGAAACCTACAAAAAAGTGATAAGTGTGATACATGTGCACGGAACAAAAGTGCAAATAAACACTGAAAATGACCCCAACAAAATTTAAAAAAACATAACCAAGCTGGGCAATAGTGATATTAATGGGAAACGTTGAAAAACACTCCCAAGAAAGCTCCAAAAAAAGGATATGAATTTTGGAAGGGTCTACGCTCCGTCCCCATACAAGGTGAATGATCCCACAGTGAAATAGCGCTGATCAGGGTTTCCCTCTCCATTGGACAGGTTTCCTATGGCGTGCACATATTCCACAACAGCAGGGCGGACATGTCGGAATGGGCAACTGGACAGATGCTGGGAAAAGGGACACAGAGGGCTGCAGACGGCACATGCTGTGCTGCAGCTGGGCCACAGTGCGGACTAGGGTGATGCCTAGGTGGCCCATAGGAATACTGAAACAGTACAGCAGCCAGACAGCAACTGATGATGGCCCATCATGGGCACGAGTGTGCTTCCCACAGTGTCACAGGGGATAGTACCCAGCAGGTACGGTGGGGCCTGGCACTGCAGTAACCCCAAGGGCACAGAACATTGGCAGGCGGTGCTGGGGGGAAATGTGGACATCTATGCAGGCACCCCTACCCCAGAACCTGCACCATAGGCAGCCGCCTACCCGCACAATGGATGGCCTGAGACTGCGCTCCACCAGCAGACGGGCATGTCAGCAGGGTGGCAGAGGGGTACTGGTGGTGGAGGGGGCAGTGGCAGAGCAGACCGTGGCCTAGCCCTGTGTAGGTGGGTGCCATGCACTGCAACAGACAGGCCCTGTCTGACGAACAGTCATGGTATCCCCAGGGAATGCACTGTCTCTATGGCAACACGATGGTGCAGTGCACACAGCCAGTGTGTTCAGGAGCAGAAGGTCACAGGTTCAAGTCCCAGCTGTGGTTCCTGCCAACTCAGCCCCCATATTTTACCCACTACTACAACGTGCTAATACAGACAGAACCTGTAGTGCAGATGACGTAGACATGCCCAAAACACCTACATATTACCCTACAGACACCATAAACATGGTAGCTATTCCATGTAAAAAGTTAGAAAGTTTCTTGTTCCATGTAAAGTATACAATTTACTATACATAACTTGTTCCATGTAAACCGCCCTTGATCACTGGAAGGGGCGGTATAGAAGAAATAAGTAAATAAATAAATAAATAAAAATAAATAAACATGCGCATTACCTAGAGCAGAGTCTCCCATATGCAGTCCTGGAGGGCCAAACACCATTCAGGTTCCATGCTGCCTCTAATAAATGTGACTGTGCTGCATTGCTATGCACTGCCCCATGGTATGCAGATGTATCTCATGCATATTCATTAGGGACAGTATGAAAACCCAAACAGTGTTTGGCCCTCCAGGGCTGGAGTTGGGAACCTCTGCCCTAGAGCAGCAGCCAACAGGGGCAGACACACCCTCACCCACAGGCTCCATTATCCCAAGCCTCCTGGAGAGGCAGGTTGTTGGGCCCTGCGTGCATCTCTCCATACTAGCATTTACATACCTTAGCAATGCCACCCTAAACATGGGAAAACTGTACACAGCTATCAAAAGGTTGCTATGAGAACTGGCAGATAGCAATTCCTACGTTAAGCACAATTGGCTGATTGAGCTGCATCATAGCAACCTTTCTGATGTCTGTGGCGTGTGCCTCAGGTCTGGTGTCTGACAGAGTGACCCCAACAGTATTGCGTACCATAGCCATGCCTGCACTGTGCCCAGGACTGGTGTGGTGGCCAGGGCTGCCAAACACCTCTATAGTTGCACAATGCTGGCATAGGTGTGTGGAGGCTGCCAACACCCTCCACAGCCCACACTGCTAGCACTGTTGCCAGTATTGGCCTGCCAATGTGCATAATGAGGAGCAAGGTACTGTGGGAATAGCCTGGATAGAGTGGCCTGGCCTGGCTGCATCTGCACAGGGCATAGGGCAATGGCTCGGACATTGTAGTGCCCGGCCACCACCTGCACAGACAGCGTGGCCACAGCATGTCCTGCTGGGAGGTCACTCTCACCCTGACTGAGCAGTGACCACGGCATGGCTAGGTTCCCCCATAGTGCTATAAAGTATTTTTCTCATGTGATATTTATGGGTCCCTTTTGGGGCCCAATCACTGACTTATCTGCTTGGTGTGTATGCTGACATCCCAGTTCTGGGTACACGCATCTCCTCCAGGACCATGCACTATGGACTAGCTAGCAGACTGTCGGCAGCTAGTATGTGTCTTGCTGTAACATCTTGCAGGGTGCAGCGGCTGGAGGCTTGCTGCTGGAGAATGTCAGATAGTGGTGGGGGCAGCTGAGCATTTCCAGGCCTACTGTCTGTCTGCTATTGCTTTATGGATGTGTACAGCTCTGCATTGCCTGCCCTGCAGGGTGTCTGTTCCCCAGTAGGACTGGGGTTGATGGTCCCCTCTACTGCTACCATTGCAGGGAGGTAGAATGTGGATCTATTGGTGGGTGATCCTGTTTCCCACCCTGAGCCCCAGAGGGTGGGTTGTGTGGTGGTACATAATCTGCCTATGGGTCCAAACACCCCCCCCCCTTTCACCTACATCATGTAACCATGGCACCAACACAGGATATGCACTATTCTGGGTGCATCATAGCCCATAAGGGCTAGACATGACTGAGAAATACAGAAGGACACAGATGTATCCTAGGTGTGTCTGCAGGAACTACCTATCACACACAGTAGTACTGATGGGGACCTGCTGCATGGCATATTTCAGCCATGAAAGGTGCTGTGGACCTGGTGCTGGGCGCTATCAAGCGCCTTATAAGGTGTCCTATAGGGGACATTATAGGGTGCCTTGGCAGACAGTGCACTTTATAATGTGCCCTATGGAATGCGTTATGGGGTGCCTTATGCGGCACCTTAGGTTACGCCCCACAAGGGTGTGTTTGCTGGCAGCACTAATTAAAATAAAAGTAACAGGCCTCAAAAATCGTTACTTAAACGTAAAGGGTAATGCCTCAGCCAGCCTTATGCATTAGGCACACTGGGGGATCGAACTCATGACCCCTGTACCATCAGTCAGTGTATTAACCATTGTGCTACACCTCTGCTTCTATGTTAGCATGTCTGCACGCCTACTTAAGATTATCGTGCGTTAACGTGCTTAGCGGCGTTTCGTCCGATAATGTGCGCAGCGCAGGTTATCGCGCGATAATCCCGTTTTGCTACGTTAAGATCGAAACGCCCACTCCTTTTATGGCCTCCTGCACACTATCGCCGGGCGCACATTAAGACTGTTTAGTAAACATACCCCTAAGTCACTGAATACACATTAAACAGTTCTAAAAGATGTTTATTAACATGAATGTGTGAAACAAACTGAAAAAGTGTCAGAAAATTAGGAAAAAAATCAAAACTGACCCGGAAGTGAACAAAAATAATTTTTGCATGCACATCCTTGGTACCTGTTGAAATTACATTTAAGGGGTCCTGTATAAGATGGCCCCCCTTAAAGGTGATTAATCCTAGGGCCATCCATGCTATAATGGAATCCACAAACCCAATTAGTATGTAGAGGAGAAAGAGAATGGAGAAGAAACGAGTTTCAGGACTGCATACTGGCTTGGCTACATGTAAGGATCTCCAGGGAAGCAAAATAAATAAATAAATAAATAAAATCATATATATATATTGCTCCAATATATTCTGGAGGTAACTTTAGTATTCAACTATTCCAAATAATATTAAAATTCAGTTCTTCCTAATTTTACAATGATTCAACTTGGTAGGTTTCTTATTGACTAAATTAATGGTCACCTCGGTTCTTTATCCATTTCCATCTCAAAAATGGACTCATCCTCTCAGTGCCCATCCTCTTCAATAGATGCAACTACTAAGCTTCTTCAAGCAACTGTCAATTTTCAGCCTTTGTCAGATATCGGACTGTAAACATTGATCGCCTCTATAAACCCTTATGGTCTCGCCTTGGATTCATCCCCACCTACTCTTTTGGAAGAGTTACTCCTCTCTTTCTCTCATACAGTTTTAGACCTTAGAAATACTAGCCTCAACCAGGGGCTGGTGCCTGAAGCATGGAAAGTTGTTATACGTCTTTCTTACCTTAAAGATTCTGAGTTAAACTTCTCATCCCTCTCACGCTGTTGCATGTGAAACCTTCCATTCATTGCTAAAATAACTGAGAATGTCATTACTCAATAACTCGCTATATTCTTAGAAGACAGTAATTCCTATAACCCTAAACAGCCTGGTCTCAGAACTGAACATAGGACTAAAACCCCATTATTAGCCATGAAGAATAAGATCCTTTTATCAGCTGGAAAACTGTAAAAATAGTCTACCACTTTAGTTAGATATGACTGCTGCCATTGATATGGTAGATCTTCTTCTCCTTAAAGTGCTTGAAGAAATAGGGATCAAGGAAAGAGCTTTAGAATCGTTCCACCCCTACTTCTCCTCCCGGACATCTAGAAGGTAACTTTATAAACTCCTATGGAGTTTACATGTGCGAATACACATGCATTTGAGTTCTATTTTATAAAATGAAGTAGAAATATGCTTTATGAAATAGGAACGTAAGTGGTGTAAATATGTGCAAAATAGGCTTGAGGACTTATATCTGCTCTGTTGTTAAATGCCTGAGCTTAGAATATTCAGGGAAACACCTAAATTACAGTATTTCATAACACACACACTTTAATTTGCACTCTACCTGAGATCTGCTCCTATAGATGCCCCCGCGATCTTATGCACTTGCTCACAGAATAGCAAGCGCCTCAAGTGCATGCATAAGGCCCGAATCATGTGCGGATGTCCTTGAAAAAAGAGACACAATGTGTGTAAATGGTGTGCATCTCTGTGGCTCCTTTCAGAAAATCAGCCCCTTAGGGTCAAGATTGTTACTCTGTTAACTTCATTCTTCCCCCTACCACGTAGAGTCCCCAAGGATGTATTTTGTCTCCAATCTTTTTGTCATCCCTTGCCAAACTTATCCAAGGGCTGCGATTGTATCCATCTCTAGTGGATGATATTCAAATCATAATTGCCCACACATCCTGGGACCTTGGGTTTGAAAAAATGATATTGTCTCATTTGGGTAGTATAAAAGAATGGATAATGTCACATAAACTCATTCTTAATACAAAGAAATCATCAACAATATGGAATTTCTAAACTAAACTATCAAAAAATACCAGCCAAGCACAGCAGAGAATCTTAACCAAATTAGGGATTCAAGCAGTACATTAGGTACAACTTTGGAAAGTATACTTTCCTTCACATCCCATATCGCTGTACTCATTGGGAAATTCTTCTGGCTTCTTAAGAAGATTAGGCCAGTTAGGTCTGTCTTAGGTTTTAAGAGCTTTGGAATCTTTCTTCACACCTTAATCCTGAACTGACTAGATGACTGTACTGTAACTGTCCCAAAATACATTATTAAAAGATTACAAATGATACAAAACACAGCAGTAAAATTAATCTACAATATTAAAGGCCCATTTTTACTAAAAGGCACTGTGGTCTTGCACCTAACGTGCTAATAGGGCAACACCACAGCGTAAACGTCCTGGAGTATGGAAAACAAGTTCTCGGCAGTTACTGCAATGCATGCGGCCCTGCTGTGACATGACAGAGCATAGCACTCTGCGCCACCTACAGAGATAGCTGTGAGTGCACCCGAACTACTAGCCTGCCATTCGCCCCGCTCACTCCGCCCCTATCCTTCCTGCTTGCAACCATAATGCGCCATAGAGTTAGCTCCAAAATCTGGCAGTGCTACCTGTCATAGCCCCATGCTGACATCTAGTGCATTCTAGTAAAAGGCCCCTTATGTCGACTGATCATGTAGCACCTTACCTGATGGATCAGCATTGGCTGACGATTCTTAGCAGAATCAAATTCAAAATCTTAATTCTGTCACATTGAACCTTCTACAGAGGTTTTCCTCTTTAGTCCTTTTCATCCCATACTGTCTCCAAATAGCAATGGGATTCCATCCCATCATCAATTTAGACTCTAGTGGATTTGAAATGTAACATTTGGCTGCACAGCCCTTTGCCTGTGAAATTCACGTCCTACAGAAATTTGACTCTAAAGTTCATATTAAAAAATATTAAGACCCTTAAAATCTAGTTATATCAATGCTCATAGCCGGTCTATGCAGCTAACCTCTTTTCTGTGAAACTGACCTTCCACACTCTAATTCCCACTTCTGTAGAATTATCTCATAGATTAATTAAAATATTACTAATCAAGGCCCCCTTGAAATTTACTTAACCCTTCATCAGATATGTTAAATTACCGACGACTTTCACACCTGGGGTCAAATTGACCCCATCAGTAAATGACCAGAAACCATGAACAATTTCATCCACATAGGATTGGTATTTTAATGCATTTATTAAAAATAGTTCTCAATTTTAGCTGTTTACAAATGTTCAGTGTGTATGATATAAAAGTAATCTAACTATTAACTTCAGTTTATCACTTAATTGTAATTAAGTCTTGACACCCCTAGCATAATCATCTATCTAGGTGTCTTTCAGTCAGCACATTCATTGCATAATAGCTGGCAATGTTCTGGGCATATGGCTGTACCACATTGCTTGCAGTATTTTGATGTTTTCTTATCTGATGATCTGGTACAAAGTTGGCAGCGCGATCGTGCCCTTCTGGATTCACAGCCTGTAGTGTACCAGGTAAGCTGAATCGAAGTAGTTGCATGCAGATCCGCACCCCTTTCTGAAGTGTTCTTGGGTTCTGCAATCGCAATGTCTGCTGTGGCAGAACTAACTCCTTTGCCAGTTCTGTTAGGAACAGTCGCCGTTTGTGGGACACCTCTGTTTGCCATTCGTGGTTTTGCTGCACCCAAAAAGCTGCCACACCAGTGACATTGAACATGTTCATCAGCAGGCAGAACGGCCATCTTCTAGTGCCACGTTTGCATGTATATGTACGCACAAGCTTGTCCAGATTGTCTACTCCAGACTTAGTAGCATTATAGTGCAGAATCATCTCAGGCTTCTTTTCATTCTTGTCGTCTATCGCCTTGTCATGATGCATGCTGCTCAAAACAATGACCGTTTTGTTTTTCTTTGGAACATAACTCACTAGTGTGATGAAAACAGTTCCTTGGAACAATAAAATCACTGAAATCATAATAAATAACTGTTATTACCAATCAAATATATCTCAGAAAAAAAAGAAACAATGTTGGCGGCAAAGCACCATTACTTCTATAACAGCAATGAATAGGTCTATACGACCACATGCCTGGTATGAACTCAAACGCTAAAAAATGTTGCCTTAAATTCACATGAAGATCACAGTAGCCTACAGATGAAGTAGCCTAGCAATGCCACATTAACAATAATAACTATAACATGAACCTGAAACAGGAATTCTGACAACACTGGTTTCACTAAGCTGGGGTCAATTTGACCCCATAAAAATGTTAACATAAAATTACTGTTCCGATTAAATGATAACACTCTATGGGAAATTCAATGGCTGTCAATATTGAGAAGCTACCGGAAGTTTTAAGTCATGGCTGAAATAAGTAAGTAATTTGACATAACAAAAGGCTTGGGGTCAAAATGACCCCACGTGTGTGGTGAAGGGTTAAGTATTCTTTTTCATAGATTAAATAAACTTGACCTAATTGTCTTTATTTTTTAATCCCAAACAGCTCTATCTAATCCATCACCTAGCACGAGTCAGTCCATATAGCAAGACTGAACTGTAGAGTGAGCTGGAACTAAGTAGGAAGGAAATGCACTAATACTTCAGAAGTGCAGAGACTTCAAACAGAGAGAACTAAAAAACCTAAAGCACAGCACTTCTAAATAAAAAAAAAAATCCTCTGTAAAAGCTACACATATGAGCAAACAATAGCACCCCCCCCCAAACCCCCCCCCCCCAAAGATATCACTTTTATTCTTTTCAATCAACGGGTGTTGGAAAGAAATTATACATAAGGGGTCAAGAATGTCTGTCTTTCTGGGGATAAAATAAATCTAAACTTTTAATTGAACAGGACCAAATTTGACATGAAGGAAAACTGGTGCAAAGATATATGGTCACCAAAAATGGCCGGTTCAGTCTGGGATTCCATAAAAATGAGTTCCTCCTAAAAAGGCCCAGATTTCACAAGGATAGAAACTTTCCTAATCGTGAAACATAGCAGTTAGGGAAGTGTTCCCTAAGCTCCCTCTCCCCTTTTCTCCAGGTCACAAACAGAAACAGAGCCAAAACGTCTATATACACACATATACCCTAAAACGCAGACACATGACCATACACACACAAATACATACAACACAGACACACATACAAACCACCCAGAGGCACAGATACATACACAATATAGATGTGTGGAAATACACACACATGCAGTGGGATATGAAATAATTCCATGAGGCATATGCTGAATGTTTTTTCAACTATGTACTCTCTACGTCCCAGTGCTGCCGCATCCCTATGCCTGATGGAACGCCTCTTAGTGATTCAGATGTGTAAGTCATTTTATTTGTTGTAAATTCTACTGTGAAACCTATTGGACTGAACTGTACAGATTTCCTAATGGTTGCTGTGTGTACTGTCAACTAATAAATCCATCCCTTGAGCTCTATCGATAGTGACAGCTAATGGTTTGATATATTGTTACACTTGAGTGCATGCTTACTATGTTGTGCTACCTAATATATGATGGCAGATAAAGACAAGTTTGGTCCATCTGGTTTGCCCAGCAAGGTGGCTAGAGTGGTTGCAACTACAGCTTTGTGCAGGTTATCCTCCTTTTTACTGAAGTATAAAAAATATTTTTGTTCTGATTTCATTCTTATGCTATAAAAGAATCCACTATGTCTCTCATGCCATTTTGAATTCCATCACTGTATTTGCCCCACCACCTCCATCGGGAGGGCATTCGAAGCATCCACCATCCTTTCAGTGAAAAAATATTTCCTGATGTTGCTTTTAGGTTTACTACTCTGCAGCTTCATTGTATGCCCTCTAGTTTTCCAGCTTCCCCTTCTTTGAAAAAGGTTGGTTTGTTCATTGATATCCCTTAAGTATTTAAAAGTCTCTATCCTATCTTCCCTGTTCCTCCTCTCCTCTAGGGTATACATACTTAGGTCTTCAGGTCTTTTCTTATGTCTTCTGGTGCAGGCTCTCAATCATTTTAGTCACCTTCCTCTGAACCATTTCAAGTCTGTTTATACCTTTGTGAGAGATGGTCTTCAAAACTGAATGCAGTACTCCCAAGAGAGGCCTTGCCAACGACTTGTACAGGGGCGCTAATACCTCCTCTTTTCTGCTGGTTATTCCTCTGTAGGCAGCCCAGCATCTTTCTGGCTTTAACTACCACCTTGTCGCATTGTTAAGCCACCTTGAGATCCTCAGACAATAGCACTCAGAGGTCCCTCTTCTGGTACATGCACACCAAGCTCTCTCCCCCTATCGCATATGATTCCTTTGGATTTCTGCATCTCAAGTGCTTGACTCTGCACTTCTTCACATTAGAATCTTAACTGCCATTCTTCCAGTGTTTTTAGATCTTTCCTCATGTTGTCCACTCCCTCAGAAATGTCCACTGTGTTGAAGATTCTCATGCTATCTGCAAAAATGGCAGACTTCCATTCAGTCCTCCTGCAATATCACTCACAAATACATTGAACAGTATTGGTCCCAGGACTGATCCCTGAGGCACACCACTATGCATCTTCCTTTCTTCTGAGTGAGTTCCCTTTACTACCACCACCTTCAGTTGTCTGTCAGTCAACCAACCTCTGATCCAGTTCACCACCTTGGGACCTATCCCCAGGCTGCTCAGTTTATTGATATGCCTCCTTTGAGGAACAGTATCAAAGACTTTGCTGAAATCTAGGTATATCACATTCATCACATGCCCTTGATGTAATTTTCTGGTTATTCAGTCAAAGAACTCATCAAATTTGTTTGGCATGATCTTCCCCTGGTAAAATTATGGATTGCCTCAGATCATGCAATCCATTGGTTTCTAGAAAGTCCACTATTCAAGAGTGCCTCCATTACTTTTCCCACCACAGAGGTAAGACATACCAGCTATAGTTTGTCACCTCTTCCCTATTATCACTTTTGTGATGTGGTACCACATCAGCCCTTCTCCAGTCCTGGGGAACCTCTCCCATCTCCAAGGATCTATTAAAAACACCATCTCCATTGGTGAATATTAAATCCAGCATTAAACTTTCCCTGGTCATTTCCATCACCATTTGTCTGAGCAATACTTCTTGCAGGGCATCAGCAACCTTTTTTTTTTACTTCTTTCCAGATTTGCTGAAGGAATACTGGTAGATTAAAGTTATTCAATACAATCACCTCTCCCTTCATAGCTACCTTTGCAATATCAATGATCAAGTCTCTCTCCATTTCCTCAGTCTGAGTTGGAGGCCTGTAGATTACACCAGAGCAGATGATAGTGTCATCTCCTCTTTCTGACACAATCCATGGCACTTCTCCTTTCCCTCCTGTAAAAGCAACAGATTGCGTGCGTATTAACAGATAGTACAAGGTAAATGCATATAGCATAGAAAATTGCTGCACTGTCTTCACAAAATACATTATCTGTCAGAGAGGGTGGAAAACAGGTGGAGACTGGGTGTGTCTGCAATGTTTGGTTACCACAGGCATCACCAGCACGTGGTAACTGTCAAAGTTGCAGACAGCATGGGTGCAGATATCACCACTTCAGCAGGTGGTGTTATGTGCATCTGCAGTGCTGCTGGGTCACACTCTGTAATTTCACTGTTTTATCTGTTGGGGAACTGCTGCAGCCAACATGGTGCGCTAACTTGGCACTATTTGCAGAGAAATGCTGCATTAGCTGCAAAAGCCTAACGGACTTTAGTAAATATATCCCTTGGTTTCATTTTATTATCTGCAAACCAACAAAATGTTTGGGCACTGCTCTTTTTAAATCAGAGGCATCGGAACACAGGGTTCCTTGGGGGGCAAGCCCCGCCCCTTGGCCAGCTAAACTCCATGCGGCTGCGATCACCAGCCTTCCCCTACTTCTGCCTGCAGGAGATCAGGTCCCTGCAGGCTGACATAGGGGAAGTTCTGATGGCAGCAACAAAGTCTTGGTGTGGCTAGGGCCCCTATGAGCCCCCCCCCCCCCCCATCCGATGCCTGTGTTTTAAACTGTTCTCCTCCTCCTCCCCTCCAGAAACGCATGAAGACTATACAAATAAGCATGCATGTGCACACATCTACATACTTTCGCAGGAGCTGGAAAGAATTCCATGAGCTATGCTCTCCATATTTTCCCCACATCTTTTAAGAATGTCAGGCACAGCACTTGTAAAAGACAAAAATTACCTCCGTTTGAAAGGAGCTTCTTGAAGAATGGTAGAGTTTTCTAAATTCTGTAGGCTTTTATGTAGCACTCAAAGCCTGACTCCTAGGCAACTTAATTAAGAGTTCCTCTGAAGAACAGTGACTTCAAACAGTGTTATTTGCTGCAATACTCCCCTTTGAACTTCTAGCAAGAACACTAGATTTAAAAAATTCCAGAAGCAAAAAGAAGCTTATTGGGAAAGATGGTCTTTTTTAAATGGTACAAAAATAACCCAGCAACTTCTGACAATATTAAAATATAGCCAAAATGTCTCTCTTTAAAATATTAGGCAAAATAGTTGTAAAAGCTAGAAAATAACGTCAACTTGAAATGAGCCCCTCCAAGAATGTCTATTAATGCACTGAAGCAAGTGTCATATAGTGTAAAGGAAGCTCTAGAGCAGGGGTTCTCAACCTAGTCCTCTGGACATATTTAGCCAGTCAGGTTTTCAGGATAACCAGAATGGATATGTATGAGAGAGGTTTGCTTTAAGATGGAGTATGCCGTGTATACAAATCTCTAACTGGCTAAGTGTGTCCCAAGGACTGAGTTGAGATCCCCTGCTCTGAATAAGAAGTGAATGTAGATAGCTGAGTGACTGGTGGATGTGAGGATTGCCTGGTAACATGCCTGCCTGGTACGAAGGTAGCGGACCTCACCCACCACCTAGACAAGGTTTTAGATAGTGCTGGGGAGGAGTCTGCTGTCTTGGTACATCTGGGTACTTTCAACGCCCTCACCACTCGCCTCTAGTTTTAGAGGGGCGTGGTTATTGGAGGAACCTTCTCCTATCAGCCTTAGCAGCCTATTTCCTTGTGGTGTCTTCTGGGAAATGTAGTACTGCTAAGATGTGTTTGTGCTTCAGGTAGAAAGTTGTAGTTAAGGCCACCGAGCGAAAGCATATAACAGAAAATTTTATTTCGCACAAAAAGATTCAAAGTTCCAAATACAGGATTATTTATGTTTATGTTTATTTTAAAATTTGTTATACCACTCAATACCAAGGGCACCTGAGTGGTTTACAATAATAAAATAAGGCAAGTTAAAACAAGCAAGTTAAAACAAGCACTTGGCTGCAGGAAAAAAGGAAAAGAACGCCATCAGATTATAGGAAAGAAGGTAGGAGAGAGGCAGGAAAGCTGAGAGCAAAGATAACATAACATAAAAAGTAACAATAAACAAATGCTATCAAAGGGGGAGGAGGGGGGGATGTATGGTATGTGGGTGATGACAATGGAAAAGGGGAGGAGAGAAAGACTAAGGAGGAGGGTCAAACGCAAGGGAGAAAAGGTGGGTTTTCAGCTGGGCTTTGAATGATTGGTAGGAGTCTTCTGCACGGAGAGAGGGGGGGGAATGAGTTCCAGAGGCTTGGGGCCAGAAAATAGAAGGCAGAGGAGCGGGTTTTTTCCAGACGGGCATTTGCGGGGGAAGGAAGAACCATGCGGTTTATGTGTATGGAGCGGAGAAGATGGTGGGAGGTGTGGAAGTGTATTTGATTTGCCAGATAAAGAGGAGTGCCAGAATGGATTACTTTGTGTGCAAAGATTATAAATTTATATTGAACACGGAAGAAGATGGGTAACCAGTGATGTTGATAGAGAAGGGGAGTGACGTGATCAAAACGGGAAGCATGAGACAGTAAACGGATAGCAGCATTTTGGACACGTTGAAGGCGAGACAACTGGGACTTGGATAGGCCGGCAAAAGAGACATTACAATAATCGAGACGGGACAGTACAAGGGAAAGCAAGAGGGTGCTTAGGGCAGGAGTGGAAAGAAAAGGACGGACTGCTCTAAGTTGACGGAGGGAAAAGAAAGAATGCTGAACGATTGAAGAAATGTGATCTTTGAACGTGAGGGCAGAATCAAGGACAACACCTAAATAGCGGAGTGATGAGACCAGAGGGATGGGTTGTGAGGACAGGGAAGGAGCACAGGTAGGAGAGGGACTGCCAAAAGTGAACCAAATAGCGAAAGATTTTGCTGGATTAACATGTAAAAAGTTGGAAGAAAACCAAGACACCACGGCAGTAAGACAGAGGTTGAGAGGGAAGATGTCAGTGGAGGAAGAGATTTCTGTAGGATTTGCTCAAGGTACAGCAGATGCTTTGGCAAAGTAAACAAAAGAACCCAAAAATGGCTGTTTAAAGTCTTCTTACTTTCAGAAGCACAGCCTTTGATAGCAAGGCTGCCACCTTCCCTTTTAGTCCTTGCTAATTACAGCATAAAGTCCAAACAAGCTTAATCTTCTGTGGCAGTTTGACTTCTATCAGCCTCAATTCCTTCCAGGCTGCACTTCAGGTACAACTGAACTCAAAACAAGAAGTAAACATTCAGACTGCCATCAAAAACTCTCAACAGGCTTTTCACATAACAGAGGAGCAAAGAAAAACTCTTCTAGCAGGTAAATTGGCTTCTTGCTGTTTCACAGTTCAAACCACAGGTGGATAACAAGCATGAATCACAACTTCCTGCTTACCCTTATACTTCAGTAAACTTCCCTTTTAAAAACATATGGGAATTTACCCCCACAATGCCTGTTTCTTATGGTTACCTTTTCAAGGAGGATAATTCTTTCAGGGCTGGCTTTTCCTCAAGACTTCATGTCTAATGCTTGGCACAGAGAGCAATCCATAAGGATGTCTTCTTCCCCCAACTCTGCCACCGGCTCTCCCAGCTGCATGGGTTCTGGATCACCCACCCGGTCAGACTGCTCAGCTGACAACCTCTCCGGTGCTCTGAGAGCTTCTCCACTTCCTGGCTCCAAGCTCTGCTGCCAACCTGTTGCAGGGAATTCAGCACTCTCAGCTCCTGGTAGCTCGGCTCTTCTGCATGAGTCAGCACCTTCTCTACCTCCTTCTCTTCTCTGGTCTCTGCCTTCTCCTCCCTCTCCTCCTTTCTCCCTTCCTTTCTCCCTGTCTGTATACTTTAGCATAGGCTTATACCTCCAGGGTTTTAGCCCCACCTCCTTCCTTCCCAGGTGTTGGCAATCCCCCTGCCTTCTGGTATTTGAGTAATCAGGGAACTTGTTGAAGTAAGGGTTTTGGACTGACCTCGTGCCCGTAATCTCTCTCTCTTACTCTATTAGACACTGCATGAAACCTGTTCCAGCTGGGGTTTTCCTGGTTCTTAGGTGTGGCTGTGGCTTTCTCACCCTGCACTCCTAAAAGGAGACCCTTTACTAGGGTAAATTCCTTACGTTTCTCACCTCCCCCATACTCAGGATAGATGACCTTGACACAGTACCAATGACATATAAACGTGTGGTAGGGAGGATCTGGAGGCCAAATTTAGGCTTTTCGATAGCGAGTTGAAATTCAGAATTTCCAGGGTAGCATTCTCCGAAATGCAAGGAAGAAGGTTTTGTATGTGTTAAGAACTGGATAACATTCTGGGGAAAGGAGGGGCTTTTCCAAAGGAATGGGCTCCACCTTAACCAGGATGGAACCAGGCTGCTGGCATTAACCTTTAAAAAGAAGAGAGAACAGCTTTTAAACTAGATTATAGGGGAAGCTGACAGTCGCCCAAGAGTGCTTGGTTCGGAACAATGTATCCTTGAGGGATACTAGCAAAAGATTGAACTTAGGGCATATCAACAAAGAGGTTACAATAAAGATAAAAGTAACTCAAATGCCCTTGAGTACAGAGCACTAAATGAGAGGTTAGATATGATTGGTATCTCAGAGACATGGTGGAAGGAGGACAACCAGTGTGATACTGTGATACCTGGGTACAAACTATATTGTAATGATAGAGCAGATCAAATTGGTGGAAGGGGTTGTATTCTGTTAGAGAGGGCATTGAGTCACAAAGGATTAAAGTTTTGCAGGAAACAAAATTCACTGTAGAATCTATGTGGATTGAGATTCCATGTTAAAAGGGGAAGGCAATGGCAGTGGGGGTGGTCAGAATGAAGAAATGGATGATGAAATGCTCAAAGAAATCAGGGAAGCTAACAAATGTTACAGCACTGTATTAGTAATGGGTGATTTTAATTACCCCGTTATCGACAGGGTCAGTGTCATGGCAGGACATGCTAGGGAAATAAAGTTTCCAGATGAAATAAATGACTGCTTTTTGGAGCAGATGGTTCATGAACTGACCAGAGGGGAAGCTATTTTGGACCTAGTCCGTAGTGGAACACAAGATCTGATACAAGAGATAAGGGTTTTGGGGCCACAAGGCAATAGTGACCATAGCATGATCACGTTTGATTTAATAAATGGAGGAAGGATGGCAAGGAAATCCACAGTACTACCTTTCAACTTTCAAAAGGGATACTATGATAAAAGGAGGAAAATAGTTAAGAAAAAACTAAAAGGAGCAGTTGCAAAGGTTAAAGATTTACATCAAACATGGGTGGTGTTTAAAAATACTATCTTGGAAGCCCAGACCAGCTGTATTCCATGCTTCAAGAAAAGTGAAAGGAAGTCCAAAAAGCTGCCAGCCTGGTTTAAAGGTGAGGTCAGAGAGGCTGTTACTTCCAAAAAAGCATATTTCAGAAAAAGAAAAAGGAGCCAAATGATGAAAACTGGAAACATAAGCACCGGTAAGTTAAATGCAAGGCATTGATAAGGCAGGCAAAGAGAATTTGAGAAGAAGCTTGCTGTGTAAGCAAAAACATGTAATAAAGACTTTTTTAAGTAAATTCTTACTGAGAGTGTGTCTGTTGGACCATTAGATGATAGGGGGTAAAAGGAGCACTAAGAGAGGACAAGGCCATAGTGGAGAGACTGAATGAATTATTTGCTTCAGTTTTTACTGAGGAAGATACAGGGATGTTCCCCATGACTGAAATGGTATTAAAAGGTGATGCCACAGAAGAATTGAAGGAAATATTGATACACCAGGAGGACGTATTAACAACTATTTGATAAACTGAAGAGTAGCAAATCATCTGGACTGGATGGTATACATACAAGGGCGTTGAACTGAAATATGAGATTGCAGACCTACTGTACCATTTATAATCTGTGTACTATAATTAAAATTATCTGTAATACCTGAAGATTGGGGAATGGCCAATGTAACTCAAATTTTTAAAAAGGGTTCCAGGGGTGATCTGGGAAACTACAGACCGGTGAGCCTGACCTCAGTACTGGGGAAAAATGGTAGAAACCATTATAAAGAACAAAGTTACTGAACGTGTACATAGTCCTGGCTTAATGGGAGACAGCAAACATGGCTTTAGCCAAGGAAGGTCTTGTTTACTAATCTGTTATGTTTTTTTGAAGGTGTGAATAAACAGGTAGACAGAGGTGAGTCTGTTGATATAGTGTATTTGGATTTTCAGAAAGCCTTTGACAAGGTCCCTCATGAGAGACTTTTGGCAAAATTAAAAAGTCATGGGATAGGAGGCAGTGTAGTACCAGTAACTGGTTAAAAGATAGAAAGCAGAGGGTAGGGCTAAATGGCCAATTTTCCCAATGGAGAAAGGTGAATAGTGGAGTACCCCAGGGATCTGTGCTGGGTCCGCTGCTTTTTAACATATTTGTAAATGACCTGGAAATGGGAATAATGAGTGAGATTATCAAATTTGCAGATGACAAAAAATTATTCAAAGTTGTTAAAACCAAAAAGGATTGTGAAAAATTGCAAGAAGACCTTGATAAATTGGAAGACTGAACATCAAAATGACAGATGAAATTTAATGTATCCTTCCATGGTGCGACCACATCGTGAATATTGTGTTCAATTCTGGTTGCCGTATCTTAAAAAGGATATAGTGTTATTAGAAAAGGTACAGAGAAAGAGCCACCAAAATGGTAAAGAGGATAGAAGGTTACCCCTACGAAGAGAGAATAAAAGGGTTAGAGCTCTTCAACCTGGAAAAGAGATGGCTGAGGGGACATATGATAGAGGTTTATAAATTAATGAATGGAGTGGAACGGGTTTATGTAATCACACTCTGGAATAAGTTACCAGAGGATGTAGTAAAAACTATTAGTGTAGTTGGGTTTAAAAAAGATCTGGACAAGTTCCTGGATGTAAGGTCCATAAACCATCATTATAAGGGACCCGAGAAATCCACTGCTTGCCCCAATACAAGCATTGTGAAACCTGTGTGTCTTTTAGGGAAACTGCTAGGTACTTGGGACCTAGATTGGCCACTGTTGGTCTGACCCAGTATGGCATATCTTATGTTCTTATGATAAATAGAGTATACTCAAGAGTAACATTAGAAAGTACTTCACAAGCAAATTATGGCGCTATTAATTAGAAAAATGTCATAAACAGGTTCATTAATTGGTATTTAATAGGAATAACTTTCAGAGAATCTATAGTTCTATTGGATTTTTATGCATTGTCAACATAGGTCTACTTGCATAAATAGCATTTTTTTAAGATTCTCAAATTAAATCCTTGAACCACATCAATGAGCTGGATGTGTTGATCCATCGCAAGACTAAGTTCTCCACTGTGCCTTTTGTACATCTAACATGGATGTTATACCACCACCGCACATCCCACTATGTGTTCTCGCAACCTCCACTAATACAGGTACACTTAATGATGCCCATTGAGGAAGCATTACGTGCACCCACACAAACTGCTACCATCATAGCACATGCCCAAAATGCCCCTGCAAACAGCACTTTGCTGTCATCATCCATATTCCACCCCTAACCTACCTAGATCCCACCCAGTCATAAACTGACTATGATTTTTACTGTGGGGCCCTGTGCTGTTAGTGCAGTGTGCTCATTGCACACTATACCCCATGCTAACAATTAGCATACTGCAGTAAACATGCCCCTTAGTCATGTTTGTCTTGGGCATCATCTTGGTTTCATTACTTTATGTCAAGTTAAAACTTTGAATGTAATTAAATCAATATCTCTCGCCTGCAATGCAATTTTTAAGCATAGCTTAGACTGGCTTGTAGCACTCAGTTTGGAGTCATTAGTGTACTAGATATATAATTTTCTCTTCAAGGCTGCTTTTGGATCCTGCTCACCATCTGCGTGTGTCTTTATCATTCTTCTAGATTTATCCTGGTCACTAGGTATTATGTTACATGCCTAGATTAGATTAGTCCCTGCTATATAGGTGGTGACAACCTCTGCCTGAGAGTAGAAATGGCAGACCCAGCATAGGTGATGCAGAAGCTCCTAGGCAGGAAGACATAGCCCAACTGCACCAGCTTGGCATAACTGCAAGAAATGAGCTGATAGGCATTTCTTGTGAAGGTAGTTGTTTTTTTTATTATACATAACACATTCTGTATGTGTGAGTTTCCCAACTACCGAAACCACTACCTCGGCTTCCAACCCCCCAGCTATCCCACCAGCTGCCCATCACCATCCATCACCAGCCCAGAACCCTCCCTTCACCTCTTGGGTGGCACAGAATAGGTAGGAATATTTATTTATTTCCACACCCCTTCGCCTCTGCCCCTTTTCCACACATGCCTTTCTCCTGACTGCATAGGCAGCTGAAATGGTGTACTGAAAATTGCCTCACTGCTCTCAGAAGGGCTTCCTAAGATGACATCCAGCCTACCCTGTATCATGAATAACCCTTGGAATGGGAGAAACCTGAGGGAGCTCACCCCTCCACAGGGCACAGATCCAAAAATTTGTGAGGAGAGGGTGCTGGTTTCAGGATATTAGTTGCTCAGTTTTTCTTTAGGCCATGGAGATGTGCCCTTCTCTGCAGTATGGCTTGTGTAGGTTAGGAGATTGGGGGTGCAGATGTTGAGGCAAGTGGCTGCACTGCTGGAAGGGTCATGATGTGGTGATGGCTGTAGTGGTGCAGATCCTTGTTCACAGTCTGTGCCTCAGCTATCAGAGCCTCTGACATCTCCAGCTGTTTGTTACAGTGCCATCCACTCTTCCTCCATGTGCAAGTGGTGCTCCCTAATAGTTACAGAAGAAATTGATAGCTAAATCTTCTCTAACCACTAAGCCTGGAGCTACTGGTCCCGCTGCAGCAGTGCTCCCTACACTGCAGCAACTGATGGCGTCTCCAACTGGCATGAGACTGTTCCCCTTCCAATGCTGCTGGCACGTCTTCCACAGATTCCTGGTCATCAGGGAAGGGAGATGATGTTGGCTATCTTGCCCTCCTCCTCCTCGTCCTTCTCCTAGATACCTGCATGCCTCTTTTTCTTCCTCCTGGCTGGCTACCTGGTCCACCTTGGTGTGTGCACCACACTGTGCTCTGGATGTCATGGTCTATGTGTAAAAAAAAAAAAAAAAAAGTCCCTCTCCAGAGGTCTGGTCCCTGACCTCAGCACTGCTCTCCTCACATGGATCATTGCCTGTGGTTTCACCTGTAAGTAGAAAATCAAATGAAATTCTTCATTATGTGCAAGCCATTCCTTTACTCATTGTGATAAATATATTGTATACTCATTCTACCTAAGATATCCCTTCTTGTCTAAATGTGCACAGTGTGCAACCAAGTATGTCATTCTCAATACTGCCCATTTATTTATTTAATTTCATTTAATTTATTTGTCATTTCTTATATACCGCCCTTCCTGAGATCAGGGGTGGTTTACATCGTTAAACAACATTATTACATTGAACACAGATTAACAGTTGGTGATTTCAACAAAGTAACCCATGCCTCCTTTGGCACCAGCACTACCTATGCCTGCTTCCATTGTATAAGTCGTAAGGCTAAGGTTATATTAAGACTCGCGATATGAAGGAACAGAAGTTTTTGCCATCCCATGCTACACACTCTGCATATCTGCAGCAAGTGAAATGTTCCTCTGTGCACATTTGGATTGGGTGCAACTGGGCAGGAGAGTGGATAGGTGGTCTCTCCATATGTCTACTACTCATTCACCTAAACACATGTAGTGAAAGCTTACCAGACTAGATATGTGTGGTGGCCTCACCTCAGGGCTGATGTCTACTTTTGAGAAGGATATTCAAGTGGGGAAATTGCTGTTGGACAAGAGAGTGGTGATCTGCTTGGTGCAGACAGCAGGAGCGAAGAGCAGATATTTCTGTCAGATATGGAATGTAGTGTGTCTTGTGTGTCTCAATTAGACCCCCTCTCAACTCAGTTACTCCATCTTTATTGGTTGTAGTATACTGTCTAGGAAATAACCTGGCACCTGTGGAGCATCAGATGGTTCACAACATCTGCACAGCTAGTGGTTATATGGAGGGGACATTGTCAGGGTAGTAGCCATGCCATTGCAGTTGCTATGTGGAGAGAATACCAAAGTGTGACATTACAACACCTTTGGTGACCAATGCCCACCTTTCTTCCACCAAACCCTCCACTGGATAGGCATGGCACATTGATATCCATCATTTGTGAATGTGGCGAGGATAGGAAGATTAGTGGCTCCATGCCCTTTAATCAGGTTTAGGTTCAGAGGACGTCTCAACAATAAGTGGGAGAGCATTCAAGGAAAAGCAGGAATGGTATGAAAGGTGTGCTAGAGATGCCTACTGTTGTTGTGTGAGGCTCTGGAGGTGCCTAGTTCACCCCCTGCCCTAACAGATTCCTTAGGAAAAACACAAGGGGCGAGGGTGTAGAAGGTTACTAATACACCATCACCCCTTGTGTTTTTCCTGTTCTTCTGCTGCGAGGGCTTCGTTTGCTCTCCTGCGTGACCTAACAGATTTCTTATCCACAGTATCTAGCACCTGATGATAAAGTTCAGACATGGCCCTTAGCTGGCCATTGGAGCTGGTCTCATTGACGATCTTCTTGGTTTTCCTCCCTGTTTAATGGCCTAGTAGTTAAGGACACGGTACCTAGGGCCAGAGGTTCAAGTCCCATCTGAGGACAGCAATCTCAGGCTGTAGGGACTGGAGATTTTAGTCCTATAGGCACTCCTTGTGGCCTTGGGCAGGCCACTTATCCCTCCGTTGTCTCAGGTGCACACAGTGAGCCCTTTGGGGACAAGGGGATGTATCCAGTACCTGTTTGTAGTGATTACATAATGTAAACTGTTTTGATAGAAGGATAAGGTGGTATAGAAAACTGGTTAAATAAATAAACTCATGCTATTTCCTTTTTAGGTCCTCTGAGTCTCTATTGTGATGGTAAATGGCATTGACTCTTTGGCATATGCCAAGCCAGGTCTTTTGCTTCTCGTAAACACTGACATATATTCTAGAATGGCAAAGAATTAATGTACTGATGCTTCAGCCTCCCTTTAGCAAAACATTTTCTTCTCTGCATGTGTAAGTTCTGGTTTTATGCATGTATAGGGGCGACAGTTCTACATTGGAGTTTTACATGGTGGTTCTTATTGAAATGATCTTTAACTGGGCACATGTATGAAGGATTAACATAGGTAATAGTCATTTTGCAAGAGTGAAGCCTACATATCGTACCTACTCATAACTGATTGCAAAATTAGTGGCTCATGGATGGTAATTGTGGTGAAACCTCCACTGCCTCATGTATATGAAGTTGTGACATCTCCCCTATAGACACATGAAGAAGGGGATCATGCTACAGTAGTTAGAGTGGGGTGATCTATTAACTGAAAGGACAAGTATAGATGGGAAACTGCCACCTCCCCATGGTCTGGCTCTGGGATGAGGCAGGGAGGAGAGATGTTTGTGAAATGGATTTGTGTGCTCCCCTTTTTGAAAGTACATTCTAAAAGCCTGGTTTGATTTTTCCCTCCAAAAGCTGCTCCAAATTCCAGAGAAGAGATGGGTTCAGAGGAGGAGTGACAGGGTGGAGTGGAGAATCCATTCTGTGACTTATAGCATTGTATATAGTTGTCTGCAAGCACCTCCATAGCCTATTTTAACTTGTACATAGGGGCAGGGGGTACCGAGATACCCTACTGTTATGTCTGATATTTGTCCCAGGGTCACCTTTCTAGCCTGGTGCCCAATGACTCTACCTCCTTGTTGTGATTTTTCAGCTCACTTGCGACAGAGGACCCTGACTAAAGTTGAATCCTTTCTCAAACCTCAATGTTTTTTGGGAATTTAAAAAGATCCCAATTTTCTATAGTCCACTTAAGCAATTTAATTATTTTCTTCTTATATATAGTATTTCTAGTGACATGACTTTTCTATACAGCCAATAGATAAGTTTGTTACAAAGAAATAATTTCTCCGTATCTTCTGTGAGATCGAATAGATACAGTAACCTGCCTTTCCCCCACCTTGCACAGCTGCAGTTTTCTCCTATCTGTAGTTTCTAATACTACTAAGTCAGGTAAGTCTAACTCTTGTACAAATGCACTGCAGTGTACATGCTTGATGCCATAATACACACAACATAGTAAAATAAGCAATTGGCAGACCATAAAAGCACACCTAATTCTTAGCCTTTCTGTCATTGTCTTGATTCTCTCCACCACCAGAGAGACTCCCTTGAAAAGTGAAGCAATGTAGGAAAATCTTTTAAATTTGAAGTTCAACAGTCGAGAGACAGCAGCATATCTCCTCATGAAAAAGGGAGATGTGCTGCTGATAGGCAATTTCAATATGCCGGATGTAGATTGGCATATCCCTGCTGCTGTATCAGCTAGAAGTAAGGAGGTCCTGGATTCTCTACAGGGAGAACTATTCAGGCAACTGGTAGCAGAAGCCGCACGTGATGGGGCCATAATGGACCTAGTGCTTTAAGAAAACTGGAAGGAAGTCCAAAAAACTGCCATCAGGGTTTAAAGGTGAGATCAGAGAGGCTGTTGCCAAAAAAGCATCTTTCATGAAATGGAACAAAAAGCCAAATGACAAAAACTGGAAACAGCACAAGCACTGGCAAGTCAAATGCAAGGCACTGATAATGCAGGCAAAGAGAGAATTTGAGAAGAAGCTTGCTGTGGAAGCAAAAATGCGTAATAAAGACTTTTTCAAGTACATTTGTAGCAAAGGACGTGTGAGAGAGTCCGTTGGACCATTAGATGATAGAGGGGTAAAAGGGGCACAAAGAGGGGACAAGGCCATAGTGGAGAGACTTTATTAATTCTTTGCTTTGGTCTTTACTGAGGAAGATGTAGGGATGTTACCCATAACTGAAGTGATATTTAAAGGTGATACTGCGGAAGAATTGAAAGAAATATTGATATACCGGGAAGATGTATGACAACTATTTGATAAACTGAAGAGTAATAAATCACCTGGACCGGATGGTATACATCCAAGAGTGTTGAAAGAACTAAACTATGAGATTGTAGACCTGCTATTAGTAATCTCTGAACTATCATTAAAATCCTCTGTAATACTTGAAGATTGGAGAATGGCCAATGTAACACCAATTTTTAAAAAGGGTTCCAGGGTGATCTGGGAAACTACAGACCGGTGAGCCTGGAGTCAGTACTGGGGAAAATGGTAGGAACCATAATAAAGAACAAAATACTGAACATGTAGATAGTCCGTTTTGGACCAGCATATGTTTTACATACATAAGCTTTCCATACTTTACTACTCAACTGTTTACTAATTAATGGTTATAAATTCAATGGAACTATGTTCAGCTATTATCGTTATGTCAAAAAGCGTTATATACAGATTTTTTATCTGAAATCTAGTTAGTTTAATAGGTATTCAAAGTTTGCTGATTTTGACGGTACTGGCGGCTCAACATAAAAAGATCACAAAAAATAGTAAGTAGCTTATAATGCTGTAATAGCAACTATTTTTGAAATAAAAGAATTTGTAGACTTTAGAAAATAGGTTTAGATAACTGTAAGTTAGTTAGTGTCAGAGTTATTGGTGCGAATATCGGCCTTGTATGTTTTTCATATGCTGGGCTAATATGTTGTCGAAACTAATTGCTTTCAAGCATTCTGTTCTAGGTGTTTCAATGGTGCAATATCGACGCACTGCATCAGAAGTGTTTTCACGTGTACTATATTCCGCCATTAGAATGAACTATATTATATCATAATAAAATGTTTTAAATGAAAACTGCAATTTCAATAGTATCATACAGTATGTTTATGTCAATAAATATCGGAACTGAATCCTATCTTTTCTGAAGACGGACAATATACTATACTGGGCCAGTGTATGAAAAACATACACTATGTGAAACTTCTATTTTCTGCAAAGTTTTAATATTTTTTGTTATTGCCAGTATTTCATAGTTGTTTGAGTGTAACAAATCTAATAAATCATCCAGAACAGATAAATAATATGCAAGCTGTCCAAAACGGGTTAATGGGAGACAGCCAACATGTCTTTAGATAAGGAAGGTCTTGCCTTACTAATCTGTTATGTTTTTTTGAAGGTGTGAATAAATAGGTAGACAAAGGTGAGTCTGTTGATATAGTGTATCTGGACTTTCAGAAAGCCTTTGACAAGGTCCCTCATCAGAGACTTCTGGCAAAACTAAAAAGTCATGGGATAGGAGGCATTGTACTATTGTGGATCAGGAACTGGTTAAAAGATAGAAAGCAGAGGGTAGGGCTAAATGGCCAATTTTCCCAATGGAGAAAGGTGAATAGTGGAGTACCCCAGGGATCTGTGCTAGGTCCGCTGCTTTTTGACATCTTCATAAATGACCTGGAAAAGGGAATAACGAGTGAGGTAATCAAATTTGCAGAGATGCAAAAATATTTAAAGCTGTTAAAACCCATGAGGATTGTGGAAAATTGCAAGAGGTTCTTGATAAATTTGAAGACTGGGCATCCAAATGACAGATGAAATTTAATGTGGATAAGTGCAAATTATGCACCTAGAAAAGAACAACCTAAACTATGGTTACACGATGCAAGGTTCCACATTAGGAACCACCACCCAGGAAAAAGATTAGGCGTCATTGTGGATAACATGTTAAAACCCTCCACCCAGCATGCAGCGGCGGCCAAGAAAGCAAATAGAATGCTAGGTATCATAAGGGAAATTTATGGAAAATAAAACAAAGGATGATATAATGCCTTTGTATTGTTCCATGGTGCGACCTCACCTTGAATATTGTGTGCAATTCTGGTCGCCGTATCTTAAAAAGGATATAGCATTATTAGAAAAGGTATAGAGCAGAGCCACCAAAATGGTAAATGGGATGGACGGATACCCCTATGAAGAGAGGCTAACAAGGTTAGGGCTCTTCAACCTGGAAAAGAGATGGCTGGGGGGAGATATGATAGAGGTCTATAAATTAATGAATGGAGTGGAACAGGTAAACATAGATTGATTGTTTACATCATCAGAATATAGAAAGACTATTTAAGAATAATAAGAGAAAATATTTTTTCACTCCACGTCCTGTATTATCGATTCGGACTGCATTGCTTTGGAGATAAACCTGGCAAGTTGTTGGCTCGCTGCTTGAGGGCTCCCCGGGGCTTTGCCCATGTGGCGGCTATAAGGGAGGAGCAGGGATGCGTTCATAAGGAGAGTGTGGAAATTGCAAAGGTCTTCCGTAGTTTCTTCCAAAACTTATACAAAGCGGAATCTGGACCCAATGAGGCGATGCAGGATTATGTGAAAGCACTGGAGCTACCCCAGCTCACTGAAGAACAGAGGAAGGTCTTAGATCTACCCATTACACCTCAAGAGATACAATCAGTAATCTCCTCCGCCCAATGCTATAAGACGCCAGGACCGGATGGACTGGGGGCCGAATTTTACAAAATCCTGGGTGATTGTGTTAGTCCACTATTACGAGAGGTTTTTAATGGGAGGGCGGAGAGGGGAGCATTTCGTTGGGGGTGAATCATGCCTACATCACCTTGATCCCAAAGCCGGGTAAAGACCCGAAGCTAGCGGCCTCCTATCGACCTATCTCCCTTCTAAACTTTGATCTCAAACTGCTTGCGAAAGTTTTGGCCGAACGGTTGGCGGGGGTACTGGGTCATTTAATTCATGATGCACAAGTGGGTTTCGTAAAAGGGCGCTATGCAGTTCGGAATCTTCGTAAGATTCTGGCTTCCTTGGAGTAGGTGCATGCCCAACAAATTCATTCGTTACTGATTAGTTTCGATGCAGAAAAAGCTTTCGACAGGGTAGACTGGCAATATCTCTGGAGACTTCTTCCGCATTATGGCATAGGGGCAGACTTTTGTAAAATGGTACAGAGCCTGTACGTCACACCAACGGCGGGCATTCTGTGTAATGGACTATTGTCAGAGGACTTTGTGCTAGAACGAGGTACGAGGCAGGGCTGTCCTTTATCGCCCTTGCTATTTGTTCTCTCAATAGACCCTCTGATCCGTACCATTGTGACATCGGGAACGGTAAAGGGAGTGAGGATGCGATCGCAGGAATTTATTATTTCGGCATTTGCGGACGATTTGTTAGTCCATTTGACAACCCCGGCCAATTCCTTGCAACCTCTATTAGAGGAATTCTTGTGTTTCGGGGCATTTGCAGGCTTTCGTATTAATAAAAAATAAGTCTGAAGCAGTGGATGTTTTAGGGCATCTCCGTGGTTCATGGGGGGGGGGCCCTTCCCCCTACGGTGGGCAGAAGGGGAGTTTGTTTATTTGGGTATAGTACTGACTGGAAGACCACAAGAGTTATATAGGCGCAATATGGATCGGATCCTGCGGCACTTGGCTGTGCAGCTAAAAGCCTGGGAACCCCTCCCGTTATCCTTGGCTGGGAGAATAGCGACGGTGCAGATGATCATTTTACCTCGAATCTTATACTGGTTGCAAACCCTGCCGGTCTGGTTGCTGGGTCGGGATCTGCGTAGAGTGGAAGCTTCTCTTAAGATGTTTCTTTGGCGGGGGAAGAGGGCGCGAATCCCGTGGAGTCGGCTGCTGGGGAAATGGCGATAAGGGGGTATGGGCATGCCAGACCTGAAGATGTATGCGTTGGCTTGTCAAGCTAGACACTTGGGAGATTGGTTAGGAGGTACTGAAGTATATACACCTAGGACTTTAGAGGAATGCTTAGTGGCTCCCGCGACTCTGTTGGGGATCCTGCATGGGTCGCATAGGGACCTACAAGATTCTATCCGGCGGAGTGCATTGGTAGACTCAGTTCGGAGTACCTGGCAGCAGATTAATAAAAATTGGAATGATACATGGAGGGTTTCTAGCTGGTTACCATTGCGCGGGAACGCCCAGTTCACTCCTGGGTCCGAGACGACGGTGTTCCGAGATTGGTGGTCACGAGGAATCCGGAACGTGGGGCACTTAGTAGACCCTGAGGGAAGATGTAATTCCTTTAGAACCCTGAGTCGGGAGTATGATCTACCCACTACTCACTGCTTTGCATTTATTTTATTTTTTATTTTATTTAACACTCATTTTTATACCGCATCTTCCATAGATCAGTTGTGGTGTACAAACAACAACATTTAACAAAGCTAAGTTTGTTTTACATAGAACATCTTAATTTTACATAGAACATCTTAACATATCAAAAATAAACAAGGTGAGTTTTTGAACTGGGACCGTGTAAAACAGTTAACTAACAAAGTGGAGTATCTATATACGTAAGACAGTACATAACTGATACAACTATATACTATATACATGCGTATGTATACTTTGCATACATACAAGTCTCCCATTATGTGACTTCCTTGCCGCGAGGTGCGCTGCAAAGTGAGCGGTCGGCCCGTATTTTGGAATTCTTTCACTTGGGGGAAGAGAGCCCACCCTCGATTTCTAAATTGAAGCTCAGCTTAGATCGCTATAGAGCTCTCCCCGATTATAGTGGAGTAGAAATGGCTTGGGCAGCTGAACTGGGGGGGGACATGGCCCCGGGGTTGGTTCTTGAGGCATTAGAAAGGATTGTCCGTGTGGCGCAAGGGGCGCGTTGGAGAGAGATCCAATTCAAATGTGTGACTAGGGCTCACTTCTCACCCCGGCGGGCGCTGCGAAGTCGATTGGAGACAGATGGTTCTTGTCCACGTTGTTCAGAGGCTTTGGCGACACTGTTGCATATGTGGTGGGGATGTCGGGAAGTACGTCCCTACTGGGCGCGGATATGTAACTTCCTTAGTACGCTGCTGCAGCAACGTGTTCACTGGACTGGCTCCTTTGTAGTACTTGATCAGATGGCGGTCCCAGGGCCTGCGAAAGTAGGAGAACGTTTGCTCATGCGAAAGGTCTGTTTGGTGGGTAAGGGGCCGATTCTCCGTCTGTGGAGAGAACGCCAGTTGCCTACTTTTACCGAATGGCGGAACAGCTTCCATCAGTTGATGTTAACGGAGCGCTGGTCGGCGCGGGGCAGTGCCAAGCGTTGGACAGTTTTTCTGTCAATCTGGGAACCTTATATTCAGCAACTTAGGGCTCACAGTCATAATGAAACCCTCCAATTGGGGAGTTAAGTGAGTTTGCCCAAGGAGAGTAGTGAGGATGGATCAGATCGAGCGGCTCTTTGATGATAAGCTTGGATTAGGATGTTGGTAGTGGAGTGTGGGACGGTTGGTGGGGGGGGATGGGGGGGAAGGGAGGGGGGATGGGATAAAATGTAAAATATCCACCTGTTATATTCTTGTATATTGGCTCCCGGCGGGGATCAGAGTACACCCCCCGTGGAGACGTTTGCATGATGTCTTATATTGACTTGTTGGTGGAATTAAATAAAGTTTAAAAAAAAAAAAAGAAGAAGTCTTGTTTAATTGCTTTGCCATGGAATGAATTGAATTCCTCCCTTTAACCCTTACAACTAATTGTGAAGATATGAACAATTGGTTTTACCTGCTTATTACTGGAACCTTTATGAACAAAGGACATTTTTTGATTTCTAGTGTCTTAATGAACCCTTGCACAGAGGGGAAATAAAAGCCTTGTTTCCCTACACTTGTGGCTTAATTATTGAGTTCTCACAAGGAGCTGAAATACCTAAGACCAATCTCCATTTTGGCCTTAAAATACCCCATGCTCCTTGAAAATAAATGTTGTACAGCATGCCCTTACTGCCCATGGCCACTAGGGGATGCCGGCACGACAGAGGATAAGCCATTTTTCAGATATGTTAGTGAGCGGAGGAGGGGCAAAAGTGGTATTATCAGACTAAAGGTGCATGAGAGGAATATGCAGAAACTGATGAGGATACAGCGGAATTGCTTAACAAATATTTCTGCTCTATAAGCACAGATGAAAGGCCAGGAGCAAGATCTCAGAAAACATCCACAAATAGGAACAGAAGCAACAGGGATCTCAAACGATTTTTAGAATACTGAGTTTGTGAGGAATTAGCTGAACTAAAAGTAGAATAAGCCATGGATACATCCAAGAATATTGAGGGAACTTGGAGAGGTTCTAGTGGCTCCACTGTCTGACCTTTTCAATGCCTATTTATAAGTCTCTGATGCAACCTCATTTGGAGTAGTGTGTGCAATTCTGGAGACCGCACCTTCGAAAGGATATAAGCAGGTTGGAGTTGGTGCAGAGGGTGGCTATTAAAATGGTTAATGGTCTTCGTTATGTAACATATGAGCACAGACTTAAAGATCTTAACATATATATACTTTACAGGAAATGCGGGATGGGGCAATATTTCTATTATTTATTTATTTATTTAATTCTTCTATCCTGCCCCTTCCAGAGATTAGGGCCAGTTTACAAATAACGAAACATGTTCCATATAACAGTAGTAAAACTTATTTACTTTGTAGGATCTGGATATTTAACAAGTAAACGCAATTGTAAGTTACATATAATAGGTAGAGAGAATTGCTACATGAGATCGGTATTCTTAACATTATTCAGCTATGAACTATTTACAGGGTACATTGGCTAATATTAGGTCTTTGTGATTGGATGTGTACGAGGTATTGTTAGATTTATTGTCTAAGACAGCTATTGTGTATATTGATTGGGTGTTTCTGCGAGGGGGTTTTCATTTATATCTCCATAGTGTGCAATGAATAGGAGCGTTTTGAGTTCTCTTCTGAACATCTGGAGGTCTTTGATCGCACAGATTGGTAGTAGCAGTGAGTTCCAGAGACTAGTGGCAATAAATGTGAAGGCACTGGCGCTTGTCTTTTTTGTCTTGCGAATTAAGTGAGGGGTTACAAGAGAATGGTTAGCATTTTGCCTCCGCGCTCTGTTATCTGGTTGTGTGGAAAAGAGTATATAGATATGATGGGGAGATGATATTGATCAATTTAAAGGTTACCATCAGTATCTTATATTTTATTTGGCTTACTACTGGAAGCCAGTGGAGGTCGTGTAGTATAGGAGTTGTGTTCAGTTAGTTGGGCCTTGCATACAATTCTGGCGGTGATATTTTGTGCTCTTTGGAGTATGTTAATGTTTTTGACTGATAATCCCTGTAACAGACTGTTGCAGTAGTCAAAATGCAGAGTGATGATAACCTTCACTACTGACCTGAAGTCGTGAATGTTTAGCAGGGGTCTTAGGTGTTGCAGAGTTTTTAGCTTAAAGAAGATGGTCCTTGCTGTTCGTTTTAGATGAGGGAGCATGGTGAGAGATTAGTCCAATATTATTCCCAGGTATTTCACCTCCTGTTTAACAAGGAGGACAACATTGTTAATTGTGATGGACTGGAGGGGGGGGGGATGGCGGCGGCAGCATTTTGATTCTTTGTTATAAATAAGGTTTCTGGGGGGGTTGTAATTTATATGCAGGTTGTTGTCATTTAACCAAAATTCCATTTCTCTGATACACTCTGATAGATTGTTGTAGGTAGGGTTGTTTATGTCAATGGGGAGGGGCAGCATAATGTCATCAGCATATATGTAGTATCCAATTTTGAATTTTCTGAAGATGTTGGTGATTGGTTGCAGGTATAAATTGAAGAGTAGGGCCGAGAGTGCAGATCCTTGGGGTATCCCTTGGTCTTGGGGGAATGTATCAGACTTTTCCTGTCCTATTTGAACATGTAGCTTACAGTTTGTAATGTATGACTTGAACCAAAGGAGGGCGTAACCTCCTATTCCAATCTGTGTTAATCTCGCGATGAGGGTGTCATGGTTGATGTTGTCGAATGCAGATGCGATATCTATAAAGAGTAGAATGAACGCTTGGTTAGGGTCATCGATGCCTCTGATAAGGTGGTCCATTAGGGTTAACAACAATGTTTCAACTCCATGAAATGGTCAAAAACCAAATTGGCGAGTATCTAGAGGGGCATTGAGGTCAATGTGGTCTTGTAGTTGTAATTGGATGACTTTTCTATTATTTTAGCGACAAATGGAATGCTAGCTATGGGTCTGTATGTGTTTGGGTTATTTCTGTCAAGTGTCTTATTCTTAAGAATTGGTCTGATGGAAGTGAGTTTGAGTTTATTTGGCATAATGCCTTGAAGAAGTGATTGGTTGATAATGTGAAGGAGATATGGGGCCAGTTCAGCCTTTGAAGTTTTGATCCATGGATCAAGCAGGGAGGGTGTGGTGTTGATGATATGATGTTCAACAGGTGTTTTTGATCAACTAGGTGGAAGTTCTCCCACGTGTTGGGATTTGTTGGGTGGTGAAGCAAAGGGGTGGTATGGCTAGAGTTTTTAGTTTTTCTGCAAAATGTGTAGTCAGAGCCTGAGGGTTTATGTTACATACTTCTGTTTCATCTTGCCCTGTCTTAGGGATCTAACAATAGCAAATAGCTCCCTTGGATGATTCAGAGAAGAGTTTAGACTCTTTGTGTAGTGGTCCGTTTTTGTTTTGTTTATTGTTTCTTTGTAGATAGTGAGTAAGTTAAGGTAGAGGAGTTCGTTTTCTTGCTATTTGGTTAGTCTCCACTGTTTTTCTTGCTTTCTTAAATGCCTTTTTAGTTTGGTAAGTTCATGCGTGAACCACTTTTCAAATTTATTTTTGGAGGCTTCTTAGGGTGTTTGAAGGGGGGTGCTGCTGCCCTTTGTACAGAGTCATTCCAAGTGTTTAACAAGGTGTTGATGTCGAGAAAGTCTGTAGTGAGTTGAGGGAGTACTGTATATTGTCTAAGAAGGTATCCTTATTGAGATGGGCAAATCTCCTATTTTGTGGTGTTGTCTGGCATTGTGGAAAAGGAGAGATGCAGGGGTATATCAAAGGTCACTAGATGGTGGTCTGACCAGGGGACCTCAGTAATTGAGGGGGGAGTGTACATATGATGATTGGTGGTTAGGATTGGGAGGAAGACTAGATCAAGAGAGTTTCCCTTTATATGTGTGGATGCAAGTATGATTTGTTGGAAACCCATGTCTGTCATTGAGTCAAGAAAGGTGGATGTGTGAGATGGGTCGAGGGATGGGAGATTTCTTTCTCCTAGGATGATGTGTGGTTTCTTGTGGGAGGCTGAGCATGCTGTTTCAAGGATGGTAATAAGGCCGTTGTGGTCAGGTGTATGTGGTCTATAGATGAGACATTGATATGTTTTTGTTTTGTACCTCTAAGATGTCCATTCCATCTAGGTTACTCGAGATTGTGGGAGTGATTTTAAGTTCTTTTTTGCACATTATGAGTACTCCCCCACCTCTTTTGGAGTCACGGTGGCTATTGAATAGATCATGTCCCTGAATTTGAAGTTGGTTTATTAGGATGCTGTCAGCTGGGGAGAGCCATGTTTCTGTGACACATAGGATGTCAGGTTTCTCATCCGTAACAAGACTGACAATTATTGGTATTTTATTTCTTATGGATCTTGCGTTGACGAGAATGCATTTTAGAGGGGTGGGGGAATTGAGGTTATCAGGTGTTTGATGTATCTGATGAGGGTGGATATGTATTAATCTGCTTCGGTTTTTATTGGTGTGGTTTATGAGTGTGTGTAAAGTAGATTGATTTTGTATTTATGTTGTTTCTGAGAGGGCTGTATCTTATGGGAATAGGGTTATTTGGGTTTGTTTCATAATTGCACTGGAGAGCGTTTGTTATCTGAAAAGATAGTAGAAGAATGTAGAGTATGAGTGTATATGTTTTTCCGTTGCCCATTGTAGGGGTGGGAGGGAGTATGTCTTTAGTGTGTTGGGATAGAATGGGGTATGTAGGGGTATGAAAGGAACCTAGAGAAATCAGGAATAACTGTTTGCTTATAGGGTTTTCAATTTGGTAGTGATAGGAATTTTATTAACAGGTTGGAGAACAGACAATGTAATGTTGTTTACAGTTAGTGTTAAACAGCTATACACTGACAGAGTAAAGGGTTGAAGAGAGTTGAGCAGATCTGGTTGTTTTTCCGAGCATATACACTTTGTTTAACAGAGGTGAAGAACCTGCTTTAGGTTTGTTAATAGCTAGTGAAAGATGTTACCTTGTTTAGGAAACTTCTCGGATGGATGATGACCAGAGTTTCCTGATGTCAATCTAATCCCTGCTGACGTTCCCCACTAAGTGCCACGCCAAAGGGCCCCCTGGCGAGGCCCTCAGGTGTGGGCCCGCCTTCAGTGTGCTGATTTTTATAGCAGGATTGCTTGCCGCCGGTAGTGGAGTTTTGTGGGTGGAGCCAGGCTGGCAACGTGCAGCTGGAGGGAGTACCCGATCAGAGCAGAGATACAGGAGAAGGAAAGGCACATCTTAAAGTTGTCCATTGCCCATGTTCCCTGTAAAAAAAAATAGTTATCTCCAAGTTATAATGCCCTCTTCAATGTAATTTCAGTTTGTTCAATGTAAACCGCCTTGATATCATGAAAGGCGGTATATAAGAAATGTTAAAAAATAAATAAATAAATAAAAGCACACAGTCTCACCTCCCCCAATGTTAGAGATCACTGGATTGCTCTTAGGTGGGTCAGGAGCCGTCTGCAAGAGGGAGTGGGGGTGCCCTGCTGCTTTTCCCTCGGGGTTTCAGGTGCAATCGCGATGGTAAGAGGGCTTTCCCTTCAGCGTGCTAGTTTTTATAGCAATATGATAGATATTGAAATACCTCCATGGCATAAATGCACAGGAAGTCTCTCAATTGAAGTCAAGCTCTGCTACAAGGGGACATAGGATGAGAGTGAAAGGGGATAGACTCAGGAAAAACATGTGGAAATATTTCTTTACGGACAGAGTGGTAGATGTGTGGAATATCCCCCAGTATCTGAATTCAAAAAAGCCTGGGACAAAAACAGAGGATCTCTAAAGGTAACAAGGGGACTATTGTAGTTGATATGGAAGGGCAGATAGGCCATCTGTTCTTTTTCGGCCATTATGTATCTAGGCACTCTTCTCCTTGTAATGTTCAATTTGTCCCTTTGTTTTTACAATCTTTTCTGATTTTAGGTTTTGAGGCCCAGCATCAGTACCCCTTTTCCTTCCCTCAGTCACATGCACAAAATGGTTCTTTTTTGCTTGTATTGGGCTGTGATAACATGATAATAACTGGGGCAGGGATATGTTTCTTGTGGAGGATTTCCAACATGATTGGCTGAAGTGCCTTGTGCTGCTCGCTGGTCACTTTTCCTTGATCCTCTTCCCTTGCCACAGTGACTCCAATATGTCTGACGACATGCGCACACATGACAAAAATGAAGTTCACAAATGGCAATTTATCAACATTTTTCAATTTTCATCAGATTTATCATTCATGTGAAAGCTAATGTGCATGTGTAAAACGGAGATTCTCAGCCAGTACAGAATAAGGGACTACAATTTTGAAATGTGCAGATGAAAACTGAAATAGGAACTGCAAGAAGTCAGGTTCTGTATCTACTGTGAATCTGGAGAAGTACGAAAAACAATGCATTTTCCTGTATGCAGAGCAGAGAGCAATATAAGAGATGAACACTGCCAAAAGTGACATATGCCTAACACTAAAATAAAAAGCTTTTTACTACCTTTCTTGCCTGGACATTTTTGAGCCAATATTTAAAAGCATGTATTCTGAGGGCAGTACCTACTGGCCAGAGATGTGCTGCTGGCCCGATCTAGCTGGCGATTTTCAGCAGCACTGTCTTGATAACTATCTAGTTAGTTATTTGGATAGTGGACTGAATATCACCACTAGAGAACACCTTTGCTAACTGAAATATATTCAGTGCCAACTGCTGTCCGGATCGCGCCACTGAATAAAAGTATTTCTTTATCCTCGGTGGCTGACCACCATGGCTGAATGTTGATCCATTTATTTTTCTAGTCTCTTTGAGCCTGGTTTCTCTTTTTCTTCATTGATCATGTTTAACTCCTGTTCTAGGTTCTACTGCCCATTTTCTGTTTTTTCTCTTTCCTCCTCTCATGTATTTGACATTGATCTGTCACTTTCCATATCATTTTACTCCGTGTCTCAGTTCTTAAGCTCTGCCTCTTAATCTCTTGCTTCTGTCTACCCATAAACCTAGCATCCCTTTCACTATCCTCCCCTTCCAATCATCTCTTCTCATCCCTACTCATCATTTCCCTCCTTGCCATTTCTTTACTTCCTGTTGCACTCTCCTTCACACCTTTCCACATTTATTTTAGTCCTCATTGCACCTCCTTTATATGTTATCCCTTTCGATCCTCTTCTTTTTACCCATTTTCCACCAGCTATCTTTTCATCCTGTACTCTTCCTAACCCTTTCTTCCCCCTCTGTCCTTTTCCCCTTCCCCTCAATGATGAATCTTGACTCTCTGCATCCCTGCTGCACCCCCATCTAACAGCTGAGTTATTGAATTTCTCTTTTTCCCAGGTGCCCAATAGTGAAGGTCCAGCCCTCTAGTCTCCACCCACAGCCAGTTTTCAGCTTATCCCCTAACTTCATTCTCCCAGTCCTCATTTTTATCCAACCCCCCCCCCCTTCCAAAATCGGAAATTCCTGCTAATTTCCAATCAGAAATCCCAGACCACTTTTCTTTCCTCTGACACAAGGCACCCTCCACTTGTCACCCAGCATCTACCCTTTCTCTCTCTTTTCTCCATCTAGCATCTGTTCTCTCTGTCTGTCCCCTCATCTACTATCTGCACATTATCTCCCTGTCGAGCATTTTCCATCTATCCCCCCCCCCACAAAAAAAAAAGAAAAGAAAAGAAAATCTGCCCTGTCTCTCTCCTTTCTTTCCTCAAAATCAGGTTCTGTGCTTGTCAATCTTTAGGACCCCAGGCCTGGGCCTGCAGCAATAAAGAAAAGAGTGCCAGGCCTCTAAAAGGATGCAAGGAGTAAAGATCTTGCTGATTTCCCACTCCTTCACCTGCTTATTCAGAATTTTAGACACGGCTCATCGTTTAGCTAAGCTTTTTCTAAAATAATGGCAAAAATGTAAATGCCAAAACAAATACCCTTAATATCACCAAAATCCTAATATTTCCAAAAATATTTTATTTCTCAAAAACCTTTCAAATTGCAATAGGGTATAGATAAGACCTCAGGAAAACTCTTTCCCTATATGTGAAGATCTATGACTTAACCCTATGGTGATTAGGTTCGCCAGATGTAGGGAAAGAGTTTTCCTGAGGTCTTATCTATACCCTATTGCAATTTGAAAGGTTTTGGAGAAATAAAACATTTTTTGGAAATATTAGGATTCTGGTGGTATTAAGGGTATTTGTTTTGGTTTGTTAGTTTGAGTTTACCCTTTGGCAGTGAGGTTATAAAAAATGTAAATGCCGCCATCTCAAGGTCTGTTTCAGCATCCATATCTTTTCTAAAATATCCCTACACATGATTAGGAAGTATATTCCCACACTAATTAGAAACACCAATATTAAAACTAATCCAACATACCCATGTTTTGGCAGAGCACCTGCATTAAGCTAAAAACTAGGAGTGTGCATGGCCAAAAAATATATTGGTTCACTTGCATTTAAAAACGATTTATTCTCAATTTTCGGGCATATTTTCATTTTCTTTTCACCTATTCATTTTTTAGGAAACTTTTATCAGCATGCAAATTGATTGTATGCATCTTAATGTTGTAGGCCTATGTGCTTACAAGCTCTTTTGAAAAAGCCTTTAAATTTTAAGATTTCCCAAATGAACCAAATACATGTTTATGAATGCATACCTTATTGCAAACAATAGAACTTAAAAGCTGAAATCATAATCATACTGTATAATGATGATTGTTAAAACACAAAACAATTTGGAACATTGAATTGCTTTTTTAACATTTACCCAATAAACACCTATTTTATTAGTTTATTTTTGTGTATGGGACGTGGGGATGGCTTATCAGTTAAAACAAAAAAACAAAGCGATTCATGTGAGGCACAAAATAGATGTAATTCATATTTACAGATGAAACTTATGACTTTTGATCGAGAAGTTGCTGTCTGTCCTCAAACCACACACGGTTGTGGTGGAACATGGTAAAGGACATTTGACTTATCCGGCACTAGACTAACAAGTTTTTAGATGCAGCAAGACAAATTAACATTTTCATATATTATGATCTTTGGAAAAAATGAGTTTGTGATCTCAGTACATGTCTACAGTTTTTCAGATCATAGTTTTTTAAGTGGAAGCATCTGAATGGCACAGCAAAGATACGATGAACAAGAAGTGAGTGAAAAATAAGACATTTTATGTTATACTCTTCACCCCCCTCCTTTCCTAGTGCTTAATTCTTTTTATCGTACTGGTGGACAGATCAAAAGCATGCCTGTCCATCTTCCCGAGAAGATTCTATCTCAGACAATGTCACAGCCCACTCTCTTTCCCAAAGTGACATGCAGAGGCCTTTCCTCCCTCTTAGGGAATACTTAACGAAAGAGCGGAAGTGTTTGGCTCATCTGAGTGATTTCTGTTCAGTCAAACTAATCCCATTATCCGTTAGTCATGTTTGCAGCAGGCTGACAGCTAATAACCCATGCGGAACCTTGTAACCGTTTTTAATCTTGCTCTTCATCCAAGCCGATGCTCAAGGAGCTCTGTGTTCTCTGATTATTAAAGATGATGTGTAAGTATCCTGTCAGCCTTCAGCTTATGGAATCTGAATGAGGCCCAAGGTCAAGCCTTTCAAGCCCATTTCTTAAATTGGCATAGGATAATTGCGGGCACCACTTCTCAAAAGGGATGCGACTTATTATCAGAATCTGGGGGGCCTCAAGATGTTAGCTCTGGGTTTTTTTTCTCACAGTGACTTTCACATGTAAATGCTGATAATGTGTGAGTTGATTTATTTGGCTGGCAGTAGAAATGCGTTACAAATGTTTTTGATCAGTTGCTGTCGCCTGGTAAGAAAAATTGGATTATTTGGATAGCCAGTTGACTCTAGATTTGTTGGAATGGGAAAAAGCACTTTAAATCAAATAAGATGTCAGAACATTAAAGGTAGAATTTACTGATAACATTTTGGGTCTCTTTTCTAATGTTGTTAGCATATGCTGTCTACCACCCTGGCCCATTATAGTTCTATGGCTGCAATGGCAGCGCCCGCTAACGCCAGTTAAGACTCAATCAGCATTAATAAACGGGCCCTATATCTAGAATAAATGTTCTCTGCTGTTTTTCATATGAATCCATATCTCTGAGGGTGATGTCTCCAGATATGGATGGGTTCTGCAAATGTGATAGTAGGAATGAATCTCACGTCTGAGCCCCAGAGCATGTTGGAGATGATCTCACTTCCTCATATTTACTGCTAGGGCTTGTCTTAACACTTGTATCATGCCAGAGAGCGCTGCCTTCTGTAGTTCAGAAGATATAATATGTTCGGACAATAAATAATAAATAGTGAAGACAATTTTGATCCTGCCCATGAAGCTTGCATTCCTCTGGATACTTTTTACCTCTGAGACTACAAGCTCATTTTCAAAGGGAATCGCCCTGTGCGGTTTCCCTTTGAAAACGAGGGCCAGTATGCACAGCATCATGAGTGTATCTGCTTTGAAGAAAGTATACCCAGGGGTGTTTATGTGCTGATTTTTATAATGTTTCACCCCACATGCTTCAACCCTTAGTAAAGGGAGCTAGAATTAAAGTAAGTTCTTGCATAGTTAAACATATGTGGGCCATTAAAGCACTTTTCTAGTTAGCAAGAGCTGCTAAGCAGCCAAGTTGCCAGCCAGTGTAATATTCAGCAATGTTATCCAGATAGTGCTACTGACAGGGCTGGTGCTACTGTTAAACGAGGTGGTTGCCTAGACTGCCTGTCTCCGGACGGTGCCTGCTGCCACACCTCTCCAGCCCCTAAACCAGGACGCAGCGCTTACCTGCACGCACCCACACTACATCGCAGTTTCATTTTCTTTCTATTTCTGATAACCTCTGACGCAGACTTCTGATTTGTATAAACCGGAAGTCTGCACTGGAGGGGGACAGAAGCAGAAGATAGAAGACAAAAGAAACCACAACACTCACCGGTATTTGCAGGTAGTACTACATTGTGTTTTGTGATTCATTGCCACTGCTGCATTCCCTGGAGGGGGGTGGCAGGGAGGCTACAGGGAGCAGCAGGATGGAGGGCCCTGGCTGCTAAATATTTCCTCTGACCTCCTTGGCACTCTCCGGATAGTGTTGGGGTTGCCTTTGAGTGGGGCAAGAACAGTCCAAGAGATTATCCAATTAGTGATGATTTTCAGTCCGCTAAGAGGCCGATTCCATAGCATTCACATCCAGGCCATGGGCACATCCAAATCGGAAACGGAGATGTGTGAAACCCAGTTCCGGTATGGATGCACCCACTTGTCCGGAATTGGAGATGTAGACATATTAAACAGCTTGGATGTCCCCACTCTCGCAATATTCTGAAAAGAGACATCTACGATGCTGCCCGCTGCCCGCTTCCCCTGTTAAAACGTTCATCCCCTAAGCTGCTCCTCTCACTGACAGTGTTGTGTTCATGCAAATAACCCATGAATACTGATCATGTCTAAATGCGGATACCAGCAAGCCAAAATATACTAGTCTGTTGCATGCCCAGAACGCTATAAAATAAGCTCAGCGCAGTCATTGATAGAATAGCAGCAAGTCTAATGTGATCTGTTTGTCCTGACAGCTGACATCAGAGAATACATGGCAGTAGAACTACTCCTCAGTTAATCGTGCAGTGGGCATCTCTGAAAACAGTCTGTACAATGCCAATTATGGACCAGTAGAAATAAGCAAAGGGTCTCTATAGCAAAATGTGAAAACGTATCCCTGTCGAGAATAAGGGACCAGTAAAACAAAATGCCAAAAATGGGGAAAAATATCAACTTGCCTGAGTAAAGTGCTCCCTTCTTTGACGCATAGCTATAGATCTCATAGCTAATGCCTAAAAGAAGAGAGTACTTTACTCTAGAACAAGTTGATGTTTCGACCCCATATTTGGCGTTTTGTTTTACTGGTCCGTTATTCCTGACAGGGATATGGTTTCACAATTTGCTATAGAGAACCTTAGCTGAGTTTTCTGTCTACATCACACTGGCACCTGGTGACGCAGCGGTCATCCCTACAGTCTAGGTACTGGGCAGGCATTCATGTCCCCCTAGAATTGCGGCAGAGCACACAGATCCTCCTATCAACCCTCACACCACACATAAACACACTCTCACTTGCATTTAAATTTAACATACTTCTGCCCTGCATCTATAAACAGCTGGTATAACATAATAGCATGGGTGTCCCAGGATTGCAAATCTGATCAGTTTTTCTCACTCAAACAAGAATCTTTTTGTCCTTATTGGTGGGTTCCCTTACCTACTCCATTGTGTGTGACCACAGTTCAGGAACAGCCTACTGGCCAGAGACACTTAGGTCCTTAGGGGCATGCAATGGATGTCATCTACCTGGATTTCAGCAAAGCCTTTGATACTGTTCCTCATAGGAGGCTTGTCAATAAACTCAGTAGCTTGGGGATGGGTCCCAAGATGGTAAACTGGATTAGAAATTGGTTGACTGACAGACAACAGAAGGTGATGGTACATGGAGCTCACTCGGATGAGAGGAAGGTGATTAGCGGGGTGCCCCAGGGTTCGGTCCTGGGCCCGGCACTGTTCAATGTATTTGTGAGTGATATTGCTGAAGGACTGAATGGAAAAGTCTGTCTTTTTGCAGATGACACAAAAATTTGCAACAGAGTGGACTCCCCCAAGGGAGTGGTCAACATGAGGAAAGATATGCCGGCTTAGCCGCCGGGCCCCGGTCCCGCGGCTGCCTGGTAACCGGGTTCCCGGGGCCCGGGTGCGAGGCAGCCACCTCTCGGCGTGGTGGAGTGGGGTTGGTAGTTGGGCGCGTGCTAGGGCCCCGGCGCGCGCATGGCAGCCCAGTGATTGGCTGCGTGCGTTCGCCGGGGGGGCGGGGCATCGCGAGCAAGGAGGGATCGCCGGTGGGCGATCTCCCTCTTCCTCCTTGCTCGCGGCTGAAGAAAGGTTGGAAAGGTTTGTGCTTCCCTACCGTCGGTGGGTCCTCGGCCTGGTCGGGGGGCTTTGTCCCGGGCGGCGTGGGACGTTGGTCCGACAGGCATCGACCGGCTGGGGCTCCTCTTCCGGCCGCGCGGCTCCACTGCTTACCATATATATCTAATTAATTAAAGGGAGAGCTTTGGCGGCGGGGCGCACGCGTGCGGCCCGGCTTTGGAGCACGTGGGGCTCTTCTGACGGCGATGCCTGGGCTGCGGGCCCGCGTTCCCCTCGCCGGGGCAGCTCGTGCTCGCTCCTTGTCCTCGGGCCCCCACCTGCCTCCGTCTCCCTTCAACGGGCTGACGGGCGGCTGCCTTTGCTGGCTCCTCCTCTTGTTCTCGGGCCTGGGCAGGGGGCCTCGGCCGATTCGGGCCACGCTGATCGGGGGTCCTCGGGGGGGAGGTCTGTTGGCGCTTTAACAAGGCGTCTTGTCCCTTCCCGGACTGCAAATTTAAGCACGCGTGCTCCTTGTGCGGAGGGGCGCACGCGGCCGCGAAGTGCAGCCGAAAGGGGATTGCGGGGTCCCCTTCGGGGGGGAAGTGAGTCGGCGGCGGTCCTAGCGCGTACCCCCGTGCGGGTCACGGAGATGCGCCCGTGGTTGCTTGAGTACGGGCGTTCCCGCAGGGGCGGGGCGGCTGGGCTGATCTTAAGGGGGTTTACCCGGGGTTTCCACATTCCCGTGCGGGGGGCGACCGCGCGGGGCGGGACCCGCAACGCCGCCTCCGCTCGGCTGCACGGGGATTTTGTACGTCGCAAGATCGCTGAGGAGTGTGCGCGCTTGGCCGTGTGGCGGGCCCCTTCCCGGAGCCCCCCTTTTCCCCGTTTACGGTTTCGCCGTTGGGGGTGGTCCCCAAGAAGGAGCCGGGCAAGTTTCGTTTGATACACAACCTGTCTTGCCCTCCGGGTGGATCTGTCAACGACCGCATCCCCCGTGAGCTTTGCACGGTGCGCTATTCTTCTTTTGACGCGGCTGTCGCCCTCGTCCAGCAGTGCGGGCCAGGGGCTCTCCTGGCCAAGGTGGACATCGAATCGGCTTTCCGCCTGTTGCCGGTCCATCCGTCGGCTTTCCCACTGCTCGGCTTCTGCTTTGAAGCGCGGTACTATTTCGATATGTGCATGCCCATGGGCTGTGCTATCTCCTGTGCCTACTTCGAGGCCTTCAGTACCTTCTTGCACTGGGTGGTGGAGCGGCAGTCGGGTTTCTCCAGCGTTGTGCACTATCTGGACGATTTTCTCTTCGTGGGCCCCGAGGGTGCCTCGACGTGTTCTGCGCTGTTGAGCACCTTCCTGCGGGCGGCGGCCACCTTCGGCATTCCGGTGGCGGCCGACAAGACGGTGGGGCCGGTTTCTTGCCTCACCTTTCTTGGCATCGAGATCGACACGGTCGCTATGGTTGTCCGCCTGCCGGCGCCGAAGGTTCAGCGCCTCCGCGAGCTGGTGGCCTCGGTCTGCTCTGCTTCCAAGATTTCCCTTCGCGTCTTGCAGTCCTTGGTCGGGCACCTCAATTTCGCTTGCCGTGTCCTGCCTATGGGACGCCCCTTTTCGAGGCGCCTGTCCTTGTCCATGGCGGGGCTGCGGCGTCCGCATCACCGGATAAGAGTTTCCTTGGGGATGCGGGAGGATCTGCGGGTCTGGGATGCGTTCCTGGCCGGATTTAATGGGTGCGCTGTCCTACAGTCACCTGAGATATCGAATCTCGATATGCAGTTGTACACCGACGCGGCGGGCGGTTCTGGTTTCGGGGCATTTTGTCACGGCGCCTGGTGTGCGGAGCCTTGGCCTGCCGATTGGGTGCGCTCCGGTCTGACGCGGAATATCACGTTTTTGGAGCTATTCCCGATCGTGGTTTCTCTGTGGGTCTGGCCGGAGAGGCTCCGTGATCGGCGTGTCCTCTTCTGGTGCGATAACGCCGCGGTCGTGGAGGTCCTGAATCGGCATGCGCCCCGGTGTCCCCGGGTAGCTGCCCTGATGCGGGTGTTTGTCCTGGCCTGCTTGCGATTGAATGTCTCCGCTCGGGCTCGGCACGTGCCGGGCTCCCAGAATGCCATAGCTGATGCTCTATCACGTTTTCAGTGGGCGCAGTTCCGACGGCTGGCTCCGGGGGCGGACGAGATCCCCTCACGGGTCCCGGAGCATCTTTGGACGATTGGGACCCCGACCTAATGGTCCTGTTGGCGGCGTCGGTGGCTCGCAGTACCTGGATTTCTTATCGACGGGGCTACTCGCAGGTGAGTGCGTTTATGACCGCGCGGGGTTGGTCGGGCGGGCCGGTGTCTGAGAGCGCGGTCAGTCGCTTTGTGCTGTGGGCGAAGGGGGAGGGGTGGGCCCGGTCGGCGGTCTCCGGGGCGCTGGCGGGCTTCTCCTTCTTTTCCAAGGCGGCCGGCTGGGGGAATCCGCGCGTCTCCTTCTTAGTCGGGCGCTTGCTCGCGGGGTGGGCCCGCGCGCAGCCGGGGCCGCGGGATTGGCGCCTGCCGGTGACGCATGAGCTCCTGCTACGGATCTGCGAGGTTTTGCCGCGGGTGACCGCCTCGGGTTTCGAGGCGCTGCTTTTTCACGCGCTCTTTACCTTGGCCTTTTTCGGCGCCTTCCGTGTCTCTGAGCTGGTCCCTCGGTCGGCGAAGCGGGGGGTTGGCGGGGGGCTGGCGTTGGGGCACGTCCGGTTGGAGGCCGCGCGCGTCCAGATTTTCCTGTCGCGGGCTAAGACGGACCAGTCGGGGAGAGGCGGTTGGGTCTTGCTGCGTGCTATCCCTCCCTCGCTGTCTTGTCCGGTCCGGGCTCTCCACGCGTATGGGCAGCAGAGGCCGGTGGTGTGTGGTCAGTTTTTCGTTCATGCGGATGGCACGCCGGTGTCGCAGTTCCAGTTCACGGCAGTGTTGCGCCTGGCCCTCCGTGCCTTGGGCCATCCCGATCGGCGCTACGCTTCGCACTCCTTTCGGATAGGGGCTGCGACCAGCGCGGCGGCTGCGGGATTGGACCCTCGGGTAATTCAGCGCATCGGGCGGTGGCGCTCCAGTGCGTACGCTGGGTACATTCGCCGGGCGGCGGATGGCGGTGCGGCGTAGCGGGGTGCGGTGCCGCGGTAGACCAGCTGTCCCTGGGATGGGGGGGGGGGAGGGGGCGAGGGGTGCTAATCTTTTGCTTCCTGTTGCAGAATTGTGTGCTGGTGGCAGTTCGCTCTTTCTGCTTTCAGATGGCTTGGCTCCCGGGGTCTGGTGGATTGTCGGGCACTCCTTTGTCTACTGGGCAGAGCGTCGCGCGGCGGTCCGGCCGCTGGGTGCTCATCTGGGCCTCGCCGGGGCCGGTGTCCGGCTGTGCTGGATGGGTCGCCGCGGCATGCACTGGGATCAGCTTCTCGATTATGTTCGTCTGGAATTGGGACGGCGGCAGCGGCCAGTCGGGCTGCTGTTACATCTTGGGGGCAATGACATTGCCGGTTGGCCTTGCCGGCAACTTATTGGGACTATTCAGGGCGATATTGCCCTGTTGCGGGGTGTTCTCCCAGGGGTGGCCATTGTCTGGTCAGACGTTATCCCCCGCCCGGCTTGCTGGGCCCAGCGGCGTTGGTCAAGGGGTTTGTGTAAGATCAACCGCCAGGTTGGACGCTGGGTACAGCAGACGGGCGGGATCCAGGTCCGACACCCCTGGGCGGAGGTTTCTTGCGCCGGCTTGTACCGGCTTGATGGGGTTCATCTTGCCCCGGTGGGGCAAGACCTCTTATTAAACGATTGGCAGGAAGCTCTCGAGTCTTGGTGCAGGTCGCAGCTTTTGGTGGGGGGGGCGGTGCTAGGATAGCGTGCTACCTAGCACCGGTGGCGGGGTGGCGAGCTGGTGCTCGCGGACCCGGTGGCTCATTTCAGCTGGAGGCCGCTTTCCATGTGAGCGGCGCGGCTATTCAGGTTGGGGGAGACGGCCCGGCTGGGGTCTCTACCCGGAAATGGCTACCCCTTCAGCTGGCCTTTGCTATCATGGCGGGGCGGGCGTGAAGGGGTAAGGGGGGGGGTGGCTTGGATGGTGCTCCACCTTGCTTAATGGCTGGTGGGGGGCATCATCCGGATGACGGGTGGGGGGGGGGCATTCACCTGTTATGTTTGATTGCAGAGTTGGCCCATGTTGGGCCGGTGTTCTTTCTGTTAATAAAAGCTGCGACCAGCATTTGCACCAACGACGGACGTCTGTGTGGTTTGTCAATGGTTAGGAGGGGGGGGGGTGGCTTGATACGAAGGGTGTTTGGGGGGGGGGGGGGTTTTGGCCCATGCCGAGCAGGGCCTCCGGATACCTCGGTTAATGCCGGCTTAGCCGCCGGGCCCCGGTCCCGCGGCTGCCTGGTAACCGGGTTCCCGGGGCCCGGGTGCGAGGCAGCCACCTCTCGGCGTGGTGGAGTGGGGTTGGTAGTTGGGCGCGTGCTAGGGCCCCGGCGCGCGCATGGCAGCCCAGTGATTGGCTGCGTGCGTTCGCCGGGGGGGGCGGGGCATCGCGAGCAAGGAGGGATCGCCGGTGGGCGATCTCCCTCTTCCTCCTTGCTCGCGGCTGAAGAAAGGTTCCCTCCCACCCACCCGTGTTTTACGGGTGGGGTGGGGGGGGAAGTAATTTTGTCGCAGCAGGTGGGGGGGGGGTGGAGTATATTGGGGCCGCGTGTGGGCTGTGTGAGCGGGGTGGCGAGCTGGTGCTCGCGGACCCGGTGGCTCATTTCAGCTGGAGGCCGCTTTCCATGTGAGCGGCGCGGCTATTCAGGTTGGGGGAGACGGCCCGGCTGGGGTCTCTACCCGGAAATGGCTACCCCTTCAGCTGGCCTTTGCTATCATGGCGGGGCGGGCGTGAAGGGGTAAGGGGGGGGTGGCTTGGATGGTGCTCCACCTTGCTTAATGGCTGGTGGGGGCATCATCCGGATGACGGGTGGGGGGGGGGGCATTCACCTGTTATGTTTGATTGCAGAGTTGGCCCATGTTGGGCCGGTGTTCTTTCTGTTAATAAAAGCTGCGACCAGCATTTGCACCAACGACGGACGTCTGTGTGGTTTGTCAATGGTTAGGAGGGGGGGGGTGGCTTGATACGAAGGGTGTTTGGGGGGGGGGGGGTTTTGGCCCATGCCGAGCAGGGCCTCCGGATACCTCGGTTACTACAAAAGCTGGAAGAATGGTCTAATGCTTGGCAACTACGATTTAATGTGAAAAAGTGCAGTGTCATGCACTTGGGTAGCAGAAATCCAAGGGAAATGTACACGATAGGGGGCGGAGGTTGGTATGCATGGTTCAGGAGAAAGACCTTGGTCTGATGATCTCAAGGTGGCAAAACAGTGTGACAATGCGGTGGCAAAAGCCAGGAGGATGTTGGGCTGCATACAAAGAGGGATTACCAGAAGAAAGGAAGAGGTACTTATGCCACTGTACAAGTCACTGGTGAACCTCACTTGGAATACTGTGTTCAGTTTTGGAGACCATATCTTGCAAAAGATATAAAAAGACTGGAAACTGTTCAGAGGAAGGCAACCAAAATGATTTGGAGCCTGCATCAGAAGCCTTATGAGAAGACACTTGAAGACCTAAATTATGTACACATTGGAAGAGAGGAGGGGTAGGGGAGATATGATTTAGACCTTTAAATACTTAGAGAAATGATGAACAAACAAACCTCTTCCAGAGATGGGGAAGCTGTAAAACTAGAGGGCATAACATGAAGCTGCAAGGTGGTAAATTGAAAGGCAATGTCAGGAAATATTTCTTCACTGAAAGGGTGGTGGATGCTTGGAATGCCCTCCCGATGGAAGTGATGGGGGCAAACACAGTGATGGAATTCAAAATGGCATGGGGCAAACACAGTGGATCCCTTTACAGCAACAGGATAAAAAGAAAATAAACGATACCATCTAACTTTTGAACCATCTAACGTCTCAAATAGGGGTGTCCTACATGGAGTGGTGGGTTCACCCTTAAACAAAGACATGGGGGAGGGGTGGCCTGCACAGAGTGACAGGTGCACTTACTCTTGCCATCTTGCTGGGCAGACTAGATGGACCATGCTGGTCTTTATCTGCCGTCATTTACTATGTTAGTATGTTACTATTTTACTGTGCTGCCTTTATTCTATGTTTTCTGCAGGAATAACACTGACATCTGTGGGAAACACTAAAGACGTACACGGACCTATCCTGAATATGCTTTATAGTCTCCAGTGCTGACCATGCCCTCATTACGCCCCCCTGCCACCCATGTTTTGAGATCCCCTTGCTAATGCTGTGTGCGTGCGGGATCGCTGGGTATCAGAATACATTTGTAGATATTTTTCCTAGAAAAACATCTATGCCGCATGTCCAAAGGGCTTCTTCATTGTTTGTAATGACCTAAGTGGATAAGAAATCACATACAGTTAGGCCAAAGACAGCAAATCTAACTTTATGCAGCTTTGCTGTCTGGATAGCTGTTGAATATCAGCACTGTCTGAATAGCCTGCGTTGGTCATCACTGAATCTAAATATTCAGCAGAAGCCGCTACCCTTACACTTCTGCTAATTATCTGGTTTCATTTTACCCACAATGTCCGGCATTTAAAAAACATTGACCACTGTGTGCCGAATATCAGCCTGATTATCATAGTAAAGCTTTTGATTACTGCACCCAGAATGTGTTGAAACTACAGTATGACACATGAATTGGTCTTACATCTCACAATGGATGATTAAAGATACAGTCCTTGCAGACCAGGGGTGGCTCAAGGCAATCTGCTGCCTGAGGCGAAGGATGAGATGGCGCCCCCCTACCCAGAGTGGGCGGGGCTTTTTCAAAACTCCAATCAGGGACTGAACCAAACCAAAAAGCTGATTACAATAGATTATATGGAGGCAATGCAAGATGTTTGCACACCAAGGAACTAAAAGAGAGTGAGAACCACAGCACAGTCTATAGCACAAAATTATAACTCATTCTTATTTTGTTGTTATAAACTGCGTAATGGTTCTTGCTTTTTCTTTTTCAACATATATTTTGCATCCACAGAACCCCCTTCCTCAACAGTGGTGCAGAGCAGAACCAGGACATTCACCCACAGAACACAATATTTAAAAAAAAAAATCTGATTCTGATCATCTCACTAACAACAACAACAAACATTCTCCAGTACCAGGCATATGGTGAACTAATACAAAACCCTACAACAAAGTCACTGAGTATCTATAGAGCAAACCTACCATACCATATCAGCACCAACTTCCAAAACTCATATAAGCAGCCTACTAAAAAAAGGGTCACTGTAAATACTGCAGCGGGCTCTGGAACATCCAGATACCAATTTGAAAAGCTGAACAGGTCAAATTACTACAGTACGGTATAGATCTTTATGTACAAATGACATGTTAACAGAACACCTGGGTTCAGTCACCAGAATACAGACTCTCACCAAATACAGAATAAGTGACTTACAATCTAAAGTAAAAATAAAAATATGTAGACAAACCTCAAGAAGCCAGAGTCCACATGCAGTGCAGCATCAGATAAATATGAGATGCAGTTCCCCCATACAGTGTAAAATATAAAGATAGCACAAAGTCCAATCATTAAAATAAAATAAAATTTTATTCTCTGATCATGCTGGTCCCGATCTGAGGCTTCTGCTTTCCTGTCTTCTCTTAGCTCTCTTTCTGTGGTCTATGGTCCATCTGCCATTTCTTATCTCTTCTTTTGTTTTCTTCACTTCTTTCCATCAGCCTATTTCCAGTCCCAGTAACCCTCCCCAGTATCAACCCCTTTCCAGTCCTCCCTCCCAGTATCTTCCATTGTCAACTTGCATTCCCATGACTGCCACTGGTGTCCATTCCCTTCCAGTCCCCCTCCTTCCCCACTGACCAGTCCCTTCTAGTATAAATACCATGGCAACCCCTCTCAGATCCATTCCCTTTCAGTCCCATTCTCCCATCCCCTCGCATCAGCCCATTTGTAGCCCTAGCCCCCAGTTTTCTTCCAAGGCCAGCAGCTCTATCCTCCCCTCCCCACCATCAGCCCATTCCCAGTCGAAGCCCCCCAGTCTACTCACTTCCAGTGCCAGTCCCCCCTCAACCCCATTACCAGTGTTAGCCTCCCCTAATCAGCCAAATACCAGTCCTACTCCCCCATCAGCCCATTATCAGTGCTAGCCCCCCTGATCAGCTCATTTCCAATGCTAGCCGCCCTCAGTCCATTACCAGTCCTAGCCTCCCCTAATCAACACATTTCCAGTTCTAGTCCCCCCTCAGCCCATTACCAGTGCTAGCCCCCCTGATCAGCCCATCAGTCCCAGCTTCCCCCCTCGATCAGTACATTCCCAGTCCTAGCCTTCCCTAATCAACCCATTACCAGTCCTAGCCCCCCCCTGATCTGCCCATTACCAGTGCTAGCCCCCCACATCAGCCCATTATAATCCTAACCCGCACTGTCTCTCCCCTTTGTCCAGCATTATCCCCTGTCTATCCAGTATGTCCCCCTGTCTCTCTCCTTTGGCCAGCATTTACCCCTGTCTCTCCCCTTTGTCTAGTACTTGTCCCCTTGTCTCCCCCTTTGTCTAGTATGTCTCCATCTTTCCCTTTGTCCAGAATTTTCCCCATCTCCTCCTTTGTCCAGTATTTGTCCCCTGTCCTCCCCCCTTTGTCCAGCACTTGTCCCCTATCTCCCACTTTGTCCCTCGTCTCTCACCTTTTTCTCTCCTTGTCCTCCTCCTGACCCCACTCCCTCCACCTGCACCTCTCAATCGGCAGCGGCGGCGGGGACACTCTGGCTGTTTAAATTTTAGATTTTGCCGCCCTGCTGCATTTTTTTTCCTCAAGAATGCTTGCAGCAAAAAAAGAAATTGGCGGGAAGGCCAGAGGCAGGGCAGAAGAGGCAAAATCTAAAATTAAAACAGTCAGAAAATCAGCCTGATCACTGCGGCACTCCGTTTGTTCCCGCTGGATGAGAGGGAACCCTTGTCAGTTCGCTTCCAGACTCCTCCTCCCACAGTGTCAGCCCTCTCCTCCCCCAGTGTCAGCCCCCTCCTCCCCTATTGTCAACCCATTTGCAGACCCCCACCTTTCTGTCATGTCAATTGCCTTCCAGCCCCCTCCTCCCCCTGTGTCATTCCCATTGCAGACCCCATCTTCCCCTCAGGTCAATTCCCTTCCAGCCCCCCCATCAGCCCAGTTGCAGAACCCACCTTTCCCTTGTCAATTCCCTTCCAGCCTCCTCCCTCCCCCCCATGTCAGCCCCGTTGCAGATCTCACCTTTCCCTTGTCAATTCCCTGCCCCCTCCTACCCTCTCCCCATGTCAGCCTGCTACCATCTCCACCTTCCCCCATTGTAGTTCCTGTACGGCCTCCTTCTCCTGCAGCTGCGGCTCCCTGTCTCTTAGAGAACTGCGGCTGTGCTGATAACTGCAATAGAAAGAAAAAAGAAGCCGGTGTGGAGTCTTCCCGTCTCTATAAAGACTCTGTTCAGCTTTGTCCCACCCCCAGGTCCTGCCCGTCCATTGAGCAAGAATGTTGTTTGCACAGGGCCCGCGCAAATAACATTCTGCATCAGCCCATAGATTAAAAGAAAAAACATGGCTGCTGGTTTAGGTTTGGTATATATTTTTTTGGGTTTGAATTCTACTGAACCAGGGTTTTAAATTTAGCTGCCGTGGCATCGGCAGAATCAAGTGTCCCGTGGGGCCCCCCCCCTGCCGGGCAGAGCCCTCTTGGCATCAGCACTATCAACGTCTGCTTTCAGAGCCGCGAAAAGAGAGTTTCTCTCTCACGGCTCTGTTAAGCCCCCTGGGGCTAATGGGACTTCCTGTTTCCCATCAGCCCCGGTGGGCTTAACAGAGCCATGAGAAAGGGAAACACCCCCTTTGTGGCTCTGAAAAGCCCGCGCTTTGATAGCTGATGCCGGGAGGGCTCTTCTGGCAGCAGGGGCCCCGCGGGATGCGTGATTCTGATGCCATGGCGGCAGTAGCAGTCAGTTTGTTTGTTTTTTATAAATCTGTGGGCTGATGGGGGGGAGGGGGGTTAGGACTGGAAATAGGCTATGGGGGGACTAATACTGGAAGTGGGCTGATGGTGGGTTAGGACTAGTAATGGGCTTTGGGGGGGCTAGGACTCGAAATGGACTGATGGGGGGATTAGGACTGGAGGTGGGCTGATGGGGGGTAGGACTGGTAATGGGCTGATGGGGGGTTAGGACTGGAAGTGGGCTGATGGGGGGGTAGGACTGGTAATGGGCTATGGGGGGCTAGGACTGGTAATGGGCTGGGGGGGTTGCTAGGACTGAAAGGGGGGCTTCTACTGCAAATAGCTGATGGGGACGGGGGCTTGGAATGGAAATGGGCTGAGTGGAAGGGGGGGGCTTGAACTGCAAATAGCTGATGGGTAGGGGTGCTTGGAATGGAAATGGGCTTTGAGGGGGTGGAGCTAGGACTGGAAATGGGCAGATTGGGGGGGGGAGCTAGGACAGGACTGGAAATGGGCTGATGGAGGGGCTACGATAGCACTGGAAATGGGCTGTGGTGGGGGCTTGGATTGAAATGGACTTATGGAGGGGCTAGAACTGGAAGTAGGCTAATGGGGGGCTTGGATTGGAAGTGGGCCGAGTGGAGGGGAGCTAGGATATGACATGGGCTGATGGTGGGGCTAGGAAGGGACTAGAAATGGGCTGATGAGGGGCTGGGATTGGAAATGAGCTGATGGAGGGACTCAAGAACATAAGATATGCCATACTGGGTCAGACCAAGGTCCATCAAGCCCAGTATCCTGTTTCCAACAGTGGCCAATCTAGGTCATACATACCTAGCAGTTTCCCCAAAAGACACAGGTTCCGCAATGCTTGTACTGGGTCAAGCATTGATATCCTGGGTCCCTTCTTAATAATGGCTTATGGACCTTTCCTCCAGGAACCTGTCCAAACCTTTTTTAAACCCAGCTACACTAACAGCCTTTACTACATCCTCCGGTAACAAATTCCAGAGTTTGGTTACATGTTGAGTGAAGAAATATTTTCTTTTATTAGTTTTAAATAGTTTACCCTGTAGCTTCATTGCATGTCCCCTAGTCTTTCTATATGGGCTGATGGAGGGGCTACGATTTTACCTATCCTGCAGTGTAAATAGCTCATGTATATAGTTAATCCAGTTATCCAAGTTTCTTTTTCCCTGTTCAATGTAAAACCAGACACCTTGTCGTATGGTAGTTATGTTATGATGTGAACCGCGCTGATGCCGAATAGCGCGGTATATAAGAAACTGTAATAAATAAATAATAAATAAATAAATAAAAAATATTCTGATAACGTAAACAATCGATCTACGTTTACCCGTTCCACTCCGTCCATTAATTTATAGACTTCTATCATATCTCCCCTCAGCCGTCTCTTTTCCAGGTTAAAGAGCCCTAACCTTTTTAGCCTTTCTTCATAGGAGTATCCTTCCATCCCCTTTACCATTTTGGTGGCTCTTCTCTGAACCTTTTCTAATAACGCTATATCCTTTTTAAGATACGGCGACCAGAATTGCACACAATATTCAAGGTGCGGTCTCACCATGGAATGATATAGAGGCATTATAATATCTTTTGTTTTATTTTCCATTCCTTTCCTTATGATACCTAGCATTCTATTTGCTCTCTTGGCCGCCGCTGCACACTGGGCCGAGGGTTTTAACATGCTATCCACAATGACGCCTAAATCTTTTTCCTGGGTGGTGGTTCCTAACGTGGAACCTTGCATCATGTAACCATAGTTTGGGTTGTTCTTCCCTAGGTGCATAACTTTGCACTTGTCCACATTAAATTTCATCTGCCATTTTGATGCCCAGTCTTCCAATTTATCAAGATCCTCTTGCAATTTTCCACAATCATCTTGGGTTTTAACAACTTTAAATAGTTTTGTGTCATCTGCAAATTTGATAACCTTACTCGTTATTCCACTTTCCAGGTCATTTATGAATATGTCAAAAAGCAGCGGACCCAGCACAGATCCCTGGGGTACAACACTATTCACTTTTCTCCATTGGGAAAATTGGCCATTTAGCCCAACCCTCTGCTTTCTATCTTTTAACCAGTTCTTGATCCACAGTAGTACACTGCCTCCTATCCCATGACTCTTTAGTTTTGCCAAAAGTCTCTGATGAGGGACCTTGTCAAAGTCCAGATACACTATATCAACCGACTCACCTTTGTCCACCTGTTTATTCACACTTTCAAAAAAACATAATAGATTAGTAAGACAAGATCTTCCTTGTCTAAAGCCATGTTGGCTGTCTCCCATTAGGCCATGACTATCTACATGGTGAGTAATTTTATTCTTTATGATGGTTTCTACCATTTTTCCCGGTACTGATGTGAGGCTCACCGGTCTGTAGTTTCCCGGATCACCCCTTGAACCCTTTTTAAAAATTGGCATTACATTGGCGATCCTCCAATCTTCAGGTATTACAGATAATTTTAATGAAAATTCACAGATTACTAATAGCAGGTCTGCAATCTCATATTTCAGTTCTTTCAACACCCTTGGATGTATACCATCCGGCCCAGGTGATTTGCTACTCTTCAGTTTATCTAATAGTTGTAATTCATCTTCCCGATGTATCGATATTTCTTCCGCACCTTTAAATACCACTTCAGTCATGGGTAACATCCCTACATCTTCCTCAGTAAAGACCGAAGCAAAGAATTCATTTAGTCTCTCCGCTATCGCCTTGTCGCCTCTTAGTGCACCTTTAACTCCTCTATCATCTAATGGACAAACTGACTCTCTCACAGGTTTTTTGTTACAAATGTACTTGAAAAAATCTTTATTTCACGTTTTTGCTTCCGCAGCAAGCTTCTTCTCAAATTCTCCCTTTGCCTGCTTTATCAATGCCTTGCATTTGACTTGCCAGTGCTTGTGCTGTTTCCAGGTTTCGTTGTTTGGCTCTTTTTTCCATTTCCTGAAAGATGCTTTTTTGGCAACAACAGCCTCTCTGACCTCACCTTTAAACCATGCTGGCAGTTTTTTGGACTTCCTTCCACTTTTCTTAAAGTGTGGAATACAGCTGGTCTGGGCTTCCAAGATAGTATTTTTCAACAGCACCCAAGCTTTATGTAAGTCTTTAACCTTTGCAACTGCTCCTTTTAGTTTTTTCTTAACTATTTTCCTCATTTTATCATAGTCTCCCTTTCGAAAGTTAAAAGGTAGTACTGTGGATTTCCTTACTATCCCTCCTCCACTAATTAAATCAAAGGTGATCATGCTATGATCACTATTGCCAAGTGACCCCAACGCCCTTATCTCTTGCACTAGATCTGGTGTTCCACTAAGGACTAGGTCTAATATAGCTTCCCCTCTGGTCGGTTCATGAACCAGCTGCTCCAAGAAGCAGTCATTTATGTCATCTAGGAACTTTATCTCCCTAGCATGTCCTGCCGTGACACTGACCCAGTCGATACCGGGGTAATTGAAATCACCATTATTATTACTTTTGTTAGCTTCCTTGATTTCTTTGAGCATTTCATCATCCATTTGTTCATTCTGGCCAGGCGGTCGATAGTACCCCCCCCCCCCCCACTGCCATCGCCTTCCCCTTTTTACATGGACTGGAAATAGGCTGATGCGGGGACTAGAAGGGAGCGGATGCTGGGTTGGGCTGGAACTAGAAGGGAGCTGATGCTGGGGGAGGTTGGGATGGAGCTGGGAGAGTGAAATGGAGAGGAGAAAAATATTTTGTGTGTGAGGGAAGACAAATCTACAGTTGGACGTTTATTGGGAGAGTAAGTGGGGATTGAGGATGGATTGGTAAAATTTGAGTGGATGAAATAGGAATGAGGAAAGAGCAAAAGGAGAAAGATTAGAATGTTAAAGCAGATTTAGAGAGAGGATGAAAAAAAAAACTAGGAGAGAAGAAAGGACAAATGGACAGAAGATGATGGAGAGTTAGCAGAAGACACGAAGAAACCAGAAGAAAGTGGCTGGAGCAATTGCAACTGAAAAAAAAATGCACAAAAGGTAGAAAAATCTCTCTTTATTTTGAATTTATTAACTGGAATATGTCAGCTCTGGGAAATGTGCATCATTAACGTCTGTGCTTTGTTTAGTACAAGAGAAAATTAATTTATAGTTTTATTTCTACAGTGGTGTTATACATTCCAAGTTTGGCTTTTGGGGTTCCCAGTTTAATTATTGTCTTCCTGTTTCTACATTGTGATTTCTTGTTTGGTGACGGTCTATGTTCTGCATGTGTAACTGAGCTGAGGTATTCTGTTTTTGTAATTCCTGTTTGACAGTGCCACTTGTTCTCTTTCCCCAGTAGGTCATGTTTTGTTATTCTCTGAAACGTATTGGTTTAATATTTGCAGTGTTGCTTTTTGATAGGTAGAGTATGGTGCTTTGTGAGTCCTGGTAGTGCTGTTAGGATACGACGGGTTTGCTATTGGTTCTAAATGGGCAGTGTTTGTAGTAGTTCCTAATGTGCCTGGCGGTTGGCACTGGATAATAGTAATGTGTTGTTGTTGTTGTTAAGTGCCGTCGAGTCGGAGTCGACTCATGGCGACCCTCTGGATAGCTATCCTAAATTGTGTTCGGTCTTCAGTCAGGCGGCTCATTGTTGACAGACTGGTACCCGTAGCTGCTGTTATTGTAGCAATCCATCTCACTGCTGGCCTTCCTCTTTTGCGTTGACCTTCTATCTTGCCAAGCATGATGTCTTTCTCTAATGATCTCTCTCTTCGCATGATGTGTCCGAAGTATGAAAGTCGAAGTCTTGTCATCTGAGCTTCTAAAGAAAGCTTAGGTTTGATCTCTTCTAGTACCGACTGGTTTGTTCTTCGGGCAGTCCATGGTATACACAGTATTCGCCGCCAGCACCATAATTCAAAGGCAGCAATTTTCTTCCTGTCTGTCTTTTTCACTGTCCAGCTTTCACATCCATATGATGTTATTGAAAATACCATGGCTTGAACAAGTCGAATCTTTGTATGGAGAGAGACATCTCTGCTCTTGAGAATCTTATCTAGGTCTTTCATAGCCATTCTGCCAAGAGCAATGCGTCGTCTGATTTCTTGACTGCTTGTTGCTTCTTTATTGATAGTTGATCCAAGTAGGTTAAAGTTGTTCACGATTTCAATTTCTTCTCCTTCAACGATGAACCTGTTGATTATGCCAGTTGTCATGATCTTTGTCTTCTTTACATTAAGGTGCAGGCCCATTTTGAGACTATGTTCTTTGATTGTGAGAAGCAAATGTTTCAGATCATCTTCACTTTCAGCCAGTAATGTGGTATCATCAGCATAGCGAAGGTTGTTGATGAGTCTTCCACCAATCTTCACACCTCTGTTGTCTTCATACAGTCCTGCTTCTCTGATGATTTGTTCTGCATATAAATTAAACAGGTAGGGGGAAAGTATGCAGCCTTGTCTTACACCTTTGCTTATTTTAAACCATTCTGTTTCTCCTTGTTCCGTTCGAACTGTTGCTTCTTGATCAATGTACAGATTGCGCAAGAGAACGATCAGGTGTTCTGGTATACCCATGCTTCTTAATGTGGCCCAGAGTTTCTCATGGTTTACACAGTCAAAAGCCTTGCTATAGTCGATAAAGCACAAATAGATATCCTTTTGGTATTCTTTAGTCTTTTCAAGGATCCATCTCACATCCGCAATGAGGTCTCTCGTTCCTCGCCCTTTCCTGAACCCTGCTTGCACTTCAGGTAGTTCTTGTTCTAGGTATGGCTGTAGTCTCTTTTGAATAATCTTCAGTAGAATCTTGCTGGCATGTGGGATCAGAGCGATTGTGCGATAATTTCCACAGTCAGTTGGATCACCTTTCTTTAGTATTGGTATAAACACAGATCTTTTCCAGTCAGTTGGCCATGATGTTGTCTTCCATATTTCTTGGCAGAGCCTTGTAAGTACGGTAACAGCTGCATCAGATTGCTGCAATACTTCTATGGGAATGCTATCAATGCCTGGTGCTTTGTTCTTTGATAAGGCTTTCAATGCTGCTTCAACTTCTTCTTTCATCACCAATGGTTCCTGATCATAAGGTATAGGTTGAAACGGCTGTTGGTCCACTTGATCTTTATCATATAAAAACTCTGTATATTCCTTCCACCTTTTCTTGATCTTCTCAGCATCATTCAACATAGAACCTTGAGCATCTTGTAACATTCCAATTCGAGGCTGGAACTTTTTCTTTAACTCTCGCAGCTTTAGGAAAGCCGATCTTGTTCTTCCTCTAATAGTTTCTGCTTCTATTTCCTTGCAAGTGTCATTGTAGTACTTTTCCTTGTCCTGTCTTGCTGCACGTTGGAAATCTCTGTTGAGGTCTGCGATTGTCTTTCTTTCTCCTTTGGCTTTAGCTTCTCTGCGTTTCTGGGCAATTTTCAGAGTTTCTTCCGTCATCCATTTTGGCCGTTTTTGCTTTTTCACCTTTTGTAGAGACTTCTCGCTTTCTTCCAGCACAACCTTCTTGATGTCATTCCATAACTCTTCCGGAGCTCTGTCATTTGTATCTAAGGCAGCAAATCGATTTTGCAGGCAGTCTTTAAATTCCAGTGGTATATTCTCAAGGTCATATTTTGGTGCATTCATGAGTGGTTTGCTCTTTTTCAACTTTAGCTTGAGTTTGCATACTAGTAGTTGATGATCTGTACCACAGTCAGCTCCAGGTTTTGTCTTTGTTGATGTTACAGAGCTTTTCCATCGTTGACTTCCACAGATGTAGTCAATTTGATTTTTATACAATCCATTGGGTGAAGTCCATGTGTACAGTCGTCGCTTGTGTTGCTGAAAGAAGGTGTTTGAGATGAATAGATCATTGGTCTTGCAGAATTCTATCAATCTTTCTCCAGCTTCATTTCTGTTGCCAAGTCCATATTTTCCAACTACTTTGCCTTCTTCTTTGTTGCCAACTTTTGCTTTCCAGTCACCCATGACTATCAGGATATCCTGTTTGCATGTTCTGTCAATTTCAGCTTGTACTTGTTCATAGAACTCTTCAATTTCATTCTCTTCTGCAGCTGTTGTTGGGGCATATACTTGAATTATAGTTGTGTTGATAGGCAATCCTCGTAGACGAATAGAGATTAAGCGTTCGCTGACTGCATTGTATTTCATTACAGTTCTTGCAAGTTTCATCTTTATTATAAATGCAACACCATTTCTTCTTTGTCTTTCATTTCCAGCATAGTAGACCATGTGATCATCTGATGCAAAGTGCCCGATGCCAGTCCATTTCAGTTCGCTGACACCCAACAGATCAAGTTGTACACGTTCCATTTCATTCTTGACCACTTCCAACTTCCCTTGGTTCATGCTTCGTACGTTCCATGTTCCAATGTGTAAGACATCTTTACAGCTTCTGACTCTCATTTCATGCGCAGCTACATCAGCAGTCAGACTTCCCGAAGGCTTTGATCCAACCACATCATAAATGCTGGCTTTACTCTGAAAAGTCTTCAGCTCTTCCCCAGTAGCTAGTTGAGTGCCTTCCGACCTGGGAGTCTCATCTTCCAGCACCATAGCACAATTTGTTTTGTTGTAACTATCCATTGGGTTTTCATGGCAAGATACAGAAGTAGATTGCCGGGCCTTCCTTCCGCGCAGTTTAAGTTTGGTGTTGTTGCCGTTGTCACAGAAATGTGATCCTCCGCCGTCAACACTATCCCATTCTGCTGCTGCCCAGATGGGTGGTTTGTCTTCGTCTGGCACCTCAGCTGAGACCTGTCCATCTTGGGAGACCCTGCCAGTAGTTAAACTACCGATAGTTTAGCTCTCAGCATCACTGATGCACACAAGCCCTCACAGCACGACAAGCTGCAAACCAAGTGCGAGAGAGTAATGTAGAAATCTTTTAGTCTTTCTTTATCCATACACTCATTAAGAGACATGTTTACTAAAAGTTAGTGTATGGGAACATTATGTAAATATGTATGCAAATGAGGTCCCACACCACGTCTCCACACATGACCCCACATCCCCCTTGGGCCGCCCCTGCCTGCCCCCAAAGGAAGTTGTAACAACTTCCCTTGGGGGCAGGACAAAGCTGCACAGAGTTCTTTGAGAGATGGGATGGCTCCGCACTGGCTTCTTTTTTCTTTCTATTGCAGTTAACAGAACAACCACGGTTCTCTAAGAGGCAGGGAGCCGTGGCTGCAAGAGAAGGAAGCGGTGAGTTTGCCGCTGCCGAGAGGCGGACTCGGCAGCGGCAGCAACTTGTGTGCTTTTTTTTTAAACTTTTGAAGGTGAAGTGAGGCGGCTGTTTTGGGGGCATTTTTTGCTTCCCTCAAAACTTTGCCGCCTGAGGCAGCCGCCTCACTTCACCTCATTATAGTGCCGCCCCTGTTGCAGACTCATCAGCATTCTTTAAACTATGCCAGATAGCTGCAAGGCTGAAGAATAAAGCCAGAATGAGAACACCCATGCGATATTCAACAAAACAAACCAGCGAAATTAGGCGAGTATTGAGCGTTTGAGCTTTTTCAGCATGCCCCCTTCCCATTTTATTATCTATTAATCAAAAGTAGTACAACACAATAGCTGGCCTTGTAACGCTGTGTGGATATTCTGGTGTATTTTTTTCCTTTTTACAGAAATGTCAAATGTTAGTGAATGTGCCGCACCTGATTTAGTGTTAGTTTCGTAAGACTTGTCTTTGTACATCACAAATATAAAGAGAGACATGACTGAGTGGTTGTTGCGTTGAACACAATGCCAGGAGCTCTACCACTGTCTCTAGATGGCCTTGGGCAAACAGGCTTTGTTTCTCTTTGCTTTGGCTTATCTGCCTGTAATTGGGTTATATTGTGTACTAATGATAATGTGAACTTACTAAGGTTTTTTTTTCTGTGCTAACGTTTCAGGTGTCTGGAATGTGCAACTAGGATATTCACCCTGAAGGTGTTTGTATGTGCTTTTCTGAAGTGTTAAATTATAAAACACCGTGCTACATAAATACAAATTGTATTGTTATGAAACAGTTTTACAGAAACAAAACTATTCATCCAGCTAGCATGCTATATTATATGCTGTCGGTAGAGCGATGTTCTTTTTAATACTGTGAGCATTCTGCTGTGAAACATTTGATTGAAGACAGCATATCTCCTCGTTTTGCCTAACTTCAGTGGAGCTGATTAATATCCATGTCGTAACAGTGAAACAAAATGCGTACTTAAATATGTTTTAGATGTTAGGGCTCTGAGAAAGAAATCACTCAAGATCCTGAGAGCAACATAAAGAAGGGAACAGTATGGCACAGTTTGCTATAATGTTATTTTCTTACATTGTGAAATGAAATCAATAATTCAGATTTTTTTTCTTTGTAATGGCAAACATAAAGTAATGAAACAAAATTGTATAAAGATGTACCTGTTGCACGGTTAATGTCATTTTTTGCGTGCATATTCCTTACAGCTAGATCTGAGGATTAGAGATACATGGTGTTTGATGTCCGTACCTAACGTGGCTGTCTCTTGCTGCATCATTCGACACTTCTGTGGGTTATTAGAAGCTGGGGAGAAAGTTAGCAAACCACTTTTATAGGCAAAACAAATCTTCCATTACTATGTTATCTCCTTGCAGGGTGTCAGATTGTGAGAAATAAAAGCATCTTAATACAAATCTGCATTCTTGGCAATATCTGAAGCCCCCCCAGGCCCCACTTTCCTTTGCGATGGCATTGTTGCCTCTGCCCCCTGCATCTTTTACACTGTAGCCCTCATTAGGGCTTCTGCTCCTGCATGATTTTGGCACAGCCTGCATTTCTTGGATGGTGGGAGCTTCTTGTGCATCTAATCTAAGACATACTTAGTTGTTCCTCCTTTCACTTCATTAATAGCCGCTTTATGTTGTCTCCATTAGACTGCTCAGGGTCGCTTAACACTGCCGTCCTCCTCTTCACTAGTCCTCTCTGTTGGCCCAGCTCATTCACCAACCTGGGATTTTGCTTCCTTTTCGACTGTTTTGCAGGAAAGTTATAGGACTGGGTTTACTGCCTGTTCATTCTCTTGGAAGATGGTCATCCTCAGTGACTTGGTACTTGAAGGCTTGTGAGCTGAAGTCATCTTCCAAGTTTCTACTTGGATGTTCCCATTGTGGCATCTGTGGGATTCTTAAGTAGGCCTGGTCAGTTGTTCTAGTCAGACATTGCCTGCTTCCTTCCATTTGTGTTTTGACAATTATTTATCTTTCGTACACCCTTCACTACTGTGCCGCTTAATGCTGGCTCTGTGGACGTTCCTAGCGCAAGGATGTCCAGGGCTAAATGGGGGCATGGCAGAGGCATGGCCAGGACATTCCCAGTAACCTGGACATCACTGCCTGATCTCAGAAACTTTTTGGATGTCCGGAGTCATGTTTAGACCTGCTCCAGGTAGAATAGGCATTGGGAAGGTGCTTGTTTAGGCCTTAAAACATGCAGAGGGTGTAGAGAAAATAGCATTCCATCAACCTCAGTACTCGACACAATCACAATAATAGCAGCAGTAGAAACTGAACCCTTGCTTCCCTGGTCCTAGTCCACTACTCTAACCATTAGGCTATTCCTAGATATCCAGGTTTTGAAATACTATTCTGGGGACGTCTATGTAGATAATCCTGCAGACGTCCATATTGGGCACATCCACATTTGTGAAATGGTGTCTGTACCTTGGTATGCCTGTTTTTGTTTTTCCCCCAGATGGTCTGTCTTAGATGTCCCAGATTGCACTCGGGCGTCCTTTCTAAACTACCCCTCATAGGCATCCATGTGTCTTTATAAACTACAAGCGCAAATTCTCTGTGGAGGGATGCAGCCTTTGCTGACTCCCTCCTACCTTTTCATCAGAACAGTCTGTAAATGCACTGAGTGAGGAGTGGAGACTCTTGATGAATTTTGCTCCATTAAATATCACATTAACTCATAGCCACATTTTCCAGGACATCAGCACAATACCAGAATCTCCATGTTACTCTTAGCCATATTAGGACTCGGGGTCCTGGTATGCAGTACTGTGTTAAGGGGAATGGGTGACTAGTATCCATTCTCCTGTTCATGAATGTCTTGAAGGCTCAGGTCACCTTCTTCCCATGTCTTCTTCAGATGATCTCATAGTGGCTGATGGCGAGGTGTGCAATTGTGACTCTGGTCTCTTGGTGAGGGGAGAAGAATCCTGAGTATTACAGGGCCCCAACTTATGTCTTCCATTCTGCCTTGGTCTTTGCTGCATTTCTCCTAGATTATTCCAAGCATACTGCCCTTGGGTGGTCTCTAAGCCTACCCTGCCTATCACCGCATCTTCTAATGTTTTCTTGCTGCCACAAAGGAGACTAGAGGTTAAGCAGTGGGGAAAGGAATGCTGAGTTACTTTTGTCTGGTTCAACTGTGGGGCTTAACACGTTCTCTTTCTCTCCCATGCCCAGCATGATACTATAGAGTAGATAAAAACAGGAGAATATCCATTGCTTGTTTAAGTTTAGGGAGATGAAAATAACTTTTATTTTAAAAGAATAAAGGGAACTTCTTCAGGGAGAGGAAAGACATAAGCAGTACATTTTTCCTAGTGAAAAATAAAAAAAAAGTGCCGGTACTCATATGCAGGGCTCGTTCATTAATACATAAGGCCAAAGAGTCACTTTTAGCAAGCAATGATAAAGGTGTCAGTGCTCAGTACCACAAATACCCCCTCGAAAACGCATTGGATATAATCAGTATTCTGGAATCTTAGAAAGTTAGAAATATTTTACATTTTCCTGTTCCATTTTCCTGATGCCTGTGACCATACAAAAGGAATAGGATATGCATTTTTTGATGAATGATAAAATACAATGAATAAGGCCATTTTCAGTTTGTATTGACCAAAGGCTCCCAATCTGTAGTCCTCCGACCCATGCAGGTCCATTATAGGGGGTCCATAGGACACAAAAAAGAAATCCTGATGGGAATTGACTGAGGAGAAGAGTTTTATAGGAATTAGCTAGGGGAGAAAGGGTTTGAGAGAGAAAGAGACTCAAAGGAACTGACTGTGTGGAGAAAGAGAAAGAGAGACCGAAATTGTTGAACTTTTTTTTTGGGGGGGGGGGGGAGAGATTGTTGGATTCAGGATGAGGAAAGGAGATAACAGAGAGATAGGCTTTACACAGAGAGGAGGGGGCCTCTGATGAGTGTTGAGGATGAACGTGGAGGTTCTTGAATATTTTGGAAGCTAATAAGAGTTCCATGCAGCCATCCCTTTTCTAAACAAACTGAATGTGCATGAATCACAAATTTGGCACTCATTAATAGACTATGGAACCTGGAAGACACCACTTATTTTTGGCTTGGTCTGTATGAGGCATGCCAGGGGACAAATTCATAACTCTATAGAATCTAGGCTTGAGAACTGCAGCTGAAGCCATGGGAGCTGCACAGTCAAGGATGAAGCCAATGAACAGTGATTCTGTGGACTACAAAAAATGAGACAAGCCCCTGGAGGACACATGGGACCAACACGTGGTCTCTATTCAAGGACACGCCCCCTATTGGTCCAATGGGCTCCTTCAGGGGCATGTACAGTATCACAATCTGTTACTCAGAGGACAGATATTCACCTTGTATGTGCAGTGCCTGTAGCTTAATTTGTAGGTTTTCAGCTTTTTCTCTTGAAGGCCATGGGCTTAATCCTCACTGAGCCTGACAAATTGGAGGTGCCTTAGAGGCTAAGGGAAAAAGAGAATAAATAGATCTACCATGTTAAAATTTGATAGGCAGCCAAACAAGCCTATTCACCCTTCACTTCCAAATCCAATGGCTGAAAATGTCAGCATGAATTTGCAAGCAGCACCATTCCCTTGCCATTTCTGTATTGGATTTCAGAAGAAGAGAAAATTGTTTTAGAAATGTCTGCTTCAGAGGAAAAAGAGGTAAAAATTATCAGCTTAGGGACAGAGAAAGCAAAGAGCACATATAGGGTTCTGGTACAGAGGGGCTAGACACTAATGGAGTCTGTGCCTGAGAAAGGTTAGGCTCTATAGTACAGAGAAGACAGACTCCATTCTGAGAAACCTGATAGAAAATACATTAGAGCATTGCCAGTGTTGATGCCACTTTGCCCCTTGGGTCTTCCCGTCCCTCCAGATGCCTTGGGTTCTTCCTCACAATATTGAGCTGACATCTTTCTCTCCCAGGGGCATGTCTAGCAAAGTGCAGTAGCCAGGAGCTCAGGGTATAGTGCAGGGCTAATGTGTGTGTTGACCAGGCATTAGCCAGGAGCAGCATGCAAATAGGCAGTTAGGGCAGAATTATAGTAAATTTGGGGCAGAAACTGGGTGGCACAACCATGCTAATAGTGCTCAGGATGAGTCTTAGAAAATATGAAGCGCAGAAACGGGGCAAACACATAGAAGAAAAAAAGGACAGATAGGCAATGTGAGCAGAAGACCTAGGCAACTGCCTAGGGCTCCTATTTGGAGGGGACGAATGGTGTGGCTTGAATAGCATTTGCCCCCTAGAGCCTGAGAGGCACAATACAAGTGCCTGCATCTCGGCGTCTAACCCATTGTTACTGTACAGAGACAGTAATAACTGTCTTAACAGACTGCTGTTTACACCTCCCTATACTCTATGGGAGGGCTGGTGATGTGCTTTAGAGGAGTCAGCAGGTAGGACCCTTGCTCTGTGTTCAGCCAGTACTGGTCACATAGCCAGTGTTTGGAACCAGCAGAGTACAGCTTGGAGGGTGGGGGGGGGGTGCATGCAAATGAGATGTTGCTACTTCTGACAGAATGATGGCTTGGTGCCAGTTTGTGTTGTCAGACCCCAAACACCTCTGCATGGGCAGCCATGTGTGTACCAGGAGAGCTATGTTGGTGTTATGGTGTTGGTGTAGGCAGATGGCTCCCTCACCCTGGCCATGGGAGGATATGCTTTGGTCTGCTGGCTCTGAGTAGATGCATAACAATTTTTCCACTGAGCATGGGCTTGATATGTTAGAGTTCACTGATAAATGTCCCCTGCCCCCCACCCCTTGTTTGTGGATGTGGGGGGTCCACTGACCTGGGGAGCAGTTCTAAGCTCTCAAGGTGCTCTGGGCCTTTGGCTCCCTGAGATCTGGAGGTTGAATGGGGTTGTCTATCTCCATGAGGTTGTGTGGGTTGCCCTTTGACGTTCTTCCCATGGCAGGGAGGATGGCACCTAACGTAGACTGCCACCCCACAAGGATGGCTGTCCTATATGATGGGGCCATGAGGTTACTTCTGGACATCTTGGCCCCTATTTCGTGGGGGTTCCTTGCTGTCAGGATGCCCTGACCATGTGCACATTACAATCTTGATCATCAACGTATTAAAAGAAAACCCAGCAGCTTAATAGCAAAACTGAGCTTGTTGTTATCATCCTAAGAGACTACAGACATATTACTTTAAATCTCTTTTAATGCAATATTCTGGAGAATTCTACCGTCTTATTAGCATTTCTTCTGTCATATTCTGAATGATGATGATGTATTTTTCACTGCATCATCTCTTATTGGCCAGAGGGGTATAACCTAATGCTATTTCTAAGCTAAGGGAACCAGGTCAAGATAAAATCATTCTTCCATTTCTTTTCTATCCCTTGCATACTTTAAAATAAATTCTCATCTCTGACATTTTAAATAACAGTATGCATTATTCTATTGATTATTTTTGTATATAAAGTACCTACTATATCATCGTTTTTATATGCATAGTCAGTCATTTTTCCATAGATATTTTTCAGAGTTTGCAGTCATTTCTGGTCAAGAACATCAACTTCTCCTATCTGAGGTTAACTATCAGTCCCACTAAAAGCTTAATTCTATTAATATCAACATATGGCTAATACTATAGCTGTAAAGGGCCATTGAACAGTAAGTTCTAAGTGCCTCTGAAATGAATGCAATGAACCTTAGACTAGGACATTAGACTCCTAAGTTAGGATTCACTAAGTGATGTCGGCTGATCATGTCAAACATTTGTTGTTTTAAATTGCCATGTCTCGGCATATTTAGCAAGAGGCTACCAGTACATAACTTGTGGAATGCTATGCCTTTCTTTTCATTGCACAATACAAAATTATTTAGCAACTGAAGGCCTATAAGTTCAACAGAGACATTTGTAGGCCAGCGGAATACTATAAAATTTTAGCACAGATGTTTTTTTTTGCCTCGGCATAAAAATGTTTCTTAACTTTCATTGTAATAAAGTAATTATATGCAAAAATCACTGAAGGAAAAAATCTGTACTGAAAAGGAATTGTGTGTTAAAATCTAAGCAAATCGTATTCCTGTACTAAACTGGAATTCAAGCTCACTTCTGTATTACAAAGAAACTAGTTTACTTCTAGCCTTAAAAAGTGTCACTAAAAAAAATCCTTAGACCAGATATTCAGCAGCAAATACCCAGATTGCAGCATTTGGTATCTGGATAGGTGCCTCTGGCCAAAGCTAACTAGTGATGTTTAGTGGCACTATTTGCTACCAATGGTTGCAGAATACCTCTTTAATTGGAGGGGCCAAAGAAACCAGTCCCTCGTCCTGCCCTCAAACTCCCTACTCTTTGCTGTATTGTGTAAAATATCGGTACAGCCATGTCCCCAGTGGCCCACCCCATTCTGTTTCCTCTGAGTGCCGCTGAATATCTTCCTGAATACCCAAGATGGTCAGTGAGTGGACTAGCAAATTATCTGGATAGTGGCCATATCCAATGCATTATCCAAACTATCTGCGTAACTTAGAACAGCAATAAGGCTGTAAACGTTATCCAGATAGTTTGGCTGATGAACTGAATATTGCTACTGTCCAGACAGTGCTGGCTCAGACCGTTCAATCTGGATAGTCAGTGCTGATCATTGTGCAGTACCTGGTGTTGAATATCCATAGTTTTGGCTGCTGCAGTAGATATTTAATCAAAACACCAACCACGGCAACTGAATATTGGCTCACTTGCTTTTTATTGGCTAAAAAAATCAGGAAATGGAGAAATATTCTAGTGTAAGAGTTTTTTTTTCCATTCGGTCATGGTTGTTGGACATCTGCAGACAGAAACAGTATAAAGCAGGAAGGTTTGTTTTTGCTGTGTGGACTAGGCAAGTGCGGGAAGGAGGCATTGTTTGGTTATTTTCATGATTCGTGAATGCTGTATCTGCTGTATTTTGTGATCTGCTTGTATCCTATCCTGCTATTGTCTATGGGGAACAATGCCGATTTCAAGTATTTCTCACTGCTCGCTAGCTTAATGGAGATAATTAAATACATTTTCTTAAAGGAAATGGTTGACGAGAGCAGGTCGCTACCTAGGCCTGTCTGAGTGGTGCAGCTGCATAGTGTGCAAAAAAATAGGGGTGCATTTGGGAATGCCAGCCTTCGCTCTCTCCCCCCCCCCCCCCATGCTACCTGACCTTGCTTTGATGCAGCTTTTAGGGTTCCTTTGGTGGCAGCTGGACTTCCAATTGGAAAAAAAAACCCAACCCACACAGGGTTCTCTCTGACTTTGCACTTGCATGCTGGCCTGATCCCCCTCTTCTGACATATGCTCCTGTCAGAGGAGGGAGGGACCAGACCAGCCATTCAAATGCAGGTCTTTGCAACTCCACATTTGAATGGCTGGTCTGGTCCCTCCCTTCTCTGACATGAGCATACTTCAGAGGAGGGGATCAGGCCAGCATGCAAGCGTGGAGTTGGAGAGACCCGCATGTTTTGGGTTTTTTTGTTTTTTTTTAAACTGGAGAGCCCGCTGCTGCCATATGGAAACCTAAAACAGTGAGGCAAGGGCAGGCCATGTGGGGAGCAATACGCGTATACCCAGGGGTGAAGTACTTTTGTCCACTAAAGAAGAGCCAGGACCTAGCTAAACAGGTAGAAAAGGCGATGGCAAAAGCTAGAAGGATGCTTGGGTGCATAGGGAGAGGAATGGCCAGCAGAAGAAAGGAGGTGATAATGCCTCTGTATAAGTCTTTGGTGCGACCTCATTTGGAGTATTGTTTGTAATTCTGGAGACCGCACTTTCAAAAGGATATAAACAGGCTGGAGTCAGTACAGAGGGTGGCTACTAAAATGATTAGTGATCTTCATTATAAAGCATATGAGGACAGACTTAAGGATCGTAATATGTACACCGTAGAGGAAAGGTGGGATAGAGGTGATATGATTGAGATGTTTAAATATCTCCATGGCGTAAATGTACAGGAGGAGAGCCTCTTTCGATTGAAAGCAAGTTCTGCAATGAGGGGACATGGGATGAGGGTGAAAGGGGATAGATTCAGGAGTGATTTGCAGAAATATTTCTTTTTGGAAAGAGTGGCGGATCCGTGGCATAGTCTCCCAGTGGAGGTGGTAGAGATGAAGGCAGCATCTGAATTCAAAGAAGCATGGGAAAAACACAGAGGATCTCTAAAGGAAAAAAGGGGACTGTTGTAGTGATTGATATGGAAAGACAGACTAGATAGGCCACGTGGTTTTTTTCTGTCATCAAGTTTCTATGTTTCTACAGGGAGATGCTGGACATGGGACAAAAAACAAACCGGGAAGGGGGGGGGGGTCGCGGCTCGCCAGATGTGCAAGTTGCACAGGGCGCATTTATGGCTTGGTACAGCCCTGGACAAGAGATGAAATGTAATTGACAGTGTCATATAGAGAGGAATCTGCTGCTTCATGTAGCCTTTGCAGTAGTTGTTAGGTTAGTAGTACTCTGTTGCTGTTTTGCCATCCTTTGCAAATAGTAATGTCACTCTTCTTTCCACTGGTTTGTCTGCAAGGTTTTCTTGCATGTCATAGATTTCACATCTGCTTGCTACTATTGCTGCTGGAGGTCCATGCATTTCTCTGTTGCTAGATAGTCTTTTGTGTCTTCCTGGTGATTCATCTGCATCTTGCTGGAACCACTTTATGCATCCTGCTGGCAGCCTTCTCCGCATCCGGCCACTGCTGTTTCCTTAGACTGAAGCCCCATGCTTTTATTAGTCTTGCATTTCATCAAGTATTGACTTATTCATTTTTTGACTGCTTTGTTTTTATTCATGTCTTCACAATTTGGATTGCAGGTCCTTTTTTCTTTTTGTTTTTTTTTTGTTGTCATTTTTACAATGGGGAGTAGTTATCTATATCTTTCTTTAAAACATTTATATTTTGTCTATCCAATATTCTAGACTGGTTACATTTCAGCATACACATATGACACAATAAAAACAGATACCAACAGACAAATAATATCTGATAAACAGTAGATCTGCTGAAAATACAGAAAGAAGCTTAAAACATGGCATCTTGAACACTGGCTGCAAGAGATTGGAAAACAAGGTCAGGGTATCACTATGTTAAGTATGTCATTTTAATAGGCGTGTAAGCATACATGAACAAACATGCATATACCAGCTAGCCCTAAACAAGCAGGAAGACAAGCTTTTGGGAGTCCTGGTCCTGCCAGAGTGAAGCGTGGAGTTGTGGCCTGGAGACCCAAAATAGCACCCAGAGAAGAGCCAGGCTGCAGCCTACAAAGGCCAGGGAGAGACCCTTGGTCCCACTAGCCTGAAGAGTTGGACTGGGGCATCCTAGGGCTGATAGGAGACTGCGGGTGCTCCTGGTCAGAAAAGCCAGGCTGAGGCCTGAAAATACCAACAGGAGACCCCAGATTCTACTGGCTAAAAGTCAGGAAGTGACCTACAAAAACTGAAAGAGTCTTGTGTGGAGTTTTGAGGAAATAGAGATGGGGCATAAGAGGCTGTGCTAGAAGAGGAAAGGAGAACAGAGGTGGAGCATAAGAGAAAGGGCAGGGTTAGAGGAGAAAAGAAGAGACAGCGAGTGTGTTGAAAGCGAAGTGAGTGTAAGGCCTGAGAGTGCGTGGGTGGGTGGGTGGAGAGAAGAGAGGGTAGTAAATTATAGGAAGGGGAGATTAGTGCCAGAGGGTGGAAGGGACTAGAGGTGGGTGCAGGAGTACGGGGGAAAGTGCACACATACATACCCATCCACCTCTCCAACACACATTCACCCACAGCTACCCCCTTCCCTGCAAAACACATGTGCACACACACACAGCACCTACACACAGCTCCCCACCACATGCATGCAGCCCTCAACACTCTCCATGACACACACACACAGATGCATGCACGTACACACATCCCATGACTTCCCACTAGAAACACATGTGAACCCCCTACATGCCTGTTTATTGTGAATTGGGGAAAATGTGCCATTGTGTCACACTACAAGTGTATACGTTTCAACTTATGTATTTATTATGGCTTTTATAGAATGCACTTTATTTGTACTGGTCTTGTCCAGCATTAGTGATATGAACAAGTCGTTTAAAATTTAATTTGAATTAAATTAGTTAGCATGCATTTCTGGAGCTAGTCTATAGTGCTATGCCAATATTTCCCTGAACTTGGGTAGGGTGGTCCAGTCCTCAACCAAGAGGCCTGTGCACACCAGATATAGGACTAGGGTTGCAGGGGACTAACACTAGTCTCCGAAATTGTACTTCCAACCCAGGAGTAAAATGTCCAGCATTAAACAAGTTGAAATGTGTAGACTTGTAGAATCCAGGTATGTGAAGGGTACATGTTTGTCATGTGGACTGTGCTTGTGTGTCTTGGCAGCTCAATGCAAGTATATGCATCAGGGCCTGTGTATGGGGTGAGGGGTGACTATGTGTGCATGTGTCCTGGTTCAATGTGTGTGTGTGCAAGTGTTGGAATGGTGGGACTTTCTCTTGTCCTTCTGCACCTACTCCTTTGCCTTCCCACTCTCTTGTACTATTCCCCATTCCTATTCTTGACTTCCTATTGATTTATCTTGCACTCCCATGCGCCCCCCCCCCCCCCCTGCTTATCCCACCATGCCCTCAGTCTCAGGACTTTGGCTTCCTCAATCCATTTCCTTCTCCCTTAATGCACTCGCCATCTCTTCTTTACTTTAACACTGCCCCTTCCCTTAAACGCTACGCTTCTTTCAGCATCACCCATCTTCATACCACAGCCCTGCTCTTCTGACCCTGGCCCTCCCACCGGCCTTTGCAGGCTGCATCTCTGTTGTTCTGCTGTTGCTGTGAGGCCCCGGTTCACAATAATTTTAGGCTGCAAACCCAGCTCTTCATACTGACAGGAATGGTAATCCCATTGATCGTTCATTTTCGTTTGTGCATGCGCAAACAAACATGCCTATAGATAAGAGAAAAATCCTCCCCTACTTTACCCTCGACAATAGGTACTATGCTGCAGCGAAATGCATCTAAAAGATATGGGAGAAATATGTTAGGATATTCACACTCTTCCCTTAATTGAGTAGTATTAACTGATCTCTTCATTTAAATGGAAGTGCATCAATATAAGCATCCATTTTTACTAACATTTTAGTGTACTAATACAGTTAGCTAGATTAACACACCACATTATTTTGGCCTTGATCGTGAGGATGATGTTTATGTATTTGAGGCTATTTCCATCCCTGTGCGAAAGGGAGACTGAATTGTGATTGCTGTTGCCTGAGCTTTAATTACCAGAGGAAATTTGTAGGGAAATAAGTTAAACTGTAAGCCGTTGATATGCTAGCATAGACAGGGAAGTTTGATTTTTCAGCCCTAGCTTCAATGTATTCTTTGACCTACAGAGACCTTTTCTTTCGGTGCTACTGTGGCATCTGGCGAATGATTGGTGAATAGCACCTGAATTTTTTCTAAATAATGAGGGGCCCAAAATTCAAACAGACTTCCATGTGTATCAAATTCTGATAAACATATGGCCACTGTCCAGGGATTTTCAGCTACGTTATCGGGATAGTGCAATGTTGGATGGAGGGATTTCTCACTTGGTTTGCAGCTTGTCGTGCTGTGAGGGCTTGCGTGCATCAGTGATGCTGAGAGCTAAACTATCGGTAGTTTAACTACTGGCAGGGTCTCCCAAGATGGACAGGTCTCAACTGAGGTGCCAGACCAAGACAAACCACCCATCTGGGCAGCAGCAGAATGGGACAGTGTTGACGGCGGAGGATCACATTTTTGTGACAACGGCAACAACACCAAACTTAAACTGCACGGAAGAAAGGCCCGGCAATCTACTTCTGTATCTTGCCATGAAAACCCAATGGATAGTTACAACAAAACAAATTGTGCTATGGTGCTGGAAGATGAGACCCCCAGGTCAGAAGGCACTCAACTAGCTACTGGCGAAGAGCTGAAGACTTTTCAGAGTAAAGCCAGCATTTATGATGTGGTTGGATCAAAGCCCTCGGGAAGTCTGACTGCTGATGTAGCTGCACATGAAATGAGAGTCAGAAGCTGTAAAGATGTCTTACACATTGGAACATGGAACGTACGAAGCATGAACCAAGGGAAGTTGGAGGTGGTCAAGAATGAAATGGAACGTGTACAACTTGATCTGTTGGGTGTCAGCGAACTGAAATGGACTGGCATGGGACACTTTGCATCAGATGATCACATGGTCTACTATGCTGGAAATAAAAGACAAAGGAGAAATGGTGTTGCATTTATAATAAAGAAGAAACTTACAAGAACAGTAATGAAATACAATGGAGTCAGCGAACGCTTAATCTCTATTCATCTACGAGGATTGCCTATCAACACAACTATAATTCAAGTATATGCCGAAACAACAGCTGCAGAAGAGAATGAAATTGAAGAGTTCTATGAACAAGTACTAGCTGAAATTGACAGAACATGCAAACAGGATATTCTGATAGTCATGGGTGACTGGAACGCAAAAGTTGGCAACAAAGAAGAAGGCAAAGTAGTTGGAAAATATGGACTTGGCAACAGAAATGAAGCTGGAGAAAGACTGATAGAATTCTGCAAGACCAATGATCTATTCATCTCAAACACCTTCTTCCAGCAACACAAGCGGCGACTGTACACATGGACTTCACCAAATGGATTATATAAAAATCAAATTGACTACATATGTGCAAGTCAATGATGGAAAAGCTCTGTAACATCAACAAAGACAAAACCTGGAGCTGACTGTGGTACAGATCATCAACTACTAGTATGCAAACTCAAGCTAAAGTTGAAAAAGAGCAAACCACTCATGAATGCAGCAAAATATGACCTTGAGAATATACCACTGGAATTTAAAGACTGCCTGCAAAATTGATTTGCTGCTTTAGATACAAATGACAGAGCTCCGGAAGAGTTATGGAATGACATCAAGAAGGTTGTGTTGGAAGAAAGCGAGAAGTCTCTACAAAAGGTGAAAAAGCAAAAACGGCCAAAATGGATGACGGAAGAAACTCTGAAAATTGCCCAGAAACGCAGAGAAGCTAAAGCCAGAGGAGAAAGAAAGACAATCGCAGAACTCAACAGAGATTTCCAACGTGCAGCAAGACAGGACAAGGAAAAGTACTACAATGACACTTGCAAGGAAATAGAAGCAGAAACTATTAGAGGAAGAACAAGATCGGCTTTCCTAAAGCTACGAGAGTTAAAGAAAAAGTTCCAGCCTCGAATTGGAATGTTACAAGATGCTCAAGGTTCTATGTTGAATGATGCTGAGAAGATCAAGAAAAGGTGGAAGGAATATACAGAGTTTTTATATGATAAAGATCAAGTGGAACAACAGCCGTTTCAATCTGTACCTTATGATCGGGAACCATTGGTGTTGAAAGAAGAAGTTGAAGCAGCATTGAAAGCCTTATCAAAGAACAAAGCACCAGGCATTGATAGCATTCCCATAGAAGTATTGCAGCAATCTGATGCAGCTGTTACCTTACTCACAAGGCTCTGCCAAGAAATATGGAAGACAACATCATGGCCAACTGACTGGAAAAGATCTGTGTTTTATGCCAATACTAAAGAAAGGTGATCCAACTGACTGTGGAAATTATCACACAATCGCTCTGATCCCACATGCCAGCAAGATTCTACTGAAGATTATTCAAAAGAGACTACAACCATACCTGGAACAAGAACTACCTGAAGTGCAAGCAGGGTTCAGGAAAGGGCGAGGAACGAGAGACATCATTGCGGATGTGAGATGGATCCTTGAAAAGACTAAAGAATACCAAAAGGGTATCTATTTGTCCTTTATCGACTATAGCAAGGCTTTTGACTGTGTAAACCATGAGAAACTCTGGGCCACATTAAGAAGCATGGGTATACCAGAACATCTGATCGTTCTCTTGTGCAATCTGTACATTGATCAAGAAGAAACAGTTCGAACGGAACAAGGAGAAACAGAATGGTTTAAAATAAGCAAAGGTGTAAGACAAGGGTGCATACTTTCCCCCTACCTGTTTAATTTATATGCAGAACAAATCATCAGAGAAGCAGGATTGTATGAAGACAACAGAAGTGTGAAGATTGGTGGAAGACTCATCAACAACCTTCGCTATGCTGATGATACCACATTACTGGCTGAAAGTGAAGATGATCTGAAACATTTGCTTCTCACAATCAAAGAACATAGTCTCAAAATGGGCCTGCACCTTAATGTAAAGAAGACAAAGATCATGACAACTGGCATAATCAACAGGTTCATCGTTGAAGGAGAAGAAATTGAAATTGTGAACAACTATAACCTACTTGGATCAACTATCAATAAAGAAGCAACAAGCAGTCAAGAAATCAGACGACGCATTGCTCTTGGCAGAATGGCTATGAAAGACCTAGATAAGATTCTCAAGAGCAGAGATGTCTCTCTCCATACAAAGATTCGACTTGTTCAAGCCATGGTATTTTCAATGAAATTATTAAACTCTGTAATGTAACATGAAAGTTATAAGCGACTTCTATTGACATCAATTCTATGTCTTGTAAACTTAAATGGCTAACAGGTCTCAGATTATTCGGGCATTTATATGACCATTATGACTACGGTCAAGTAACCCTCCACACATCAACGACCTTCTCATAGCCACAGTTAACAGACCAAATTTATCTTTTTGTCTTTTTATCTTTTTATATCGTTTTTTCCACTTTTAAATAAGTTTTTTTATAAAAAATTGAATTTCTTGTAAACCTTGAACTTAGCTTCAAAAACAGCTTCAAAAACGTCCTTCTTCTTCTTCAAACGAGCGTTCCCGCTGGTAACATAATTAAACCCAACGCTGAATGTGCGCTACAATGACGCGTTTCACCATGTATGGCTTCCTCAGGGGATAGCAGAAACACAGAAGCTTCTTTTACTATGACACTAAAAACAAAAATGTCGAATTAGTGCATACTTTCAATAGGTAAATAAAAATATAACCAGGATACTGACACAAGGAAAACTAACGGAAGCAAAAAGACCAGATAGAATAGAAAAATAACCTGAAGCTTCTCAAATATGCGCTCAAAAGCTGTTACTCTTGTACTTCACATTTCAAACCGCTGTCAGACGCCGCGCATGCGAGTTAAGCTAAATAGATTTAAAGCATTCCGTCAGTGTTTACGTCATGATCACATGCAGGCTTCCCATTCAATACGGGCATTCAATCCTGCTGGCTCCACGGTATTGAGTTTATGAATCCATTGTTGTTCTCTATATAGCAAAGCATTCTCTCGAGATCTTCCATGTGATGATATTAGCAATTGATCAATACAAAAACATTTCAAATCCTCATACCCGTGTTGTAACTTTATACAATGCTCCACTATTGGTGCCTCTCGTCGAATGCAATGTAATCTGCTCTTGTGTTCATTCATACGGACTCGAAACTGTCGGATAGTTTTGCCGACATAGAGAAGGCCACACGGGCATTTAATACAATATACAACATGCGTTGAGGAACATGTGGTAAAATTTTGAAGCTTATATTGTAAGTCATGATATGAGAATTCTGTTGTTTCTTGAGTAATTGCGCAAACATTACACACTCCACATTTAAAATGTCCTTTATGAGAGGAATCTACGTTGGAAGATAAAGGTCTTAACATTGCTGGACTTAATAGTTCTTTAAAATTTTGTTGCCTTTTCCAAACACAGCGAGTGTGAACTTTTTCCAAACCTGGCACAGTATGCAACACATTTTGATGACGTTGTAAACTCTTTTTTAATGCATAGCTATAAGGGGAAAAAGTAGTTACGAAATTAATCTGTTGATCTTCATCCATTACCTCCTGTCGTGTGGGAGGATGCAGCAACCACTCACGATTCACAAACAAAGCTCGCTTATAAGCACGATGGATAATGGTTGAAGGGTAACCACGAGCCTCGAAATCATTCTTCAAAACTTTTGAGTGCTCTTTAAACTCTTGAATATGGGTACAGTTGCGACGAAAACGAATAAATTGGGAAATGGGCAAACTATCCTTCAATTGTAAAGGATGTGCACTAGTATAATGTAAATAGGTATTCCTGTCCGTCGGTTTACGGAACACCGAGGTAACCCAACTATCAGAGATCTTTTTAACAACCACATCTAAAAAAGTAATTTGATGAGTATGATAATCCATAGTGAACTTTACATTACTATCAATGTTGTTTAACCAGTTAAAAAAACTCTGCAGATCGTCCTCAGTTCCCTGCCATAAAAGAAAAATATCATCAATGTACCGACGCCATAAGCGTATATGCTCACTGAAAGGGGAAATTTCTAAACTCTCATTCTCAAATTTCTGCATGAAGAGATTGGCAATAGAGGGGGCACACGTTGCCCCCATTGCCACGCCAGAGATCTGTTGAAAAAATTCGTTCTCAAACATAAAAAAGTTATTATACAACACTAACTTTGCTATTTCGGATAAAAAATCTAAGTGTTGTTGAGACAAATCATCTCTGTTCTGAAGTGCTGTCAGTATCACTAGATGTGCTTGCGCCTGAGGAATAATCGTGTACAACGATGTCACATCTAGTGTTACTAAGAGTAGATTTGAAATCTCAGCCAGCGGTGTGTTCTCCTCCAATATTCGTAGAAAATGAGAGGTGTCCCTCACATATGAAGGGATAAAGCCCATGAGTGGTCGTAAAAATGAATCTAAATAAACTGATAGCGGCTCAAGTACGGAACCGCGAGTAGAGACAATGGGCCTCCCTGGTGGACATTGAAGACTTTTATGGATTTTAGGAAGTAAGTAAAGTTTAGCTATACTTGGATCGGTTACATTTAGAAAATGCTTTTCTTTTCGTGAAATGATCTTATCTTCTAAAGCTTTTTTGGTGAGACATTTAACTCGTTCTTGAAGGCTGATAGTGGGGTCCTCTTTCAGAACTTTATATACTGTGCAATCCGATAACTGCCGATATGCTTCAGTACAATATTGTTGCCTACTCCAAACTACTATAGCACCACCTTTGTCTGCTCTTCGTATTACAATATCAGTACGAGAGCGAAGCTGTTTTAAAACCTGTTGTTCTCTGTAGTTTAAGTGGTGATGATAACTCTTACGCGATGTTTCAACTTGCATCATATCTTTCAAAATGAGGTCTCGATATACAGTTAAAGCTGGAGGAACAGGCCCTGGAGGGGACCATTTAGATTTAAACGGTAACGGAACTCGATTATGCTGTGAGCTAATATCCACTGAGGACATTTGCTCCCTAAAGAAAACTTTTAAATTGAGTTTCCTAATAAATTGTTCCAAATCTACTCGAAACTGGAATGCATTATGATAAACTTTACTTACTTCCTAAAATCCATAAAAGTCTTCAATGTCCACCAGGGAGGCCCATTGTCTCTACTCGCGGTTCCGTACTTGAGCCGCTATCAGTTTATTTAGATTCATTTTTACGACCACTCATGGGCTTTATCCCTTCATATGTGAGGGACACCTCTCATTTTCTACGAATATTGGAGGAGAACACACCGCTGGCTGAGATTTCAAATCTACTCTTAGTAACACTAGATGTGACATCGTTGTACACGATTATTCCTCAGGCGCAAGCACATCTAGTGATACTGACAGCACTTCAGAACAGAGATGATTTGTCTCAACAACACTTAGATTTTTTATCCGAAATAGCAAAGTTAGTGTTGTATAATAACTTTTTTATGTTTGAGAACGAATTTTTTCAACAGATCTCTGGCGTGGCAATGGGGGCAACGTGTGCCCCCTCTATTGCCAATCTCTTCATGCAGAAATTTGAGAATGAGAGTTTAGAAATTTCCCCTTTCAGTGAGCATATACGCTTATGGCGTCGGTACATTGATGATATTTTTCTTTTATGGCAGGGAACTGAGGACGATCTGCAGAGTTTTTTTAACTGGTTAAACAACATTGATAGTAATGTAAAGTTCACTATGGATTATCATACTCATCAAATTACTTTTTTAGATGTGGTTGTTAAAAAGATCTCTGATAGTTGGGTTACCTCGGTGTTCCGTAAACCGACGGACAGGAATACCTATTTACATTATACTAGTGCACATCCTTTACAATTGAAGGATAGTTTGCCCATTTCCCAATTTATTCGTTTTCGTCGCAACTGTACCCATATTCAAGAGTTTAAAGAGCACTCAAAAGTTTTGAAGAATGATTTCGAGGCTCGTGGTTACCCTTCAACCATTATCCATCGTGCTTATAAGCGAGCTTTGTTTGTGAATCGTGAGTGGTTGCTGCATCCTCCCACACGACAGGAGGTAATGGATGAAGATCAACAGATTAATTTCGTAACTACTTTTTCCCCTTATAGCTATGCATTAAAAAAGAGTTTACAACGTCATCAAAATGTGTTGCATACTGTGCCAGGTTTGGAAAAAGTTCACACTCGCTGTGTTTGGAAAAGGCAACAAAATTTTAAAGAACTATTAAGTCCAGCAATGTTAAGACCTTTATCTTCCAACGTAGATTCCTCTCATAAAGGACATTTTAAATGTGGAGTGTGTAATGTTTGCGCAATTACTCAAGAAACAACAGAATTCTCATATCATGACTTACAATATAAGCTTCAAAATTTTACCACATGTTCCTCAACGCATGTTGTATATTGTATTAAATGCCCGTGTGGCCTTCTCTATGTCGGCAAAACTATCCGACAGTTTCGAGTCCGTATGAATGAACACAAGAGCAGATTACATTGCATTCGACGAGAGGCACCAATAGTGGAGCATTGTATAAAGTTACAACACGGGTATGAGGATTTGAAATGTTTTTGTATTGATCAATTGCTAATATCATCACATGGAAGATCTCGAGAGAATGCTTTGCTATATAGAGAACAACAATGGATTCATAAACTCAATACCGTGGAGCCAGCAGGATTGAATGCCCGTATTGAATGGGAAGCCTGCATGTGATCATGACGTAAACACTGACGGAATGCTTTAAATCTATTTAGCTTAACTCGCATGCGCGGCGTCTGACAGCGGTTTGAAATGTGAAGTACAAGAGTAACAGCTTTTGAGCGCATATTTGAGAAGCTTCAGGTTATTTTTCTATTCTATCTGGTCTTTTTGCTTCCGTTAGTTTTCCTTGTGTCAGTATCCTGGTTATATTTTTATTTACCTATTGAAAGTATGCACTAATTCGACATTTTTGTTTTTAGTGTCATAGTAAAAGAAGCTTCTGTGTTTCTGCTATCCCCTGAGGAAGCCATACATGGTGAAACGCGTCATTGTAGCGCACATTCAGCATTGGGTTTAATTATGTTACCAGCGGGAACGCTCGTTTGAAGAAGAAGAAGGACGTTTTTGATGCTGTTTTTGAAGCTAAGTTCAATGTTTACAAGAAATTCAATTTTTTATAAAAAACTTATTTAAAAGTGGAAAAAACGATATAAAAAGATAAAAAGACAAAAAGATAAATTTGGTCTGTTAACTGTGGCTATGAGAAGGTCGTTGATGTGTGGAGGGTTACTTGACCGTAGTCATAATGGTCATATAAATGCCCGAATAATCTGAGACCTGTTAGCCATTTAAGTTTACAAGACATAGAATTGATGTCAATAGAAGTCGCTTATAACTTTCATGTTACATTACAGAGTTTAATAATTTCGTAGTTTTAGCTCTGAATAAGAGGACCACAGTGATTGTTATGGTATTTTCAATAACATCATATGGATGTGAAAGCTGGACAGTGAAAAAGATAGACAGGAAGAAAATTGATGCCTTTGAATTATGGTGCTGGCGGCGAATACTGTGTATACCATGGACTGCCCGAAGAACAAACCAGTCGGTACTAGAGGAGATCAAACCTAAGCTTTCTTTAGAAGCTCAGATGACAAGACTTCGACTTTCATACTTTGGACACATCATGCGAAGGGAGAGATCATTAGAGAAAGACATTATGCTTGGCAAGATAGAAGGTCAACGCAAAAGAGGAAGGCCAGCAATGAGATGGATCGATACAATAACAGCAGCCACGGGTACCAGTCTGTCAATAATGAGCCGCCTGACTGAAGACCGAATACAATTTAGGATAGCTATCCAGAGGGTTGCCATGAGTCGACTCCGACTCGACGGCACTTAACAACAACAACAACAGAGTTAGGAATCAGCAGAAGTGTTCCAAATTAAACCACTTAGCTATTACATGTAGAAAGTAGTTTTATAACTGGTCACTTGTGCTTCGAAGTCAAGTAGGCACCTTTCTTAAGCCTATTTATAAGCATTGATGTGATTTATAAAAGTTCCACTCAAAAGCAGCTGACTTTGTCTTCACGCTGCCCAAACTATGCCCCTGATTATGCCTACCCCGCATATCTGTCATAGTGTGTACTTGCAAACAAGAGATAAGAAGCATTTTAAGTGTATAAAGGCCTACATGTGTGAAAAAACCTGTACAAATTTACTCCCATAGAGATGGAAAATCGCTGCTATACATATAGTTGGTGGCAGATACTGCATATGCCTTTTGCAGCACTGGATATATATATATTTATTTATCCATTTTAGTGGCACTGATAATAAATATTTTTTAAATGTCGCAGCAAGCAATTCCCACTGGGTTTCAGTATTGACCCACAGGCCATTTGAGGGGTAATTTTGTAAATCGTGCCTAGATTGATGCATGTAAATCTAAGTAGTCTAGTGATATGTTTGTTTATGTTTATTTACTTTATAAACCGCTAAACAATAACATCAAAGTGGTTTACATAGAATAAAAATACAGAAAGCCAATGGCAGAAAGTGGAAAGGAAGTTACAGTAATAGATAGGAAAACAATATACTTGCATTATTGGACATTTATGCCCGTATTTGAGGTGGTCGGTCTTTGAAAGTACACATATCGGTCCGATGGTGCACATTTTCACTGTGGGCATGCACAAGGAGTTTGAGGGGAGCATGGGTGGGAAACAAGGTTTCATGCATAAATTATAAAAAAGCCCCTATAATTTATACATGTTCTTGAACAATCTAGACTCAGGCCTTTACCCCAACCATATGGCTTGTGGTTTAAATTGATGCACATTTCGACAACTTAAGCCCTATTTTATAAAGTACAAGCATGATTTTGAGTTTAGCTAGCAAAATCTCATGGCCTGAAAGTTTGAGGGGGCTCAAGGCTGAAGGTTCACCTAGGGCACCCAACAACCTTGCACTGGCCATGTCTATATTATTAACATAAGTGAAACCCCATTAACACAAGTTAAAGCATTTAGTGTGCAATGTTTAACTACATTAGTATATTAACACATTTATTCAAAGGTCTATTTATCCTCCTATTCTTGTTTCCTATGCTATAACCTGTTACCGGTGAAAAACTGGGCATTTTTTAAATTTCCTCAAATCATCAAATGCTTTTGGAAAAACCACATATACTACTTTTAGATTGCTTGTGTGATTCACCTGCTTATTTTTACTTTCAAGGACTTCTAATAGACTAATAAGGCACAACTTTTCTTTAAGTACATGCTGTCTCCCCCTCTTCAGCAGTGTTGATCTGTTTGCCCAGCAATTCTGTTCTTAACAATTGTTTCCATTGTTTTCCCCAGCACTGATGTCTGCTTTATTGATCTGTAGTTTTCTGGATCACTGCTTGAGCTCTTTGTAAACATTAGGGTCCCTTTTACTAAGTGTGCTAAGCGGTTAATGCATGTTCGTGTGTGCAGTATCTGCCTGCTCAGGCTCCTGGTAACCATCAACACGAGGCAGACGACAGCTACTGCATGCTGATTTGTGTGCTGTCATTTACGTGTTAGGGTGCAGAATGAACAAGGTAAGGAGCTGACTGTGGGCATGGTGAGCACATTGCAATTATAGTGGTGGTGCATATCATGAATGTGTGTGGTTGAAATACGTGCGCACACATTTATCTCAGCAGCATACATATATACCTGCTGCCAAGCAGGCCTAAATACACACAGCTTAAATCTAGGTACAATTTCTGGCGCTTATCCCTAGTTCTTTATAAAAGTAGTCTCAAAATAGGTGCCTACTTGGCCTTCCCACATAGGCGGCCTGCTAGAAAATTATCCTCCACATGGTTCAGTTGACTTGATTGTAGTCTTGTTTCTCAAAGTACTTCAAAAAGTTTTTTTTTGTTTTTGTTTTGGGTTTTTTTTTTTTTTGCCTCAGGCAAGTTTCTTCTAAATCTCTCTTGAAATATTTTATTACTATTTTATATCTAATTTCCAAGTTCCTCATTAGGACTTGAGTTCCGTTCTTTAAGGCAAGCGTTCTCAACCCTGTCCTTGGAGCACACCGCAGCAATTAGGTTTTCAGGATAATCACAGTGAATATGCAGGAAGGAGATTTGCAACAGTGGAGGCAGTGCATGCAAGTCTATCTCATGCATATTCACTGGTTATCATGACTATCTTACTTGGCGTGTCATGAGGACTAAGTTAAAAACACCTGCTTAAAGACTGGTTTTAGTCTCTTTCGGAGTCCATTTAGCCATCTTGACAATTGCTTGGATGGCTGGTAGGAAGGCCATACCAAATAGCAAAGCATACACTCTTAAAAAATCTGAGGAAAAATAGTTTTATAAAAAAGTTACAGGCTTTTTTTTCCATATGTTTAAAACAATCTTCATATAAAGATATTTAATGATTTTGATACACAAAAATTATTAACAGTAGTCATTACACAACGATCATCCTTACAAAATGTTAAATAAAATCCTCATTACAGTCAGTAGGTGTATTATCAAATATTGAAAAATCTTCAAAACATTTCACAGATCTTCATCACAAAAAAACACACATGGCATTAATCTCATATAACAATAGTATCAAAAGAGGAGGTGGTCACATTCTAGCAAAGATACTCATATCGGAACCAACACCGCAATCACTCTTCTTCATCCGTTTTAAACAGCGCTGCCGGTCTTCAGCTTCCATTCTTCAGTATCTGATGCATATACTGGCGCCATGAGAACTTCACTCCCTCAGGAGTTTCTTCAGGGAATAGCCAGCGCTTTAATTTAGATCTAACAAAGAAGCTACAAAGACAGTTGACTTCAACAAGGGCGTCAGTTTAAATAAAAAAAAAAAAAAATTAGATTCAGCAAGGACTTTCTCATGACAAGACTAACCAAAACTCTTTATTCAAGTTCAACAAGAACCCATTTGGGCATTTCACCTCGCCAAATACTTCTTAACAGAAGGCAATTTCTTCTGGACATGCCCTGGGTTAAGAGTTTATATCTAGAATAATCCCCCCCCCCCCAATACACACCCATATTATATCCCCATATAAGACTTGTCAATTAAATCCCCTTGGGGCAGCAGAAATTCCCACTGTCATTCACCTAATAAAAATTACAACAATCCCCCTAATGCACAACCGAAACAAATTCCTTCCATACCCACTCTTAAGGTATCTCATGTGCCATTTCTTTGTCTACCTAGATAAATCATACTCACATTAACCAGCCTCGACGTACATATCACCAACATTATAGCTCAAATAGCCAACCAGTCTTATACAAACACCTCGGACTGACTTGCTTTTAAAGACTTGAAAAACACCGTCACCAGCGCAGTATGGCCAATTCAAAAAGCCAGAAGCATTGAGCTAGCCTATCACAAAAGTGAAACTTGCAGCTGCATAAGCTGTCCTCTGGCCTAACACCAAAACATACCCTGCTTTGATCATCCATTATCCACTACAGGCATCTCATCCTACCCATTCAGGAATCACACTTTTCATAACCAGAGCCACCATCTGCCTTTAAAAAAATGCCTTAAAGACTATACAGTATCAGATGTGAAAATACAAATAAAATAGTTCACCCTTCCACCTCAACACCACTAAGCTACATCAACAGACAGCCCAATCAATGCCTAGATTTAATCCATTTGTGTCTACCGTATTTAAGTGGAAAATCCACCTTTGTTCACAATGTATCAGCTGCTGATCCAGTATATGTTCTCCTAATACCGGAGGGATGAGAGCGATACAGAAACGGAGCAAATCTGAAAATCCATGCCCATGGAGCTTACAATGCTTCATCCACAGGGCCTCCAGAATTCCACAATTCAATCTACTTTTGTGTCCCAATAATTGACTCTAAAATGGACGAGTCGTCCCCCCGATATGTAACAAATTGCAGCGGCAAAAAATGCCATAAGCTATTGAAGAGGAATCACAATTCGTAGAAGAGCACAATTTGTAACATCTACCATGATACAAAAATTCAGAAACGGCATACTGTACAGGGCATATCAAACAGTTGCAACAGGAGCTATGCCCCAGAGGTTTTTCACTCTTTAGAAAAACATTCCACGGGCAAGTGGGGTTATGAATCATTTTAAAGCAGCTATGCATTCTTTTAGAAGAACCATGAACATAATTTTATAAGAGGGTGCCTAATTAAACCATTTTTTAAGGCAAGTATTTTTAACCTATTTTATCTTTTATTTATTTATTTGAACAACTTTTCTATACCGCCCCTTCCAACAATCGGGGCGGTTTACATCGAACAAATACGAGTTACATAAAACATTGTAGTGAACTAATTATAAAATAAAAGCAAATAGATATCTACTTATCTTTATAAAATACTAGCCTACAGTAAGTAGCAGCAATTTTCCCTCAAGTTAAGGCACAAACATTTATACCAGCCCTTGAGCTGGTGTTAATGCCCATACCTGGAAATATTCAAGAACACATGCAAATGATAGTATTATATAATCTCCATGAGTATGTGTGTGTTCCCTCTATTATCTTCCAAATTCCACCCATGCTCACTCCCACCAGCAAAATATGTGTCATCAAGCAATGTGTGTAATTTTATGCTGGTCAGTATTTTATAAGAGGTCATTAATGCATGTATGTGGCCACATACTAGCATCAGTGACAAAAGTAACCCCCAGTTAGACACATACTTGGTATTTAAAAGTTCACGCCTCCGTTTATAAAATTAGCCTGCCATATCTACAGTAGAGAGAGAGAGAGAGTGCAAATATTTCAAGGTGAAATTTGAGTCTGTCAGATTTCAGACTGATTTGCGTTCTTGGAAAATTCAGAGCAGATCTCTTAAATTTCACAAGTCTAAATCAGATATCCAATATAAATTTTCAAAAATACTGTACTAGTGGCTTTCTGAATATCTGAGACAGAGTTCAGATCAGAATGCTGTTTAACTCACTGGTAGCTCTGAAAATATTTGAACTTGTATAGTTAAAAATTTCATATATATTGGGATTTGTTTTTGATTTTTGGGGAAATCTGCAGACTTTTTGTCCATTTTCTTTCTGAACAGTTTACGCATCTCCAGTAGCCAGAGACTTAAGTATTTTTGTTTTGTTCTTTACTGATGCCAGTTTGTCTTATCTGACCTGGAACCTTTTTACCTTTTTGCTGCTCTTAAATAGAAAATGCCATCTTGAGAAGTCCTTTGAAAAGCTGATGATCACAGTAGAAGTTGAAGTGATATTTGTAGCCCAGAGCAGTGTAAAGGTTACAGGGTTTGTATGTTTGATTCTTTGATGGGCCTTTTATGATGTGTGTTTGGCGGTTTCCGAGGTTTGTGGTCCATTGCTTTCTCTGTTTGTTTGCTGTATTGCTTTAACATATGATGGAGGCAAATTGATCATTTGATCGTCTGGCGTTAACTTTAATTCTGGTGAAACATATGGCAAGTGATTTATTCATAGTTGTTAGAACTTTGTGTCCTTAGATGTTGGCTATCACAAAGAATTTCCCTATGCTTGCTTGCATCTCTTTGTGTTTTCAGCTTGATGGTGACCTTCAAATGGTGGCACCACAAACTTTAATATTTGGTTTTGATCAACAAACGTTTATTTTTGGAACAATAACCAAGGCATTCACACTCCCATCCATTTGCCCAATCTTTAACTATGAAATAACCCCACATAGCACAATGGCAAACAATTGGCCGCAACTTTATTCAACATTCAAAACATTTAACAATAACATCTCCAGCAATCAATATCACAGTCCACAAAGGATTGGGATAGACAGTGTCATCCTAGCCCCTCTCCAATCCATATTCCCATGTCAAATGGCAAATGCTTGAGGGTGAAAACCTGCAACTCCCAATCCCGCCGTAAAATAGCAAACTGTAGCACCAACTGGCGAAGCACACCCAGCACCAAAGGGGAGCTTGACGACTGCCAGTTGATCTCCATTATGGGGTGATTGACTTTATTGTTCCGGCTCTCTGTTCAGTACCTTATGCCTCCTTTGATTCTGCCACCCACCTGTTGCAAAGAGTTGGGTGGGGGGGCTCTGATGACAAAAACAGACGTGCAATCTGTGTTTCGATGGTTTCCTATTAACCCATTTCCTTTTATTTGCCGGGTTTTCATTTCCAGGGACAGTATTTTGTGAACAAGTGTATGCCTATGAGGTGTTCGGTGGCCTGTGCTTGTTTTGAGGCTTTTTCCTCCTTTCTCCATTGGGCCTTCCAGCAGGTGGCACAGTCGTTCTCCCTGGTGTACTACTTGGATGATTTTCTGGTGGTGGCCATGGCGGAGTCACCGGGGTGTGGTTGGCTGTTGGGGGTCTTCTGGCAGATGGCACAGGTGCTGTGTTTGCCTCTAACAGAGGAAACGATGGGAGGGGCCAGTGACATTGCTCACATTCCTTGATATTAAGCTGGATTCCCTCACTATGGAATCTCGGTTGCCAGCTGAGAAGGTCTCCAGGTTGCGGCGGTTGATTCAGCAGGCTCTGTCCAGATCCAAGTTGACACTGTGACAAGTGCAGGAACTGTTGGAACATTTCAATTTTGCTGGAAGAGTAATACTGATGGGCCGAGTGTTCACATGGCGATTAGCCTTCCTGACGCAAGGGGCATGGAAGAAACATCACTTCTTGCATTTGAGTATCGGTGTGAGGGCTGATTTGGACATTTGGGTGGAGATTTTGACTACTTTCAATGGGGTGTGTGTATGGCAGTCACCGGCAGTGTCCAATCATGATCTTGAATTCTATATGGTTGCCTCCGGAGGACTTGGTTTTGGGATTTATTTAGTTGGGGCATAATGGTGCACGGAGCCCTGGCCCGAGGCATGGAATGAGCGGGGCTGGTGTCAGAACATTACCTTTTTGGAGCTGTTTCCTGTTTGGGTAGTGTTGAGGCTGTGGGGTGCATGCTTTCAGAATAGACGTTTGCTCTTGTGTTCCGATAACATGGAAATGGTGATGATGTTCAACCGGCAGTTGTCAAGGTCACCTTTGGTGGTGGGCACCCACGCTCTGCCTTTCTTCCCCTCTTCCTTAGAACCTTCCCCTTTTTTCTTTGTCTACAATGTCCATCAGTACTGGAAGTCCCATATGGTCAGAGCTGCACTAGCCAATCCCATCTTCCTCTGAGTCTGAGCCATCAGATGACGATGACAAATCAGAAGAGTTCCAGGAGCCTGACGTATCCCACACCTGAACAGCCGACTCATCCCCTAAACGACACAGGCGCTTCTCACAATGCATGTGACACACTCCCCTCTGCAAACTCTTCAAAAACGTCTTGTCCTGTAACGTCAGACTAACCAACCAATCCTGCTTTTTCGACCATCCTGCCCGGTGCCCACTCACACACCTCCCCTTCTCCCTCCTCAGTCGTGAAATACAGACCTGCATCTTCCACTGCTGTAGCCGCTCTCTGCTGCCAGTCTGCACTGGAAGCTTGCTTTTCACTAACGATGGGCCAGTCTTCCACCCCGGTGGGCAAGGCCCCCCATCCCCCCACTCTGACCCAGCCCCCTCTTTGTCCTACCACCCAGCTCTGCCTGCCCTGCCCCGATCCCCAATGCCTGCGCCCTGTGCCCCCTCCCCTTCCAATCCCCTTGGTGCCAGCCTTCTTTTCTCATGTCCCAAGAGTCATGCCAGCCCCATCATGTGCACCACCCTCTGCCCAAAGGCATTTTGACCTGCCACTTTGAGGGACCACGTGCCGGCCGCCCCGATGCCTTGCCCCCCTTTTTGCCTGCTGGGGCCCATGTGCCTTGCCACTACCAACGACTACCAAAAGGACTCTCCCAAACCTGCTCCACACACCGCCAACCTGCCTCCCCCTTCTAAGCCTCCGCTAACCAGATACCCCCCAACCAGCCTCCTCACCATCACCATCACCATCACCAACCCCGATCCTACCACCTAAAAACAACCACAGAACAGCACAAAAAGGTATCACCCCCAACTGTTTCACTATCTGGCCTGCAGGAAAGATCCCACACCTCAAAAGGCAAACTAGAGGCACAAAGACCCTACCATACACCAACCCGCATCCCAGCCATGCGTTGCTTCAGCTGCCGGGAGGCTAGCCACACGTCACTGCTTTGCCGGGACCTGCTCAGTTCACTCCGTTTCCCATGAAGAAACCCTACTACACTGTCCGGTGACCAGCCACATGCCATTGTAGCTGCCGGGAGGCTAATACACTACCCTGGTGCCACGCAGCACAGCAACATGTAGAGCACATTGTTCACATGGCCCTCCCTATGGGAGCCGCTGCATGCATTGAGAACACCGCCCCAGACCCTGGCATTGGTCAACAAAAAGAAGCCCAAGACCTACCAGGGAAACACGACCACCAACCGCCCACTCCCCTGAAACCAGACAGGACACACAGGAAGAACAACACCGCAATCTGCAGAGCCAAAACTGAAGCAGATGGCGTCAATCAGCTCCCATGCCTCTCTCTCGTTCAGCCCGCCAAAACAGGTACTCTTTTTTTTTTTAATTTTTTATTTATGCAATTTTCAATACATAACAAGAAAGGTACAACACCACTTCTTGAAGAAATAGAAAGGCAAACAGAAAATCAAGAGAAACGCAGAAGCGACGTAGAGAGTTTCTATTGCTCAGGTCAGGGGTATTGCAACTGGGGGGGCTGTTTTTTCTCAAACATCCATGCAAATGCTTGGTGAAATTCCAAGCTTTTTCTTATGTGTTTTTTGAGCCCTCCCAGTTGTTGGCTTTCATCAATGCTAACAGTCAGGAGAGGCCCTCTGGCTCATAGATTCTTAGCTTCTTGTTAAGACTGCATGTCAATTTCTTCTTGTATTAGGTAAATTTACTTATGGAATCCCCTCTTTGGGGGCTAGAGAGAATAGGCAATATTTGTTTTATGTTAATGCTGATTTCTTTTGTATCCCGGTAAATGGGATGATTTTCTGTTTGCCTTTCAAAACAGGTACTCTTGAGCCTGTGCCGTCTCTCTCACCCCACCTCCCCGCTATCCCAACTTTCGTATCAATTTCTATCCCCACCCCTCCCTCCCCCCTCCCCCTCACGGGTGAATGGATGGCGGGGCTCAGCCTGGTTATTAGCCCCACTCCCCATTTGCCTGGAGCTGGGGCCCCTTATAAAGCTGCTGTTGAAACATTTTACTTTCTGCTGTTTTGGTGGAGTACGTTTTTTTGACAGTACATTTTGAAAAATCTACTTTTGTTTTGTTTTTAAAACGCCATGTTTCCCTTATCAAAAGTGACCCATTTACAGACCCCTTTACCCACAAAACTTAGGAAAGATTTTCTTGTCACAAAAATGATTTAATGGGTTTAAGTTATAAGCTAAGAGGACCAAGCAATGATTATGTATAAAGTTGTTCAAACTTTGCTTATTTGGTTTTGTTTGCCCAGATACTTTGCATGCTCTTATTCAGTACCTAATCTCTTTTAATATGCTGAAAACACTTTACTTTGAATCCTTAAACCCACTCTTTGAAGAAAGACAGATACCAATTGTAAACAAATCCTCCACTTCTAATATCCCATATAAGTAAGCCCCTATAGTATACACCTCAGAGATACTCAGAAATAGTAATAATAATGACAGAGGTGTTTGGGAACCATCAGAGCGGAGCTGTGCGCATCATACATTGCTTGCACTACTTGCCCCCCTTTACAGTCATCACTTCCCATTTCACTTTTTAACTGTTCATGTTTTTGATTTATGTAAAATCATTTTTATTGTTTTCCATATAAAATGAACAATGTGACAGACCTTCAAATAGGCCGATAAACATAGGAACACTCAGAAGTCACAACAACCAGGATGCAAACAGAGGTACAACAACTTATTCCGAATACAGGAAGGCAATAAGAAAAAAGGAACGCAGACTAATACAGAGCACCACTACCAAGACCTCCCCCCCTGAGTGTCGCAGGATAACAAAGAAACACTCGGGACAGTGCCGCCTGTCCAGCTCTTAACAGGCCTAGAGATCGCAGGCAAGCTCCCCCCCCATCTCCTCCAACCCTCCCAACCCCGTCCCACCCTCCCCCCCCACCCTCCCCCCTTAGCCCCTCCCCCCTAGCTCCCCCCTCCCTAGCTCCCCCACCCCTCCCTCTCTTAGACCAGAGATGACCGCCAATCCTACCACCCATAGATCGTCCCCAAAGGGAGATCCCCTACACCCCCCTCCTCCAGACCAGGGCTCTTCTGGAACACACCAATCCTACTCCTGTTCCTCCACTTCAATGCCAAAATCTGGGGCGCATAACAGGGGTGCCCAGACCAGTTGGAATCGGGACCAGACTTTACCCCCAAGGATCCGGGCCGTTCTACGCTCCATGCGCAGGAGTTCACCTAGCTGTCCCTCCCAGTCTCTTAGGATGGGGCCCCCCTCTGACAACCAGTGACGCAGGATGATCTGCTTAGCCACCAGGAAGCCCTTCTCATAGAGCCGCCGTTGCGCCACTGATCCCTGGACCCCAGGAGGCGCCACATGAAACAGACACCATACAGGGTGCAGCTCTATCCTACCCCCCACCCAGCAGGCCAATTTAGACCCTACCACCTCCCAAAAGGTTTTGATTACAGGGCAAGACCAGAAGCGGTGCAGTAGTGTACCCACATCCCCTTTACAGAGACCACACACATCCTACGCCAGCAGTCCCATCCTGCACGCTCCGACCTCCGAGATGTAAGCTCGCCAGACCAGCTTAAATTGCAGTTCTCGATAGCGCACCGCCTCCGAGAGCTCCCGCACATGTCGAAATGCTGCCCCCACCAGCTCCACTGTGAGATCTGTCAGCCCGTCCTTCCTCCAGCGCTCCACCAAGATGAGCAATCCCGCCTCATTGCCAGGAGGAGCCAAATCCCCCTTCAGTGTCCTGGCGGCGGTGCTCTCCTGAAATTTCACCATCACAGACCAAAGACTATGATCCCGAGATAGCAGCACAGCCCTCTCGGGCACACTGTGCACATAGTGACGCACCTGGAGATAGTAGTAAAACGTCGCTGCCGGCAGAACATAACGCCTCGACAACCTTTGAAAGGAATCAAGCTGATCCGAGGTCTCCATGCGTAAGTGACCGATGTACTCGATGCCCGCCTGCGACCATGCCTTACCCGCCCCACTGACTACACCCGGCGGGAACCGTCGATTGCCCTGTAGGGGCAAGCAGTCAGTAACCCCCCAATGAAGCCCTCGAAGCCGACACAGAGACCTCCACGCCACGCGCATCATGCTCAAATAGCCGGAAGCCCTCCAGGCCTGCGGTAGGAATTGACCCCCCACAATGCAGCAAAAACGTTCTATGCCAGTTCTCAGAAAATTGATCAATAAGAGTGACCGGAATCTGCTCTGCATTACCCACCACGAGATCACTCAAATGCCTTACTACATAGCAGAGATTATAGGTTCACAGGGAAGTTAGTCCAAGTCCCCCCTCACTTACCGGACGCATGAGCGTCGCCAGCGCAATTCGCGCCCTTCGGGACTTCCATAAAAATTTACCGATCTGTTTGTATAATTCCCGCAGATCACATCTATGGAGCCAGATAGGCAAATTCCGCAACACATACAACCAGCGAGGCCATTCGATCATGCGCACTAACGCTACCCGTCCCATTAACGAAAGCGGGAGGTCCTTCCACTTCTGCAGTTTCGCCAGTGTAGAGGTAAGGAGGGGACCAACGTTAACCGCATAGAGACTCTGCATTCGCGCAGGGATCTGGACCCCCAGATAACGTATTTGCCCCTCCGCCCAACGAAGCGGGAAGGGCCCCCGCCAAGCACAACGAGACTGACCACCCACGTCCAAGACCATCGACTTTGCCCGATTGATACGAAGGCCGGAGAACCCACCAAAGTGCTCAATGACTTCCAGCGCCGCCGGCAAGGACTGCATCGGGCGGGTGAGACAAAGCAAAATATCGTCCGCAAAGGCACTCAGCTTGATGCTCCCTTCTCGCCAATCAACTCCCCTGACCTGTGCAGATTCAAGTAGGGAGAGCAGAAGCGGCTCCAATTGCAGGACATATAGCAGTGGGGAAAGAGGACATCCCTGCCTTGTACCCCGCATTAGATTGAAGGACGGCGAGCGTACTCCCCCGTCCTCGACCACTGCCAGGGGAGATGCATACAGCGCCTGCAGCCATTGTAGATATAAACCCTGGAAGCCAAACCGCCTCAGGGCCGCAAACATATAGCGCCATGACACTCTATCAAAAGCCTTCTCCAGTCCAAACTGACAAGGATCAACGGGTCCCGCACCAGCGAGGTCAGCTCCATACCCAACAGTACCCTGTTAATGTTAGCACACGCTTCCCTGCCCCGGACAAAGCCCGCCTGATGAGGGCCCACCAGCCCCGGAAGAAATAGTTGAAGCCGGGCTGCTAAGACTGAAGCAAAGAGCTTCTGATCAACATTGATCAGCGAGATCGGCCGATACGACGCAGGATCCTCGGGGTCCTTTCCCTGTTTTGGGAGGAGTATAATGCTAGCAGTGCGCATATCTCTCGGGAAGGTGCCTAGCTCCGCGGCCTCCTCGTACACAGCTGCCAGCGTGGGCACCACTGCCCGCTCCAGCATCTTATAAGCTTCGTAGGAGTAGCCGTCCGGGCTGGGCGTCCTATGCGGTGCCCCAGCTTTAATCGCCCTTTGAATCTCTTCCCCCGTCATGGGGAGATTCAACACCGCCCTTTGCTCATCCAAAAGCTTCGGGAGCGGGACACGATCCAAAAATTCCTCCATTAGAAACTCATCACCCTCCTCCGATGTGTAAAGCTTCTCATAAAAAGAGCGGAAAACCCACGCTACCTCCTCAGGCCACGTTTAACGTTTTCCGTCCATGTCACGAATCACCACGACCCCACGAGGACCGGCCCTCTCTCTCACCAGCCTCGCCAACAGCTTCCCCGACCTATCACCATAACGGAAGAACTGATGGCGGTAATATTGCTGAGACTGAATAGCGCGTTCCTGCAACAGGTCATTCAACCGCTTTTGGATCTCAAGGTAACCCTGGACTCCACTAGGTTGGCGGAGAGCCGCGTCCTTAGCCCTGCGGAGGTCGCTGGTCAATCGAAGCACCTCCCCATTAACCCTCTTCCGTTCCGCACCCACATAGGCTATGATATGACCACGAAGGACTGCCTTCCCAGCCTCCCAAAAGGAAGCCACTGAGCTGGCAGTCCCCTCGTTAAATTCCACATATTCCGCCCAATGTCGACTCACATACTCGCGAAACTCCAGCCGTTTCCATAAGTAGCTCGGGTAGAGCCATTTATCATGTCTCGCCCTCTCACATCGCCAGACCACACTGACCATGGCATGATCGGAAACAAGAATAGGCCCTATCTCCGCCTCACTCACCTTCCCAAACCAGGGTTTCGACACCAGAATATAATCAATTTGCGACCACGTTTGGTGAGCACGTGACAGATGTGTGTAATCTCTGCTTCCCTGATGAAGGACCCGCCAGACATCAACCAACTCTCCCAGTTCACAGAGGTATCCTACCCCCCTGTTACTCCAGCCCCTTCCAGGATGAGGATGGGAACGATCCAAAAGGGGGTCATGGGGACAATTATAATCGCCTCCAAGAATAACCGGAACCTTCGGGGCCCCCAGAATCTTGTGCAAAATATGCTTGAAAAACTCATGATCATAGGTGTTTGGGGCATATACATTCCCTAGGAACAATTCCTCGCCCTGAATCTTAACGTGGGCGAAAAGATACCTGCCCCCGGGGTCTTCCTCTACCGTCAGCACCTCACAGGGCAGGTTCTTATGGATCAAAATGGCAACCCCTTTACGTCTCACGTCTGACGAGGCAGACAGGACCGTTCCCACCCAATCACGACGCAACTTGCCATGCTCTATGGCGGTTAAGTGCGTCTCCTGCAAGAGGGCCACCTGCGCCTTCCCTCTCTTTAAGGCCTGCAGGATTTTAGTGCGTTTCACTGGTGTGGAGATCCCCCCAACATTCCAGGATATCAATTTCAGATCAGGGGGTGCACAGTAGCATTTCGATGCTCAAAGCCTGTAGATGAAACATTGTGCTATTGGCACAGGGCAGCCCAGCCTCCACCCCGTGCCCCCTCAAAACCACTCTGTAGTCTGGGGGTCCCCTTTCTGTAATCTGACCCGCCTCAGCGGGAGGCATCCTCCACTGTGGACTCCACCATCCCTGGTCGTCCCTAACCCCCCCTCTCCCCCCCTCACTCCCCCCGACATCCCCCACCCCGCCCCTCCATATCCTAATCGTTCCCGCTCCCCATTCCCCCTTAAAACCTCTATAACCATAACCCTCAGTTCCCGACACTGAGGCCTCGGTCAATGCGATGCATCAGGGCAGCCACAGCACCAGTGAAACCCCCCCCTCCCCCAATCCCAGGTCCCCCCCAGCGGGCCACTCTACTCCTCAAACTGCATGCCTTACTACAGCAATAAACATTAAACATCTATAGAAAGAAGGAAGAGACCAAAGATCAGAAATACTCAGTCCAAAACTGCAGAAGAGTCCAAAGGGAGGCCACGTGTCTCCACCGGGCCCCAGCCAGCCAGTGTAAAGACCAGGCCTGCAGCTGAAGCAGCCGGCCGGCGGATAGCCAGGCATCTGTCCCCTCGATCAAAACTCTGGCATACACCCAAACGCAGCCCTCTCCACTCCACGAAGGGGTCCCAGGTCAGCCAGATCCAGTTTCCCCGCACATGGCGGGCAGTTGCGCCACAAACTGCTTCGCCAAGGCCGCCTGCTCAAATGAGTGAGTCTTCCCCAGAATGGTGATGCGCAGCGTGGCCGGGAAGGCCAAGGTGAATCGGGCCTTCCGCTGGAACAACTCAGCGCAGATGGGCGCAAATTCTCTCCTTTTAGCTGCCACCGAAGCCGAGTAGTCTTGGAACATGAGTATCTTCCGATTTTCAAGCAGCAACGCAGGAGCTTTCCGGTAGGCTTGCAGAATCAGGGACTTGTGCTGGAAGTTGAGCACTCTTAGGATCACCGCTCTAGGCCGGTCTCCCCTCTCTCGACGCGCCCCGAGGTGATGCGCACGCTCGATTTTAAAGTGGCCCCGCAGATCATCCAGCCCTAAGGCCTCTGGCAGCCAGGTCTCCAAAAAGGGGAGTAATTCCCAATCATCTTTCTCCTCTCCGATGCCTATAAGCCTCAGATTATTCCGCCTCGAGCGGTTTTCCAGGTCGTCTAGCTTTTGTTGCATCTCCTGGAGTAGCTGCTTGTGCCGGGCCCATTCTCTATCGCGGCCGCCCTCCTCCTCCTCTATGCTGGCAACCCGGTGCTCCTGCTCGTCAACCCGCCTGCCGAAATCTGCCAGGGATTCCTGCACTCCATCGAGCTTTATGAGGAGCAAATCGAACTTCGGATCTAGCAGCTTTACCACTTCTTTGGCCAACTCCGCTGGGGCCGAATCGGTGTTGTCTCCGCCTGGCGAGGACGGCGGTGGCAGTGCCGACGTGGAGGGCCCGGCCTTCGGCAGCCTCTCCCGCTCTCTCTTCGACGCTAGCAGCATTGCAAGTCGGCACCTTCGCCCACCGTGAGCCACCCACACTCACACAGATACTGGCAGAGGTTGGGAGGGGTTTTTTTGAACTTAAAGCAAGTATTTTGCAGATTATTTGCTGTGGCTGCCCCAGAGCGAGCGGGAAGCATCCGCGCTCACTCACGCATCACGTGACCTCCCCATGTTTTTGATTTAATCCTCCATCTTTATTCTCATTTTTATGCTTTTTACATATTTTTACTTTAATTAAAAATACTTGACTTCCTCTTGCATATAATAGATCTTCACATTCACTTTGTTTCAGCGTTCTCACTAGTGCTGTTTCAGTCTTCACAATATCGCTCACTTTTCTTTCGCTGTTCAGCTTGCCAGTGTTGTCACTGCTGCACCTTAATCCAGCACAGCTTCATGAGCTCTTACACCGCTACTGTTCTTATTCTCTGAGCAAATATTGTAACCCGATTATCCAAACACTTATCTGTTTGTCAGCTGCTTCACGATGCAAACGTCATAGCTGCTCTTCGTATCATCACTTTATACCCGAGCTGTCCACAGTTTTCATTAGTTTGCATCAGGGGTTGGCATTTGCCTGCAAGAAAACAAAAATTAGCAGCTGGCTAAGAACTCCTCAATCACTGGTGTCAAAGCAGCTACACCATAACCCGGGGCATGCCAGATTGGCTTTGGGCCCTTATTCCTTCCCTTAACCTTCCCCCTCCCCCTCCCACCTTTTCCCCATATGCACAAAACAAATCACTGGCCCGATCCATCCCTTTTCAACCTGCCTTATTGGTGGATCTTGAAAGCCACAGTTTGCAGATTCAACATTAGTTGCCATGCTAACAACCATAATCCTAACCATATTAACATCGCTGAACAATAACAATGGGTAAACAACAAATTAGAACAGTTATACAGAGGGGTACCACCATCCCTGTTGTCGGGTTTGGCAGCCACAACCCACACTGGCCAAGGCCGATCTTGCCCCCTTTTACCAGCCGTTACAGCCACTCAGTGCTGGTGCCTGGGTGTACACCTTTGTTCTAGGCTCCTTGTAACCGAGGTCAGGCACCCCTGGATCTGGTACCTACACCCCCCCCCCCCCCCGTCACCGGACCCAGGCACCCTAGATTAGTACCTGGGACCCCCTATTATTTTCTTGGTGGTACCTCTCCCCTCCCCCTTTTTCGATGAGGTCCCACCACCAGGAGGGCCTGCGGCCTGACTCACCCCATAATGAATACTAAACCAATGAACCACCACAAGCTCTCTATAAATAGTTTCAAACCAATTTCATTCAGATCAACCCTGTCCCCTGAGTACACAGTCGACCCCCTGACTAGTATTCTGCTGTGCTCTACTACCACCTCCCTCCAGTGCCTGTACGAAGTTCCCGATTTTTTTGATCAGCTTCCTCCTGCTCCTTTAATAGTAATATAATAATATAATATATGACAGCAAATAAAGACCAGTATCATCCATCTAGTCTGCCTTGCAAGGTAGCAAGAGTAGGTGCACCTGCCTCTCCTTACAGGTCACTCCTCTCCATACTTTTGTTTAGGGGTATACCCACTGCTCCGTGTAGGTCAACCCTTCGGTGGTTCTGTTCCCACCAGTGTTGCCGGGGAATAATCTGGGAATAGACAACCTTTGCCCCCAGCGTGACCTGTATCCAGGCGATATCTGCCTTGATTCTAATGATGAGATCTATGCCCTTAGTGGACACTAGATCGTTCCCTCCCCCCCCCCCAGGTGGAGGACTATGACATCTGGCAGTTGGCCCTGCTGCCACCGTCTGGCAAGAATGGGCCGCAACTGGTTCCAACACATCCCCCTCTTGCCCATCCATTGTATGAGCATGCTGTCGGGATGAAAGCCAAGCTGCTTGTTGGAATGTCTGACCACTGCCTTTCTTCTTGCCCAGTAGATATATGAATGCCCTATAATCCATACTGAATTCGCTCCACAACCTAATGGGCAAGAGGGAAAACAGCATTAGCTAACTCCCTTCTAGACAGATACAGCTTGTACTGGTTTGAAGCCCAATCCCTGATAGCCTGGATCTGACTCCAACCCAGGTTCAGGTTGTGTGTTGTGGTCGCCACCCCTATTCTAAAGGAGTATAGTGTCGGCTCCACAAGGTTGAAACCTCCTCCACTGCTCTCAGCCACACTGTCCTAAACTTGTACCGGGAAAGGCAGGGCCTGTTCAAATTCCGCAGCAGCAGGCCCCCCACTGGTGGGCACACTCGCAGATATTCGTGAAGGGTCGTGACCAGGCAAAGATTCTGTAGTGCTGCAGCATATCTTCCTGCCCTTCCTGCGCTGATCCATTTTTGACTGTGCCAGGAACAAGCGCACCCTACCCCCCACTATTGTTGTGTCCTCCACCCGCATGGCGGTGACTGTCATATCTGAGGAGAATTGCGGCAGGACCTTGCTCATGTGGGAGACCCCAAAGAACATCAGCAGTGCAGTTAGCCTAAACAGTTTTTCCTCAAACCCATCCCTAGTAATTGCCACCACCTACAGCATGACCCCATTAAGCATGGGCAGGGTGACCATCAGGACTCGAAGCAGCCTCCCTTGTCCAGCCTTCCATCACTGCCTTAACTATGAAATCCTTTGTTGCATCCCTGTGCCCCCCTCCCCCACTTTAGGAAGAAGGCCATCCCCGCCAGCGTTAGCCTGGCCTGTTGAATCAAGTTCTCCTTCTGCCTGCAGGTGTGTCAGGAACTTGAGTAAAAGCCTGGCTGCCACTACTTGCGCAAGGTTGGCTCACCTCTGTTCGGAGAAGCTCTGCAACCTCTCCATATACTAGTCAACGGTGAGAAACAGAGGACCCCCTCCTCCTGCAGAACCACAGAAACAAGAAATAGCAGGAGGAACTATCACTGGAGGACAAGAGCTTTATTGCGTGTCACCAGGCTGAAACACGTGTAGGACAGACCCGGTGACACGCAATAAAGCTCTTGTCCTCCAGTAACGGTTCCTCCTATTTTTTGTTTCTAGTCAACAGTGAGGCCATCAGCAATCTGCTGGTGCATATCTCTTCGGGCATGGGTGTAGCCTTGGGCTTGGTGTTTGATGTGAGCCACTTGAAGTGCTGTAGCAGTAAATGAGACAGCACATCAGCTATTTTAATGCTCTCTCCCGGGACGTGGCTAGCCATGACAAAAGCATTCAATTTGAAGCTGAGCAACACCAGATTCCTAACTAACTGCATTGCTCTCCTTGTTTGTTGGTTAATGGTGAACAACACTGTCACATTGTCGGAACAGAAAACTATCCTCCTGTTCGCCAACTCGGGCTTCCATATGACCATGACTGCTATGATGGGGAATATTTCCAGGAATGCAACATTTTTGGTTATCCCAGATCAGCGCCACTCAACAGGCCACCTCTCCTGATACTACTGACCTCGGAAATAGATCACAAAACCCACTCCACCTGCCGTGTCCATAAACAGTTTGATCCCGGTTGCTTGCAACGGGTGCCATCCATATATTCCACCCATTGTACTGAATCAGGAACCACTGCCACACCATCAGGTCCTCCTTCATGTGGGCATTGAGGCTAATGAAGTGGGCCTCTGGCAGATGGCCCTTGTGTCATCCACTAGCCACCCGAAAAATGCCCTGCCCATGGGCATCGCCCTGCAGGCGAAGTTCAAATTGCCCATTAGAGACTGCATTTGTCTCAGTGTGATCTTTTTTGCGACCACAGTCGCTTGAACTGTGGCCCTCAGGGCTGTCACTTTGACAGCCGGGAGGCATGTCACCAATTTGGTAGTGTTGATCTCTATACCCAAGAAGGACAGTTGCTGCACTAACTGTCGATAAGGGTGCACTGACTCTTTATCGAGCTGCTTTTGTACCACCTCCCTTTGCTCCAAAATGGATTGTAAGTTCCCCACCCCCATGGGCCCATAGGACAGTATAAGGAGTGCTGAAACCCTGAGTATATACCTATTATGATTCCCGTTGATCATAACCTGCCAAATTTTGCCACAGCGTCCCAATGTTAATCGGCATAGCACTCAGCCCCAACGTGCTGGCCTCAGTGTGGCCACTGGAGGTTTCCCCTTTACCTTTTCCCACATCTGACCTGAGGGTGTCCCTTCCTGAAGGTGGCACAAGCATGCCTGTACTTGCAGGTATTATTAAATCTGCACACCCCACTGTTGTAGAGCCTACATGCACTCAAGTGCGTGGTGGGGAGGGGGTACTGCCTTCACCACTGCAAGGCCTGATGTCCTCCCAAAAGGGCTGCTGCTGTGACTCCATGTACTTCCCAAACCAACCTCCCATGGAGGTCCCACTCGCTCTGTTACTCCACTGACCTTGCATCATCAGCCGGATCCACAGGTTGATGTCTTTCATGTCCCAGCTGAGCCCCTTCATACCAGCCATGTTCCGATGAAACTGCTCATCATATTCCAGGCAGGCAGTGCCCCCATACACCCTGTATGCTTCGCAAATACCTTCTTGGTATTTCAAAACCCCCCTCTGCATTGCTTGGGGTGTTTTTCCTCCATTACACTGGCCAACACCCAGAAAGCTTCGCACCAGTTTGATTGTCCGAAGGACCACGTCAGCTTTCTTAGAAACCAGCTTGCACTTGTTGCAGCAGCCGTAACACTCGCAATGAGTTTCACGCCACCTAATTAGTAGCGAGAAAATATCCACATACTCACCCCTTCCAAATCCTTTCTTTTTGAGCTGTGGGAATGTGGCTGTCGAATGAACTCTTGGTGCACATGTGTACTCTGCTGTATCCCGCTGACCTGCACTCTGCTACCAATTCCTCAACCCAGCACTCTGCTACCAATTCCTCAACCCAGCACTCATGGGGGGTGGTGCCTCCCAAAGGCGCACGGGGGGGGGGGGGGGAGATGTGCTGGTGGGAGAGGGCCAGGGACCCCCGTTCAGGTTGCACCCCTGACCCTGTGCCACCTGGGTCACCCCCCCCCCACACACACACACACAGAGAGCTGCTGCAGACTATAAATTGCAGCAGGGTCTGTAACAGCCCAGCAATACCCTGCTGGCTGCCCTCCACTTCCTCCCCAATCCCCCCCCCCCAATTCAAGCTGCTGCTGCCGTTGTCTCATTCCCTGATTCTGCAATCCTCTCCTGATGGGGCCCCCATTGGGCCTAACCCCACCCCCGTCCCCGCCTCCCAACACTCACACCCAGGAAAAAGATTTAGGAGTCATCGTGGATAACATGTTAAAACCCTCCGCCCAGTGTGCAGCAGCGGCCAAGAAAGCAAATAGAATGCTAGGTATCATAAGGAAAGGAATGGAAAATAAAACAAAGGATATTATAATGCCTCTGTATCGTTCCATGGTACGACCGCACCTTGAATATTGTGTGCAATTCTGGTCGCCGTATCTTAAAAAGGATATAGCATTATTAGAAAAGGTACAGAGAAGAGCCACCAAAATGGTAAAGGGGATGGAAGGCTACTCCTATGAAGAGAGGCCACAAAGGTTAGGGCTCTTCAACCTGGAAAAGAGACGGCTGAGGGGAGATATGATAGAGGTCTATAAATTAATGAATGGAGTGGAACGGGTAAACGTAGATCAATTGTTTACACTATCAGAATATAGAAAGACTAGGGGACATGCAATGAAGCTACAGGGTAAACTATTTAAGACAAATAAGAGAAAATATTTTTTCACTCAACCTGTAATCAAACTCTGGAATTTGTTACCGGAGGATGTAGTAAGAGCTGTTAGTGTAGCTGGGTTTAAAAAAGGTTTGGACAAGTTCCTGGAGGAAAGGTCCATAAACCATTATTAAAAAGGGACCCAGGATATCAATGCTTGACCCAATACAAGCATTGTGGAACCTTTGTCTTTTAGGGATACTGCTAGGTACTGTGATGATGAGAGCTGTGCTGAGCCGATGGAAACAGAAGAAAACAGTGAATATGCCTTTAAGGTGAGAGACAGGCAAGGTATTCACAGGGTTCAGACTGCAGGCAAAGGAAAGAAGCATGTTATTGCTGAAGCCAAGCCACACCCAAGCTCTAACGTAAGTGCAGGCTTGGAGGGTAATGATAATCACCTGTGCAGAGACAGGGGAGTGTTAGTTAGGAAACAGCTTTATAAGCCCGGTTCAGAGGATAGGAAAAGGAGATGTGGGAAGTTTGACTTCGAGTTGAAGAATGGCTCCAGCAAGAAAGGAAGCAGCTACAGAGGAAGCAGTCCTTGTAAGAGAGGTACTCTTAATTCAGAAACCAACAGATGGGTGGCTGGGAGAGTTGCTGACAACGAGGAATAGATTGCAGTGCAGAGTGTTCGTGAACCAGCTCAGAGAATTCAAGCTGCCAGAAGGTGGGTGAATACGGTTACAGCTGGAAATGACCAGAACCCAGCCGAGGGCAGAGAACCAGAGTTACATAGAAACATAGAAACATAGAAACATGATGACAGAAAAAGACCACATGGCCTATCTAGTCTGTCCTTCCATATCAACAACTACAACAGTCCACTTTTTACCTTTAGAGATCCTCTGTGTTGGTCCCATGCTTTTTTGAATTCAGTTTGAGTTAAACACGATTGAAGCACTGAGGCAATTGATCCAGGGAAAGAAGCCCCACTCTCAAGGTACAAATATTCCATATCAGGGAGAGCAGCTGTGGAAGGAAATTCAGAAGTTCCTACAGAACAGTAAGCTTGAAGGAGTTAATGAAAACCCAGAGACAGACAAGCATTTAGTAGCACAGGAAGAAATGCAAATTGACTCTTTTGGGCAGGATTCTGTTACTGAGGAGTCTCCTATGGATTGTTCTTTGTGTAAGAAGGAAGTTTGAAAGTTGGTGATAAAAAGTGTTAAGAGAAGAAGCTTTTGAGAAGCAGGGTTTTACCTAGCCATGTGAATGCCAGGAACTTCGTCTAAGGTAAAGTCGACATGAACATCAAAGGGGTCCAATTTCCTTTTAGGGACAAATGAAAGGATAATTCATCGGGAGTAAGAACATATTTTGATATATTAATGACATTATTGGGAGACTCTATTAGTAATGCCATCTTTCCTCCGACCTTTCTGAGTTCCATCCTCCCCTTCCTCCTCTGCCACGACCCCGTCCCCTGTGTACATTGTGTGCTTTGTTGTGATCTGGAGGGTAAACATTGTCTGATTCTGATTGAAGGGCCTGCCCACGAAAGGCTCTTCGACCTCCCCCTTCCACAACTGGTCCATGCTGAAAAAAAAAGGATCCTTATTCCGCTTGGGTGGAGGATCCTTTTTCTTAATCTTTTCTTTTTGAGAGGGGGCTTGATCAGATTGATGAGAAAAAAAGGGATGCAGAGGCATCCAAGTCTCCTGACTCACTCCTAATCTGTTTCTTTTTCTGCTCTACAGGAGTAACATTAAATTGATGAACCGTGATGCTGTCTTTGCGGTCAAAAATGGATTTTCTTTTTTTAAACCACAAACAGTCTTGTTCAATCTTTTTACTCCAATGATAGACATATCCTGTCCTATAATCCTCCTCATCTCTTTTATATTTATCTACCTTCTTATTTTTGACTTCTTTCTTGAACTCCTGGATATTTCTATTATAGTCAACATGTACCATATCAAAATTTGTATCTGATTTTTTAAGAACATCCAGCTTTTCTTCCAATTGTACAGTTAAAATCTCAGATTGCTTATTGGCTGTAGTAATAAGTAAAATCATCAGGTCCAACGAACACTTATTAAGAATAGCATTCCAGCACTTGAAGAAACCACCTTCACTAGTGTACAACCCTGGGGCTTTGTTGACACGAAGTCCTCTAGGGATAATCTTGGACTTGCAGCACTCCAACAAATACGCGGAATGCATCTGCTCCTTGACAATTTTTTTAGTCAGTGATTCCACCTCTTCCCACTGATGCCAACAATCTTCCGGATCTTCTTCAGATAAATTGAGAAGAAGCTCTGGTGGAATAAGCTTATCAAGGGCATCTTCCCCAAAACTTAAAATGTCTTTCCACGGGGAAAACATGCTGACTGGTAAGGTGCAACGCCAAAAAAGCACAAATCACGCTGAACACAAGAGAAACAGTCACAGGCGTGAGTAACAAGGAAAGACAGAGTCCTTTATTGAACCAATGGCCGCCCGACACAGGCCGTATTTCGTAACCTTCGTCAGGGGCTAGCCAGGCAAGAAAACTAAAAACATGAACATATTAAACATTAAAAATGATAAAGGAACAACAAGCCAAGATTATAACCATGCTGTAAACACAAATATTAAAACAATAAATAAAGCTGTATTAAACGAATTTAAAACCATAAAAACATCAAGATTAACTAATAATATCATACATATACACAAATGACAAATGTAAAAAGGAGGGAACGATAGTGCTCGGGACCTGATAGAATTGTGCACAAATGGAACTAAAATACTAACCTCTGTTGTGATTCATAAACCAAGTGTCACTTCACACTGTTTGTGCAAACATTTAGATTATATGCTAATGCTAAGAAACATAAGAAATATTGATAAAAATGTAATAAAATAAATGAAACCATACATCAGAATATTGTACACAAAATTAAATCAAATTCACAGTCAAAGGATGCAGAGAGAGGAGGGGAAAGGACAGGAATGCAAACGAAATTGCCAATGCATCTAGCAGAGTCATAAAACTATTGTAAAACAAGGGGAGAAAAATTAATTAAATGAAGGCAATTAGGAGTGAGTCATGGAGACATTAAAAAGTACGAACATAAAAATGGGTAAGCAATTCGTTCAATGGGTTATGCAGTTATGGCCAATCATAACATATAAAAGGGGTGGCAAGCACATTCAAAAACAATTTTTAAAAAAGGGGGGGTTTTATGCCAACAAGTTCCAAAGGCACGATAGTTATAATGAAACTGAGTATGACCACAAAATAAAACCAATTGTAGAAGCTGATGTGACTATCTATACGCAATTGTACTTAAAATCCCAAAAAAAGGGGGGGGGTAAATCTGTCTTTCTGTGGATACAAGGACTTGTATATATGCGTGAAATCACCACAAAGCTAAAATGGGGCGCGTGTATGAGGAAGTGAGACACAGTAGAATATTGTGAGAGCTAAAGTTTAACATGAGCCAAATTGCGATCCGGGATCTATAAGTTTTTTTCTAAATAGAACCAGGTTGGAGATAAAGAACTTTTAACTAAGAAAAAGAGCAATCATACCTCAGAAGAACTGCCGTCAAGGCTCAGTTGACGCGCAGAAGGAAGGAGGACGCCCACACATGCGCATATGAAGAAATCAGAGAGAAGAGGGGCGGAGCCAGCTGTGGGTGGAACTTGAAGAGAATCAAAATGCACGAGGATTGGACGTGCACCGTCAAACATAACACATAACATAGCTCAAAATTTAATGGAATTAAAAGGGTGTCTCATGATGTGCAATATGGTAAAAATCAAACCAATTAAAAGACAAATCCACAGGATTACCAGAGAGTTCTTATGGGTACATTCACTGAGAAAAATGAATACGGAAGGTAAAACCAAATGAAGGATCAGTGCTGTTAAAAGACAAACCGCATGAACCTTGCAACATCAAACCAATCATTAAACTGGAATATTCCAGCCTATACAGACATAATCAAGCATGAAATAAATAATTAAAATACCAAACCATACAAATACATGTAAATGAATATCAATACACTGACCCAGATGAGAAACCGCACCAAAGGCAAGGAATGACGATACCATCCAAACGCTGTAATACCAATGCTATGTCATATTAAAAAAATATATACAATAAATAAATAAATAATAGAATAATGAACGGTTACAAATATAAAATAACTAACGCTAAGGGTCAGGGAGAACCCATGAGAGCTAAAAGATATAAAACTAATGGGCACCAAAACAATTAAATAAATAAATAAATAAGAGAACGCCAAATTGGCCAATAAAAACACATATACGAGGCACATACTAAAACCCAACACATCAGCGCTGTAATGTTGTGTAATATAAAAAAATATAATGGTAAAACATAAAAATATGAAAAAGTGACCAACAAGGGATAAAAACAGGAGGAGAAGGAAACCTATTTGGTTTTTCAAAGAAATGGCTGCTCAAATAAAGGCAAAAACCACAGCATTCGCAAAATTCAAAAGCTTGCAAACAGAGGAACACAGAAATGAGTACAGGATCAAACTTAGAGACAAAAAGAGAAATAAGGATAGCAAAATCAAAGGCAGAGGAAAATATGGCTATAGATGTGAAGTGTGGCGACAAATCTTTCTTCAGGTATATTCGGGAAAGGAAGATCAGAGGTGGAATTGCAGGACTCAGAAGTGCTGGAAACAGACTCGTGGAAAGTGACATTGAAAAAGCAAAATTGTTAAAGAAATACTTCTGCTCCGTTTTTACTAAAGAAAACCCTGGAGAAGTACCACCTGTGACTCCCAAATATGAAAATGGGAATGAAGTAGATACCACACCATTCACAGAAGATGAGATGTTAGAACAACTTGCAAAACTGAAAGTGGACAAGGCCATGGGACCGGATGGGATACATCTCAGGATACTGAAAGAGCTCAGAGAGGTTCTTGCAGGGCCGTTAAAGGATGTTTTCAACAGATCCTTGGAAACAGGAGAAGTTCCCGAAGACTTGAGAATGGCTGATGTCGTACCTCTACACAAAAGTGGTGACAGGGAAGAAGTGTCAAACTACAGGCCCGTGAGCCTTACCTCGGTGGCGGGAAAAATAATGGAGGCACTCCTGAAAGAGTGAATAGTGAACTTTCTCAAAACCAACAAGTTGCAAGATCCGAGGCAACATGGTTTTACCAAAGGACGATCTTGCCAAACAAATCTGATTGAGTGTTTTGACTGGGTGACCAGAGAACTAGATCTGGGGCATGCGATGGATGTCATCTACCTGGATTTCAGCAAAGCCTTTGATACTGTCCCTCATAGGAGGCAATAAATTCAGTAGTTTAGGGATGGGTCCTAAGGTAGTAAACTGGATCAGAAATTGGTTGACTGACAGACGGTGATGGTAAATGGAGCTCACTTGGATGAAAGGAAGGTGATTAGCGGGGTGCCCCAGGGTTCAGTCCTGGGCCCGGAACTGTTCAATGTATTTGTGAGTAATATAGCTGTAAGACTGAATGGAAATGTCTGTCCTTTTGCATGTGACACGAAAATTTGCAACAGAGTGGACTCCCCCGAGGGAATGATTAACATGAGGAAAGATCTACAAAAGCTGGAAGAATGGTCTAATGCTTGGCAATTAAGATTTAATGCAAAGAAGTGCAGAGTCATGCACTTGGGTACCAGAAATCCAAGGGAAATGTACGCAATAGGGGGAGAGAGGTTGGTGTGCACAGATCAGGAGAAAGACCTTGATGTGATTATTTCTGTAGATCTCAAGGTGGCAAAACAGTGCAACAAGGTGGTGGCAAAAGCCAGGAGGATGTTGGGCTGCATACAAAGAGGAATTACCAGTAGAAAGGAAGAGGTACTAATGCCACTGTATAAGTCACTGGTGAGGTCTCACTTGGAATACTGTGTTCAGTTTTGGAGACCGTATCTTGCAAAGCATGTAAAAAGAATGGAAATTATTCAGAGGAAGGCGACCAAAATGATTTGGCACCTGCATCAGAAGCCTTATGAGAAGAGACTTGAAAACATAAATATGTACACTTTGGAGGAGAGGAGGGATAGGGGAGATATGATTCAAATACTTTAAATACTTAAAGAGAAATAATGAACAAACAAATCTCTTCCAAAGACAGGGAAGCATAACATGAAGCTGCAAGGTGGTAAATTGAAAGGCAATGTCAGAAGTACTTTTTCACTGAAAGGGTGGTGGATTCTTGGAATGCCCTCTCAATGGAAGTGGTGGGGGAAAGCACAGTGACGGAATTCAAAATGGCATGGGACAGACACAGTGGATCCCTTGACAGCAACAGGATAAAATCAAAATAAACTGAATACTGGGCAGACTGGATGGACCATGCTGGTCTTTATCTGCTGTCATTTACTATGTTGCTATGTTACTATGCTGAAGGCGAAACAAGTTACAAACAAGTTGCAGCGCCGGTTGGGAAAAAGGAACGAGAAGTCCTTGTCTCCCCTTCCTTTATCACTTCAAGGCTTCTGCCACACCATCCGCCCTCCACAAATCTCGAGGGCTGCCCTTCGCAGTGCCCTCCCCCACAGGTAGATCCTGTATCCTTTTGGTGCAGGCCCGCCATTACCATGACTAGATGCCATTAAATTCCTTCCTAATTCGGAAGACAAGATGTGAGTGAATGTGATGACATTAGCAGGCACAACAACTTTATTAACCTTAATAGGGGGGGCACTATAGAAAAGATTATTTTGAAGTTAGTCAACAGTATTTCACTCAACAGTGCTGTTTATGCCACCTGGTTTAACACTGAATATGGCAGCAGATGAAGACCAGGAGGTCAAAGCAGTCAGTTTGCCTTACCTATTGCAATATCACTTCTTCCCTTTGATGTCTGGCTTAACTCTCTCGGATGCTGTTTTGAATAATTTCTCTTTGCCACTGGAAGAACACTTTTTGGATTGTAAAGACTGTTCTCTGCATTTGTACTTTAGAAAGTCACTCCAACACAACTTTTTAAAGCTTAGGCACTTTTCACTTTTCTAAAATCAGAGTGAATGTTCTCAAATTGACACTGCTGTCTGCATGTCTTGTTTTGTTTTTTTAGCAAATTGAATATTTAGATAATTAAAAATAAGTGTTCTGAGGAATTTGGGTGGCATATTTACAAATTAGGAGGTCTGCATTTTAAAGAACTTATGTGCTTGTCGATGGCGCTGGCCGCATAAGTGCTTTAAAAATATTGCTGGGGTTCTACTTATATCTGAGGTTTGGACAAAATTTCCTATGTTCCGAGACAAAACTCGGCTGCCAAACCATAGAAGTTCATAAACCCAGTTTTGTACAGGTCATTTAGGTAGATTTTACAAAAGGCTCACTGAACACTGAGACCATGGAAAAGACACATGTATTTAGCAGCTCATAAAGCTGGAACTGCTGTTCTGTAAAGAAACATATTCAAAAAGGAGCACTATCATTTGTGGCTTTGAACATATAAGTGGTGGTACCGGCACGTCTAAGAGGTAACTTTGCAACCTGCAGGCATAAGTGTCAGATTTAAAAAAAAGATACACAGAGGGAGCCAATTAAGGAACCAATCTGCAAAAAGTACATTTTAGGATTTCTGAGGTGATTTTTAATGCTAAAGAGGTTTGTACAATTACTCCCCCTCACTTCTCCAAACCACAGAGCCAAATGAGCGTTAAACTGACACACATGCCTTGGAGAAGGTATAAAGGGAAACCTCCAGATTTTACGAAGCAAATATGTATTTCTTTTCTAAAATAGAAAATAGGCAGGAGAAACACTTGTTTCCTCTAATTTTCTATACCATTTGCTGGTATTCTTGTTTTCATTTTTGTTTCAGGGCAATTTCATTAATAGTGTGCGCTGTGGTGCAATAGTGCTCACTATAATTGGTGCACTCTTCAGTTGAGCACTCCAGTAGCACCTATAGGTGCTTAGTGAAGCAATAGGAACCATTAGATATCTGCTGAAGAGCAATAAGCATTATACAGCAAGCATACACTATGAGTGACACTGTGGAGAAAACCTGAAATTTCAGGGGGGGGGGGTTTCCTGTTTCAGGTTAAAAACAATAAGAAACAGCATCGGAAATGTCTCTTACATTTTCCTTGTCATTTCAAACAAATGCATATCCCTAATTGAAAAGACATGCCTGCTTCTTAGGTCGCCCAAATCATGCCACAGACATACATGTGCGAGTAGCATCTTTTCTAACTTCGTACATAGATATATAGGGCTATATACACGTGTAAACCCATTATTGATAGGTACAAATACTGTGCAAGCCTTCTAAAATAGCTTCCTATATGTTCATGTCGACAGGTAAATAACAGGTAAGGCTTTGTTTCTTAAACTCTACTAGCAGCTCAGGAGATTGGACTGATGGGGGGAGGGAGGGGAAGAGAAAGGAGACGAATAGAAGGCTGAGAGGAAGATTAGAAATCAGGTGGTGTAGGAAGGGGTTGCAAGATTCTTTCTTCTTTTTTGTTTATATTTGTGGTGGTGATTATCTTGTTTGCTGTATGTTTCATCTGAATTGTAAAAGATCTTAATGCTACTGGTGGGAGGTGGTATGTAATAATGAAATCATGTAACCGACCTTGCAGAGGGACATTTTTATAACAGGGCTCCATGGTTATCAAGAAGATCATTCTATCACTGGCCATGTAATTGGAGGCAACAGTATACACAGAGACGGCAACAGTTTTATAAGTGGAAAGTACGCAGGTACTTCCCCTGTTAAATAGCTGCTTGTATGCGCAACCAGCATCAAAAGCATAATGCACATCTTTGCACCTGCTCCAGCACAGGTGGAAATATACATAAACACGTATGCCGGTTACAAACATCGTTTGTTATCGTTTATTGGTTCTTGATATACTGCCCTTTGTGGGGCATACCGGACGGTTTACAAAATCAATTAAAAGGAAAACAGAAAGGAACTCCAAACTGGTACAGGAAAGATGGGAAAGAAAAAAGATTAACATCCTTATAGACAAAAAGATACATACACCTACACTTACGTTTATGCAGTTCTCCTAGCCCGATCCCAGGTTGAAAGCTTGCTCAAGTAGCTTTTCCGAAGAGATTTAAATTTGGGAAATGATAGTTTGAGAAAACAGTCCGCCGAGTGGGCTTGTGTTGGCCTTGGCAGGTGAATGTTGTACTAGTCTGTTGTCATGGAGGAAGTGCCAGCAATGGGAGGGGGAGGGTAAGGGCTGGTGAGAGATGATAGATAGCATTATTATGGAGAGCCCTATGAGTCAAAGTAAGGATTTTGCACTGGATATGCTGAGGGAGTGGGAGCCGATGGTGCTGAATAAAGAGTAGAATCACGTGGTCTAATTTCTTGGTGTGCACTAGCACACGGATGGCAGTGTTTTGAATAGATTGGAGCCTCTTCAACTGATAGTTAGGGAGACTGGTAAAGACGATATTACAATAGTTGAGACGTGCAATTGCAGTGCTGAGGAGGGCAGAAACTTGTGCAGCGGAGACTAGAAAGGGTCGCAAAGCATGAAGTCTGCACAGAGCAGCAGAAGATTTAGAGAGGTGACTAATACATGTTGTAAAGGAGAGTTCATTTTTTTTTCTATTTATCAAATTTTTACAGAAACACCAAGCAAAACTTGGAATAGGAAATATAAGCGATGGTCTAACAAGAAAAATAATATTATAAGATAAATCACATAGCAAACACCAGTACCCTAACTGGTAAATTAAAGGCTATCAGCTAAATAGTCCACAATGAAGGTGATCCAAGAAATACAATTCTAGAGGTGTGGAAATAAAAAGGAAACATTTAAATACAAAAAAAACAAACAACAACAGGACTATGTGGCACACATACTATACTATCAGTCCCACTACATACCCACACTCCAACCAACCCCAGTCAGCCCTACAACTTCTTAGCATCCAAAAAGAAGCACAATTGAGAAGATTCAAAGAAATGATAAACATAATTCTGATAATGAACAATACACTTACAAGGAAATCTTAACTGGAACTTCGCTCCCAGAGATAACACCTCTGTGCATAGCTCCAAAAATTTCCTTCTACGGACTTGTGTCCAACGGGACACGTCCGAGAAAATCTGAATCCTACCCCCCCAGAAAGGAAATATCCGTTTTCTTAAGAAACAAGCGTAACAATGCATTCTTATCAGAAAGAAAAAAAAACTAAGAGTAAAGGAGAGTTCTGAGTTGATATGGACACTCATATATTTAAAGGAAGGGTGAAGGGAAATGAGAGTGGAGCCAAGAGATGGGGCCAGAAACGGAGCTGTGCTGGTGCCGGTGATCCATGTGGCCATAGTTTTGGATGGATTAAGCCTCAAGGCATTTGTGTGAAGCCAGGAGGATATGTTCTTCAAGGCAGCATTTGATGGCAGAAAGATCAGGGAGAGAACTATCAATACGGGCAATAAGTAGAATGTCATTGGCTTCCATATAGAAGGATGTTTACTAAACCACGCTAAAGGGTGCCATTGGCGCACATTAACGGCACAATTGCACCCTTAACGCATGTAAAATGCTGCCTTAGCGTGCGCTAATGGGACCGGCAGTGTAAAGCACCCTATGGGTGGAGAGTAGGCAGGAACAAGGCCCTGCTCCCTTATCGATGGCACCTTAACATCAGGAACCTTACCGCATATTAAACCTGTCAGTAAGGGTGCATTTTGAGGAGAGTGAGCCTAATTAAACATCTGCAATGTGCTGTACAGACAGGTGAGCACAAGAAAGTGATAGCAGTGCTCTATTAGCAGCAACAGCATAGTGCCCAAGTATGAAAGGGAACTATGCTGATGGTGCAAATCAAAGGAGGGTGCATGTGGATCATGCAGTGGGGGCTGCTGGTGCACAGGGTGGACCAGGCAGCTACCTAGGGGCACATACGAACTTAGGAGTAGAAAATATGCCAGACTGCATCAGATCAAGGTCCATCATGCCCAGTAGCTTGTGCCCAACCGTGGCCATTCTAGGTCACAAGTACCTAGCAGTTTCCCCAGAAGACACACAGGATCCACAATGCTTGTAATGGGGCAAGCAGAGCAAATCCTGGATCCCCTTTAAAAATGGTTTATGGACCTTCCCCAGGGACCTGTCCAAACATTTTTTTAAACTCTGCTACACCAGCAGCCTTTACTACACCATCCGGTAATGAATTGCAGGGTTTGAATATGCATTGACAGAAAAGATGTTTTCACCTAGTAGTCCTAAATGGGTTACACTGTAGCCGCATTGCATGTCCCCTGGTCTTTCTATATTCTGATGGCATAAACAATCAACATTTACCCGTTCCACTCCAGGTAATATTTTCTAGACCTGTAACATAACACTCCTCAGCCATCTCTTCCCCAGGTTGAAGAGACATAACATTGGCAGGCAGTGATGGCATCCCTGGAAAGGCAGATGATTGTGGGGGGGGATGTGTGGCCATCCATATATGCCTATGCCCCCCCTGGAACCTGTGCCCTAGCCATTCACCTACCTGCATGTTGGCTGGCCTGGGGCTGTGCATCACAAACACTGACAGCACATGGGCATGTCAGCATGGCGTGGGGAGTGTTGGTGGATGGGGCAGCGGCAGCCTCCTTCAGCAGACCAAGCCATGCCCTGCTCCATTGTGCTGGGCACAGTGCAACATATTTCAGGGTCTGTCTGATGGGAAGCATGTCAGCTCCAGGGACTGATGAGCCTATGTGGCAGCACTGTGGTGCACTACACACAGTTGGTATGTATTGGAGCAGAGGGTCACAGGTACTGGTCATGGCTGTGGATCGTGCAGTGTATGTCCCTAGCTTTTATCCCACAGTACAGGTACAACACTAACATGTTCAGCCCCAATGAATCAGCCAGCAAGAGTACAAACACCCACACAGACACGCTCCACTATCCTCAGCTGGATGAAGAGTAAGGCTGACGGCACCGGCACACTGAGCGGCTATTAACACCAGAGCACCACTACTAGCTCCTGCACAATGAACACACCTTAACAATGTCTGAGCTGAGATTGGGACCAGAGTGGCAGGCAGGAATGCCAATCATCCCCATTTTTGCACGGTGTGTCAATATGACTGTGTGTATGTCTATCCATTGTTTTGTGGTTTAGTAAACATCCCCCATAGAATAGGATACCTAGGGAATGAATGAGGTTAGCTAGGGGACTGAGGAAGATATTGAACAATATTGGCAATAGAGTAGAACCGTGCGGCACCCACACAGAAGGGAGTAGTAGGCCGATGTGGTGTGGGGCATACTGACCTGGTCTATCCTATTGAAAGGAAGGAAGAAAGCCAAGCAAAAACATTGTCATGGAAGCCAATGTCAAATAGTTATGAGAGTAGAAGATTGTGGTCCAACAAGTCAAATGCAGCTGTGAGGTCAAGTGAAATGGTTAATGCAAACATTCCCTGATCAAGAATACAGTGGAGATTGTTTAGGCCTGAGGTCACAATGGTCTCAGTGCTGTGGTGAGTACGGACATAAGCTTTAGCATTTTGTGCACAACTGAATCATCAGTCAGCTCAATCCCAAACAATCGCATGTATATGGATTCAATTTTATACAACTTATTCTACATGTAAAACCTAAGTTTAACACATGGTCACATGTGCCTCTGTGCCTTTATATTACCCCAGAGAAAGGTGCACACTTCAGACCTGCTTCGAGGCAGATAAAATTGCATGTGCGTTTCAGAAGAAATGGGAATGATTCTATAAGAAGGTTTGTACTTTTGGTACCAAGTGTGTACCTTACTAAGGGTTATTGTAGTCATTAATGCATCTATGTGGCCATCTCTGCATATTAATGACCTCTTATAAAATACCGACCAGCTTAAATGTGCACGTATTGCTTGATGATGCATACTTAGCCAGTGGGAATGCACATGGGTGGAGTTTGGGCAGAGCATTGGTGGAGTATAAATTATGCACATTCTTGCAAACATCGAGGCATGAGCATTTAAACCTGCTGTAAGTGCCCACGCCTTAACCTAACATGTGTTTTATGCCACTTACACTAACAGTTCATAACAAAAAGTAGGCCTGCAAATGTGCATGATGAGGAGCAAGGCTTTTCTTTATAAAGTAGTACCTAAGCAGGCATCTAGTTAAACTCTTAAAGTACCTCCTTATAAAATTATCATTTATATGTGCATATAGATGTATTTTATAAATTATGCACGAAGTGCCAGTTCCTCCCCTGCTCCATCTATTCTCTAATGCCAGAATGACTGAGTCTGTTGGTGGTAATTTTATTAAATTATTCCCTTGTGTATTTGGACACAAATTCATGTAAATAGCCTCTTATAAAATTACAGCTAGTGTTAAAGTTCGTGCTTTGACATTATGGTGGTTACTTTGCACATACCTAAAAATTATAAGCATGGATATTTGTACCAGCTTCAAGGATAGTGTAAATGTCCACACCTGCCACTTTATAAAGAAAGAAAGACATCTACTTGTCTATAAAATTGCCCATTGATGCATAGCGTCCCCGAAAAGGGTACGCTCAAATTTTATGCCTCAGGTCATATTAAACCACGCATAAAACAATTCAATCACACAATATTTTACTAGGAACAAATGTAGAATTAATGCATTACAAAAAGTTTTGTGATGTGTTCACCTGCAGAACCGATAAAAGAACTTGAAGTAAGAGTTTAGTAAAATTTGCTAAATTTATCATATGCTTGAAAAGTAGCGTTTTTTCGACAAGAACGCAATCAATCAGTCATGCTCTCAAGTAAGTTTGATATTTGTTTAATATATTTTTATTCAAATATATTTGTATGTAGAATTTACAGTGATTCCGTTCTGAGTATGATATATATTTCTGCCATCCCCATTTTGGGGATGCTATGCATGAATGGGTAGGGTGTTTACGATGAGCGATAATGTGAGCAATTAAGTGTAACAGAGCACGTGCAGTATGCAATTATTCCACAAACCGTGCTATTTGGTGTTTTTGTGTTGTCTGTTTACGATTTTTCACATTTTTCAACTTTAGAATGTCAAGGCATTTACAAATTACACAGTCCGGGGGTGGTGGTGCATGACAACCTTGTCCCAGACATACTTTGCATGACCTCCAGAGCCATATGCCCATACCACTCAATGCAAATGTCAGCACCTGGGGAGGGGCTGCAGTATGTGCAGCAGCTGCCACAGACCTGTGCATGTCCACACCATGTGTGGCTGGCCCATGCCTCTGTGCATCATGCACATTGCCTGCCTGGGATATTGGTCACAGCAATGTTCCATCTTGGGCTGCTGGTATGGGGACAGCCTCTGGGTCTGGGGCTTCGAGGCCCACTCCTCCAATATTTTTGCTGAGATATGCCAAGGGTGCAGTGTCCGCCCGGCCACATGCCATGCCCCCCACACCCCATATGTGGCATGGCATGGCATGTGTCTGTGGCATCTTTTCATGGTACCCTGCGTGGGGGCCCACATGTCCAGATGTGAGCATTTATGACATGGCATCTATGACTGCCACGGCTGGGACACACACATCACACATTCCTCCTGCCCTTTGTATATCTGTCACCTGCCCATTGCACGATGCCAGTGCCACACACTTGATGGGTTTCATAGGGGGGGGTGCGGGACATGTGCATGGTGTGTTGCATACACATGGTGCCCCCAACACATCACCGTCTAGCTGCACAGGGCTTGCATGTCAGCCATCGAGCACTGTGGATGCGATCCCAGGCCTGTTTCTGTCACCATGGGTGGTAAGGCTACCGCACAGGTGGCCCCATGCATAGGACAGGTGTCTGTGGCAGCATGTGGCCCCTTCCTCCAGCCCACCCACCCTGCCATCGGTCCCTCCACATCCCTTCTTGGGCATATCCACACCTCTGGGCCACCCACTTGACTTGAGTCTGCCACATCCATGGCCTACTCTGGGCCATTCCCTTCTCCATATCCTGCCCCCCTGTACATGTCACGCACCACTGTCATATGTGATGTGGCTGGCTACACAATTTTCATACATAAAGATTGTTTCCACATAATACTAATTGCATTTCATTTATAATAGGTTTTGGAAATTTATTTGCAGTTGTTTGACATTATTTGCAGTTGTTTTATATAACAGCCACTTCACCCGCCCTTTCATGCATAACGTCCCCGAAATGGGATGTTTAAATATTGTGCAAAATAGCAGTCAAAGTATTTGTTTTGACCAAAATTATCACTTGAGTTGTTATTAGTTTGGTATTGACTAATATATTATGGAGTTTCATGCGAAAACAAAAAGTCATGCATAAATTTATTTAATTTATTTTATTTTATTTAAATGGTTTGTATCCCGCCTTATCCTAAAATCAAGGTGGTTTTCACATCAAATGATTTAGATTTGTGGTAGGGTGGGGGTGTCGGCATGCAGTGGTTGAATAGAAGTGTTTGTGAGAGGGAGGACCTGTACAGTTTAATCAATACATTCAACATATACAGCGTGTGCTATTTACAATGTACTATACACAGCTGTGGGGAGGGGGAGTTGGAGAGAAAAAAGGGGGGAACTTTGAAGGGAGGTGGATGGTGGTGAATGGAGCAGTGTCTATGGACAGTTTGTGTTGTCGCTGTAGTGTTCTATGTAAAGTGTGGTCTTGAGTAATTTTCTAAATTCTTTCAGGTCGACAGTTGATCGTAGGCTGGCAGGGAGGAAGTTCCACATGGCTGGTGCCGCGAGGGACGTGGTTTGCTTTGTTTTGGTGCAGTCCTTGGGGGTTAATGGGTTAATATAGGTGCCTGAAAACAGCTTATACCAGGCTGTCCCTTATAAAATTACTCTCATTTGACTTTGTATGCATCTATGCTCTGAGGCAGTTTTGAGCCCAATTGAATGCATAAAGCAGTATGTTCACTAAAATGCAGGTGCCTTTCACATGTTTTGCCCCACAAATGAGCATGGGGGTACTGTTGGACCAAAACTAAAAGTTAGAGGCATGCCTGACGTGTCCCTATGTAGCTATCATGGGTTTCACAACACCCCAGTGCTATGTAGTTTGATGCAACAATACCGGGTGACCCATTGAGATCATTGTACATGCACCTATGCCAAGTGTAACGTTACCATTGAGCATGCCTCACAGATACCCATGCTAGCTGTGATGTGCAAGCTGCACCCCTTGACTGCCTAGTCTCTGCCCCACCTGTCTATTCGTGTAACATGGGCTTTTTGGTGCATGGTAAAGTTTACCACAGTGCATTAAGCATGCACTAAACCTCACTACCCAGTGCCCCATTTTACCCAATGCCCCAAAGTCTGTCTGATACATAGGTAAGGGCTCTTGTGAAATTGTGACTGCATACATATGTAATAAGTACACACACAGAAAATGTCTACCTGTATTTAAATGATCTGGGGGTAATTTCAGAAGGAGGCTTCTATTTTTAGGCACTAAGAATGCTCATAAATTCTAGTATTTTACTCGTTTACATGCTTAAGTAGCCACATACTCATGTAAATGACTTCTTATAAAATACTGGTCAACATAAAAGTGCATGGGTTATCTTGATGGTGCATACTTTCACTGTGGACATGCACATGGGCAGATTAGGAGGAACAAGGAAGGTGCGAAGAAATATGCATGCTGTTTATAAAATATGGTAATTTACACTCATTTTTGAAAACTTTAAGTGCAGTCAGGGATCACACCTTAAGTTAAATTAGGTGTGATCATTATTTTATAAAGACAAGAAGGTGCCTACTTGGCTTTTGAAAATAGCTTTAACTTGGGTGCATTAGAATGTACTGCTTTATAAAATTGCCCTCCATGAGAGTGGAGGCAGGGTTGTGATGTACGCACCTGTTTCATAAGCATACATGTACATACTGTACATGGTGGCTAAGGAGACGTGACCTGAAACCTAAGGATGAGAGATTGATAGTTGCAGCCGAGGACAGTGGATTTACTGATGTGATGGTTCACAGCGAGCATAGAGAAGACTGTTAAAACAGTCATATGCAGATTCTGTAAAAGAGAGCTGGAAACGGTTTCTCATCTTGTAGCTGGTTGTGACGTTCCGATGGCAGAACATTTCTGTAGAGAAAGACACAGCACAGTGGCACGTTTCTCACATTGGAAACCTCGCAAACACTAGAACATTGCCGTATCAGAAAAGCACTGGGATTATGACCCCAGGAGAATTACAGAGAATACAGAAGTTCTGATATAACTTGGCACATTTCCGTTCTTATAGATTAGAATCTGGATACGAGGAAATCAGACATAGTGGTAAATAAGCAAAACACCAAAATGGCACTGATGACAGAGGTTTTGGTTCCAAGCAATTACTCTGTGAATGTGCGGAGAGGGAAAAGATCCTGAATTACCAAGAACATGTGGCATAAAGATACAGAAATGGTTCCCCATTGTATTGGGAGCCATAGGCCTGATTAAGTGGAATTTCCAGTCATACCTTGATAAATTACCCCTACATGTTGCATCTTTTGAACTCTAGAAGGAAGCTCTCTTTGGCACAATGCTAGGCTGAGCATTAGCAATAAATATGAGAGACTGAGATCCTGCTCCACATACCCTGGCTTAGGAGTGAAGTTCAAGACTGTCATGGTATGCGCAAAACTTATCCGTTTGGTTTAATTGCCCCGAGAGAATGTTATAAATCATTGTGGATGCAATGTTTGACTGCGTACAAGGCCTTTTCTAAAATTTGGTCACACCCTGAAAGTGAGTGGAGCACTTAGGAACAGGGTTGGCCCAACAATCAGACAAATTAGGCAGTCACCTAATTTGGCTAAGGAGAAGTGACCTGACATGGTAGATTCTAGGGTAACAGTAAAGAGCAAAGCATTCAAAGCTGATCAATAGATTCTGAAAGCTAGGGGGGGGGGGGGGGTGGCGGCGGCGGCGTGGCACCAATATCTTAAACCAATTCTTTGGCCAGCCCTGCCTAGTAGTCTACTTGTAGACTAAGTGAGCTCAAGAGAGGAGTTAGGGAACACTTGTCTTGAACTACCACTGGAAAGGCATGAGCTAAATACAGATAAATAAATCTATAAACATGGGTAAAGTAGTGATTTGCAAACGCTACTTCTTTAAGATAAATGTGTACTTTACCTACTAACAAGTATGTCTGTTTAAATTAATGATTCTGGCTTTTAAAGTGATAAAAAAAATTGAAAAGTACATTATTTGAAAGACAGGATAATATTCTATAATCCAAAGAGACTTGAGATCCTCGTACGAGAATTATTTGGAAGTCCCAAGAAGTGAGAGGCTTTGAAATGCTGGGTGGAATGCTAATGCATCAGTGTAGCAGGACCAGGAAACTGGAACAAACTACACCGAGGTGCACTGAATTTAATAACATTTAGGAAAGGATTGAAGTCCTATCTCTTTCCCTTGATAGGATCCCAGAATGGTAATATAGATCTATAGCATGTGCTGGAAAGGTGACTCGGTCTCTCCATGGCTTGAATTATAGTCTTACTTTTATGACTCTCTTGACTCAAACGTTTATTGTTTTTATGGATCTCTTTAAACCACCTTGAATGAAAATGTCAGCAGGATGATATATAAAACGTTTATAAATAAATAAATCAATTAAATAAATGTCAATATCTTCAATGTAGGCACGATTTCTGCACAATTTGTGTTGATATTGTAGTTGACACTTATGTGTGTTTATAAAATAGGCAAAATCGGGCGGCATCTTTTATAATTTTATAATGGGCACCTAGGCAGCCCATTATAAAATTATCCCTGTAGAGTGCATGCACACATTTACTAACTTCAGTGCAGGTAGAAATTTGTATGTTGGTATTTGGGGCTGATTCTGGATACCTATTTTGTAAAGGCATGCAGGCGCCTATGTTGCCTTTCTAAAATAAGCTAATAAGAGGTGCCCTTTTGGACTTTTTATAACAGGATTTCTATGAAAGATCAGGCCTTTGACATATGCAAGGATTTCCAGCGTGACATATGTATATGTGCCTCTGAAAATATACATAAATTTAAAAGGCCACTACCGGTAGGAGCCACTCTTCTAAATATAAGACTATTGCTCTGGGTCAAAGCTGCCATTTTAGAGCATGACGGATCCAAAGCAGCAACAGAGGGGGGGCAGCCCCTGCCTTGATTACTAGACCAGGGGATCTCTGGGGTGAGTTCCAGGGTAGGTTGGGCAGGTGGGAGGAAGGTCAGGGATTAGATGGAGATAGGTGTTTTTTTTGTGGGGGGTCTTCTTTTGTGAAGTCTTCATTTGGTTGGATGGTCTTGAGCCACAAAGGGGTCTTTGATGGGGAGAGTTTGGCAAGATAAACATTAGTGGACAAGAGAATGAGGAACATCAGGCTGCTTTTGGATCCTGATGCTCCTCATTCTCTTGTTCACTACTTATGTGTACCGTACCTTACTCTATTCCCCAGTTTTGAGATGTTTTTCATCTTGATTAGATTGTAAGCTCTGATGAGCAGGGACTGTGTCTTATGTCTATATGTACAGCGCTGTGTATACCTTGTAGTGCCATACAAATGATTAGTAGTACTAGAGTTTGTTGTGTGGAGCAGAGTTCATAATGCTTTGTAGTGCTGTCCAAAAGAGGGGTGCTGATTTTGGAGAGGGGGCAATTATGGTGCGGGACTTGCAGTCGGGTCAGTGGGGATCTTCATAATGTCAGGGGGAGTTTTTGCTGTGCTAGTGGCTCTGTGCTGGGGGAAGGGGGGGAGAGGAGGTTGCAGCCTGCACATGTCACTTTTATGCAAAGGCAGGGCCGGCCCGTCCATTGAGCAAGAATGTTGTTTGCACGGGGCCCCGCATTTCAGGGGGCCCCGCACAAACAACATTCTGCATTAAAAGACCGCTGGTAAATTAGAAAACCCCCCAAAAAACCTGTCTACTGCTGCTGTTGCTGCTACTGTGGCAGCGGCAGCATCGTGTCCCGTGGTTTCCTGTTTCCCATCAGCCCCGTAGGGCTTAACAGAGCCGCGAGAGGGAAACTCTCCCTTTGCGGCTCTGAAAGCTGACGCCGAGGGGAGAGATTCAGGGAGGGCTCTGCCGGGCAGGCTGGGGGACCACGGGACACTTGATTCTGCCGCTACCATGATGGCAGTGGCAGCAGCAGCAGACAGTTTTTTTTTTTAAAATTTACCTGGGCTGATGGGGGGAGGGGGTTAGGACTCGTTATGGCATAGGTTTTCAACCCAGTCTTCGGGGAACCCTAGGCCAACCAGGTTTTCAGGATTCCCACAATGAATATGCATAAGATAGATTTGCATACAATGAAGGCAGAACATGCAAATCTTTCTCATGCATATTCATTCTGGGAATCCTGAAAACCTGACTGGCCTAGGGTTCCCTGAGGACTGTGTTGAAACCCCTGGGTTATAGGCTATGGGCTGATGGGGGGGGGTTAGGACTGGTAATGGGCTATGGGGGAGGGGCTAAGACTGAAAATGGGGTGATTGGGTTAGGACTGGAAGTGGGCTGATGGGGGGTTAGGACTGGTAATGGGCTATGGGGGAGGGGCTAAGACTGAAAATGGGGTGATTGGGTTAGGACTGGAAGTGGGCTGATGGGGGGTTAGGACTGGTAATGGGCTGGGAGGTTGCTAGGACTGGAAATGGGCTGAGTGGAAGGGGGACTTGAACTGCAAATGGCTGATGGGGAGGGGAGCTTGGAATGGAAATGGGCTGTGAGGGGAGGGAGCTAGGACTTGAAATGGGCTGATGGAGGGGCTAGGATAGGATGGAAATGGGCTGTTGGGGGTGCTAAGATTGGAAATGGGCTGTGGTGGGGGCCTGGATTGAAATGGACTCATGGAGGGGCTAGAACTGGAAGTAGGCTCATGGGGGCCTTGGATTAGAAATGGGTTGAGGGGAGGGGAGCTAGGATTTGACATGGGCTGATGGTGGGGCTAGGAAAGGACTAGAAAAGGGCTGATGGGGGGCTGGGATTGGAAATGAGCTGATGGAGGGACTCGGATAGGACTGGAAATGGATGGGGGAGCTAGGACTGGAAATGGGCTGATAGGGGGCTAGGACTGGAAATGGGCTGATGCGGGGACTAGAAGGGAGCGGATGCTGGGTGGGACTGGAACTAGAATGGAGCTGATGTTGGGGGAGGATTAGAATGGGATGGGGCTGGGAGATTGAAATGGAGAGGGGAAAATATTTTGTGTGGGAGGGAAGAAAAATCTACAATTGGACAGGTATTGGGAGAGTATGTGGGGATTGAGGATGGAGGGGTAAAATTTGAGTGGATGAAATAGGAATGAGGAAAGAGCAAAAGGAGAAAGATTAGTATGTTAAAGCAGATGTAGAGAGAGAATGGAAAAAATCTAGAAGAGAGAAGAAAGGACAAATGGACAGCAGACGATGGAGAGTTAGCAAAAGACATGAAGAAACCAAAAGAAAGTGGCTGGAGCAATTGCAACTGAAAAAAAAATGCACAAAAGGTAGAAAAATCTCTCTTTATTTTGAATTTATTAATTGGAATATGTCAGCTCTGGGAAATGTGCATCATTAACATCTGCGCTTTGTTTAGTACAAGAGGAAATTAATTTATAGTTTTATTTCTACAGTGTTGTTGTACATTCCAAGTTTGGCTTTTGGGGTTCCCAGTTTAATTATTGTCTTTCTTTTTCTAAATTGTGATTCCTTGTTTGGTGATGGTCTATGTTCTGCATGTGTAACTGAGCTGAGATATTCTGTTTATGTAATTCCTATCTGACATTGACACTTGTTCTCTTTCCCCAGTAGGTCATGTATTGTTATTCTCTGAAATGTATTGATTTAGTATTTGCAGTGTTGCCTTTTGCTAGGTAGAGTATGGTGCTTTGTGAGTCCTGGTAGTGCTGTTAGGATATGGCGGGTTTGCTATGGGTTCTAAATGGGCAGTGTTTGTAGTAGTTCCTAATGAGCCTGGCGGTTGGCACTGGATTATAGTAATGTAGAAATCTTGTAGTCTTTCTTTATCCATACACTCATTAAGAGGAATGTTTACTAAATGTTAGTGTATGGTAACATTATGCAAATATTTATGCAAATGAGACCCCCGCACCGAGTCTCTGCACATGGTCCCGCACCCCCCATGGGCCACCCCTGTGTAAAGGGTATGGCTGCTGCTGAGATACTGGGCTGCCAGTAGCAGAGCGGCACTTGAGGTGTGCTATCAGCCGTCGTGACAGCTAGCGCACAGCAACATCCTCCACACCAGCTGATCATGCCCCTTCACATGCACATGCTTTTTACCACGCTGGCTGCTTTACCACAATTTACTAAACATGACCCTGAGTTCAATAACTAGTGCCAATAAAAGATCTCATAATTCTTCATTTTTTTTCAATTGTTGCCTGAAGACTAATGATTTTTAGACTACCACCTTATATGTTCAGTTTTCAAAAATCACATATATGATGTCAAACTTTTTGCCAATAAGTATGAACGCTGGGTTCAAAGAATAACATATGAGGACATAATCACTGTCCTATGTGCAATGAAATATATGGATTGAATAATCAATCCTGACCTGGGCAAGTTCAGTGATTTTATCCAAAAATACGATCATGGGGTAGAGTCAGACTCGACCTCAAGGTCCTGTTCTCAAACTACTTCTGTGTACTTCGTTAATTTGGTGATATACAAATATAGGTTTTATGCCATTTCGGGGAGAAAGGATAATTGAATGTACAACAAAAGGAATTTGTGTATCGTCTGCCACAGAATATATGGCAAGTTTAAGAACACCTATGCAGTGTCTTAATTGAAGCGATGAATAGATCTGTATAGGTATGCATCACTCATTTTTATTTATTTACAAAATTCTTATATATTGCCTACCCATTTCTAAAGAAACGATAAAAGCAGTAGACAAAGTATGAAGATAAAAGAAAAGAAAAGAAAAAAGAAAAAATACCCATCCACCTGACCTTCTACCCTCTTAAGAGGTGGCATTAGCTGCAGTCTGTTCTGCTTGGGCTTCTCTACAGCTACTGCCAATTGGCAGGGGCTGTTTTCACAACCTAAAATGATAACCGGGGCCACAAATGTACAAATACATGACACGGACAATCAACAATTCCTGTATCCTCATGCCCCCTTCAACAATGATTCCCCCCTGGACAGCTCCCGATCCTCAGGCGGGGGGGGGGGGGGGGAGGGATTGGTGCTAGTCAGTCGAGCGGGCACCTCTACTTCCTTCCCACCACCCTGATCTACCATAAAACATACCAGCTAGTCATTCAGGCTCCCTACCAATTCCTCCCAATCAAAAAAAAAAAAAAAGAAAAATCACAGCTAGACAGTTGAACACACTACCCCTCTCCTTCCCCTCCTTCAAAACCTAACAGTTTTGCTTGCCAGTCAGCTATAGCGGGGTCCCACTCCCCCCACCCCCTAACCCCTAAGCCCTTACTTTAAAATGCCCGTTGGTCTAGTGACCGCAGAAGGAGGAGCGGTCCTACCATTTTTGTGTGTACAGCTGTAGAGACCAGAAACGGTAATGGGGTCAGGGGGCCCGACTGGCTAACTGATATATTTTAAGGTAGATTGGGGGGGGGGTGTGGAAGGGAGGGTGGCCCGACTGGCTAGAAGGCACATTGTGTTTTTTCAGTGGTGTACCAATGCCGCCCCCCCCCCCCCCCGACATTTCGCTGTGGGGATTGTGAGCTGTCCGGGGTGGGCGGATCCCACAATTTGTGATTGTCCGTGCCATGGACTAGTATATCTATGGCACTGGAAATTGTTTAGGATCAGGGGGATATGGGGGATCAATTGCAATTGGGGGATAGAGTTTTTACTAGCTCTGTCTTCCCCTTGCACTTGCCATGGATCCCATGAAACCTGCATTGGCAGACACTGCGTGACTTTCTGCGCTACCTGCCAATGTAGGATTGGTGGGTCTCTGTGGTAAGTGCAATTGCTACAAGGTGTCTGCAGGGATAAGGCTGAGAGTGCCTCCTGCAGATACTGCGGCCCTTTAGCTATCTACTAGAACTTTTGCAGATATCATTCTGTGATAGCTGCAAAAGGTTACCGTGGTTTAGTAAACAGACCCCCTTAGTAATCAGTAAAAGCATCTGTAGTACTTGAGTAAACATGCAAACATGATGGCAGAAAAAGACCATATGACCTTCCAGTTTGCCCTTCCATACCGATTACTCTAGTCTTTTTTTTCCTTTAGAGAACTTCTGTGTTTGTCCCATGCTTTCTTAAATTCAGATACTCTCTTAGACTCCCAATGGAGGTAGTAGAGACAATGCCATGCATCTACTACTCTTTCCATAAAGAAATATGATTGGAGAGTGGCCAATTTAATGCCAATTTTTTCAAAGGGTTGCAGGGGTGATCTTGGAAAATACAGACCAGTGAGTCTATCAGGACTGGGAAAAATGGTAGAAACTATTATAAAAAAAACAAGATTACTGAACATTTAGATATTCACAGTTTAATGGGGGAAAACCAACATGGATTTAGCCAAGGAAAGTCTTGTCTTACCAATTTGTTATATTTTTTGAAAGTGTGAATAAATGGGTAGATATAGTGTATCTGGATTTTCAGAAAGCCTTTGACAAGGTCCCTCATGAGAGAATCTTGGCGAAATTAAAAAGTCATTGGGTAGGAGTCACTATACTATTGTAGATTAGGAACTGGTTAAAAGATAGAAAACAGAATAATGCTAACTGGCCAATTTTTCGCAATGGAGAAAAGTGAATGGTAGAGTAGCCCAGGGATCTGTGCTAGGTCCATTGCTTTTTAACATATTCATAAATGACGAGGAAAATAGAATGAGTGAGGTCATCAAATTTTCAGATTACAAAAAATTATTAAAAGCTGTTAAAACACAAGAGGGTTGTGAAAAATTGCAAGTGGACCTTGAGAAATTGGGAGACTGGGTGTCTAAATGGTAGATGAAATATGATGTGGACAAGTGCAGAGTTTTGCACTCCCTGCACTTGGGGAAGAACAACCCAAAGTATGATTACACGATACAAGGTTCCACATGAGGAATCAACACCCAGGAAAAGGATCTGGGTGTCATCATGGATAATATATTGAAACCCCCTGCCCAGTGTACAGGGCCTGCTAGGAAAGCTAATAGAATGCTAGGAATCATAAGGAAAGGAATGGAGAACAAAACCAAGGATATCATAATGCCTCTGTATCTCTCCAAGATGTGACTACACCTGGAATTTTGTGTGCAATTCTGGTAGCCATATCTTAAAAAGAATTAGAAAAGATATAAAGAGCGACCAAAATGATAAAGGAGATCAAAGGATACCCCTATCATGTGAGGCTTAAAATGTTAGGCCTCTTCAACTTGGAAAAGAGACGACTGAGGAGAGATATGATAGAGGTCTATAAAATAATGAATGGAGTGTAATGGGTAAACGTAGATCGGTTGTTTAGGCTATCTAAAAGTAGAAAAACTAGAGGACATGCAATGAAGCTACAATGAAGCACATTTAAGACTAATCAGAGAGGACATTTTTTCACTCAATGTGTAACCAAACTCTGGAATTTGTTACAGAAGGTTGTTATAAAAGCTGTTGGTGTAGCTGGGTTTAAAAGAGGTTTGGACAAGTTCCTGGAGGAAAAGTCCATAAGCTATTATTAAAGAGGACCCAAGATATCTACTGCTTACCCCAGGATAAGCAATGTTGAATCTATGTACCTTTCTGGGAACCTGACAGGTACTTGTGACCTGGATTGGCTGCTGTTGGAAACAGGATACTGAGCTGGAAGGACTGGAAGATGGAGTTAAAACTGTTAGTGTAGCTGAGTTTTAAAATGATTTGGACAAGTTCTTGGAGGAAAGGTCCATAAAACATTATTAACGTGGACTGGGGAAATCTACTGCTTACTCCTATTTGTGACCTGGTTCGGCTACTGTTGGATGCAGAATACTGAGCTTAATAGACCTTTAGTATGGCCCGGTATGGCATCAAATTCAGACGTTCCTAGAAAGAGGGATTGGTCTCAAATTAATATATCTCTAATGTATAATTAGATGAATATATTGAATATTTATGTTTGATTAAAGTGCAATTGTATTTGTAAAAAAATATAATTGCATTTGTTAGATGACAACAATGACGTAAAAACAGATGTGATCAAAGGCAGGTTCAGCATTTATAATATCTTATTTTGGTATGGAAGACCTTAATTCATGTTAGCAAAGCCCTCAAAAGAATTCTGATTCTACAACATCAAAAGATCTCTAGCTATCTTGAAGCTTTGTAATAAATCCTTTTAGCTGAAATATCTTACAGAGTTAAACCGCCACCGTTATGTTCTGTGTTCTTCAGGGCTTATTAGTACCACCTTGAAAACACAAACAAAAATGAAAAGAAAAAAAACATGAGAGACAGAGTAATAAATTATTTTACCTGGTTTCTTTTATCTTTCATAAAGCATAGAATTATGAAAGAGAATTATACCATCCAGATGTACTGCAATGTGTGTGGTGGCAAGGAAAGTTAGTTCATACATGCTGTAAACATGTATTTTGGATGTGATGCCGCCATTCATTAGGTCAGTGTTACCTATGAGGTGAACTAGGAGGTTGCCTGGAGTGCCAAGCTTTCAAGGGTGGCCCGTTGTCACTGCTGCTGCTTCTCCTCTCCGGGACCTTCAGCAGCAGCGGTGACATTAAAACAGCAGCGCAACACTTATCCAAAGCCTTCAGTGCTGCATGCTGTTGGTGCTGTGCTTTCACCAGTCTCCTCTGCCCCAATACATCAAGTAGTCTGCATTGGACGGGGCAGAAGTGGTTGGTCAAAGCACAGTACCAACAGCACGCAGTGCCAGAGGCTTTGGGTAAGCAGTGCATTGTGGTTTTAATTTCATTGCTGCCCCTGCAGGCCTCGGAGAGGGGTAGCAGGAATGAGGGGTTCACCTAGGGAACCTCCTATCCTTGCACCAGCCCTGAGCGTACACAGCCTTTCATGTGAATGAATTTGATTTATAATTAGGGCTTCTCATTTTAGATTTTAACCAATAAACACCAATAAAATGCCCTAATGCAAAAAAAATGAGAATAGATGTTGATTGGATGAACATAACAACACCACGTCCCCCAGTACTCGCTCATGCCTCCTCTAGCTTGTATCCTCCACTCAGTGTTTTGTGCCTTTTCTGTACTAAGGTCTCCTAAAGACAAATTTTGTGACTTCAAAGCACCCCTACTTAACTGCAAAATAAGCACCTGCATTTACCATTTATACCTAAGAATAGAAGCCATATTTGTAAAAGTTTTTGAAAAGAAATATTTCCTGTACATTAAAATATGCAAAATGGTCAACAATTGGTATGCTGTGCACTCGACATATAATAAACTACTATTAAAGCAAAAGCTTTATGGGAATATGTAATTTAAAAAAAAAAAGCCCTCAAGTACCTTAGATGTAGAAATAATGCAGAAGAAGTTGAAAGTTATTTTTAGTAGAAAAGAAGTTCTTGAGCTTTATATCATGAGCACGTGCTCGAGAACTGCAGCTGGTTCTGCTTTATCTTCTTTCCGCTTTGATGCAGCATCCCTGCCCAGCTTCCCTCCACATGGGGCCTACAACTAAGAAGCACACAGCTATTTAGCAAAGTGACCTTACATGGCTTCACGGATTTCAGCCTACAGTAAGGAGTCTGTGTTTTAGGCAATACATTTCGTATAATATACAATCCAACAAAACCACCTTAGGATGATTCATTATCTAGAAAAGTGCAGTTTTCGATTCTTAGTCAAAAGATGTGAGGATTTTATCTCTACTGTATATTTTGATAGGTAGAGTGACTCCCAGAATGGAGTGCAGCTGTTAGCAGTTCGTAGGACCTTCATCATAATGTTGTGTCGGTCTTTCCAAAGTTATGAGTTTGTACATTTTTGGTGAACGCAGTGTCAATTCAAAGAGGTGTGCTCTCTCTTCTTGATTAATACATATTTCCTACCCATAAATAATGTTTTGTGCAGGAACAATTGCATGTATTTCTCCTGGATGTACTATGGTCCCGATCCTTTAATATGCATAGCTCCAAGGGTTTGACTAGGGAACACTGGCTGTTTTCAAGAAGTAATAAATAATTTCATTCCTAAACCTAGCCAACTGTATCAATGTCCAGAGTGCAATGTGTGCCCTTGAGTCAATGCCAACTCATGCCGACCCAGCAGCCCCTGGGTTTTCTTGGCAAGGTGTAACCTGAAGTAGATTGCCAAGCCTTTCTTCTGAGGCAGTGGGGGGAAAAGTGATTTGTCCAAGGCCACAAGGAGTGCCAGTGGGAACCGAACCCTGGCTTCTTGGTCACCAGGCCAGTGCTCTAACCATGTCCTTGTCTAGAAGCAGTGGTTAAAGAATTTGTGGTTTATTATTGACATTTTGGACTGAGAGAAACCCCTTGGAAGCCCAAGTAGCATATGCACTCTTGGGAATTTTGAGCAGCCAATTCCCTTTTTCAAATTATCTGCAGACAATGCGCTTCCAAGATCATCTTTGCCATTTGAACAGTAGCATTTTAAGGAACTCCTATTTACTGTTCAGTTAGGAACAGGTAATTAAATAAAACATTTCCGTATATGGGACCTTTTCTTTGGAATCCCCTCACTACAAATATATGAGACTTATGAAATATTAATGGTCATTTAGAAAACTAAGGGGCCCTTTTAGTAAATCCCAATAAAGCTGTGCAATTAACATGCATTGAAAACACATGTTAAGTGCAGAGTCTTTGCATTAACTGTTAGCGGCATGACCAGCATGTTCCTGGTAGTTAGCATGCAACTGAGGGGCCCTTTTTCTAAGCGCCACTAACTAGCTAGCCTGCGTTATAGCATGCAGTAACTGCAGTAAACGCTGAGCACAGGCATGCCAACTGCTGAAATACTTGTTAAATGGCACTAGAACACACAGGTGGAGCATGGGCGTGTTAGAGGATAGCGTGTATGTGGCGAGCACATTAGCATGTGATCACCCTTAACATGGCAATTAGCACAAGTACATCTAATGACATCTCAAATATAGTTAGGTGCAACTATTTAGTTATTAATATTTAACTCATGCATTTTCCAGGAGACGATAAAAGTGAGTTACATTCAGGTACAGGAGGTATTTAATTGTGCCTCATGTTAACATGCTCATTTGCGCATTCACTACTGGGATCATGCTGGTCATGCTCCGGCAGTTAAAGGAGAGGCCTTTCACTTATCGTGAATTAGAAACGCACGTTAAGTGCACAGTCTTACCAGAATTTAGTAAAACGGTCCCCGAGTATGTTAATGTACAGTGCCATTAATGTGAGTGCACCTAACAATACTCTCAGTTGTAATTAGGTACACCCAAGCTAATTGCCATGTTAACAGTGATCATGCACTAATGTGCTCCCTTTACACCCCGGCCCAACTGATCCACTCTCCACATGAGCGTGTGCGTGCCATTTAATGTGCATTTTGGCGGTTGCTAGCTGGCATGCCCATGCATTAGTGTTGGCCACAGCCAGTCACCGCACACTATAATGCACTTGAAGTGCTTAGTTTTTTTTAAAGGAGAGATTAGAACTTCACTTACAATGTTGATGTTCTAAATCAGCCAGATCATGTAGTAACACATTTTTAAAAGTTTGTAAGGCTGGATCTAAAGGTCCAGAGGGAGTCCATGTAGGCTTAAGCCATACTACAGATGAATCATGAGAGGCTCTATCAGCAACAAATAACTTCAGCTGTCTTATAAATCTCTCAATTGCAAGCTGACTCTGGAACTTCAAGAACTATAAATGAATGAATCTATTACCATCAGAAGGGCGGATAAGGGAGGTTACAATCATTGTAATGAATACGGTTGACTCTGAGGCAGAAGCAGTGAGATAGCATAATAATGAAGAACGTTATCAAAAGTTGGATATGGATGCTACTTTAGTACTGTGGCAAGAGATCAGCGCTGTCACCAAATTGGCACATGAAACTGGATTTGTGTCAGAGAGAGAGTTGGTGTTTCTCAATCTGAATTTTCAGAGGGTTACCTAAGATGCATAAAACATAGGTCTACCAGGGGGACAGTCCAATCTTGCTTAGCAATGATTCCTTGTTGTAATATGTGGGTAAATATTTAGATGTCTTCTTGAGAGATGATGTCTCTTAAATTTCTTTGTCTTAAGGATGCAACACATTTCTTACAAATTTTACAAGGAGTTGACATCTCTAGTGTACAATGGATTCTGACTTTGAATGTTAATGCCTTGTACACCTCTTTCCCACAAAGTTGTCCCTAGATGTGTTGCAATTGGTGTGGGATGAAAGACTTATTCCCCACAAAGTACCGACTGAATTTTTGCTACAGCTAGCAGAGATCACCCTAAGAATTATTTTTTGTTTATATCAGATTTTTATCAGCAGATTTCAGGCACAGCGATGGGTGTAACGTTTGCCCTGTCACTGGTCAACTGCATGCGTTTGAAGTCAAATGGATTTACCCTTCTGTCTACATGCAGTATATAGTGGACTGGCAGAGATAAAATGATGATATCATCTTCTTCTTATGGAAAGAAACTCATGAATGTTTGTTGGAATTTTTTTTGAGTATTTGAATACTTGCAATGTAGCCATAAAATTGGAAATGATGAGTCTTAAGTCTCAAGTCCATTTTTTGGATGTGCTCATTCAGAAGGATATGTATACATTTTTATAAGAACATAAGATATGCCATACTGGGTCAGACCAAGGTCCATCAAGCCCAGTATCCTGTTTCCAACAGTGGCCAATCTAGGTGACTTTGATGACTTTATATTCTAAACCGACAGATAAAAATACTTTGCTACACTATAACAGCTTTCACCTTTTCACCTGAAGAACAGTCTGCCATATTCTTAGTTGCTACATTGTAGATATCTTTGTTCAACTGATGCAGTCTTTAAAGTACCGGACAGCAAGATGTTACAAAAGTTTGAAGAGCGGGCTATCCGAATCAAGTGTTATGCAAGGCTTATAAATGAGCATATTTTAACCATCGCAATTGACTTTACTCCATCATTCTCTAGCTCTACTGAAACTTCTAGTAGTCTTTGTTGTTGAGACGTATGGCATCTTCTATTAAAAAAAGATGGTCAACATTCAGTTAATCCTTGCTTGTTTTTCATATTAAATGGCTGAAATCATGTGTTTCTACTTTTGAGGTTTATCTAATCTTTTGCCCATGCTTTAAATGCTATGTAGGAAAAGCTACTCGACAATTGCAAACTCATCTATCTGAGCATAAATATAATCTCTCAAAGTCCCATGAAGAAGCACCATTGGTCAAGCATTGCCTACAATCGAAAATGAGTTTCGTGATTTACACTGTATGGCGATAGACTTTGTCCCCAAAAATATTAGGGATGGAGATCATGGGAAGCACCTTTTGCAATGTGAGCAGCACTGGATGTTTACTCTCAACGTTATGGAGCTTGTTGGCCTCAATGGGAAAATTGAATGGAGAGTTCACTTTTAGCTATGATTGACTGTGAAGCTCCTCCTCCTCCTCCTTATGATTAGTTTCCATCTTGAGGGTGACCTGTCTGATTGATCTGTGATTGGCCTTTAGTAGTTAAATTTCAGCATCTGATGACACAGTATTTAATCAAGGATTTCCCTTAACTAAAAATGTAGTGTGCCCTTGATGTAGCCCCACTGGAAGAAACAAAGGGCCCTGTTTACTAAAGGTTATCTCCCATTTTGTGTCTATGGGAAAAATGCTTAGTAAACAGGACCCAAAGATTTTTGTTGGGCGGTTTGAATGTCTCTGTGGGATACCGGCAATTTATGAGCTAAGTAGAGCAGTCTTTTGCCTGTGTAATTTTGATGTCGGACTAATGTCCTTTTTTTGCCTATTTATTAGGTAATATGTGCTGCTGGCTGTAGATGTTTAGCACATAAACTGAGAGTATTTCTTGAATTGTTTAGATAATAGGATAAAAATTGCTTATAAAATAATGAGTAAATACTATTAATCTGTGTGTTTTATCATATTAAATAAGTACTACTTTAATTGATATAGAGGACTTTTTATGACCAGTGATGCATGAGCAAGTATGTCCCCTATGATAGTGTGTGCCACACAAAGGGATAAATCTGCACTCTGAGGTCTTTTTCTCCTCTTGGTGAGACTTTCTTTGAATTCTTGGTTAGAATTTGTTGCCTTTCCTCGTAGATGCATCCTGTAGGGTTTTCAATTATTCACTCAGTTTGTGGTGTGTAATTGAATGATAAATAGCAGTAGAAGCTATATGAGCATACTTTGTTGTTTGATTGTCCTTTGCTGAGAGTTTTTTTGATAGTTATACATGTGTATGCCAATTTTAGAAAGGGGCTATTTACTTATGGCAGTGCACACCATGTTTACTTTGGCAGGAGGAGAAAGGTAGGGGAGGAGGGAGGAGTGGTTTATGTAGGCCTAATATACCAATTTGGATTTCCCATCTTACAAGGGGTGTCCACCCTTGATATAAACAAATCTAGAAATTGTCATTTTACACCTGCCACTGGGCATGAATAAGTTCTGGCTTGAAGGGGCAAGTGTAAAGGCCGAGATCTCCCCCCTCTGATCCTTTCCCAATAGCTCCACAGCATCAGATCCCCTTTAAACCTCCCCATACATATGATCCGGTCTTCACCCAGAATACCCCTCTTACATCTTACACACCCCTCCAATCAAGAATATACCCCCTTATATCCAAATACCACTTCCTGACACTTCCCTTCACCCCCACCCCGGGCAACAAGAAGAAACCCCCTTGCAAGATTTCCCTAAATTCCTAACCCTGATCATATTCCCAGCCTTACCCTTGTGTCCAGCAGAAGCAGGAGCTTGAGTTATTCCTGCTCTTTATGGTCCATGGTTCAAAATGACACCCATGACTGCTACTAGTAATGTCATAGTATTACCATTAGGGGTAAGGCTGTCAAATAAGGAAAACATTTTGCTTAGGAGTAGCCTTACAAATATATGGTTTCATTTTAACCGTGATTTCTGTGAGATATGTGCACAGTTTTATAAATACACAAGGGGCCTGTGTGTCTTTACAAAATAGGCTTACAGTCGGCACCTACATTGACTCCTAGCCTAGGCAACCTGTTTATAAAATTATCCTCCACATGCCAAGTCTTGAATTCTTTCCTCTCCTTTTGGGATATGCTGTTAGATGGTCCAGGCAGTACTTTTGGTGGAGCGCTTAATATAAGAAAATAAAAAGAATTCTGTTTATTCAGAGGATCAACCAATTTGGTAGTATTGAGTTCAATTCTTTCTTAGAGAAACACTATAATTGTGTCCGTTAGTTAATAATATATCATTGTTTTCTTTTTAAGTATGAAGGGTCTGATTTTCAGCTGCCTGCTGTTTGGAAAAGGCTATGTGCCAATAAGGCACACTGCCCTCCCTGCTGACCTCCAAACTGGATATTCAATGCTGCGGCAATGACATTGAATGTCCAGTGATCATCGTAGGGACAGGAAGCCGCCAAGGCTAACTGGGCAGCAACAATATTGGCTACTGCCCAATTAACGATCGTCACTTTAAAGATAGGCAAGTGTTTTCCTCGGCTATCTTTAAGGTGCCAATCGCTAACTGGGCAGAAGCCAATAGCGCTGCTACCTGGTTAGCACCATTCCCCGTCTCAGCTCTGCCCTGGAACACCTCCAACATGCCCCGATGCTAACCGAATAGCATCAGGGCACGTAGTGGACAGACATAGTTAGTACCATTGACTATCCCTGCCTATGTGCCATTGAATATCCCCATCTAAGGCATTCACATGCTTTACTAGGCTGTAAACCATGTAAATGCCCTTCAAATATTGGGCCCAAAGGGAATAACTTTTGAGTTCAGTGAAGAACAGGAACTCCTAGGTATTTTTTCTTTGGGGGGGAGGGTAATTTTATAAGTGACTTAAGTATGTAGAACTCAAGTAGCACTTGCCTCAGTATATACATGCTTAACAGTAGGTGCTAGGAAAACACAGGGCTTATTTTTGTGTGAGGTATATGAACATTCCTAGGTGCAGAGCAGGGGGGGGGGGGGGAGGGAGGGATCAGTACTTACTCATATATCTGAAAGTAAAAAGATTATGTGCTGATTCTTTTTGCAACATACACACACAGTTACTCCTGCCTTAAAACAGGAGCGTCCAGTGAGGCAGTTTGATAAACAGAAGATTAGTGTATAAGTTGTCTTCTTGAAACAAGTGATACATGTGCCTGTATGTTTTCCTTCCTGGGCACTCTGTTACAAAATTAGCCCCCATAGTCATCTGCTGATAATTTTAGTTTCCATGAGGGTTCAAGTGTCTCTGATTTGCTCTATCAACTTTTTAGACATTAGAATTATCTACTACTACTTATCATTTATATAGCACTTCAAGACATAGGCAGCGCTGCTCAGGCACATGTTATACTGTTCCTGCTCGTAAGAGCTTACAAGACAGCAACACAACCATTGAAGACAAGGATACATCCAGGGAATGGTAAGGAGACAAAGCAGAACAGGATCCAAAAGCAGCCTCAAATAGGTGAGGATTTAGCATGGATTTGACAAAGGCCAAAATAATAATTGGCCAGCAGCCACCAATATTTAAATGCATATATCAAGTGCCATTACACCTATAGTCAGCTGCCCCGAAAATATGGGGAATGCAGTGACCACAGCCATTGCTTTCTGATATTTGACAAACCTAAATGAAACATGTAGATTATCTGGATAATGATGGATATCACTATTATCTGGATAGCTTCGCTGTATCCTTCCACCCTCTGCTCATTGTCTATATTGTCAAAACGGGACTGGTTAGAGGGGTTTGCAGTCTGATATTTGTATAGTGATCATAATCCACAGATAAGAAAGATATATGTTCAGCGGCTGCTCTGGAATTTACAACTACTTTGACTATCAGTCCAATATGTGTATGATAACAGTAAGAGTCTTCTAAGGATTAATAAACTATTAGGGCATGCTTACTAAAGCATGCTAATCAATAACATATGTTTGAGCACTCCCTAACTGCCTGTGCTAATGGTTGTTTAAGTACAAGTTGATGCCAATTCATGGTGACCCTCTGGATAGTTGTCCTAAACTGTGTTCGGTCCTCAGTCAGATGGCAAATTGTTGATAGAGATGCAATCATAGCTGTTGTTGTTAATGTATCCATTCATCACATTCCTGGCCTTCCTCCTTTGTTTGCCTTTCAACCTTGCCACTCATGATGTCTTTCTTGAATAATCTGTCTCTTTTATAAAGTGTCCAAAAAAGGAAAGTTGATGTCTTATCTGAGCTTCTCAAGAGAACTTAGGTTATATCTCCTCTATTAGTGACTGATTTGTTCTTTGGACAGTCCATGGTATACACAGGATTCTTTGCCAGCACCATAATTCGAAGGCATCGATTTTCTTCCTGTCTGTCTTCTTCACTGTCCAACTTTCACATCCATATGATGCTGAAAATACCATGGCTTGGATAAGTCGAATCTCTCTGCACTTGAGAATTTTGTCTAGGTCCATCAGAGCTGTTCTACCATCATCAGATTTCTTGACTACTTGTCATTTCTTTATTAATTTTTAATCCAACCAGGCTAAACTTGTCTACTATTTATTTTCCATCAAGCATGAAATTATTGATTTTTGCCAGTTGTTAGGATCTTTGTTGTCTTCATGTTAAGGTGCAGGTCCATTTTTAAAACCGTTTCTTGATCTTGATAAGCAGATGTTTTAAAAAATCTATTTCCAGCCAGTAATGTGGTATCATCAGCATAGTGAAGGTTGTTGAGTCTTCCACCTTTATCTTTTATCTTTATTGCAATGCTTGATATACCACCCAAGCAAAGTGTCAGGGCGGTGTACAATCGATATAGGCTGCAGGTGAAAACAGAGAAAAGAATGCCATTGTCTAGACAGGAAAGCAGCAGATGGAGAGACAGACAGAAGAAAGAGAGACAGATACACCAGTCGCATATGGGAGGGGGGATAGGGGGATCATGACCAAGGGAAGGAGGGGAACCTAGGAATTGGGGAGAGGGAGGTCAAAAGCGAGGTGGAAGAGATGGGTTTTGAGCATTTTCTTGAACCGGTGAATGAAGTTTCAATACGGAGGGTGTGTGGCAGTGAGTTCCAGAGTACAGGGCCTAGGAAAAAGAATGCAGAGTGGCGGGTGAGTTTGAGATGGGCCTGCACAGGGGAGGGGAGGAAAAGACTATTCCCGTGAGCGGACCGGAGGGGGCGAGGGGAAGGCTGAAGATGTATGAAATCTGATAGGTACTGAGGGACACTGGTGTATAATACTTTAGGGCAATCATGGGTATCTATCTTATAAATGAACCTGGATTTGATTGGGAGCCAATGGAGGTGCATAAGCATGGGAGTGACATGGTCAGATGGGAAGGAGTAGGTGAGCAGTGGTGGTCTGGATGAGTTGTAGGCGATGGCGATGGAGATGATATTGGTGGAGACCTGTGAGAACGATGTTACAGTAATGTTTGGAGATAGTATAAGGGTGACTAGGGAAGATGGAGAGAGAAAAGGATTAACGGCACAAATTTGGCATAGGGAAATGAATGAACGATAGATAAGTGGAGAGATATGTTGGTGGAAGGCACGTGAAAAGTCCAGCGTGACCCCAAGATATCAAAGAGTTGATACGAGAGGTATTGGGGTGGCAGACAGTGTGGGGGAGAGAGTAGGAGAGGGGGCTCCAAATGAGAACCAGAGGACCCCGGACTTGGAAAGGTTGAGATGGAGAAAGTTATTGTTCAGCCAGAATGAGAAATGAGAGAGGCAAGCATTGAGGGGGGTAAGATCAGGAGAGAGGGAACTGGTATGGTACAAGAGGAGGATGTCATTGGCATCGTAGTAGCCGTAAATTCCAGATTGCTGAATTATAAGGGCAAGTGGACCAAGAGACATTAAAGAGCAGGGGAGCGAGCACTGAGCCCTGGGGGACACCGCAGTGAACGAGAAATACCAGAGAGATGGCAGAACCGGTCTGGACAGAAAAGGTACGAGATACAAGGAGAAAGTGAAGCCAATGGTGAACTGTTCCATGGATCCCAAGATCGTGAAGTCGGGTGAGGAGTGTGTGATGGTCGACCAGATCAAAAGAAGAGGAAGATGCCAGGGAGAGGTCACCTCGTTCACGTGACTGGTGGACCTCATTCAGAAGTGCAAGGGGAATGGTTTTGGTGCTGTGACCATCTCTAAATCCAGATTGATGTGGGTTAAGAGAATGGGTGGTGTCAAGGTGAGTGGAGAGTTGCAAGAAGACCAGTTTTTGCAAGATTTTTGATAGGAAGGGGAGGTTAGAGATGGGACACCAGTTAGCCAAGGTGGTGGGGTCAGAGAATGGTTTCTTCAGGATGGGTCGCATAAGGGCATCTTTCCACATAGTGGGGAAAAGACCGGAGGAAAAGCTTGAGTTGATAATATGCAGAATTTAAGGCAGCAGTGTGAGGGACGGTTCCAGGATCCAGGAGGATGGAAGGGGGTCAAGTGGGCAGATAATCTTGCGTGAGGAGGCCTTGGAAAGTTCAGCAGCTGTGACAGATTGAAAGGTGTGCCTGGTATGGGGGAAAGCAGGGGAAGAGGGGGGATAATGAAGAGAGGGAGATGGGGGGGGAGGAAGATGAGAAGATGGGAGGTAGGAGGGGAAGGAAGCGCAGAGGAACTGTATTTTCACAGAGAAGAAGGAAGCCAAGTGGGTGGGGCTGGGGCAACAGAGGGGAAGGTGGAAGACATTGAGGAGGTGGTGGATGCTGAAAGGGACCAGAGGACATGGTATAGCTGCCGGGAGGAGTTAGAGAAAGAGGTGATTAGTTCCGAGTAGTATGATTGCTTGGCCCGTATGGATCATGGAACGAAATTGCTGTTGACAAAAAGGTGAAATGAGGCGAGCAAATCCGGGATAGGGTGCATGCTCTAGGCCCACTCAGCATGACGAAGATGGGTATGGTGCAAATACAAGCCTGGATGATACCAAGGATGGTGGACAGAAGAGTGTGGCAATGGAGTGGAGCGAAGGGCACTAGGTGGTCTGGGGTTGTGGATAGAGCAGATGGTCATATGTCCACCTGTTCATTCACCAGTAGGGAGGGGAAATCAGAGGGAAGAAGAAAGTCAACAAAAGGGAACTGCTGTAGTGTTAGTGGGGTGATATGGCGCTTAGATCTCAGAAGAGATGGGCTGTGGGTGCTAGACAGGGGCTGCACAAGAGGGAGAGTAAATAGAAGACAGAAATGATTCAACCAGGGAAGTGAGAAGGGTGAGTAGAGAATGGGGGAAATGGAGTATCAGTCTGTATAAGAATGAGATCCGCCATGTGGCCTGTAATGTGTGTGGGACAAGACAGGCTGGTGGAGGGACAGATCCTCCAGCAGGGACAGGAGAATTATGTAATTTTGCCAGGAAAGAGAGTCATAATGGATGTTAAAGTCACCCAAAATCACGAGTTGAGGGGATATGAGGGACACCTCAGAGAGGGAAAGCAGAAGTGCATCCCATAGATCTGGATGGGGAGAAGGGGGAGAATCTTTACACCAGTCTTTACACCTCAATTGTCTTCATGCAATCCTGCTTCTCTGCTGATTTGTTTGGCATATAAATTAAACATGTATGGGGAAAATATGCAGCCTAACCATTCTGTTTCCCCTTGTTCAGTTCAAACTGTTGCTTCTTGATCAATGTGAAGATTGCTCAGGAAAACTCAGGAGTTCTGGTATACCCATCCTTCTTATTATGGCCCATAGTTTTTCATGATTTACACAATCAAAGGCCTTGATGTAGTCAATAAAATACACATAGGTATCCTTTTGGTATTCTTTTGTCTTTTCAAGAATCCATCTTACATCCGCAATGATGTCTCTCGTTCCTTACCCTTTCCTGAACCCTGCTTGCACTACAGGCAGTTCTCATTCCAGGTATGGTTGTAGTCTCCACTGAATGATCTTGAATATAATTGACTGCTTCTTGGAGCAGCTGGTTCATGAACCGACCAGAGGGGAAGCCATATTAGGGGAAGCCATATTGACAAATCCCAAGGATGTAATCAAACCGCTTCTGATAGCTGGAAGTAGCGGTATATAAGTGTTTACTAAATAAATAAATAAATTAGACCTAGTCCTTAGTGGAACACCAGATCTAGTGCAAAAGATAAGGGTGTTGGGACCACTTGGCAATAGTGATCATAGCATGATCGCCTTTGATTTTATTAGTGGAGGAGGGCTAGTACGGAAATCCACAGTACTACCTTTTAACTTTCGAAAGGGAGACTATATAAAATGAGGAAAATTGTTAAGAAAAAACTAAAAGGAGCAGTTGCAAAGGTTAAAGACTTACATCAAGCGTGGGTGGTGTTGAAAAATACTATCTTGGCAGCCCAGACCAGCTGTATTCCATGCTTTAAGAAAAGTGGAAGGAAGTCCAAAAAACTGCCAGCATGGTTTAAATGTGAGGTCAGAGAGGCTGTTGCCAAAAAAGCATCTTTCAGGAAATGGAAAAAAGAGCCAAATGACGAAACCTGGAAAAGCACAAGCACTGGCAAGTCAAATGCAATGCATTGATAAAGCAGGCAAAGGGAGAATTTGAGAAGAAGCTTGCTGTTGAAGCAAAAACGCGAAATAAAGACATTTTCAAGTACATTCGTAGCAAAAAACCTGTGAGTCAGTTGGTCCATTAGATGATAGAGGAGTTAAAAGGGCACTAAGAGGCGACAGCGGAGAGACTGAATGAATTCCTTGCTTCGGTCTTTACTGAGGAAGATGTAGGGATGTTACCCATGATTGAAGTGGTATTAAAGGTGCGGAAGAATTGAAGGAAATATCGATACATCAGGAAGATGTATTACAACTATTAGATAAACCGAAGAGTAGCAAATCACCTGGGCCGGATGGTATACATCCAAGGGTGTTGAAAGAACTGAAATATGAGATTGCAGACCTGCTATTAGTAATCTGTGAACTATCATTAAAATCATCTCTAATACCTGAAGATTGGAGGATCGCCAATGTAACACCAATTTTTAAAAAGGGTTCCAGGGGTGATCTGGGAAACTACAGACCGGTGAGCCTCACGTCAGTACCGGGAAAAATGGTAGAAACCATCATAAAGAATAAAATTACTCAGCATGTAGATAGTCATGGCCTAATGGGAGACAGCCAACATGGCTTTAGACAAGGAAGATTTGTCTTACTAATTAATCTGTTATGTTTTTTTGAAAGTGTGAATAAACAGGTGGACAAAAGTGAGTCGGTTGATATAGTGTATCTGGACTTTCAGATAGCCTTTGACAAGGTCTCTCATCATTAACGTTTGGCAAAGCTAAAGAGTCATGGGATAGGAGGCGGTGTACTACTGTGGATCAAGAACTGGTTAAAAGATAGAAAGCAGAGGGTTGGGTTAAATGGCCAATTTTCCCATTGAAGAAAGGTGAATAGTGGAGTACTCCAGGGATCTGTGCTGGGTCCGCTGCTTTTTGACATATTCATAAATGACCTGGAAAGTGGAATAACGAGTGAGGTTATCAACTTTGCAGATGACACAAAACTATTTAAAGTTGTTAAAACCCAAGAGGATTGTGGAAAATTGCAAGAGGATCTTGATAAATTAGAAGACTGGGCATCAAAATGGCAGATGAAATTTAATGTGGACAAGTGCAAAGTTATGCACCTAGGGAAGAACAACCCAAACTATGGTTACACAATGCAAGGTTCCACATTAGGAACCACCACCCAGGAAAAAGATGTAGGCGTCATTGTGGATAACATGTTAAAGCCCTCGGCCCAGTGTGCAGCGGCGGCCAAGAGAGCAAATAGAATGCTAGGTATCATAAGGAAAGGAATGGAAAATAAAACAAAAGATATTATAATGCCTCTATATTGTTCCATGTTGAGACCGCACCTTGAATATTGTGTGCAATTCTGGTCGCCGTATCTTAAAAAGGAAATAGAGTTATTAGAAAAGGTTCAGAGAAGAGCCACCAAAATGGTAAAGGGGATGGAAGGATACTCCTATGAAGAAAGGCTAAAAAGGTTAGGGCTCTTTAACCAGGAAAAGAGATGGCTGAGGGGAGATATGATAGAAGTCTATAAATTAATGAACGGAGTGGAACGGGTAAACGTAGATCGATTGTTTACGTTAATAGAATATAGAAAGACTAGGGGACATGCAATGAAGCTACAGGGTAAACTATTTAAGACTAATAAAAGAAAATATTTTTTCACTCAACGTGTAGTCAAACTCTGGAATTTGTTACCGGAGGATGTAGTAAAGGCTGTTAGTGTAGCTGGGTTTAAAAAAGGGTTGGACAAGTTCCTGGAGGAAAGGTCCATAAGCATTATTAAGAAGAGACCCAGGATATCAATGCTTGACCCAGTACAAGCACTGCGGAACCTGTGTCTTTTGGGGAAACTGCTAGGTACGCATGACCTAGATTGGCCACTGTTGGAAAGAGGATACTGGGCTTGATGAACCTTGGTCTGACCCAGTATGGCATATCTTATGTTCTTAATATAATCATTTTAAGTGTGGGATCAGAGCGATTGTGTGATAATTTCCACAATTGGTTTGATAAACTTTCTTCACTATCGATATGAACATAGATCTTCTCCAGTCATTTGGCCATAATATTGTTTTTCAAATTTCTTGGCAGAGCCTTGTAAGTATTGCAATAGTTGCACCTGACTGCAGTAATACTTCAATGGGAATGCCATCAATGCCTGGTAGTTTGTTCTTTGATATTGCTTTCAGTGTAGCTTTGACATGTTCTTTCATCACCAATGGTTCCTGATAGTAAGGTAGAAGTTGAAACGACTTTTGGTCCACTTGATCATTACGGTATGACTCTGTGTATTTTTGCCATCTTTTCTTGATCTTCTCAGTTTCATTCAACATGGATGCTTGTGCATCTTTTAGCATTCCAGTTTGAGGCTGAAATTTCCTCTTTAACGCTCGTACATTTAGAAAACCCATTTTATTCTTCCTGAGTTTATGATTCTATTTCTTTGCATGCATTATTGTAGTTCTCCTTGTCTTGTCTTGCTTTTTCTTCTCTGGCTTTCGCTTCTCTGCATTTCTGGCCAATTTTCAGTTTCTTCGGTCATTCATTTTGGCCATTGTTGCTTTTTCACCTTTTGTCAACCCACTTTTTTTGAGCACAACTTTCTTGATGATATCCCATAACTCTTCTGGTGCTCTGTCATTTGTATCCAAAGCGGCAAATTGATTTTGCAGGCAGTGTTTAAATTCTGTTGGTCAGTGCCCATTAATGCCTCTCGGATTGGGGGTCTGAGCTCCATCTTGATTGTGCCCCCAGCTCCAACCTAACTCTGCCTCCTAGCCTCTGCAGCCTTCCCCTCCTATTCTGCTCATGGGGATCCCATCTCCCTCAGGCAGAAGGGAATAGCTGTGATTGCCACAAACTCCTATCTGCCAGTGGGAGATCAGATCCCTGCAGGCAGGAGGGGAAGGCCGCTGCGATAATGGCAAAGACAGTTATCTGCCCATGGGGGACTTCCACGGATAGATAGGAGTCTCTTCTGTAATCGCAGTGGCCTTCCACCCTTCCCATAGAGATCCAGTCTCCCACAGGTAGAAAGGAATGTGCCGCGATAGCAGCTGCTCTCTGATGGCAAAATTTGAGTGGGGCTAGGGCTCACCCTGTTCCGACACCCCTGCTGTTGGTATATTTTCAAGATTATATTTTGCTACATTCATGAGTGGTTTGCTCTTTTTGAACTTTAGCTTGCTGATCTTCACCACAGTCCAAGTTTTGTCTTTGTTGATGCAAATGAGCTGTTCCATTTTTGACTTCCACAGATACACGTATAGTCAATTTGATTTTTGTATAATACATTGAGTGAAGTCCAAGTGTACGGTTGTCACTTGTGTTGCCGGAAGAAGGTGTTTGAGATGAATAGATTGTTGGTTTTGCAGAATTCTATCAGTCTTTCTCCAGCTTTGTCTCTGTTGCTTAGTCCATATTTTCCAACCACTTTGACTTATTTGGTGCTAACTTTGATTCCAGTCACCTATGACTATCAGGATAGCTCATATGCATATTCTGTCAATTTCAGCTTGTACTTGTTCATAGAACTGATCAATATCTTCCTCTTCTGCAGTTGCTTTTGGCGCAAATACCTGATTAATAATGGTGTTGATGCGCGTTACTCATAGACTAATAGAAAATTGGTATTCGCTGATTGCATTGTATTTCATTACAGTTCTTGTAGATTTCTACCTTAATTATAAGTGCAGCGCCGTTTCTTTATCTTTCATTTCTAGCATATTATACTCTGTGATTATCAGATTCAAATCGCCCATTGCTAGTTCATTTTAGTTTTGCTGATATCCAACAAATCGAGTTGTACACATTCCATTTCATTTGTGATTACCTCCAGTTTCACTTGGTTAAGAACATAACATAAGAACATAAGCTATGCCATACGGGGTCACGCCAAGGTCCATCAAGCCCAGTAAACTGTTTCCAAAAGTGGCCAGTCTAGGTCATAAGTGCCTAACAATTTCCCCAAAGGACACAGCTTCCACAATGCTTGTATTCGGTCAAGCAGTGATATCCTGGGTCCCTTTTAATAATGGTTTAAGAATATAAAATTTATGGACCTTTCCTCCAGGAACTTGTCCAAACCTTTTTTAAACCCAGCTACACTAACAGCTTTTACTACATCCTCCAGAAACAAATTCCAGAGTTCGATTACGCATTGAGTGAAAAAATATTTTCTCTTATTAGTCTTAAATAGGTTACCCTGTAGCTTCATTGCATTTCCCCTAGTCTTTCTATATTCTGATGATGTAAACAATCGATCTGTATTTACCCATTCCACTCCATTCATTAATTTATAGAACTCTATCATATCTCCCCTCAACTGTCTCTTTTCCAGGTTGAAGAGCCCTAACCCTTTTAGCCTCTCTTCATAGGGGTATCCTTTCATCCCCATTACCATTTGATGGTTCTTCTCTGTACCTTTTCTGTTAACGCTATTTCCTTTTTAAGATACGGCAACCAGAACTGCACACAATATTCAAGCTGTGGTCGCAACATGGAACGATTCAGAGGCATTATAATATTGTTTTATTATCCATTCCTTTCCTTATGATACCTAGCATTCTATTTGCTCTCTTGGCCACCGCAGCACACTGGACGGAGGGTTTTAACATGTTATCCGTGATGACACCCAAATCATTTTCCTGGGTGGTGGTTCTTATTGTGGAACCTTGCATCGTGTAACCATAGTTTGGTTGTTCTTCCTAGGTGCATACATTTGCACTTCTCTACCTTAAATTTCATCTGCCATTTGGATGCCCAGTCTTCTAATTTATCAAGATTCTCTTGCAATTTTCCACAATCGTATGCCAAAAAGCAGCAGACCCAGCACAGATCCCTGGGGTACTCCACTATTCACCTTCCTCCATTGGAAAAATTGGCCATTTAGCTCTACCCTCTGCTTTCTATCTTTTAATCGGTTCCTGATCCACAATAGTACACTGCCTCCTACCCCATGACTTTTTAGTTTAGCCAAAAATCTCTGATGAGGGACCTTGTCAAAGGCTTTCTGAAAGTCCAGATACACTATATCAACCAATTCACCTTTGTCTACCTGTTTATTCACACCTTCAAAAAAATATAACAGATTAGTAAGACAAGATCTTCCTTGTCTGAAGCCATGTTGGCTGTCTCCCATTAAGCCATGACTATCTACATGTTGAGTAATTTTGTTCTTTATGATGGTTTCTACCATTTTTCCTGGTACTGATGTCAGGCTCATCAGTCACAGATCACCCCTGGAACCCTTTATAAAAATTTGCATTACATTGGCAATGCTCCAATCTTCAGGTATTACCGATGATTTTAATGATACTGTAGTTCACAGATTACTAATAGCAGGTCCACAATCTCATATTTCAGTTCTTTCAGCACCCTCGGATGTATACCATCTGGTCCAGGTGATTTGCTACTCTTCAGTCTATTAAATCTTCCCGGTGTATTGATATTTCTTTAAATTCTTTTGTAGTATCACCTTTAAATACCACTTCAGTCATCGGTAACATCCCTACTTCTTCCTCAGTAAAGACCGAAGCAAAGAATTCATTCAGTCTCTCCACTATGGCCTTATACGCTCTTAGTGCCCCTTTTATACCCCTCTATCATCTAATGGTCCAACTGACTCTCTCACGGGTATTTTGCTGTGAATGTACTTGAAAAAGTCTTTATTATGCATTTTTGCTTCCATAGCAAGATTCTTCTCAAATTTTCTCTTTGCCTGCCTTATCAGTGCCTTGCATTTAACTTGCCAGTGCTTGTGCTGTTTCCAGTTTCTGTTATTTGGCTCTTTTTCCATTTCCTGAAAGATGCTTTTTTGGCAACAACCTCACCTTTAAACCATGCTGGCAGTTTTTTGGATTTCCTTCCACTTTTCTTAAAATGTGTAATACAGCTGGTCTGGGCTTCCAAGATAGTATTTTTAAACAATACCCAAGCTTGATGTAAGTATTTAACCTTTACAACTGCTCCTTTTAGTTTTTTTCTTAACTATTTTCCTCATCTTATCATAGTCTCCCTTTTGAAAGTTAAAAGTTAGTACTGTGGATTTCCTTACCATCCCTCCTGCATTAATTAAATCAAACGCGATCATGCCCCAACACTCTTATCTCTTGCACCAGATCTGGTGTTCCATTAAGGACTAGGTCCAAAATGGTTTTCCCTCTGGTCTGTTCATGAACCAGCTGCTCCAAGAAGCAGTCATTTATTTCATCTAGAAACTTTATCTCCCTAGAATGTCCCGCCGTGACACTGACCCAGTGCTGTAACTTGTTAGCGTCCCTGATTTCTTTGAGCATTTCATCATCCATTTCTTCATTGCTAGGCAGTTGATAGTACACCCCCCACTGCTATCACCTTCCCCTTTTTACATGGAATTTCAATCCATAGAGATTCTACAGCAAATTTTGTTTCCTGCAAAACTTGAATCCTTTGTGACTCAATGCCCTCTCTAACATAGAGCGCAACCCCTCCACCAATTTGATCAGCTCTATCATTACGATATAGTTTGTACCCTGGTATCACAGTGTCCCACTGGTTGTCCTCCTTCCACCATGTTTCTGAGATACCAAGCATATCTAACCTCTCATCTAGTGCTATATATTCTAACTCCCAGCTTATTTTTTTAGACTTCTAGTGTTTGCATACAAACATTTTAGAGACTGTATTTTATTCATATTAATCTGGTTATCGGTAGGCAGGGGTAATTTGGGATCTTTAAGCTCTGTCTGCTCCGTACTCAAGGGCATTTGGGCTACTTTTGTCTTTATGCTTTGTGTATTCCATGTTCCATTATATAACACATCTTTGCAGTTCCTGCTCTCATTTCATACACAGCTCCATCAGCAATCAGGCATCCCATGGGATTTGATAAATGCTGGCTTTAGTCTGAAAAGCCTTCAGCTCATCTCCTGTAACCTGTTGAGGGCTTTCTGACCTGGGGGTCTTATCTTCCAGCACTATATTGCAGTTTGTTTTGTTGTGACTTTCCATTGAGTTTTCATGGAAAGATTATGTTGCTGCCCAGGTGAGTGGTTTGTTAGTCTGGCATCTCCATCTTTGGAGACCCTGCCAATAGTTAAAACTACTGACAGCTTAGCTCTCAGCATCACTGATGCACACAAGCCCTTGCAAGCTGCAAGCCACATGCCATAAATCAATTATGCTAATGGTTACCACACGTTCAAAGCAGCCGGTGTGGGAAAAATCCTGCTCTAAATGTTTAGTGTATGATCAGGTCTAGATTGGGTGGGTTATAAGTGGAGAGTGGGTGTGGACTGCATATTGTGCTGTCAATTTTAAAGCTAATACAGGTACCCTAGACCTGCACCCATGTTAATTGTAAGTGACGTTGACCTGTTAAGGAACTTTTCAATGAAGTAATTGTAGGAGACAGGCTGACAACACCCCAGACAGTGTATGGCCTATGCACTTAGCACACATCTAACGTATGGTAAGTGCAAAAACTTAACACATTTTAATAAACATGCCCCGTTGTCTGGAAAAAGCTTAAAATGTTCTATTTTCCAGTTTTGTTGCCTTAAATGCTATTGTGTAATTTAGTTCTAAGGCCTAGGCTTTATACACTTAGGAGGGTTCATTTTAGAAGCTCTAGTTGTGAATCCCAGTCTGAAAATACCCATTGAGATGTGCCAATCATATCCACATTCCAAGAACCCTTTTATAAAGGACACATTTGCATATGTCCAGCGCAATCATGTCTATATTGCACAGGGTTGTGACGGAGGCGCATCTAGAGCAGCGATAAAAATATCCACATCTCCAAATCCAGAATGAAGCCACACATTTCAAACCACTGGTGGGCATGTCCATATCTATACTTGCTCCTTGACACGAATAGAATTGTAAAAGTGCTAGTTTTGACCTGATTTCAATGCTAAGGAAAACAGGGGTATTCCTTCTTGTCGCCACAATATTTTTCCCCAGCATAGGAGAACAAGTGAAAATCAAGACACCGTTGCATACTGGAACATTATGTGGTAACGTGTACATGTGCATATTGTGAAATGCCATCGCAGACAAGTCTCTGTTGTCATTGCCAGTGACATCCAAATATCACACATACACATTTCCGAAATCAGCTCTCTCTGGATGTGTTTGGACCCTTATTCTGCATGTACCCATTTTCTTTATATTTTTGTGGAAATAGGCCAGTTTGGGAATGCATTTATGTGTGTCTTTCTCTGCTACCCCTCCTATGGAATTATGGGCGTCTTGGCATGAATTTTCCATGGAGAACCTAAACTGCTTTTCTAAGGGGTATGTTTACTAAACTGCATTAGTGCAATTCAAGTTAGGAGCCGCGTTAGTGGAAGGAAAGCCAAAAAAGGACATGGGCGGTACATCGTAACCGATAACGCGCAGTTGTGCGCGGTATTGCGCGCCGCGCAGCAACGATCGCTACAGCGCACGTGCTACTGCGCGCAAGCTTAAGACAGCACGCAGACACCCAAATACAGAAACAGAGCTGTAGCACAATGGTTACTACACAGACTGATGGTACAAGGGTCATGGGTTCGATTCCCCAGTGTGCCTAATGAAGAAGGCTGGCTGAGGCGTCATGTGCAACCCTTTGAAGGCCTACTTTAATATTTTATCCACATTCCGCAGCTGGGTTAATGTTTGCACATGTCAGGAAAATTGTACCCGTCGTATCCAATATGTTCCAGTAGTGTTTAATATATACATTCAACCCATCTGCGACATCATCAGATCCTTTAATGTCAGTTACATGATATATGCAGATGATGTTCTATTATATATGCCAATATCACTCGATTGCCTAGACCTCACTCCGCTGACTAACTGCTTTGATACCATATCAGAGTGGCTGCTATCACAAAATCTGAGAATACAACACAAAAAGACGGAAGTCCTTTTCGTCTCGAGGAACACCAACTTCACCCCTCCTAGTTGTATTAACGTAAAGGATGCCCAACTCCAAGTGAAACATGCAATACGTTACCTTGGAGTAACACTAGACCAACACCTTGACATGAAGAACCACATAGCCAATACAGTCAAGGCAATCTACTTTAAAATCAGATCCCTCAGACACCTACGCACACTACTTGAACCGGAAGACTTCCGGACCATTTATCAAGCTCTTATACTTCCCCACTTCGACTTCTCAAATTCCATACTACAAGGACTCCCCCAGTCCACCCTGAACCCCCTGCAGCTAGCCATGAACAGTGCAGCGAGAGTACTCCTTGGGGCATCCAGGAGAGACCACATGACACCCCTTCTAAAACAGCTACACTGGCTCCCCATCCAAGCAAGGATTAGTTTCAAGACCTTGCTGCTAACGTTCAAAGCGACTATGGGACTCACCTCTTCCTCCCTCTCCAACCTCATACAACCACTTGCACGAAACAGGCCGCGAAGAACAGCAGAATTGAACACGCTGGTCATCCCAATAGAAACCACAAGATGCAACAGATCAACATCTAACAGAGCCTTCCGACTCTGTGCCCCAAACCTATGGAACACCTTACCAGCACAAATCAGAGCAATGACCAATTTGAATCAGTTCAGAAAGGAGCTAAAACATTTCCTTTTCCTCAAATATCTCAATGACAGCTCCGATCACAACCATCAGGTGAATAGCAGGAGTGGCCAAAGGGATAGACCCTCGCAACAAGCCAACTTTACTCTGTAGATAACAAACAGTTCCATACACTGTTGGTAACACTCTGTATATAGTTAACCATGATATCCCTTAATAGATAAACCACCATTGTATTTAGTTTCCCCTATTTCGCCAAGTTATACCTCCTGTTAAATGTAATGACCAGACAGATGTAAACTGTTGGATGTTTTCTGTTTAATGTAAACCGCGCTGATGTCTAATAGTGCGGTATATAAGAATTGTTAATAAATAAATAAATAAATAAATAAATGTATGCTATACCATTTGATAGGAATATATAGGCAGAGGTTTGGATCCCGAAAGTACTGGGCTTGGCCTGGAAAGGGTTAAGTAGTGGGCTGTGAGGAAGGTTACCTGTACCTGAATAGTGCTGCCAGCAAACACACCCTCACAGTGGCGTAACCTAAGGTGCCACATAAGGCACCCTGGAGGGCACTCAATAGGGCACATTATAAAGTGTGCTGTCTGCCAAGGCACCCTATAATGTCCCCTATAGGACACCATATAAGGCACCTTATAAGGCGCTTTATAGGGCGCCATATAAAGTGCCCTATAGGGCGCCGTATGAGCCACCCTAAGGGGACAGTACCCTGAGGGTGGTCCTGCTGGCAGAACTAATATACAATAAAAATAGACAATGCCTAAGACAGCCCTATTGATGAACCCCACTGTGGGTTTTGAACCCATGTCCTCTGGCTCCATAGGCAGTGAAGTAACCAGTGGGCTAGAGCTGCTAACAAACAACTGGCTGGCTACAGGAGGACTGCACAGCACCACACCCACATTCTGCTGTGGTTACCAGGATAGGGGTAACCCACCCGTACCCATGATGCACTGCACATGCAAATCAGCAGTCGAGAGATGGGCACAAGATTGGGTATGCACCCCCATAGCACCTCGGCCTTGTAGGGGGAAAAGACCGTGTGTGGCACTGCCACAGAGTAGCCACAGACAGTCACATTGTGTGGGTACAGTGCCCACCCTGAGGTTGAGGTGGGGCGCCCAGCACCAGGTCCACAGCACCTTTCATGGATGAAATATGCCATGCTGCAGGTCACCAACAGTGTGTGATAGGTAGGTCTGTTAGATACACCTAGGATACAGCTGTGTCCTGCTGTATGTCCCGGTCATGTCTAGTCCCTATGGGCACGGATGCACCCAGACCAGTGCATATCCTGTGTTGGTGCCATCATTACCTGCTGTAGGTGAAGGGGGGGGTGGTGTATGACCCATAGGCAGATTATGTACCACCACACAGCCCACCCTCTGGGGCTTAGGGTGGGAAACAGGATCACCCACCAATAGATCCACAGTCTACCTCCCTGCAATGGCAGCGGTAGAGGGGACCAGCAACAGCAGTCCTGCTGGGGAACAGACAGAGTGGCACACATCCACAACACAATAGCGGACAGACGGCAGGCCTGGAAATGCTCAGCTGCCCCCCACCATTATCTGACATCCTCCAGCAGCAAGCCTCCAGCCGCTGCACCCTGCAAGGTGTTCCAGCAAGACACATACTAGTTACATTCAGTCCGCCAGCTAGTCCATAGTGCATGGTCCTGGAGGAGATGCATGTACCCGGAACGAGGATGTCAGCATACACACCAAGCAGATAGGTCAGTGATTGGGCCCCAAAAGGAAACTCATATATATCACATGAGAGAAATGCTCTATAGCACTATGGGGGAACCTAGCCATGCCATGGTCACTGCTCAGTCAGGGTGAGAGTGACCTCCCAGCAGGACATGCTGTGGCCACTCTGTCCATGCAGGTGGTACTGGGCACTACAATGTCCGAGCTATTGCCCTGTTCCTTGCGCAGATGCGGCAAGGCAAGGCCACCCTATCCAGGCTATTCCCACGGTACCTTGCTCCTCATTATGCACATTGGCAGGCCAATACTGGGAACAGTGCTAGCAGTGTGGGCTGTGGAGGGTGTTGGAAGCCACCACACACTGGATAGACAGACACACACTCCCCACACTGGATAGACAGACACACACTCCCCACACCTATGCCAGCATTGTGCAACTATAGAGGTGTTGGGCAGCCCAGGCCACCACACCAGTCTTGGGCACAGTGCAGGCATGGCTATAGTACGCAATACTGTAGCAGTCAGTCCCCAGGTTGGTAAACACTGTCAGAAACAGGACCTGTAGCACACTCCACAGACATCAGAAAGGTTGCTATGATGCAGCTCACTGAGGAAATTGTACTTAACCTAGGAATTGCTATCTGCCAGTAATCATAGCAACCTTTTGATAGATGTGTACCATATTCCCAGGTTTAGGGTGGCATTACTACGGTATGCATGTGCTAGTATTGGGAGATGCACGCAGAGCCCAAAGTCCTGCCTCTCCAGGAGGCTGTGGATATTGGGGCCTGTGGGTGCGGGTGTGTCTGCCCCTGTTGGCTGCTGCTTTACGGCAGAGGTTCCCAACTCCAGTCCTGCGGTGCCAAACACTGTTCAGGTTTTCATGCTGTCCCTCATGAATATGCATGGAATACATCTGCATACCATGGGGGTGGCGCATAGAAATGCAGCACAGGCATCTTCATCAGAGGCAGCATGGAACCGGAATGGTGTTTGGCCCTCCAGGACTGCATTTGGGAGGCTCTGCTCTAGGTAATGTACATGTTTATGGTGTCTGTGCTCTGTAGGGTAAAATGTGGGTGTTTTGGGCATGTTTACGTCATCTGCAAGAACGGTTCTGTCTGTATTAGCACGTTATAGTAGTGGATAAAATATGAGGACTGGGTTGGCGGAAACCACAGCTGGGACTTGAACCTGTGACCTTCTGCTTCTGAGTACACTGGTTCTGTGCACTGCACCACCATATTCTCACAGAGATGGGGCATTCCCTGGTGCTACCATGACTGTTGGTCAGACAGGGCCTGTCTGCTGCAGTGCACGGCACCCACCTACACAGGGTTCGGCCACGGTCTGCTGTGGGCAGCTGCCACTGCCCCCTCCACCACCAGTATCCCTCAGCCACCATGCTGACATGCCCTTCTGCTGGTGGAGCTGGTGGTGCGCAGTCCCAGGCCATCCAGTGTGCAGGTAGGCGTATGCCTATGGTGCGGGTTCTGGGATAGGGGTGCCTGCATAGCTGTCCACGCTTTCCCCCAGCACCACTTGCCAATGTTCCGTGCCATTGGGGGTACCTGCTGGGTACTATTCCCTGTGACACTGTGGGAAGCACACTCTTGCCCATGTTGGGCCCTTAGCAGTTGCTGTCTAGCTGCTCTGCTGTTTCAGCATTCCTATGGGCCAGCTAGGCATCACCCTAGTCCCTACTGTGGCCCAGCTGCACCACAGCATGTGCCGCCTGCAGCCCTCTGTATCCCCTTTTCCAGCATCTGCCTGGTTTCCCATTCCGACATGCCCGCCCTGATGTTGCGGGACATGTGCACACCATAGGAACCCTGTCCGATGGTGGGGAAATCCCTGAGCAGCGCTATTTCACTGTGGGCCCATGCACCTTGTATGGGGACGGAGTATGGACCCTTCCACGATTTATATCTGTTCTATGGAGCTTACTCGGGGGGGGGGGGTGATGTTTCTCATTGATACCACTATTGGCCAGCTTGGTTGTTGTTTTTTTCCAGTTTGTTGGGGTCATTTTCAGTGTTTCTGTGCCCTTTTGTTCTGTGCACATGTATCACACTTATCACCTTTTTTTGGTTTCCCTGCCTAGGCTGTACATTGCTGACACGTAAATGGTTTCTCTCCCCTTTAAAGTGCTTTTACTGGTAGGTTTTCATTCGCGTTGGAATTCATCTCTGAAATACAGCGTGTTGGTGTGAAGGGAGCCTCTTCCTGCCCACTCTCCGCCCATTGACCCCTTCTCTCCGCCCTCTCTCCACCTTCTGCGGTGTTTTACTGCGCCGCGGAGCATTACGCTCGTTAGCGCGTGATAGTGCGCGCTATAGCGCGTTTACGATCGTTAATGCACTATAGCGCGCTTACGATCGTTAACGTCGTACAACGCGCGCTGTTCACGTTTACCGCAGTTTAGTAAACATACCCCTAAATGTGCCTTCAGATAGAAGAGAGGTAAGAGTAGGGACCTTGCCTTTTACCTCTCATAAGTGGCAATTCTTCTGCACCCCTGTGAATCAGGATTATTATGTTAGGTGCTATGTGAAATCATTTAATTATCTCTAGAATACGGCCTTTGAATCCATTGTTTTCTAAACATTAGAACAAATAGGATCAAAAAGCCAAGCCAAACACTTTTTCAGTATCTAAGCAGATTAACATTGATTTGTTATTTTCTGGTCAGAGAAATCCACCACAACAAGGATTTTTCTAACAGTTATCACTGAGTACCGATCCTGTACAAACCCAGAGTGATCATTTGCAACTAAATGAAGCATGATTTTAGTAAAAATAATAGCATTAAAGTAATTTCATAAAAGATTTCTAAAGCATTTATAAAATTTGTCGCCATGTGTTCACACACACACACACACACACATATATATATATGCCTGCTTTGGAACAGGCACAAATATGTGTTTTGCTTTTACCACTGGCTATATGTAAAAGCAGCAGTTTTGTTAAGGAAAAAGTTTGTTAAGATTTAATATACCACCCTTTGTGGTATGGCAAGACGGAATAAAATAATAGAATCCTAAATGTATATGTACTGTACTTACCCTTTATAAAGCTGCTGCTTTTTCTACGTATATCAGCCACATCTAAGTTTGCTCTTCAGCTTCTAGATTTTAAATACACAGGTACACTACCAAAAAACTGCCTCCAGTTTTGCAACTGATTCCTATAGATTTTGGGGTGCTGAATCCAGGTAAAATAGCCAAAATGTTCCATCACGTCACGTTTTCTTGCAAAATTAGATTTCTTACCCATATAAGGAATGTTCACATAATTTCTTTTTAGCCGACTGCAGTTTATTTTCTTGGCCCAAAATAGAGGTTGTAATGGTTAACTAACTAGAAACACTCCCTCATGATATTTTAGAGTGTTTTGTATTCATTTTATACATTAACAGGACAATTGGGAGGCGGGGGGCTAAATCCAGTACTCGCGCTGGCGCATGTTCTTTCCTGTTCGCCTCGCCTCGTTCGCTCGCTCAAACACGGTGGTTGCGACATGAACGTTCCTGTCAAATTTCAGTTTATTGCAAGTTCATTATTACCTTTTGTTTGCTCTGTCGTAATCCAGCTTTATTCCGAAGTGGTTCACTACAGTTGTAGTTTGCAGTGCTGTGTATTTGTGATGGCTCACAGAGCCAGAGGTTGCGTCAACTCTCCGGATAGTTTTTGTTTTATTTGTGGGGAATATACCGTGAAAAAGCGGCAGAGGAACATTTCTGCATTTATTTAAAAAGTATATTTCGCCTATTTCGGTTTGAAGTTAGGCGATCAAGACAAACCGTGGGCTCCTCACAAAGTGTGCAAGACATGTGAGGAAGATCTACGCTTATGGATGAAAGGTAAAAAAACAAGCATTTCATTTCGGAATACCTATGATGTGGCGTGAACAAAGAGACCACAGCAGTGACTGCTATTTTTGCTCTTGCATTGTGAAGGGATACAACTTAAAAAATAAGAACGTAATAAGTTACCCCAACCTTCCCTCAGCAATTAGGCCTATGCCTCATAGCAACGAAGTACCTGTGCCTGAACCACCAAAATCTTTGGATCATATTTGTGTGGACGGTTCTGATCATGATGAGACTCATCAGATGGCTTTTCCCGATGAGTCCAGTACTTCCGAGTTTGAAACTGAACCAGATCCGAAACCTGAACTTTTCTCTCAAGCTGAATTGAATGATTTAGTCCGGGATTTAGGACTCCCAAAAGATGCTGCCCAACTGCTAGGTTCTCGGCTTAAACAGAAAAATCTATTGTCACCAGGAACAACTTTTTATTGGTACCGCAACCGCGAGACACAATTTTTGAAGTATTTCAGCAAAGAGGAAGATTTGGTATTTTGCAACGATATATATGGAGTGATGGAAAAGTTTAAACTCAAGTATGATCCTGCTGAATGGCGGCTGTTCATTGATTCGTCAAAAGACAGCATAAAAGGTGTTCTTCTTCATAATGGCAACATATTCGCTTCAGTTCCTATTGCTCACTCTGTTATTCTCCAAGAAAAATACGAGAATTTGGCCCTGATTCTTCAGAAGATTCGTTATGATGAGCATAAGTGGATGATTTGTGGAGACTTTAAAATTCTATCCATGCTATTAGGGCAGCAATCCGGTTTCACCAAATATCCCTGCTTCCTTTGCTTGTGGGATAGCCGGGCCCGCGACCTACACTGGGGGAAAAAAGACTGGCCAATTCGGGAGTATTTGAGACCCGGTGAGAAAAATGTTCTTCATGAGAGCTTGGTACCTCGTGATAAAATTCTATTACCACCTCTCCACATTAAGTTGGGTCTCATTAAGCAATTCATCAAGTCCCTTCCAAAAGATGGTGAGTGCTTTCGGTACCTTTGCTCAAAGTTCCCCCGACTTTCTGAAGCAAAGCTAAAGGAAGGAGTGTTTGTTGGCCCTGATATAAGGAAACTCATTTCAGATGGAGCATTCGCTGAAACGATGTCTGAGAAGGAAAAAGAAGCCTGGGATTCCTTCAAGGATGTTGTTCTCAAATTCTTGGGGAACAGGCGGGATGAGAACTATAAGGATATTGTTGCCAGGATGCTCAATGCCTTCAAAGAACAAGGCTGTAACATGAGCCTGAAAGTCCATTTCTTGCACTCCCATGTGAACTACTTTCCCGAAAACTTGGGGGCGTACAGTGAAGAACAAGGTGAAAGGTTTCACCAGGACATCAAGGACGCAGAGAGAAGGTACCAAGGAAGATGGAACACCACTATGATGGCTGATTTCTGCTGGTTGCTGCTGCGGGAAACCCCAGATGAAAAATACGCCAAGCAGCGCACCAAGAGAAGCATTCGGGGGAAGAAGAAACGGGCCCACCAGGAGATTGATTGACCCAAGAATGACTTTAAAATCTAAACTGTGTTGACAAATATTGTGTTTTTACTAAACTTTGAAATAAAAATTTGCTAGTTATTACCACAGTGTCGGATCTCATTTATTAGAATTTTATTTTCACACCATCGGTTGTTTGTCTTCATGTATTGCAATGGTGCGGTTTGCGTTTTCTATTCTTACATACATACCTGTACAACATTTTTTGCACATTTCTTTGCTTTGCTTTGTGTCTAACCTCGCTCTTATATGCTCAATGTTTGTGCACATGTATGTGGCTGTTTTAAGTGCAGACAATTTTGCTACCATCACAGTGTGTTTTGTTGACATTATTCTTATGTGCTGCCTTGTTACAATTTTCTTTATTCTTATTTGAATAACTACTAAACAATTAGTATAAAGAATTCATCCAAGAAACTTTTATCTCGATTGCACTCAATCTGAAACGTTCACCTCAAACTGCTAACCCAATGTAGCAAAAAATCTGTACGTGATGGAGCAAATTGGTTACCAGATTTGGATTCAGCGCACCAAAAAACGTAAAAATCAATCGAAACATTAGAGGCAGTTAAAAAAAAAATTTTTTAGTGTACCTGTGATATCTGTCTCTGCATCAGTATACGATACGTGCCTTATTCAGCTTGGTGGTAGCTATTTTATTAAAACAAATGCTTCCATTTAGAGTAGGCTAATTAGGAAAGGTGTATAAAATTCAGATTGAATCAAGCTTGGGGATCCTGACATTGTGCTTTGCATTTGTATTGTGGATCTTACATCTTCAATGGAGACAGATGAATTATGACCATCTAGTTCATGCTATGATAGTTGAGGAATGTCCCACTTCTGAAATATTTTCTAGTCCCTTGATATTTTTTTCCTAAATAATATAAATGTTTTTGTTTTCCTGAAAACTTTATTGTATTAGTGGATTTGTGTCTGTTGCCTTATTTCTAGAAATCTTCCTTCATCAGTCTTCAGGAGTTTATAGCAAGAAGCATGACATACCTTTACGAGAGTTAAACTATTTGAGCCACTCTTATTAAAACGTAGCGCACACTATCTGCCACACAGCCCATAGAAATAAAATGGGCCAGACAGCAGATAACACACACTAACCATTAGCGAAAAGGGGCCTATTAGGCCTACGCAATGCTTTAAAGATGTGCAGTCTCTGATATAGAAAATTAAGAACTAGAGGTGGACATAGATTAAGAATTTTAATCACGTGATTAATCACCGTTGATTGCGTGGTGTTTTTCAGTCGCAGAAAAATTACATTTTGTTAAGAAATGCATAGTTTACATTTTATATATATACGCACAAACCAGCACCATAGCTAATTACTCTATTACTCTTTGGAACGGATAAGAGACTTGCTTTATATTAATGAGAGAATCGTGAATTAACTTTTAAATATTTCACTAAAGGCTTGCTGGTGTTGAAACACTGAGTAACCCTGCCATGTTTCACCTCCTAGTAAACAGACATTTTACAGACCAATAAAAGTACTCTCTGCTTTTGTCCCTCCCCTCTACTCAGTCCAAGGGAGCTCTGGGAGCCTTTAGTCAGGCTTATTCCTTACACTGTACTCCATTGTCGCTCCTGGGTCCATGACCCTGGCTGCACTAGTTACAACGGAATGCAGTGCTCCATAGTGCTGATGGTTCATGCATGTGCATACTGGTACCTGGCCCCACACAGCACCACTGGTAGCACTCGCATACCTCACCTCTACTCCTCATAGGGCTCTTTGGGAAGTGGCAGGTTCCTTGGTGAGTTAGAAATTTCTAATTGAGTGAAATTTGTTAATTAACTGTAGCATTTTATCTTAATTAAGCTAATAATGAGTTAAATGGTCACCTCTATGAAGTATAGTTTCGGGCCCTTTTACTAAAGGATGCTATGACATAGCACCTAATGTGCAGATAGCGCATTAGGTGCAACACCAACTAGGTTAACTGTTAGTGGGCATTGAAACAATGTTATTGGCAGTTAACACAGTGCACTCTGCCCTAATGTGGCATAAGAATATCACGGGTGCACTGATGCCACCTCAATAAGTGAAGGTAAGTGTGCCTGTGTTAATTGGCCGCTATGCGGGTCATGTGAAACCACTGACTCAAAGGTGCTCACCTTGCCCACTCTCCATCCCTAACCCACCCACCTGCTCCCCTAAGACGCCATAGACAGCACCGAAATCCAGCCACACTGTTATGACCCCTCATTAGCTGTCAAAGCATGCCCAATGTGCATCTTTAGACCCATGCTGACAGCTAAATACCCTTTAATAAAAGGGCCCCTTCGGGAAAGGAATGGAGAATAAAACCAAGGATGATATAATGCCGCTGTATTGCTGCATGGTGCAATCACAGTTTCTTTAGATCTCTCTTGTGCTTTTGACCTCATTAACCATCTAATTTATTTGATATTAGTTTTCATGACAAGCCCCTAGCCAATCCTTTCTAGCTGACCATTATTTTCACGTTTTCACACGTTCTCCATACTCCTCCCCACTTTCTGTAACTTTTTCCCTCCCCTGTGGAGTTCCACAGGGATCTGTCCTATCCTTTCCTCTCTCTTGTTTAATAATTTGATGAGTACCATTCCAACATTGATTCAGCCATCACCCCTTAACTTTATGCAGATGACATTTTGCTTACTACTCAAGTTGATCCTTTAAACCCAGATCTATCCTAGATTAACTCCTGTCTGGTAAAAGTAGCCCAGTGGCTCTCATGTAATTGTCTTTGGCTCATTGCAGAAATACCATGGCACCTGGCTTACAGGTTCATCACATGCCCCCATGCTCACTCCCATATTAAATGGTTCTGCAATCACACTTACCTCCCCATTTATATACCTTGGTATCATTATTGATTCTGAATTTTCGTTCACCCAACAAGTTGATTCTATAATACAATTCTCCTTTAATACCCTCCGTCATTTGTGCACTATATACCCTTATCTTGATCCCTCAGCCCACAGTTGTTTTGAGTCTTCAATATCCCGGTTAGATTATTGCAATCCAGTTTATACTAGTCTCCCTGAATACACTTTAAACGATGCAGAATATGGCAGGCCGACCTTCTTTGTACCGCCCCAAATATGACCATGTTACACCATTACTAATTTACCACCATTGGTTCCCGATTGCAGCGCAAATCCAGTACAAAATCCTTTCCCTCACTTTTAAAGCTTTACATGTTGAGATCCCAATGTATCTCTATTTATTTATTGACAACATTTGATATGCTGCCATTCAGAAACCCATCAGGGCTGTTTACAGAACAATATCTCAGAGTCTACACAGAAAACACCACAAAAATAAAAGGAATAGCTCAACAAATAATCCAAAGCATAGTAAAACAAAGTAGTGAAACATGAGGAAAGCAGAAAAAAGAAAAAAAAAACTGCACCATATACCACCTAGAGCAAAGCTAGGCCAACCCAAATGCCTTATCCAAGAGCCATTCTCTAAGACCCAGCTTAAACTTTATTACAGACCTCTCCATATGCAGTTCAAGAGGAAAGGAGTTCTACATTTCGAGTGCCACTTCAATAAAAGCCGGTGCCCGGATCCTCTCCAACCTAAACGGAGTCAGTGATGGAGCCACAAGATAAAGCACCTGCAGAGAACAAAGTGTCCAATCTGGGCTGTAGGGAGTAAGCAATACAGCCAAATAAAAAGGATGCCCCATATAAAACCATATGAATCAACAAGAGGCCTTTATATTGGAACTCCCAGACCACTGTTAACTAACGCCACTCCTGCAATAAAGGAGAGACATGATTCCACTGGCTGACACGAAACAAAATCCTTGAGGTGGTATTCTAAAGCAACTGAAGTCTCTTAAGGCCGTAAGCAGGAACCCCAAGCAGAAGAGAATTGCAATAATCAGTTTTAGAAAAAATAAATGCATGCACTTAACACATTACGATTTTTACCTGTCAAACAATAATGCAGAGAGTGCAACAAATGCAATGAAGCAAACACCTGCCTTACCACTATGGAAATTTGAGTCTGAAAAAACAGCCTCGAGTCCAACAAGACCCCCAGAAAACGAATGTGTTCCTTCAGGGGTATGGAAATTTCCACTGGGTGAAAAGAAGGTATTGGAAAGCCAGAGTGCCTCTGACTTGGCCACATTAAGCAAATATTTATGGTGAGCCAGCCATGCCATAATCCTGATCAAACAAAGGCTGAAAAGAACTATCCCAAGATGAGTGACTGGTTAAAATTTGTATATCATCTGTGAAAAAGGGACTAAAACAGAAATCTTAGATTAATACCCTAATGGGGCCAAAAAATATTAAAGAACAATGGAGCCAGCACCAATCCTTGGGAACCCAGCTTCGAGAGGAATGGGCATTCACTGAGACTGTAAAGGACTGAGAAGAGAAGAGGAAAACCACTGAAGTGCCAGATCTCTTGCATTCTGCCAAGCATGAGGCCATAATCAATCAAATCAAATGCAGAACTCAAATCCAACTGCATCCACAAGACCACCTGGCCCTTCTCACAGAAAGAATACACCTCATCCAGCATAGCCACCAGAGCTATCTCAGTACTAGATCTATGCTGAAAACTTGACTTCCTTGGATACAAGGCATCAGTAACTAATACAAAATCCACTAGCTGCTGGAATGCCACCTTCTCAGTAATTTTAGCACTCATATCAGTTGATACTCCCCTTCATGCATCCTTTATTCACTCTGTAACAATACACTCTCTATAAAGTAGGTTGTTCTTCCCTAAGGGGGTCATTCCAATCCTCATTTAGCACATCTGGATGTCCGAAGCAGACCTCCAGACCCGCTAAATGTCCGGATCGCACTGGTAGCCACAGAGCTCCCCGCACTTATAGCCAGCTTGTGTGAAGGAGCTCTGTTCTTGGGCGGGAGGGGATGGGTCGGGGGAGGAGCGAAGATGGGTGTTGGGCAGTAACACAACCCCGAAGGTACGGGGCCGATTCTGAGGTCGGCACTGGATGCCTGGGGTTGGCCAGTTAAATGGGGGACATATACCACCTTGGAGGTGGAATAAGTCCCCTTGGATGTCGGGTACGGTGGCACTGAGGGGCAACAAGGAGGTGAGGGGATGCAGTGGGTTCCCTGCTGTCCAATCTTGGCCATGGGAGGCCCGATTGAGGGTCGGGTTGCAGGGAATAGGACGGATAATGCTGCTGCCAGGGATCACGGTTCCTCCATGGAGCTGCAGTGCCATGGTGACTAGATGCCATGACACTGTGGCTCCATGAAGGAGCTAGGGAAGTGGCTGAATGGCCTGAATCAGGGCATCATCAGACAACCAGACACTATGATGTGATTCTGCTCCCACAAGGATGTCTAGCCCACTTGGGAGTGGAATCGGGCGCATCTCCAAGACGTCTGAAAGTTCCAGACAGCACGGAGATGCACATGTCGGAATGGGCCTATCACGTGTATAACTTTGCACTTGTCTACAGTGAATTTCATCTGCCATTTGGACACTGTCTCCCAATTTCTCAAGGTCCTCTTGCAGTTTCACAATTCTCTTTTGATTTAACAGCTTTGAGTAACTTTGTGTTATCTGCAAATTTAATCACCTCATTAAGGTCATTTATGGATATGTTAAAAAGCAGTGGGCCCAGCACATATCCACTATTCACTTTTCTCCATTGAGAAAATTGGCCATTTAACCCTACTCTTGATCTTTTAACCTGTTCCTAATCCACAATAATGCACTGCCTCCCTGTACCATGGCTTTTTAATTTGCCAAAGATTCTCTCATGTGGGAATGTGTCAAAGGCGTTCTGAAATTCTTTAACCTCCCAACCCCTTCCATGAACATTCTTAGCTCCCTGATCCCCCTGTTGAGCATCTTTATCCATCTTCAACTACCAAATCCTCACCACTATTTATTGAGTGTTGGGAGGTAGGCAGGAATGATCTCCGGATGCTCATTTTTAGCCTGCATTCAAAATTAAACTCTAACCCCTAGCTGTAGCCTGATGCAGCTATACTAGGGATAAAGCTGGCAAATAAGCGTGTACATGTGAGGCAGCATTTTAGAAAGGCAGTTCTCTGGGAGTAAACATGGTGACAAAGCCCATGCAGATTCACTCCCCAGCTTTCAAAGAAAGCTTTTGGGAATTAGACTGTGCCAAGGGTGCCATCTTACCTCAGTTGTCTTTCAATGGGGACAACAGACGGGATGTGTGCAGGTTTCCATGGAAAAAAGTCAGTTAGCATTTTTTCGCTTTTCTTTTTGCCGGTCAGTTCCCGATCACCTTCTCACCACTTGAGTCTGCCCTCGCCTCAGTGTCACGTTTTTCTCGGGTCCTTTTCTTTTTCTTTTTGTGGGGTGGGGGTTTTTCCCTCATGCCCTCCCTGACCAAGACATGTGTGTTTCATCTCATGGGTGTTGTCTTCCCCACTATGTCTTTGGTCAGTGGCTTTAAGCAATGTGGTAGATACCCCCTCATCATGTCCATCACAGACCACTACAGTTGCATAAAGTGCCTCAGTGTGGACCACAACAACTCTTAGTGCCTGCTCTTCCTGCAAAAATATCAACCAGGAGCTGGAAGAATCATGGACAGCAGCAGAAGGAGTGGTTTGGCTTGATGGCCTCTGCTGTGGGGCCACATTGAGTAGGGAACTGCTTCCAGTTGAATCTCCAGTGCCGATGACTCATCAGTGACCTCCTGGGACTCAAGGTCTCCTCTGGCTCTGAGTCGGGTTGGGAAACAGACGATGAGTTGCCCAACATCATGTTGCATAGGGATGTGCCCTCTGAGCCATTTCCCCCATAGGAGTTCCGGAGGTCCCCACCCAAGGACCTTGCATTCCTTGACTTTGTCAGTGGATGTAAAAGACCCTGGCCTTCATAGCAGAGTCAGAGGATGAGCCTTGTGCCGAGGTCTTAGAGATCCTCCAGTATGAGGCCTTTCTGAAGGAGGCATGGACGGTGCTGATTCCCCCCCCCCCCCATCCTGGAGCACTTGCTATTTAGGATGCGGTAGAACCCTGTGATGGTGCCCACAGTGAGCCAGTGACTCAATTCCCAATATAGTTGGCAAGAGCCCTGGTTTTCAGAAGACACAACTTCCTCAACTCCATGGTTGTGGAGTCAGTCATGTGTTGGATAAAAAGTTAGAAGACACACTCGGTGCGCCCTTGTAGGCAGACCTGTACCATGGAATGAATGCGACAGAATGTGCTACCAGGGCTCGATTCTCGTGGCTTGCAACAGGCTTTAGCAGCAGTATATAAGCATGTACTTGAGAGACCTGGAGAAGGAACTCACCGGTTTCTCATCTGGGCTAGCAGGTGAATCCCTCGATTGCTTCCAGACTCTTGTTTCCTCATCAAGAAATGCTCCAAATTCCAGACTCAAATGGCCTTCAGCTTCGAGTCCATGGCCTATGTGGCTGAGGTGGGCATTGGTGCTCGCTGTTTGGCTTGGCTACAGTCCTCAAATTTGGAGCAATAAGTACAGGACAAACAGGAGAACCTCATTGGCAAACCCATGACCAACAAGGCGACTGAGTTGGAGTCAGAGTTCATGACCAGAAGTAGGCTGTCTCGGAAGGGGAAGAGGGCTTATGGGAAATACCCCCTCCCCCTCCTTTCCAGCCTATCAGGCTCCCCAAAAGGGTCAGCAGGCCAAGGGCCTGAGGCATGGCCCCCATAAGCTGAAAGTCCCCAAGCCCCAAACAGCACCACAGCTGCAGCCCAGGTTGGCTTTTGATTCCCTGGGTATAGCCTGTCTTCCTCCAGAAGTTCATGGCCCAAGGCACATGGGTCCACTTCACTCACCTCTAGCCAGACATCACCACCAATTCCTGGGTATTGCAGGTTGTGTGGGAAGGTTACCTTCTGCACTTTGACCAGGCGCCACCTCCCTTCTTTCCAGGAGAACTTTCTATTATCTCCCTGCAAAGAGATCTCCTGCAGATGGAACTTGAGTCCCTCCTCAAGGATCAGGCATTGGAGCCAGTTCCCTGGCCCCTCTGGGGCACTGAGTTCTGCTCCCACTACTTCCTCATCCTTAAAAAAAAAACCCAGAAGGCTTTCAACCCATACTGGATTTGCGGGACCTAAACCGCTTTCTGGTCAAGGAGAAGTTCAAGATGTTATCCCTTGGAGTGTTGCTGTCCTACCTCCTCCAGGAAGCTTGACTATGCTCCTTGGATCACAAAGATGCCTATTCCCACATTGTGATCTATCCCCATCACCATCAGTACCTCTACTTCATCATTGGAGGTTGCCACTGCCTGTACAGGGTGTTCCCCTTCGGACCTTCCTTAGCCTCCAGGGTGTTTATCAAGTGTTTGGTGGTTGTCACCACTCTCCTCTGCTTGCTGGGAGTCTGCCTTCCCCTATCTGGGTGACTGTCTTATAAAAGCAAGCTTGCCAGAGGAGGTATGCCATGTGGCCTGCTGCACCATAAGGGTGTTGCAACATCTGTGGTTCATTATCAAATTCCCAAAGTCGACTCAGCACCTGGAGTTCATAGGAACCCTGCTGGACTTGAGCCTTCCTCTGGACTTGGCACAGTGCCTGGCATCCCTAGCATTTGAAGTACAGGGCCGCTGATCAGCCTCTGCCTGTCTTCTGCTATGCCTGTTGGGGCACATGGCCTCGACCATTCACATGACGCTGCAGGCATATCTCCAGATACACCATGCCCAGTGGACTTCAGCTCTTAATGTACTCAGTCAATAGGCCAACTGGACAATCAAGTCTGGATCACCTGAGTGCTGGCGGCCTCTCTCACCTGGTGGCAGAGCTGATGGAATCTCATGGCCGGCCTATTTTTCCAGGCCGCACCGGCATGGCATATCCTAACCACGGATGCCATCAAGCTCAGCTGGGGAGCTCACTATGACAGGCTCAGGGCTCCTGGACTCAGGAAGAAAATGCTGTCCATATCAACCTGGATCTCCGAGCTTTGATGAATGACCTTCGGGTGTTTTGGTCCCAGGTCATGCTTGTCCAAACGGACAACCAATTAGCGATGTTTTACATCAAAAAACCAGGGGGGGGGGGAATGGTCTCATAACTCTCTGCTGGGAGGCGGTTTGCCTTTGGAACTTAGCCACAGAGAATAGCATGATCCTCCGGGTGGTCTGCCTGCTGGGCCTGGACAATCTATCTGCAGATCAGCTCAGAAGTTCTTCAGCCCCATGAACTGTACCTCAACCCAGCAATGGCCAACTCCATCTTCTGCCGTTGCGGGACCCTGACGTTGGATCTCTTCACCGGTCACTAGAACGCGCAGCTGCCATGCTTTTGCTCATTGAGGCCAGCCCCAAACTGAGTAGTGGCAGATGCCTTTCTCCTGCCTTGGTCTGGGAGTCTGCTGTATGCGTACGCATCTACTGGTTTCCAAGATGTTGCTCAAGATTCAGTTGGACAGGGCCTCTGTAATCCTCATTGCCCCTCATTGGCCCAGGCAGCCATGGTTTCCTCTGCTCCTGCAGCTGTTCTAAGCAGCCCCCATTCTGTTGGGCCAAGACCTGGACTTGTTCTTGCAGGAGGATGGGACCCTTCTTCATCCCAAACTCCAGTTCCTCACCATAGCACACCTCCACCTCTCCCAAGAGGTGGATGACATTCTACTGGTATTGCGCAAGGACTCAACATGGCATGCACATGCCTTCAAATGGAGTAGATTCTCCATCTGGTGCGCAGACAGGAATCTGTCCTCTCTCTTGCTTTCATCTCATACACATTTCTGCCTGCATGTGGAGACATGCAGAAGCGTAACAGTTCATATAAGGGCCTCTCTATTTACTTCTATGCTCTTTGAGGGGTAAAAAATTATTGGAGGAGTCAGAGGGCATTCCTCTCTTCTCCCTATTGTTTTCTGGCCATAACAAACACTTTTCAAATCCCTTTTCCTGCCCAGGAACAGATACAGATAGAGACTTCTCCACCACCAGTCATAAACACGTACCACCCTTCCAAAACTGGGCATACCTGTTGATCTCTTACAGACCACCCCAGACATACACCCCTACTACACACCATGTGACATAGATATGATTGTGCCAGACACGTGTAAATTTGGCCCTTTATAACATGTCATTTGGGATGTGTTTGTGATTGGAATATCTGAATGGGCATGTTCAGACATGCAAATTATGAATAGAGCTTCTAAAATGACCCCCTTAAGGGTCCTTTTTACTAAAGTGCGCTATGATTTTGCATGTAAAGTGCAAATAAATGTTAGGTGTGGACAACTTATTCCTTGTAGTTAACATTTAGTTATTTAGCTACATTTATATACTGCCTTTCACTGGGTCAAAGCTATTACTGCCAATGCACTTGACTCCACATATTGAGGGGGAGGTAATTTCACCTGCACTAATTGTAATATTGAGAGCAGGTGGTGTTTACTGCCATGTTGACTGCAATGCACTCACCACGCCTACGTTTTGCCCCTAATCTGCCCATTCTTCACCCCACGATGTATGGCAGTTAGTGCATGAATAAGCATGCAGTAACTGTCATGCCCCTGTGCCAACGTTTACTCTAGTCCTGACCACCACATGCTGAAACACGTGTTAACTGCTTAGGGCACTTAAGTGAAAGAGACCCTTAGTTTGTAAAAGATGCCAGTAGCAATAGGCTTAAAATGATTCTTTAATAAGAGCATAGAATAAATTGTATACCAAGATTCCAAACCACAGATGACAGCTCAAAAAGCAGACAACCAACCATCACTTTAAACTGTCCACAGAGGGCAGGGCACAACTATTCTAAAAGACCTCTGTCTTTGCCAAATTCAGCACCAACTTGTGCCCTGCTAACCAGTCTCCAACTAAGGAAACACAATTCTCCAGTGGGATGCAGCTCCCATTGAACAATCAAAAGGAATAAAGAAGCTTGAAGTCCCTGTATTTCTGAAATGTAATTCTCTTAGAATGGAACTGTGCTGTCACAGGCCGTAAATAAAGGCTGAAAAGAATGGCAGGCAGAGCGGAACCCTCAGGGCCACCATAACGCAGATCCTTTCATTCCGATTTTTCAGAGTTAAAAATGACCTGCTGATGCCTCCTGGTAAAGAGGGACTGAAACTAGGCTATAATACCTGGCAGTTGCTTGTACCCAGGCCAGCAGAACAGCATAGTCTGGTGAAGGAAATATCAGGAAAAAAACAAACAAAACACACTTTTTTTTTTTTTTTTATCCACTTAGCATCAACATTCATTAAGCACAGACAGGAGCAATGTCTGTGTGCTATCCTCTAATCTAAATCCACCCTGAAAAGGATTTAAGATTGAATGTGCATCAATAAAGGCACCAAACTGATGTAAATCTTCTTTTCAATAAACTTATTTAGCAAAGGCAAATTGGACACTGGCCAGTAATTTCCAGGATTCACTGCTTTTAATGGTCATTTCTTTAAAACAAGGTGCGCTATAGCCTGCTTTAGAACAGGAGGTAAAATCCCACTGTGCAACGAAGCGTTAATTTGGTGAAAAATGGCACTACTACTTTTTTATGTTCCCTAACTGCCCAGAAAGGTCAGAGATCATTGATGCTACCAATCAGTGAGATTATCAGAGGTGTCTTCATCAGTAACCAGTTCTCCAATGGGATCCAACCTGGGTCTCAAACTGGCATTGGAAAAACTGCCAGGGGCATGCTTTGTAAACCATAAACCTTGCCATATAAATAAAAAGCTAAGGACTCAGCTCTGGACATTTCCCCTCTTTTCTGGGTTTAAGGGTAACACTTAAACCGTTCACCAGTCCAAACAACTCTTTTGGTTGACTTAAAGACAAAGGAACTTGATTTGTAATAAACTTACTGTAGCCTTTTGGTCTTTCACAGGATAATTTGCAAAGGCAGCAATATGTCTGCATATTCGTTTTCAGCAGGTTTTCCTACCACTGGCACTCAACCCTTCTCGACCTGTGTTTATGGTTTGTAAACCTGCATTAAACCACGGGGCATCAGACCTACATCAAACCTTCAAAGGAGTAGTCTCTAGATGAAACCAAGGCACTACAGTGCTCCACAAACACTCCAAATCATTACTTGAACTATGTAATGGAACTCCAGTTTCAGATGATCACTGCCACTAGCACAATTCACCTTGACTCAGTCACCATAGCCAACAAGTACCGCTCCATCAACCTGATTTACAGATCGCTGTCGCCCTCCCCTGATGACCTCTCAACAATAATTGAACTTGCTTGCATCGTCAAGAACCCGCGCACACCAAACTGGATAATGGGCGACTTCAACCTGCCTGCTCTACAAGACACCCACTCCAAAGCCTTCCTCGAGTCACTTAATGAGTTGGGCTACAAACAAGTAATAAGTGTTCCCACTCACCTAAGAGGCAACAAGCTGGACCTGGTCTTTGCCCCAAGATCATCCATAGGCCTGAATCACGACCTCATCATATCTATCACCCCAGTACCATGGTCCGACCACAGTCTGATCAGATTTCAAATGCTCTCGCATCCTGATAACAAAAGTTCCCACACTTCAGCCGATGCCTCTACAGCACCAACAGAATGTTTCCGACCCTTTGACAAAGAAGAGATCCTCAACAAAATCCTCCCACTCTTCAACCTGTCAGCCCCTAACCTCGAGGAAATGATCACAGGGAACAATAACCTGGGTTCCATCGCTCACCTACCAGCCTCAAATAAACCAAACAAAGCACCAAAGAAAAGAAAGACCACTCCATGGTACTCTCCTGAGCTACGAACGTCACTCCTCCACCTAAGGAAACTTGAAAGGCGATGGCATCGCACACGCTCCACTGACGACCAGAGAGCATACGTTTCCTACCTATAGAAACACCGCAAAACAGTCACAGAGAAAATGAGGCAATATCATACAGAGCTCCTGCAGCACTCCTTAAACAAACCACATGACCTATTTAACCTAGTGAAGACCATAACAAAGGAACCTTCCGCCACCCAACAAAGCATGTTACAACCACAGGAATTCATGGATTACCTACAATCCAAAACAAGCCAGACCAACATAACCACAAACCCCATTCCTTTAGATGAGTCACACCATCCAACACCACTGACCGTCTTCTCAACCCCATCAGAGAAAGGCACCGAGGATATCATCACCGCCATCAACACCACCACAGCGCCAAATGACCCTTGCCTAGCCTTCTGGATAAAGTCATTGCGCATGGAATTCAGCCCATTCCTATCCAAACTCATGGACCTTTCCTTCTCAACAGGGACGTTCCCACGAAGCCTGAAAGAAACATCCATCAGGCCACTTCTTTTTTTTTTTTTAATTTTGATATTTCATTTTCGACCACAACACTACAATACTACATATATAATACAATGTTAACAGCTCTTTAATCCCTCTCCCTACCCCTTCTTCCCTCCTTCTTGTTCCCTTCTCCCCTCCCTCCCAACCTCCCTACCTGTTCTTCTCCCCTACCCCGTCTCCTTGAAGGTTCCTATTAACTACCACTAATACACAGTATTGTCCTGTCAACTTGCTTCTCTAATCAGTATAATTTATTCCGGCTAGTGCAGTGAACTCATCCAAATATTGCCTTTTTAGATCTTCTGAACTGATATTCCTGTTTTCCCATTCTTGAATTTCTTGTGATCCTGTTTGCAGTTTTTGTCAATTCCTTTTACTCTGTTCTTTCTCATAACCTGCATATAAACATACTAAATTCCACCAATGATGTCCATCCAATTTTGTTGAATCCTTCCAGCAATTCACTATAATTTTGATAGAGATTGCCATCATGAAATTAAACAAAAATACTTTTGCTTTAGTTAATGGTATGTCACGATCTATAGAATGCAGAATTACTGTCTTCCAGGATAACTGTCCCTGAAAACGTAAGATATCTTGTATCTTGTCCCATGTTTCCCGCCAAAATATCTGAACGTGTGGGCAATCAAACAACATATGTTTTAAAGTACCTGGGGTATAACCACATGTCCAACATTTGTTTTGTGATTTGGGGTCCCACTTAGTAAGTTTTACTGTGGTTATATAAGCTCTGTGTTAAAAAGAACAGTGTTTGAGTTATTGAAGCCCCCTTCGATACTCTATTGACTTGACCCCAAATTGCCTCCCAATTATCCTGTGAGGTATAAACCTCTAAGTCATTTTCCCATGCTTTTCCTAGCCCCATCAACCAGTTCTCTGCCGACAACCAGCCTGGACATGGGAAAACTGGCCTGGACATGGGAAAACTGACCAGGCTGACTGAAAACCGGCCAGTTGGCAACCCTAGTTGAGTGTGGCACTAAGGCCCAAATTGTGAGCAGCACTAGGCTGTGAGCAAAGCAGGGCCCAGGGTGCAAGCCATACTGTATTGGTGAGGTTGGAGTTGAAAGAAGCACTAGGCCATGATAGGTTAAAGGTGCTGCAGCTGCATTTAAAATAAAAATAGGAGAGGGATGACATTGTGGCTGTGGCAATGTTGAAGGGCTTGACAGCAGTGTGACATAGGCCATGAGAAGTTTAAAGGGGTAGTCCCCAGATTAAGCTGGCAATCATAGCATTTTTTAATATTAGTATTTAGTTCACACCCTTCCAGGAGAAGATCAAGGCAAGTGACATCCAGGTACAGTATGCATTTCCCTGTCCCCAAAGGGCTCACAATCTAAGTTTGTACCTGAGGCAATGGAGGATTAATTGGCTTGACCAAGGCAACAAGGAATGCCAGTGGGATTTGAACCATGGTTTTTCTGACTGTAGGCTGCTGCCCAAACCAGTTGGCTACTCCTACACTCTTAATGTAAGCGATGACATTCCCTGATGGGAGGAGAAGGTGAACAGTCTAAAAAGGATGGAGAGAGGGACCGAGTAATCTGGTTATTGACGTTTAAAGGGCCAGAGTCCTTCTTTATAAGAGGAGCTGACAAACTCTAGTAGAAAATTGACAGTCACCTGATTCTGAGAGAGACAGTGGAGAACAGAGAAGGTAGCTTTGGTGAGAGAGAGAACTGGAATAAAATGTTTAAAAAGTGTTTGAAGAGCTGCAACACTGCAGTAAGTCTTATACTTGCAGAAAGGGCCTTTTGAGCCACTGGTCTCTGGAGGATGGTGCTAGGGAATCTTATTTCTGCGGAATCGTAGATGATTGGATGAATTAGACACAATAAATTGAATACATTTTATTGACTTGGATAGCACTTTCCATTAGGAAAATATTCAAAGGTATCAGAATTCCAAGCCAAGCAGTTTAGAATATTATGGTAAGCAAGTTAAGAGGGAAACTAAACTAAACTATGATGCTCCATTGTTGGAGCCATAGTAACACCATAACAACACCATGGTGACCACCAAAAGGGAGATGTTTTTCTCCTAGCAACATAGTTGTTTAGAGGAGACATCACCTGGGAGAGTCAAGTAGGTCAGACCTCTCTTCAAATGCTGAATGCCGACATTTAGAATTTTGAGTAAAGTACAAGAAAGCATTGCTTCTGTGCTATGAATGACAGTAAGAATGTGATATTTTTTGCCACTTTATGAAGGATGCAGAGGAGAGTAATTGAATTCCCTGAGAGAGAGAGAGCTGTATCCTAGAGAAGCCAGAAGTGACTTGGCTTTGAGCAACTTTCTGCAAGCATATCAATGAGATTGGCTTTGACTTTGAGGCCCAGCTATAGAATTAACGGCCCTTGGTGAGAGGCAGTGCAGAAAGGCCCAGCTTCAGCAGTATTCAAACTTTGGCTGTTAATTACTTTTCAATCCTTTATCTAAGTAAATTAAAAAGATATGAAGTAATTTAGCAGGCATATGGTGAACCTAGTAGTTAAGTGAAAGTAATTATTTTTTTTTTATTTTGGATAGATAGGGACAATATAGAAACATTAAAAATCTGCAGAGACTATTAAAAAAAGATGAGTTACAAATATAAATAAGTAAAAAAGAAGCAACAAATAGTGCTGGTTAGTTTTTCCTTATTGAGTTTGTTGAAGGTTGGGAGTAGGATTCAACTGAGGAACCAATTAAGGACATTGCAGAGAACCTGGGAAACAAGGAGTCAACTGAAACAAGGAGAAAGAATAGCAATGACTAAACTGTACTTTGATTATAAGATAAGTGTGCATCAATGTACATTACACACCCTAGCCAAAGGATAACTTATTCTACAAGTAAGCACTATACCTGAGGTCCAAGATGGTTAATGGCAGATACTTAATATTGTGATGTGCTTTTTCCTGCCAGAGGAAGGCCAGGTTGGGCAAGAAACCCTCTGCTGCCCAACCAGCCCCCTTGGCTTTACCTTCGGGGTTGGGTACCTTGGTTTCTTTCCTTGTTTGTCCAGCGCTGCAGCCAGCGAGATCAGTCTTCTTTATGCCAGAGTTGGGTGGCTCGTCATCTTGTTCGGGCATGGATATATTCTCCCCCAATTTGTGGAGACCTCCAAAGTCAGCACCCTTTGCAGTGAATCCAGAGAACCAGTGGAGTTGTGGTTTGCTGGAAGGTGGTGTGCCAGCACCCTGACGAGGGTCGACTCCCAGACATGATGCAGGAGCAGTTTTGTACCTGCAGGAGCAGCTTGCTGTGGGTGGATTGTCGAAAGGAGCTGGGATGGCCTCAACTTTGGCCAAGATGTAGACCAGGTCAATAGTAAGTGGCCCACGGCTTCTGGGGCAAGAGCAGCTGGGACTCCCTCTCTCACTGGTTTTGGTTTTTCATTGGATCGCCCAGAAGAATTTATGTTGGAATCGATTTAGTCTGCAATCATGAAGTTGGGAGAAGCATTAGTAGCTCAGATACAGGTTTTGTCAATGTGAGTTTAAGGTAACACTATTAATAATTAATAAGAATGTTGAGGATACAGTATTTCATCTGTGCAAGCCTCAGTGCCAGAGACTAAAATGAGAATTATTCACCTGGAAGGGAAGTCTGAATCCTTTAAGAATATTATTGTGCTCAAAGCTAAGGTTGAGCAATTGGAGAATAACGTCCGTTCAGCTAATTTGAGATTTATTATTTTTACTAAGTCTTCATTGGTTTCTGCTAACAATATATTTAAGATGTATTTGTCGGATGTTTTGGATGTCCCTCCAGAGTCACACCATCCTATGACTTGAGTTTGTTTACCATCTGCTAAAAAGGTATCGGGGGGACCTATGATGGCTCTGCCCTATTAGAAACTTCTTATGAGGAGACAGTAATTCCATCTATGTTGTTGGCCACATTTGCTTTGACTATTGATCATGAGTGGTTATTAAAAATGTTTTTCAATAAAAGGGATGTTCTATTTAAGGGTCTTCTGTTGTGAATTTTCCCTAACTTGGAGTTCCTCTTGCTCCATCCCGGTGTATTACATCTGGGAGTGTTATTTTTTCTTAATTTTCCATGCAAATGTTTAGTGCAATTACAATCTGTTTCTTGTATTTTCTTTGAACCTTCTTAGTTATTATCCTTTATTAATACTTGTAGACCCGTTGCCATGGGGATTCCCGGCTCTAGTAGTCTATGAATAATGTAGTGCTGGTTGATTGTGTCTGCTTATATTTCTTTTTATTTCTCATTTTGTTTCTTTTTTGCATAAGGGCCTCCTTCTGTTAGAGGGCTAGAGACTAAGAGCAGTAGAATGCTTGTATAAGCTTTGCTTGTTTGGGGTTTTCCCATTTTCCTTTTGTTTTCATTCTTCTCTTTAATTTCTGAACAGGTTTTATAATGCTTAGTAGTTCTAAAAAATCATAAATTAAAAAAAACCTTATTCTGAAAGTAAAATATGCAGTATAAAAAGAGAGAGAGGCTGTTCTTAGTATTTTAAACAGTTTTAATTGTCTTTTAAGAGACTCGCATATAGAGGATATACATGCATAATTACATATAGAGTATGTTTACCTGAATCTTTGAAGTAGTAAGTTGTGCTGACCTTGAAAGAGAAAAGAATTGAAAGAAAACACAAGGTATCATTGCTTTGTGTAAACAGAACCCCAGGTCAGCAAAAGTAACAACTGAGTGAAAGTGAACTAATTAGAGATACTTATCTGATGTCAGCTACTGTGGTGAACTTCAAGCATTGTTGGTAACAAACTAAAAATAAAACAAAACTGTAAAACAACCTGGTTGTGCTTATTCAAAAGTACATTTGCTATGCAATACAGAACTTTTCAGAAATTAATTACTTATGTTAAAGTGAATCCTTACTTCCATCTGATTTTAATAAAAATAATTTAATCAGTTAATGCAATATGAAGAATTAATAATGATTATTGCATTTAAACTGTAAAATTTTATATTTAATTTTGTGACAGTTTAATCGAGCAGTCCATCTGGCATGAACCCAATCCATACCTTCCAGCTCTGCCATGATGAGGGTCCCTTCTCTGGAGAGCTTAAATATATTAGTACACAATTTTAATATTTCACTTGATATAATAAAACCAAAATGTGTCCCTCACTTTATGAATGCACTACCAAAACCTTTATCCATATTCTCATCAACTCTTGTGTAGCTTACCTGCTTCTCACAGCTTGAGATGTGCTTCTGTTTGGGACAAATGTGGAGATCTGGGTGCAAAGTGAAATGACAATTCTTGTCATTTCCCAAATTCCAGCAAGAGTATGCAATATTGTGCAATACTGCTCAATGCATACTTCTGTGCAATATTGCACACTACTGTGCATAGCGTGCACTATTGTGCAATAGCACGCACTAAACTGGCATTTTCAAATAGCGAGTGTTATGGCATAATAGTGTGTACTATTGCTCAATAGTGTGTGCTTTTGTGCAATGGTGAATACCCTTGCCAGGAAATGATAAAATGCAAAAAAAACGAAATGAAAATTTTGGGGCTTTACACCTCTACTCATAGATACTACAACCTGTTGCTCATGGATCTCCTGCTGAGCCATCTCTATCCCCTCCAGTCTATTTGAAATTTTGCTGCATCACTTGTATTCCACAAGTGTTGCTACACTCACATAACCCCTCTTCTCATGAATTACTGTATAGAATTTAAACTTCTCTTCCTGAACTACAAGTGCATTTCCCTCTGTAGCTCCTCATTAGTCTTCTCTCCCTATACACCTTGCTCATCAGGTAAGCTACTCTTATCTCCTCCACCACCAGCTCCAGACTCCATTCCAGTCATCCTGTCATGTTGTGCACTTGGAATAAACATCCTGAGTCAATGTGTTTTGCTCTGTCTTGCCCTATTCAAATCCAAATTAAAAACCCACTTTTTGGAAGCTTATCTGAACTTCTTACTCTCCAGTTCATTACCATATTGTTGACTTGCGATGACTAGATAGTCCCTTCCCCACAGAGCTGATAGTCTCTTCTGTATGCATACAGTGCTCTATACATTAAGTAGTGCTGAAAAAATGCTGAAAGTGGTAGCAGTAATAACAGAAAAGCATTTGTCCGAGACACAGACTCTATATTACTTTATAAAAATTGTTTTGTGGGAGGCGTAGGGGTGCATAGCTGAAGGTTTATCTAGGGTGCACACTTCCCTTGCACTGGTTCTGGTTGTGTCTAGACTCTGCTTTAGATTTTTCTATCAAACTACACTATGTGATGATCACTGCTGCCCAAGTGGGCACTCGCTCAGACATTAGATAAATTTTTCCTTTTGTGAGTGCTAGATTTGGTGTTACCCCTTCCCTACTGGTTTGTGACATCATTTATTGGAGCAAAACTCTTTGTAGGCAATCGCGCATGCCTAATTTCAGAAATGGCTGGCATGTTTCCACTCTTGTCCATGTCTATATGTGCTCCAGGGCATGAATAGGGATCTGAAAAGTGCTCCTTTTGCTAGTAAAACATCCGGAGGATCTGGAGGAAATGGTATTCTAATATCCTCAATACTGTCCACAACCGTAAGAACAATTGTTAGGTATTTGGGAAAGCTGTTTTGAGGTCATCATGCCACTAAATATCTCCACTAGCAGAATGGCAGGATGGGACATGTCCCTGTCTGGAATACCATTGCAGTATTGCCTATGCAACCATCCCCAGTGACGTCCATATCGGTTTATGTCCATGTTTCTGAAATTGTGCCTGAACATTTTTTGAAACATTTTCAGCTGGACATCTCAGATTGCACCCGGATGCCATTTCTAAAACGTGCCTTCACAGGAATATATTTCTCTCTCAAATTTTAGAAAGTCTCATTTCTCAACAGAGGTGCTGTTTCTAGTCAAACTGGTTGTTGCCAGATGCATAGTAGCATCAATTTTAGAATTCTTACTTTACTCTGATTTCAGTAAAAATTTGGTTTGTGTTCCTGGTTATCTGAGGATCTTGGGATGCATTTAACCTTTGTCCCTTGAACTGTGCTCCCAAGTTAATGCCTCTAATAATACATCTCCCAGCAGTACCATTCATTCCTTTATTTATTATGTTTATATTCCTTCTATCATTATGCTGCTAAGCAGATAGCAACAATACATACATAATATAACCACACAATAAATAATTACAGTACATCAGTAATTTGAGTAAAACAATTAAAAGCAATGAAACAATAGACTACTCCACAATCAGCAGATGCCTAAAAGCAGTCACAAAATGGCTCAGTCTCCATAACCTACTAATCAATCCCATGAAAACAGAAGTCCTTCACATCACCAGGCACCCCACCTTCTCTCCACCAGATATAATACCACTAGCAGACTTGACACTTCAAGTAAAGCAGCAAGTAAAATACCTGGGCATAATCCTCAATCATAATCTAAATTTCAATATCTATATCAAGTAAGTCACCAGAACAGTTTATCACCGCATTAAGACCCAGAGAAACCTCAAGCTATTGCTAGAACACAAGGATTTCAGAAACGTCTGTCAGGCACTTATAACTCCCATCTTTGACCACACAAACATCACTTATCAAGGACTCCTTAAATATTCATTACAACCACTCCAGCTGACACAAAATATAGCAGCCAGACGCATCAAGGGCACCCTCTGACATGACCACATAACACCTGTCTGAAGCAGCTACATTGGCTCCCAATCTACAGCAGGGTAAAGTATAAGGTGGCTCTAGCAACCTTCAGGACGATCCAACAAATATCAGCTCACACCCTACAGTCTATGCATGACAGACCTCATGACCAGAGAACCCGAAGAAGTGCCCACAACACACTCCTTGCTGTTCCTCTAAAAATCACCTGCGCCAACAGCTCTGTGTCCAACAGAGCCTTCTCTTGCTTCGTGCCAGTTACGTGGAACACACTCCCCCCTAACCTCCAATCCCAATCAGACATCAGAGAGTTCTGCAGAAAGCTAAAGGCATTGTTGTTCCTGGAATACTTTGGATCAGGTACATAACATCCTAACATTCTGTGGACACATAGGCGTTGCTAGAAACAGCTAACTGATACAATGCTTCCAATCATATCACATTGTTGATTTTGTTTATATTGTTCCTGAGTTACCAATTGTTCATTTATCAACTCTTAAATAAATTGTTCTGTGTAAAAGTTTAGTTTTGTTATTTAGCTTTTTCTATGTAAACCACCATAACTGGTAGATACAGCAGTATAAAGTAGTTGTTAAGACTTGCTTTTGATTGTTTTTATTGTTTATTTATTTTAAGAGTTTTCTGTTGTGAGATCTTTTGACAATGCCTGCAGGATTTCTGGTGTATTGAGTGTCACCCTTCTCTAAGGTCACTTCCAGTTCTATTATTGGAACATTATAAGAAAATAAGAACATAAGATATGCCATACTGGGTCAGACCAAGGTCCATCAAGCCCAGTATCCTGTTTCCAAAAGTGGCCAATCTAGGTCATACGTACATAGCAGTTTCCCCAAAAGACACAGGTTTCACAATGCTTGTATTGGGTCAAGCATTGATATCCTGGGTCCCTTCTTAATAATGGTTTATGGACCTATCCTCCAAGAACTTGTCCAAACCTTTTTTAAACCCAGCTACATTAACAGCCTTTATTACATCCTCCGGTAACAAATTCCAGAGTTTGATTACACATTGAGTAAAAAAATATTTTCTTTTATTAATCTTAAATTAGCTGTAGCTTTATTGTATGTCCCCTAGTCTTTCTATATTCTGATAATGTAAACAATCGATCTACATTTACCCGTTCCTCTCCGTTCATTAATTTATAGACTTCTATCATATCTCCCCTCAGCCGTCTCTTTTCCAGGTTAAAGAGCCCTAACCTTTTTAGCCTTTCTTCATAGGGGTACCCTTCCATCCCCTTTACCATTTTGGTGGATCTTCTCTGAACCTTTTCTAATAATGCTATATCTTTTTTAAGATACGGCGACCAGAATTGCACACAATATTCAAGGTGCGGTTACACCATGGAATGATAAAGAGGCATTATAATATCCTTTGTTTTATTTTCCATTCCTTTCCTTATTATACCTAGCATTCTATTTGCTCTCTTGGCCGCCGCTGCACACTAGGCCGAGGGTTTTAACATGTTATCCACAATGACGCCTAAATCTTTTTCCCGGGTGGTGGTTCCTAATGTGGAACCTTGCATCGTGTAACCATAGTTTGGGTTGTTCTTCCCTAGGTGCATAACTTTGCACTTGTCCACATTAAATTTCATCTGCCATTTTGATGCCCAGTCTTCCAATTTATCAAGATCCTCTTGCAATTTTCCACAATCCTCTTGGGTTTTAACAACTTTAAATAGTTTTGTGTCATCTGCAAATTGTATAACCTCACTCGTTATTCCACATTCCAGGTCATTTATGAATATGTCAAAAATCAGCGGATCCAGCACAGATCCCTGGGGTACACCACTATTCACCTTTCTCCATTGGGAAAATTGGCCATTTAGCCCTACTCTCTGCTTTCTATCTTTTAACCAGTTCCTGATCCACAATAGTACACTGCCTCCTATCCCATGACTCTTTAGTTTTGCCAAAAGTCTCTGATGTGGGACCTTGTCAAAGGCTTTCTGATAGTCCAAATACACTATATCAACCGACTCACCTTTGTCTACCTGTTTATTCACACCTTCAAAAAAACATAACAGATTAGTAAGACAAGATCTTCCTTGTCTAAAGCCATGTTGGCTGTCTCCCATTAAGCCATGACTATACATGTTCAGCAATTTTGTTCTTTATGATGGTTTCTACTATTTTCCCCGGTACTTACGTCAGGCTCACTGGTCTGTAGTTTCCCGGATCACCCCTGGAACCCTTTTTAAAAATTGGCGTTACGTTTGCCATCCTCAAATCTTCAGGTATTACAGATGATTTTAATGATAGTTCACAGATTACTAATAGCAGGTCTGCAATCTCATATTTGAGTTCTTTCAACACCCTTGGATGTATATCATCCAGCCCAGGTGATTTGCTACTCTTCAGTTTATCTAATAGTTGTAATACATCTTCCCGGTGTATCGATATTTCCTTCAATTCTTCCGCACCTTTAAATACCACTTCAGTCATGGATAATATCCCTACATCTTACTCATTAAGACCGAAGCAAAAATTCATTCAGTCTCTCTGCTATCGCCATGTCACCTCTTAGTGCCCCTTTAACCCCTCTATTATCTAATGGACCAACTGACTCTCTCACAGGTATTTTGCTACGATTGTACTTGAAAATGTCTTTATTGTGCATTTTTGCTTCCGCAGCAAGCTTCTTCTCAAATTCTCCCTTTGCCTGCCTTATCAATGCCTTACATTTAACTTGCCAGTGCTTGTGCTGTTTCCAGGTTTCGTCATTTGGCTCTTCTTTCCATTTCCTGAAAGATGCTTTTTTGGCAAGAACAGCCTCTCTGACCTCACCTTTAAACCATGCTGGCCGTTTTTTGGACTTCCACTTTTCTTAAAGCATGGAATACAACTGGTCTGGGCTTCCAAGATAGTATTTTTCAACAATACCCAAGCTTGATGTAAGTCTTTAAACCTTGCAACTGCCCCTTTTAGTTTTTTCTTAGCTATTTGCCTCATTTTATCATAGTCTCCCTTTCGAAAGTTAAAAGTTAGTACTGTGGATTTCCTTACTATCCCTCCTCCACTAATTAAATCAAACACAATCATGCTATGATCACTATTGCCAAGTGGCCCCCAACACCCTTATCTCTTGCACCAGATCTGGTGTTCCACTAAGGACTAGGTACAATATGGCTTTCCCTCTGGTTGGTTCATGATCCAGCTGCTCCAAGAAAGAGTCATTTATTTCATCTAGGAACTTTATCTCCCTAGCATGTCCTGCCGTGACACTGACCCAGTCGATACCGGGGTAATTGAAATCACCCATTATTATTACTGTGCTGTAACCTTTGTTAGCTTCCTTGATTTCTTTGAGCATTTCATCAACCATTTGTTCATTCTGGTTAGGTGGTCGATAGTACACCCCCACTGCCATCGCCTTCCACTTTTTACATGGAATCTCAATCTATAGAGATTCTATAGCAAATTTTGCTTCCTGCAAAACTTTAATCCTTTCTGACTTAATGCCCTCTCTAACATAGAGCGCAACCCCTCCACCAATTTGATCAGCTCTATCATTACGATAAAGTTTGTACCCAAATATTAGTGTTTCCCACTGGTTTTATTTATTTATTTACATTCTCTTATATACCGTGCTATTCTTCATCAGTGTGTTTTACATTGAACAAACTGAAATTACATTGAACAGGGCATTATAACTTGGAGATAACTATTTTATAGGGAACATGGGCTATGGAGGGTTAAGTGGCTTGCCCAAGACCACAAGGAGCACCTGGGGGACTAGAAGCCCCAGTCCTTCTGGCTCAAGGTTGCTGTCCTCTAGTGGGATTTGAACCCCTGATCTTCCGGCCTGAAGTACCTTGCCCCAACCACTAGGCCACTTCTCCACTCCTTCTCCACTGGTTGTCCTCCTCCCACCATGTCTCTGAGATTCCAATCATATCTAAACTCTCATTTAGTGCTATATGTTCTAACTTTCCCATCTTATTTTTTAGTCTTCTAGCATATGCATGCAAGCATTTCAGAGACTGTATTTTATTCATACTAATCTGTATTTTATTCATACTAATCTGTATTTTATTCATACTAATCTATTGGTAGGCATGGGTAATTTTGGATCCTTAAGCTCTGTCTGCTCCATACTCGAGGGCATTTGGGTTACTTTACTCTTTTTTGGAACCTCTCTGCTTTTGGAAGTATCAGTCAATTGATACATTCTTCTGAACCATGCGCTCTTGTGCGACTGTTGGCTTTCCCCTATTATCTAGTTTAAAAGCTGCTCTATCTCCTTTTTAAAGGTTAATGCCAGCAGCCTGGTTCCATCCCGGTTAAGGTGAAGCCCATCCCGTCAGAAGAACCCCTCCTTTCCCCAGAATGTTCCCCATTTCTTAACAAATCCAAAACCCTCATCCTTGCACCATCGTCTCATCCACGCATTGAGACTCTGGAGCTCTGCCTGTCTTTTGGGTCCTGCACGTGGAACGGGAAGCATTTCAGAGAACGCTACCCTGGAAGTTCAGGATTTCAACTTCCTACCTAAAAGCCTAAATTTAGCCTCCAGAACCTCCCTACCACATTTTCCTATGTCATTGGTACCAACATGTACCAAGACAGCAGACTCCTCCCCAGCACTATCTAAGACCTTATCTAGGTGGCGCGTGAGGTCCGCTACCTTCGCACTAGGCAGTCATGTTACCAGGCGATCCTCATGTCCACCAGCCACCCAGCTATCTACATGCCTAATGATTGAATTACCAACTATAACGGCTGTCCTAACCCTTCCCTCATGAGCTCATGGCCCTGAAGAAACTTCCTCGGTGCGAGAGGGTTTTACATCACCTGGAGGACAGGTCCTAGTTACAGGATCACTTCCTGCCACACCAGGGTGATGCTCTCCTGTCACGTGACCACTCTCCTCCATGGCAACAGGGATGCTGCCAGACTGGAGGTGGGACTTCAGGACTATATCCCTCTAGGTCTCGTCTATGTACCTCTCTGTCTTTCTTATGTCTTCCAAGTCTGTTATTCTAACCTCTAGAGAACGGACTCGTTCCCTGAGAGCAAAGAGCTCCTTGCACCTAGTGCACACGTAAGACCTCTCTCCAACTGGGAGAAAATCATACATGTGACACTCAATGCAAAAGACTGGAAAGCCCCCATCTCGCTGCTGGACTGCTGTCTGCATCTTAGTTTTAAGCTTGTGTTTAGATCTTTAAGTTCTTTACTTACTAAGGGTTGCTATGGATACATATACTAATAATATTGTACCTAATATGTTTAATATACCTTGTTCACCTGAAGCTTAATTAATCTCAGGTCCTTAGTGTATGACTGGTTTGGATAACAAGCTGCACCTGAGAACACCTCCTTTCCTTTAAGATGTGTAAGTACCTATAAAGCTACAATTATCCCAGGGGTGGGTGGGTGGGTGTTGGGGAGGGAGGGAGTGAAATAACACTTATTAAAAGAGGGCTGCTGCTACACAGTACCCTGTCCTGTGCTTCTGAGGTAAGCTTTGACCAACTTCCTGGGTGATTAACAGTCCTTGCTTGGATAGAAGGAGTCTTTCAAAATGGCCTTTTCACCTATTGAAAAAGGTTCACAGTCTCTTACCCCCTAGGTAGAAGGCCTCTTTGTAAAGTTCTCTAGAATACTTTATTTGTTGTTCAAAGAATACTGACCCTGTTTTGCCTTTTATGCTAAGTTATATTCTGATATGATTTAAATTAAATCTGTTTGCTTCTGCTAGGCTCTGACTTATTATGAAATTGAAACTAGAAGCTCTCTGCTGGGTTCTAAGTTTAACCAGAAAGCTCTCTTCTGTGTTTTAAATTTAAACTTAAACTGCTGCTACTAGGCCCTGACTGATTTAACAAATACACTGGGTTCACAGATTAATCAGCTTTAATCCAAAGAAGTCCCTTCTGAAAAATTCCCAGAAGTATATACTCACAATTGTAGATCTCTTTCCAGAAGTAGCAGTCCCCTTTTCTAGTCCTTTACCAGAGCAGATAAGGCATTTGGTAGAGGTCTTTTCTGAGGGAGTAGGTATCTGATATGGGTTGTACTCTGCCAGAGTCCACTGTAATCTATTTATTACTGGGTTGTTTGATTCTTGTGAGAGTGGGATGCATTGGCATCGTTTTGCATACTGGGAGAGGCCCTATTTTTATAGCAGCTATTTAGCTATTTAGAAAAGTCTTAAATCCACGAAAAAATGGAAATAAATTCCGCCACACACACACATACACACCCCCACTTGAATGACGAATACTCTACACTATAACTCATTGTATCCTAACCTTTTTGTAAATAGCAATGGCAGTTCGTTGCCTATTCCCTGTAAAAAGTTAGAAACTTCTGATCAATATAACGATACAGAAGTATACAAAAAGTATACACCTTGTAAATAGTTTTAACAGTTTAATGCTCTGTTATATGTAAAAAGTTAATAATTTTTGTTCAATGTAATGTTATACGAACGTATACAAAACTGTTAAATTGTTCCATGTAAACCGCCCCTGATCTCTGGAAGGGGCGGTATAGAAGAAATAGATAAATAAATAAATAAATAAATCTCTTGTATCTTTTTTTTGTGGGTGTGAATAAGCTGGTAGGTATAGGTGAGCCAGATGATATAGTGTATCTCTATTTACAGAAAGCCTTTGACATAGTCCATTATGAGACCCTCGATTAAATTAAAGAGTCATGGGATAGGAGACAGTGTACTTATTTCCACCCCTTCTGATACCCTGGGAACCAGCAATTCTCCCCAACCACAAATTCTTCCAGTACCTTGGTCAGACCACAAGGCCATATTACTCCACATTCCATCCACCCTCCCAAACTCGAATGCATCTTACATGACCACATCACTACCTGATTGTCATTTTAGAACATTCAATAAAGGCATTCCTTGAAGAAGCGATTTCTAACCTTAACCCCACCACCTCTGATTTAGCTGACCTTATACACACTTGGACTTCCACCCTAAGCCAGGCAGCACTCCTATCTCAGTGCGTGCACTCCAATAAACAATCCCATACTGCTATTTGGTTCACAGTGGATCTACATAAGTCTTTAGTTCAACTTAGGAAACTAGAAAGGAAATGGCTCCGCTCCATGCTGCCACGTGATCACAAAATATCTCCAGGAACAAGCAGGAATGTAGTCATCACATATGGGTATCATCGGTACAGACGGACCCTGCGTGGGAACGCTCCCCAGTGTCCAATTAGAAAGCTTTTGGGAGCATCCCACAGCACCTGCGTGCTGCCTTCCCGCCTTTCCCAACTGCCTCTCTCCAGTTCTTCGTTTTCCGCGGAGCCAGCAGGTCGTGTTCCTGTCACTGCAGAAAATTTTATTCTTTTTTGTAGTCGCGTCTGCCTTCCTCGACGCTTTACCGGTACCGCCGTTTTTTTCTTTCTTCATTCTTTTCTTTAAAAAAAAAATTCTTAGTACTTTTTCCTTTTCTTTTCAAGTGCACACGCCATTTTGGGCCTTAGGCCCAGGATTTTTTCCATAATGGAGAAACCCTCTTCAGGTTTTAAAAAGTGCACCAAGTGTGGCGGTACCATCTCCGTCACCGACACCCATGAGTGGTGTCTGAAATGTTTGTCCTGACCATTCCATCTCGGAATGTATGGCCTGTGCCATGATGTCCAAGAGAGGTCGACAGAACCGAGCTGCCAAGCTCAGTACCCTGTTTCCCTCTGATGCAGCTTCGGTGTCATTGACGTCTTCCAGGGCTTCATCTTCCTCCCATGGATCTCAGGTAACTAAACATGTCTAGCCAGTCCTCAAAGGGTAGATCTCCTTCTAAGCATTGAGATGCCTCTGGCATTGCCCTTGAGGATTCTGCACCGGCAAAATTGCCCCGGCAGGAAGCTTCGGCTTCCAAAGCATTATCGTGGCTCCAGAATGTTCTCGAGGCCTCAACCTCGGCAGAACTACTGGTGCTATACTCTGGGGTACCGGCGATCTTCTCCAGTACCGACATCCAGGCATCGGCAGCGTCGATAGACCAGAGAGTCCTGGCTCTTGAGCGCAGTCTAGGGCACTCCTTGCGGCATCAACGCCCTCGGAACCGCAACAGACAATCCAACCGGTATCGGTACCGGTACCGATAGCATCAACATCGGTGTCCGCATTGCCGGCACCCAGTCATCCGATGCCTTCCGGCACTAATACTCCGGTACCAATTACTCCTGGTACCGACTCCGGTCGGTATGGGTATCGGGCTCTTCAAGAGCATCCGGACAGACAGTACTTCGAGTTCTCAGAAGAATCTGAGGATTCTGACAGTTCTGTCAATGCAGGAATGCTTCTCCCAGAGGATCCCTCATCCCCGAAGTGTAGGATGTCTCCTCCAGAGGATATTTCCTTTCAGGATTTTATTAGGGAGGTGGCTTGGGGTCTGTCCATTACTGTTGCCCCTGAAACAGAGCCTAGAGCAAAGGAGTTGGAAATTTTACAATATCCCAAAACTCCTAAGGAGGCAGCTACCTTGCCCATTCATGAGATTTTGCATGATCTCATGTTAAGAATGTGGGAAACACCTCTTACCACCTCTCCTCATTCTCGTAGACTGGATACTCTGTATCGAGTCCCTCCTTGTCCTGGTTCCCAAAAAACTTAGCTTCCTCACCACTCTATTGTAGTGGAATCAGCTATGAGAAGGATCAAGAGTGCAAAGAGGCATGCCTCTAATCCTCCAGGACGTGAGTGCAGAACTCTGGATGCTCTGGATGTCTTCCAAGCTTCCATGCTTTCTGCCAGGATCAGTTCCTATAGTCTATACATGGGAATGTTCCGGAAGGAAGTCACAGGTGATTTGGAGGCTTTGAGTCCTATTCTTCCTGAGGATAGAAAACAGGATTTTCTCACATTGGTCAAACATGTCCAAGATATTTCTAAATTTGTCAACCGTGCAGCTTTTGACTGTTTTGAGTGCATAAGCAGAACCTCTGCCATTGCCATAGGTGCACGTAGAATTGCTTGGCTCCAGGCATCTGATCTGGAGCTCTGGGTACAAGACAAATTGGGAAATATCCCTTGTACTGGTGAGAACCTGTTTGGTAGAGATTGGCAGGAAAAAGCCAATGAGTTGGATGCTGACAACTCCACCTTGGATAGATTATCCAAGTCCACAGCTGATCCTGCTAGAAAGAAATCTTTCAAGAAACCATTCTTTTCTAAGAAGAAAAGATATTATCCTGCTTATGCTCAGCAGGGATGTTCTGCAGGTCTGCTTGTCAGAAAAGGTCAGCAACCACCCAAACAGAAGAAACAAAGACTGCTAGGCCTCAGCCATCCCAGCAGTCTCAGCCTCCACAAGGCCTTTGACTTTCAGCTAGAGAACTTAGCCTTCCTGACTCTAGTGGAACCAGAGCCTTCCACCATTCCAGGAAGGTTATGTCACTTTGCCCCCAGATGGGGGCAAATAACAGCAGAGCATTGGACACTCTCCATCATAAAGGAGGGGTACAAGCTTCATTTTTCGAGCATGCCCCCTCCCACAATAATAAGGCAGTTCAATTCTCTGACCTCTCTCATCAACCTCTTAGGTCAGGAGGTCACTATGCTTCTTGCCCAAGGGGCAATAGAAGAAGTACCCATCCATCAGCAGGGTACAGGGTTTTACTCCCCCTATTTCCTTATCCCGAAGAAAACGGGGATACAGACCTATCTTGGACCTCAGAAAATTGAACAAATTCCTTGTCAAAGAGAAATTCAAGATGATTTCTCTCGGAACTCTGCTGCCATACCTTCACAGTCAGGATTGGCTTTGTTCTCTAGATCTCAAGGATGCTTACACCCATGTTCTCATCCATCCAACTCACAGAAGGTTCCTTCGGTTCCTTTTCAAGGAAAGCACTACCAATACAGGGTGCTTCCTTTTGGCCTGGCCTCAGCTCCAAGGGTGTTCACGAAATTCATGGCTGTGGTAGCAGCATTTCTCCGCACTCTAGGGATATTCGTCTTCCCCTACTTAGACGACTGCCTCATTCGAGCCCCAACAGAGTCAGAGGCCAGGACTTCTCTATCCTGCACAATGCGTATCCTTCAGTATTTGGGTCTGGTAATAAACATCCCAAAATCCAGTCTTAACTCCCACTCAGTCTTTAGAGTTCATAGGAGCTTTGCTGGACACCAGAAAGGCAAGGCCTATCTCCCCCAGGCCCGCTGCCTTCGCATTGTGCAGTTAGCTTCTCAAGCAGTGCTAAAGCCTCATCTCACTGCCTGAGAAATGCTACAACTACTAGGCCACATGGCATCTACTGTGCATGTGGTTCCCTATGCTCGCCTTCATATGAGGGCAGCCCAGTGGACTTTATCCACTCAATGGACCCAGGAATCAGGATGCCTGTTAGACAAAATAGCAAGCACAAGTCGCCTTATTTTGTCCCTCCCATGGTGGAAGTCCACTCAAAACCTGTTGCTGGGGTCCCCTTTTCAACAACCCTTACCCCAAGCAACTCTCACAACAGATGCTTCTCCGATGGGTTGGGGAGCTCATCTGCAAGACCTCTCCAACCAAGGCACCTGGTCTCCACAGGAGACTCATCAACATATCAATCTCTTGGAGCTCAGAGCAATCTTCCTTGCTCTTCGAGTGTTCCACACCCTGCTCAGCTACAAGACAGTCCTCATTCATACGGACAATCAAGTAGCCATGTTCTATGTGAACAAGCAGGGTGGAACAGGCTCTCTGTTGCTTTGCAACGAAGCTTTGCGATTATGGGCCCTCGCCAGAGAGTATCAGATTCATCTCCTGGCAGTGTATCTTCCAGGCATACAAAACTCTTGGGCAGACAGACTCAGTCGAGTTCTGCTTCCACACGAGTGGTTTCTGCATGCAGACCAGGTGGCCAAGATTTTTCAAATTTGGGGCACCCCGTACATAGACCTCTTTGCAAGTCCGTGGAATGCCAAACTTCCCCGGTTCTGTTCCAGAATTCCGGCTCAGAAGGCCAGGGATGCTTTCCTCCTTTACTGGGGTCAAGACTTCCTGTATGCCTTTCCACCCATTCCCCTAATTCCCAAAACCCTGTTCAAGCTTCAAAGAGACAGAGGCCATATGATTCTCATAGCTCTACATTGGCCAATGCAAGTGTGGTACCCTCTGCTTCTACATCTCTCTCAAGCTCCCTCCCTGGAGTTAGGGTCTGCTCCAGATCTCCTATCCCAGGAGGACGGAATGTTATGGCATCCCAATCCCCAGTCTCTGCATCTCAGGGCTTGGTTGCTGAAGGCCTAGATCTCCATGATCTTAATCTCCCTCAGCAAGTAAAAGATATTCTTTTTGCTTCCAGGAAACCTTCCATGAGACGCTCTTAAGCTTTCAAGTGGAAAAGGTTTACCGTATGGTGTTCACAGAAGGGTCTTAACCCCCTTGCAATACCTCTGGAATCATTGCTGAAGTATCTCCTTCATTTGTCCAATGCAGGTCTTAAGACTAATTCAGTAAGAGTCCATTTGAGTGCTATTGCAGCTTCCTTTAAGCCTCTAAATGGACAGCCTATTTCCTCTCATCCTGTTATAGTAAGATTTATGAGAGGCCTTCTTCTAACTAAGCCTCCTATTAGGCCACCACCGGTGGCATGGGACTTAAACCTGGTTCTTGGGCAGCTCATAAAGCCACCTTTTGAACCCTTTGCTACTACCTCCTTGAAATTCCTTTCTTGGAAGGTTATCTTTTTCATTGCAATCACATCAGCACGCCGCATCAGTGAGTTGCAGGCACTAGTAGCTGATCCACCTTATACAAGGTTCCATCATGACAAGGTAGTCCTTAGGACTCATCCACACTTTATGCCAAAGGTGGTCGCACCTTTTCATCTAAACCAAGCGGTCTACCTACCTGTGTTTTTTCCAAGGCCTCATGCATCAAATACAGAGAGGAATCTTCATACCTTGGACTGTAAAGGAGCTTTAGCCTTTTACTTACAAAGAACACAGCAACATAGAAAGTCCTCTCAACTCTTTGTTGCTTTTGATACTTCTCATTTGGGACTTCCAGTCTCCAAGAGAACACTATCCAACTGGATTGCTCAGTGTATATCCTTTGCTTATCAGAGTAAGAATCTTCCTTTGGAGGGCCATGTCACAACTCACAATGTGAGAGCCATGGCAGCTTCAATGGTTCATCTGCACTCTGTGTCTATCGACGACATCTGTCGCGCAGCCACCTGGGCCTCGGTTCATACCTTCACAGCCCATTACTGCTTGGACAAGGACTCCCGCCGGGATGCCTTGTTTGGTCAGGCTGTTCACCAACACCTGTTCCATACCTAATCAACTCCTACCCACCATCTCTGGTAGGATGCCAGAGATCCATGGGGGGAAGTGGAGCCCTTCTCAGGGGCACACAACTTCTGGGGTCTCTCCCTGGCATCTAAAGCTAGGGAGTCCCCATATGTGATGACTACATTCCTGCTTGTTCCTGGAGATAGCATAGTTACTCACCTGTAACAGGTGATCTCCGGGAACAGCAGGAATTTAGTCCTCACAACCCAACCACCTCCTCTAGGAGTTGTATTTCTCTATCTATCTCTTTCCCTTTCCCTCTCTCTCTCTTTGTCTCAGATTTAAAACTCAACTGGAGAGAGGCAGTTGGGAAAGGCGGGAAGGCAGCATGCAGGCACTGTGGGATGCTCCCAAAAGCTTTCTAATTGGATGCTTGGGAGCGTTCCCACGCAGGCTCCGTCGGTACTGACGATACCCATATGTGAGGACTAAATTCCTGCTGTTCCCGGAGATCACCTGTTACAGTTGAGTAACTATGCTTTACATGAAGACATTGCAAGAATGCCATATCATCCAGAGAAGAAGAGAATATCGCACCAAGATCCTTATGTGCTCTCTCAACAGGCCCCATGAGCTCTTTCGATTAGTTCAATCTCTCACAAAGGACATATGTCAACAAAATGAAAATTTACCACACCCTCAATACTTTGCCATTCACTTTCATAATAAAAACAAATTGACCTCCCAGAATACTGGCGATAACTGCAAAGACATTCCTTATAATGAAAGTACCAATATCCCTGCTTTAAACTCTTTCTACCCATACTCCGCTGAGCAGATTGAAGACATAATAAGAGGACTCAGTTCTCCCACCTCACCTGCTGATCCATGCCCCTCTCACTGGATCAAGCCAGGCTGCTCCAAACTAAGTCCTCATGTCTCAAGAATCATGTACCTCTCCTTCATTAAAGGTCTGGTTTCATCACCATTGAAAATCGCTGCCATCAGACCCCTCCTAAAAAATCCTAAGCTGGACCCTCAAGACCCAAACTCCTATCACCCTATATCTAGCCTCCCTTTCTTGGCTAAGATATTAGAGAAGATAGTTCAACAGCAGATCCAAGACCATATTGACTGCCACGCACCATTGGATCAGCAACAGCATGGTTTCCGACAGCAACATGGTGTTGAAACCCTGCTTACCTCACTTATTGACAACCTGGTGAAGGGCATAAATAAAAAACAAGGCTTCATTTTGATCTTCCTGGATATTGCATCAGCCTTCGACACAGTCTGTCACGGCCTCCTGCTTCACCAACTACAGCTAAAGGGCATTCAAAACTTAGCATTAGACTGGTGTCGTTCATATCTAATGGACCGTCAACAACTAGTTTGCATAGATACTCAAACATCATCTGAGTACCAACAAACTCAAGGAGTACCGCAGGGCTTATCCTTATCTGATTTGCTATTTAATTTATATATCCAACCAATTTGTGCAATCATACAATCCTTTGGTATACTTTACCTCATCTATGCTGATGATATGTTGCTCTACTCCCCATTCTCTACAAACAGCCCTAACTACAATAAAATCATTACTGCTTTAATGCAGTATCTGACTGGCTAAGTTCCCACAACCTGAAAGTGAACTGTAAAAAGACCGAAGTTGTATTCATCTCAAAGGATCCAACATTCACACCACCAGTTTTCCTACAGATTAAGGATGCCAAATTGAAAACTAAACGTGAGGTCCAATATCTAAGCATCACATTGGACCAGCATCTGAATATGGAATCACATATAAACAATATCACCAAGGCTGTTTATCTCAAAATTCATTCTTTTCGTCAGCTACGACTATTACTTGAACCTGCCGACTTCTGTACCCTTTTCCAATCTCTCATCATTCCTCATTTTGACTATGCTAACATCATTCTACATGGTCTACCTGCCTATAAACTCCACCCATTACAAATGGCCATGAATACTGTTGCACGAACAATCTATGGGGTATCTAGACATGAACATGTGACACCTCTCCTAATGCAGATACATTGGCTTCCTATCTCCAGTCGCCTCAAGTTCAAAGCCCTTCTTATCACGTTTAAAATCCTTCACCATGTCTCTGCAACCTCCTTAGAAGATCTCGTACACTGGACACCCGACAGCAGAGTCAGAAGAACAAACATGGCAAATACACTTGCCATTTCCAACCTGGCTGGTAAATGCTCCCAATTTACCAGGCACAGAGCCTTCACCCTATTTGCCCCTCTGCTCTGGAACTCCCTCCCTGCTCCAATGCGCCTTATCACCAACCTCTCCACCTTTCAAAAGGCAATAAAGACACACCTCTTCCAGTTATACTTTGACCATGTAACATAACCCACTATTATCTTGCCTCCTTACCCATAACCATAAATAGCCCACTATTATCTCGCCGACTTACTTTATCTAATACCATACAGATGGTAAATAGTTGCTGTATTGTAACCCATGATCACCATGCTTTGGAATATCAGATTTTATACTAACAATACCATAAAGATTGTAAATAGTTACTGTTTTGTAGTCCAAGATCACCATACTTTGGAAGACTACTGTTTTTGTTTTAATTGTTTAGCTCTGTTCAACTGTTCTATGTAAACTTGTTTTATGGTGTATGTATTGAGCTGTTATACTGTAAACAGCACTGATTTAAAATAGTGCAGTATATAAAATCAAATAAATAAATATTGTGGATTAGGAACTGGTTAAAAGATTTTAAAAAACCAAAAAAACCCACCAGAGAGTAGGGCTAAATGGCCAATTTTCTAAATGGAGAAAGGTAAATAGTACCCAGGTACCTAGGGATCTGTGCTGGGTCTGCTGCTTTTTTTTATTAATTGAATTTTCAAAATATACTTACAAAGCAAGCATGAAAAGAAACATGATAAGAAATCCAAAATAACACTGGACAATGAAGATTTTGCGTCCTGAATACTTTGGGGTGTATTTTATGGATTTTGGGTTGCTGATCACAAAAATCACCTTTGAAATTTTCCTGTCATGCACCAATTTTGTGCAAGCGCCTATTTTTGTGATTTCCTCGCATATTTTATGTGTACTCAAATTCTACCTAGAAGGTAAGCTGTTTTGTGTAGTCCAGGCATGCCTGGGCATGCACTTGGTGCAGGTTCACAATGTGTAATGGAAATGCTATTGCTCAGAAATGCGTGGACGTGCTTAGTCGGGATTGATACTGGCTATAAAAGTAGCTTTCATACACAGTCACAATGCATGATGTTGGTATCAGCTTGTATATTTAACAATAGCATTTACATGTGAGCTGCTTGTCTAAACAACGATTCATTACAGCAGAAAATATCATCAATGTCTCAATGCGATACATTCTGTTACATTTGTGATAAGTATACGCTTAAGCCTCAAAGACGCAGCATGACTGCACTTAAGAAAGCATATGAGCTCTACTTCGGATGTGAAGTTGGCAATAAAAACAAATCCTGGACTCCTCATATTTGCTGTGCAACATATGCTGTCCATCTCAGAGCTTGGCCCAGAGGTACTCGGAAGGCAATGCCGTTTGCAGTCCCGATGATATGGCGAGAACAGAATGATCACGTAACAGACTGTTATTTCTGTCTGACCAATGTATCTGGCTTCTCTGCTAAAAATAAGAAATCTATTGAATACCCCAGTCTGTCTTCAGCCATGAGACCAGTGCCTCATGCCGACAGTATGCCAGTACCGAAGCCACCAGAGACATGGAGCTTAGATGAGGCAGACGAAGATGCCACAATACATGGGTCAGATGTGGAAAACAACATGGATCTAGATTATGAACCGTTTGTCTGGTGTGCCTCATCTGATAACACAGTCAGAATTGAATGACCGGCTGAGGGACTAAAGTTTATCAAAAACAAAAGCTGAATGACTTGGTTCAAGTTTGCAAGGATGGGGTTTGCTGTCACCAGGTATGAACATTTCTGTATTTCGGACCCACCAAGATACGAAAAATTTCTTTGTGCAGGTTGACAACCTCTGTTTCTGCACTGACATTGATGGGTTGTTCACGGCTTTGGGTTGTGAGCATAATCCACAACAATGGCTCCTTTTTATCGATTCATCGCTGTTAAGCCTGAAAACTGTCTTGTTACACAATACCCTTCAATACTTATTGCCTGTGCAGCGCACATGAACGAAAGCATGGGTCTGTTGTTGAAACACATACATCTGAAGCATCTGTGGTGATCTAAAATTAGTGGCACTGCTATGAGGAATGCAGCTCAGGTATACCAAGTACTGTTTCATTTGTGAATGGGACTCCATTGCTAGAAAGTCTCATTACATTAAATCGAATTGGCGCTCCATAAGCATTTGGTTCCAGGACAAAAAAAATGTGGCACATGAATCACTTGTCAACACAGGTAAAATAGTTTTGCCTCCTGTTCTATAAAACTCAGACTGATGAGAATCTTTGTGAAAGCGCCGAACAAGGAAGCTGAAGGATTTTGACGGGTGCTTTCAAGAATAACTGATGCCAATATTATGGAAGGCATTTTTATGGGTCCACATGTCAGAATCGTCATCAATTACAAGCAGTTCAAAGATCTGCTAGTGGGGCCTGAGAAAATGGCATAGAAAGCATTCAGGGATGTTGAGAATTTTCTTGGCATTTATAGGGCACCAAACTACGTCCAGCTGATTGACAAAATGCTTCAAGCATGCAAAACCATAAAGTGCAAAATGTTGCTGAAGATTCATTTCTGCTTTTACATTTGGGTTTCTTCCTTGCTGATTTGGTGCAGTCAGTGACGAACATGGTGAAAGGTTTCACCAGGATATTGCGACAATGGAAAAGCGGTATCAGGACAACTGGAACCTATTAATGCTGGCTGACTATTGTTGAAAACACTGAGACAAGAAGCATCAGATGCCGAGTACAAAAGAAAATCAGGAGCAAAACATTTTTAGCTCAGGTGAATTAGTGCACTATGTCAGCATCATTGTGCAATTAAACACGCTAAATTTAGTCAAAATTTAATTTCATGTTTCTCCAAATTCCTACATGATATAGTCAATCTGAAACTATGGGTATGTTTACAAAAGGGCGTTAAGTTAGCAGGCATTAGTGAGTGTTAACGGCAGTGATAAGGGGTGTTAAAAGTGAAAAGCACTCTGACTTGTAAGTGGTGTTATGGTGTAAAGGGCATTATGGGGCATTTAATGTACATTAACAGGACATCGGGCGTTAAAGTGTCAAGCATGCACCTTAATGTCCGAAAACGGCTGTAACTTTAACGCTGGATAAAGGAGCACCAAGGAAAGTCAATGTAAAGATGATGGATGGACAAACAGATGGGAGCTGATGGACCTGCCAGTTCTCCAGGAAAAAGCAGGAAGTCAGTCCTCACTTATGGGGTGACGTCGGCACCGATGGAGCCCGCACGGAGCAATTCCCCAGCTTTCAAAGAAAGCCTTTGGGATTGCTACCACACATGCATGGTCCTCTTCCCGCCAAAAGGTGCCATCTTGCTCAGTCTCCCTTCTTCCGCAGAACCCTTCAGACACACGTCCTCGTCTCTCGGAAAATGTTTTCGTTTCCTAGCCTTATCAGCCTCTCATTTCTTTTTTCCGGTTGCACTAGTTCTCTACCCGTCCTCCCCTTGCTCTCTTTAGGAGCTTACGAGGATACCTTTTGTAATTTTTTCTTTTCAGGCTTTGCACCCTTTTTTCTTCCCAACCACTGGCAGTGTGGGTCTTCGACCTCGCAGAGGCCATTTTTGCCCCCATGGCCACCGGGTTTAAAAAATGCGATAGATGCACTATCATATCACTTACGGACACTCATGACTGTTGTCTAAGGTGTCTGAGAGCCGACCATGACACAGAGCTCTGTTCGCTCTGTAAGAAAATGTCCTCTAAGGCCCTGCTCAGCCGTAAGCAGAAGTCCGAAGACATTTTTTGAAAGGCTGCCTCGGGGTCCCCGGTGGCACCCTGGGTCGTCTCCGTCCAGTGGGTTCTCCCCCTGTGGCACCATAGTCCAGGCGGCATTCTGACCAGGGGTCCCCAGAGGTGGAATGGCGCAAAAAGAAGGCGGCCTTGAAGTCACTGTCTGGGGCCCCTGACAAGCACGAGCACTCCTGCGCCTGGTTGCTTAGCCCCCTTCGGCATTCCTGAGAGTCAGACAAGGAGCAGTCCTGCAAGGTACCTTGCAGAGAAATGGAGGCCTCCAGCGATGGTGCCCAGTCTCCTGAGGGAAGTCCCGGTGAGGACCCCCTCTCCTCCTCAATGCCCGATCCTGTGACCCCGGTATCGGCGTCCCAGGGCCCCATGCCTGCGTGGGAGTCCCATATGCTGCTGCTGGAATGCAGCGTTCATTGCTTCCCAGCAGGTACTCACAGCCAGCTTTGCTGACCTGTGGGCCCCTCTCATGGGATGCACAAATCCATCCAGGAAACCCCCAAGAGCCACGGGCCTTGTAAGGGTCCTCGAAGTCGGTCTTGCTCGCTCTCCCATTCTTCAGGGGCGAGATCGTCCAGGGCCAAGGAGGACCCTCGTGCTGAAGAACTCAACATTCTTCAGTATGAGACCCTGCCAAGGGAATCCCTCACCATGCCAGTGCCGCTGATCCTCTTCCGGCTATTGATCCGCATGTGGTAGGCCCCAGCCTCGGTTCCCATTTTGAGCAAGCACCTTGACACAATGTACAAGGTGCAGTGAGGGCCAGGCTTCTGAAAGACCCAACTTTCACACACCTCGATGGTGGTGGAATCAGCCATGAGGAAGCAGAAAAACCCGAAGTATCACTCATCGGTCCCGCCGGGCTGAGAATCGAGACCCCTTGATGCCCTGGGCTGCAAGGCCTATCAAGGTTCCATGCTCTCTTGTCGCATCCAGGCATACCAATTATATATTGGTATCTTCCTCCGTGACATGGAAAAAGAACTTGGAGGTTTCTCTGCGGACCTTGAGGGTGAGCCCCTCGACAGGTTCCACACCCTGTTAAAATGAGTGGCTGATTGCTCCAAGTATATCTCTCGAGCCTCCTATGATGGCTTTGAAAAATTGGCTCAGGTGGCGGCCGCGGGCATCAGAGCCCGCCGCCAGACTTGACTCCAATCTTTGGATATGGAGCAGTGGGTGCAGGAGAAGCTCCTGGACGTGCCCTGCCTCGACAAACAACTTTTTGGTAAGCCGATGGAGGAGAAGGCTGCGGAGATCGAGACGGAGTATGTCACTAGGACCCGTCTCTCCCACAAGACGTCTACGCTACCTTGGAAGAAGCTGCCTGCCAAGAAGCCCTTCTTCCTCAGGAAAGTCCTCCAGTACCACGGCTACCCGCTGTACCCGGCTACCCCCATGCTGACCACTTCCACGCAGGGGAAGCCTGGCCAGGGTCACAATAAAACCAAAGGGCCCAAAGGCCCAGATGCCAGCTCCCCCACAACCCCCTCAGGCGTTTTGATGCCAGCAGCATAGCCCCTCACTCTCTGGTGATACAGCAGCCCATGGGGGGGGGAGACACCTGTCCTGCTTCACCCTGTCGTGGGCGCTTATCACTTCAGACACCAGGGTCCTCCAGGTTATCTGGGAGGGCTATCGCCTCCACTTTGACAGGCTCCCACCCCGTTTCTCCCCAGCATAGCCCTCTCGACTCCCCACAAACCAGCTTCTGCTGCAGTGGGAATTACACTCCCTCCTTCCTTAATGGGCAGTCGAGAAGGTCCCTCCCCACCTTCGAGGTGTTTTTTTTTTATTCTCGGTACTTCCTCATCCCGAAAAAGACAGGGGGTCTGCGGCTCACCCTTGACCTGTACAGGCTAAACAAGTTCCTGGTGCGGGAGAAATTCAAGATGTTATCTCTTAGCGTGCTGCTGCTCTTCCTCCGGCAGGGTGACTGGCTATGCTCCTTGGATCTAAAGGAGGCTTATGCCCATATCTTGATCCACCCCCAACGGAGGCAGTACCTGCGTTTCAGGGTGCAAGGAGAGCACGTCCAGTACAGGGTGCTTCCCTTCGGCTTCGCATCCACCCCATGGGTCTTCACGAAGTGCCTTGTCGTGGCCGCCACTCACCTTTAGCGCCGGGGCGTGCCGGTGTCTCCCTATCTCGATGACTGGCTCGTTAAGGGCTCCTCCATCGAGGAGGCCCGGCAAGCAATGTCATGCACTGTTCTCCTATTGGAGAGCTTGGGGTTCTTGCTCAACTACACAAAGTCTCTCCTTGAGTTGGCACAGGCTCTCGAGTTCATCGGGCCATGCCTCGATACTCGACAGGCCATGGCCTTCTTGTCGGTGGATCTCTCCACCCGCCTCCAGGCTCTGGCAGCTCGGGTCCAAAGTGCCCACCAGGTCACTGCTCGGTCCATGCTACATCTCTTGGGCCACATTACCTCAATGGTGCATGTGGTTCCTCACTCCCGCCTGCACATGCAGATGACCCAGTGGTGTCTCAGCTCTAACAGTTTTCTGCCCTAACTTTCCCGATAAAGTTTGTTGACAATCTGCGAAAAGCATTCCATGCTTGTTTCCCATCACCCTGCAGCAAGTTGTTGAACCGGTCATCTTTGAAGAGCTCTCAAATCTGAGGACCCACAAAAACTCCCTCTTTAATCTTTGCTTCACTGAGTCGAGGGAATTTTTCATGCAGATATCGGAAAGCTGGCGAAGTGTCGTCCATGGCTTTCAAAGTTTTTCATCAAACCTAGTTTGATGTGAAGGGGTGGTAGCAGGATTTTGTGAGCCTCAACCAGAGCTGGGTGCTGGATATTCTTCTCTCCAACTGTTACATTTTGTCTGCGATTCCATTCCTTCCGCAAGTAGTGCCAATCCCTTGCTTGGCTATCCCACTCGCATAAGAAACACATGTATTTTATATATCCCTGCTGCAGTCCCATTAAAAGGGCAACTACCTTCAAGTCACCACAGAGGTGCCAGCTGTACTTGTTATAGTTAATGGAAGTCAGTAGATGCTTTAAGTTATCGTATGTCTTTCATGTGGATGGCATGTGCTACTGGAATAGATGGAAGATGGTTTCCATTGTTCAAAAGCACAGCCTTCAGACTCAGTTTCGAAGAGTCTATAAATAGTCTCCAGTCTTGTGGGTCATGAGTGATTTTTAAGGCATTTGTGAGGCTTTCAATATTGGAACAGAATACCAAATTACTTTCCTTTCCGACTGCGTATAGTACACTGCTGACGTCAGATGGCTTCAGCAGCTGTTTGGCAGTAGTATTGCATTGCATCAGAAAATGATGCAATCAACTCTGGATGATGTGTGCATACTGGTATTATGCAATGTGATGCAATATTACATCATTCAAGGCTTATTTGGGATGTTGTTGATGTCCTACTGGATAAATTTACACGGTGAAACATCAGAAATGAACTACATGAAATATCTTCAAAACGAGAGACAATAATTTTTTTTTAATGTTATATTCGTGTTCAGCTCACCAAGATACTACCGAATAGGGCCTTTTAAAGTCAGTAATGATTTCAGTGTTGACCAGTGTAACAGGGGTTAATGGCACACTTGCTCCCTTAATGCCCTTTAGAAAACATACCACAATATTTGTGTTCAGCTTGAAGCTGTCTATCATAATCACCATAAAATAATTTAGGAAGCAAAACTTTTGAACAAATTTGTTTGGTATAATACAAAGAACATAGGACAATCATATTTAGAATGCACAAACAAAATCCATTAGCCCTCATCTTGGGAGAAAAACAAAGCTATATTTAGCATCTTAGGAAATAAGGAGAATCTCTCCAAAATGATAGCAGCCAATTATACTTTCCCACCATAACCTCGCCCATTAGATTTCTGTGTCTCCCTTCCAGTCAAAAAGCCTCTAACTGCAAACAATCAACAAACACAATGCGATCCTTGAAATGTAACTAGACATTTACATGGATATCAGAGAAAAAAGGTGGCCCCCCGAGCCAGTACCCTCGCTCTAGGAGCCAAAAAAGCGCTTCTATGAAGCTGCATGTCTCTGGAGACATCTTGAAACATTTGAATGTTAGCTCAACAAAATAATGTATCTTTGTTTTTAAAGTAACTTTTGAATACTGAGATCTTATCTTGCTCTGATAGGAACATAACTACCAAAGGGACCAGGGTACATAAGAACATAAGATATGCCATACTGAGTTAAATTTAACTCAGGAGGAGGCTACAAGATGTTATCTCCCCCAGTAGAATCATCTTTAACCCTCCTACCCGTTAGATAACATAACTTAGAGAAAAACATCAATTCAGAATTAGATAAGATTAATATTTCGTTAAGGTCTTTCTTTAAGAAAAATCTCAGATGTTAGCAACAGACATACAGGGAAATTCAAAAATGCTCTTAGGGTGAAAAATATTCATTCTTGAAGGATTCCAACTTAAGGTGAATTATTAAACTGGCCTTCATAGTAGAGGCACTAACTGCATGAAGAGAGACGCGTTTGTTTTCACACTTTAGGATTTGACCAGATGAAGATTCCACTCGCTCCTTGGTCTTCCCCAGCCTTGCAAAAGCTTCCTGACGAGAGACCGTGGTAACCAAAGTTTTCTCCATAGAGATCACCACCTTCCAGATATCCACCAGGGAGATCTAAAAGTCAGAAACTACCCTGGAATCAATCACAGGTGGGGGGGGGGGGGGAAGGAAACAGCTTGATAGTAATCAACAGAGGACAAATGAGTACTCTGTTGCACTGGCTGACCTCAATCGGCCATGTCTGGTGGAGTCACTAATGATGGTGGAGGAGGTGGAGTGAGATCTGAGGAACTCGGATGCCCCAGAAAGAGTGAGGAAATAGAAACAGTACCTGTAGGTTGATTTACTATCTCTTTGACCACCAAATGCTTATCCATCGGTCCAACAACAGGTTCAGAGGCAGCAAAAACTCTCTTCTTTCTCTTCCCCCTGATTACCAAAAGGGAAGGGTGTTCCTTTGTTGCTCCAAGGGGCTCCCAAGGGGCCTACCTGCCTCTTGTGGCATGCCCCTTAGGTCATGCCACGTGCCTATGGTCGCATGCCTAGGAACAACCTGCTCTAATAGGGCCACAGCTGGTGTCGGGGTCATCACAAATGACAAGATGGTGTCAAAACAACAACCTCGCAATCAACTACAGCAAGACTGAGGCACTAATCATCACTCGTAACCAAGACTTCATCCACCCACCGGACATCAAGATACAAAACACAACCATACCAATAAAATCGGAAGTAAAGTACCTCGGAGTGACCCTGGACAATGAACTGAATCTCAAGCCACACGTAAGCAAAACAATCCAAAATACATACTACAGGATGAGAATCATCAGGAGACTTAAGCCCCTTCTCGCCACCGAGCACTTCCGTAATGTATGCCAGGCTCTAATAACCCCCATACTAGACTTTTGCAACCCAATCTACCTTGGACTAGCAAAACAAACACTCAAACCACAACAACTAGCTCAAAACACGGCGGCATGCATAGTAACTGGATCAACAAGACAGAAACACATCACACCCATTCTGAAAGACTTACACTGGCTCCCAATCAGTTCACGCATCAAATACAAAACAATCATAAACATATTTAAGATCAAACAACACATATCAGCCAACAGCCTTCACACCCTCATACAACCAGACACCAGCACACGCCCAAGAAGAAAAGGCACCTCCAACCGTGTCAACACCCCTAGAGACTTCAGAAAAACACGCAAGGACACCACAGAACGAGCACTCTCCCTGGCTGCCCCAACAATCTGGAACACTCTCCCAGACGATCTGAGATCAACGACAGACCTTAAAGACTTTCGCAAACAGCTGAAGACAACGCTATTCACTGAGCACTATGGACACGTCACATGATCAAACTAGCAAGAACAACCATCCCACCCCCGACCCTCGTATAACAGAATGTATAACAGCACAAGATGTTTCATAACACACTATGTATAGAAGAATGTATTATAGCACACGATGTATTATAGCGCACAATGTACATAGCTCCACCTAATCTAACACACAACACATCAGACACACCAATCACGATATACCCTTCACTGCATGAAAAACTCGATCACTCCTTTTGATTGTTTGCTGTGACACCGCTTTGATTGTAAGATAAGGCAGTATAGAAATACTGTTAAATAAATAAATCCTGCATGGAACCTGAGTTCTCAGCCTCATTCCCATTCTGGCTGCTTAGCGCTGCTCCCCCGCTACTTGTTAACAATATCATCAATGACCTGGAAATGGTAATAACGAGTAAGGTGATCAAATTTGCAGATGGCACATAATTATTCAAAATTGTTAAAATTCAAGAAAAAATGGGCCTCCAAATGACAGGTGAAATTTAAGGTGGACAAGTGCAAATTTATACACTTATGGAAAGACCCAAACTACAGTTGCAAAGGCAAGGTTCCGCATTAGGAATCACCACCCAGGAAAAGGATCTGGGCATCATTATGGATAATACTTTGAAACCCTCTGCGTAGTGTGCAGCTGTGGCCAAGTAAGCAAATTGAATGCTAAGAATCAAAAGGGTGGGAATGGAGAATAAAACCAAGGATGTTATAAAGGCTCTGTATCACTCCATGGTGTAACTGCACATTGAATACTGCAAGCAATTCTGATTGCCATATCTTAAAAAGGGCATAGCAGAATTAGAAAAGGTACAGAGAAGAGCAACCAAAATGGTAAAGGTGATGAAAGGATATCCATACAGGATTTACGGAGACAATATCATGATGTTCACATCCTACCAACTCTGCAATCCAAACCTACACAAGATATCTTCATGTTTCCAAGAAATCTCACAGAGGCAACTTGAACATGGACTACAGATCAACCATAAGAAAACAGACAACCTATATATCTCCAGAAACAAATCACTCTCACCCTCCAAAACTATCAAAATACATAATGTTGAGCTAGAAACCAAACAGGAAGTGAAATACCTGGGCGTAACAATCGACCAACATCTCACCTTCACCCCCCACATCAACAAAACCACACAAGCAATGTACTGTACCACAGGATAAAAATACTACGCAAAGAACTAAAGATACACCTGTTTGTTGATTTCTAGGGTAACTCCACTGAGATACCCCAAGTGCAACAGCCTTAGTTACATACAACGCAATTAGACTCCTGCTAATGTCACCATATATATAATTGAACACTCAGCATGTAGATAGACATGGCCTAATGGGAGACAGCCAACATAGCTTTAGACAAGGAAGATCTTGTCTTACTAATCTGTTATGTTTTTTTGAAGGTGTGAATAAACAGGTGGACAAAGGTGAGTCGGTTGATATAGTATATCTGGACTTTCAGAAAGCCCTTGACAAGCTCCCTCATCAGAGACCTTTGGAAAAACTAAAGAGTCATGGGATAGGAGGCAGTGTACTACTGTGGATCAGGAACTGCTTAAAAGATAGAAAGCAGAGGGTAGGGCTAAATGGTCAATTTTCCCAGTGGAGAAAGGTGAATAGTGGTGTACCCCAGGGATCTGTGCTGGGTCTGCTGCTTTTTGACATATCATAAATGACCTGGAAAGTGGAATAACGAGTGAGGTTATCAAATTTGCAGATGACACAAAAAACTGTTTAAAGTTGTTAAAACCCAAGAGGATTGTGGAAAATTGCAAGAGGATCTTGATAAATTGGAAGACTGGGCATCAAAATGGCAGATGAAGTTTAATGTGGACAAGTGCAAAGTTTTGCATCTAGAGAAGAACAACCCAAACTATGGTTACACGATGCAAGGTTCCACATTAGGAACCACCACCCAGGAAAAAGATTTAGGCGTCATTGTGGATAACAAGTTAAAACCCTCAGCCCAGTGTGCAGCAGGGGCCAAGAGAGCAAATAGTATGCTAGCTATCATAAGGAAAGGAATGGAAAATAAAACACAAGATATTATAATGCCTCTATATCATTCCATGGTGAGACCGCACCTTGAATATTGTGTGCAATTCTGGTCGCCGTATCTTAAGAAGGATATAGCGTTATTAGAAAAGGTTCAGAGAAGAGCCACCAAAATGGTAAAGGGGATGGAAGGATACTCCTATGAAGAGAGGCTAAAAAGGTTAGGGCTCTTTAACCTGGAAAAGAGACAACTGAGGGGAGATATGATAGAAGTCTATAAATTAATGAACGGAGTGGAACGGGTAAACGTAGATCGATTGTTTACGTTATCAGAATATAGAAAGACTAGGGGACATGCAATGAAGCTACAGGGTAAACTATTTAAGACTGTTGTTGTTGTTAAGTGCCATCAAGTCGGAGTCGACTCATGGCGACCCTCTTGAAAACTATCCTAAATTGTGTTCGGTCTTGAGTCAGGCGGCTCATTGTTGACAGACTGGTACCCGTAGCTGCTGTTATTGTATCGATCCATCTCATTGCTGGCCTTCCTCTTTTGCGTTTACCTTCTATCTTGCCAAGCATGATGTCTTTCTCTAATGATCTCTTTCTTTGCATGATGTGTCCAAAGTATGAAAGTCGAAGTCTTGTCATCTGAGCTTCTAAAGAAAGCTTAGGTTTGATCTCTTCTAGTACCGACTGGTTTGTTCTTTGGGCAGTCCATGGTATACACAGCACCATAATTCAAAGGTATCAATTTTCTTCCTGTCTATCTTTTTCACTGTCCATCTTTCACATCCATATGATGTTATTGAAAATACCATGGCTTGAACAAGTCGAATCTTTGTATGGAGATAGACATCTCTGCTCTTGAGAATCTTATCTAGGTCTTTTATTGCCATTCTGCCAAGAGCAATGCGTCGTCTGATTTCTTGACTGCTTGTTGCTTCTTTATTGATAGTTGATCCAAGTAGGTTAAAGTTGTTCACAATTTCAATTTCTTCTCCTTCAACGATGAACCTGTTGATTATGCCAGTTGTCATGATCTTTGTCTTCTTTACATTAAGGTGCAGGCCCATTTTGAGACTATGTTCTTTGATTGTGAGAAGCAAATGTTTCAGATCATCTTCACTTTCAGCCAGTAATGTGGTATCATCAGCATAGCGAAGGTTGTTGATGAGTCTTCCACCAATCTTCACACCTCTGTTGTCTTCATACAATCCTGCTTCTTTGATGATTTGTTCTGTATATAAATTAAACAGGTAGGGGGAAAGTATGCAGCCTTGTCTTACACCTTTGCTTATTTTAAACCATTCTGTTTCTCCTTGATCCGTTCAAACTATTGCTTCTTGATCAATGTACAGATTGTGCAAGAGTACGTTCAGGTGTTCTGGTATACCTATGCTTCTTAATGTGACCAAGAGTTTCTCATGATTTACACAGTCAAAAGCCTTGCTATAGTCGATAAAGCACAAATAGATATCTTTTTGGTATTCTTTAGTCTTTTCAAGGATCCATCTCACATCCGCGATGATGTCTCTCGTTCCTCGCGCTTTCCTGAACCCTGCTTGCACTTCAGGTAGTTCTTGTTCCAGGTATGTTTGTAGTCTCTTTTGAATAATCTTCAGTAGAATCTTGCTGGCATGTGGGATCAGAGCGATTGTGTGATAATTTCCACAGTTAGTTGGATCACCTTTCTTTAGGATTGGTATAAACACAGATCTTTTCCAGTCAGTTGGCCATGATGTTGTCTTCCATATTTTATGGCAGAGCCTTGTAAGTATGGTAACAGCTGCATCAGATTGCTGTAATACTTCTATGGGAATGCTATCGATGCCTGGTGCTTTGTTCTTTGATAAGGCTTTCAATGCTGCTTCAACTTCTTCTTTCATCACCAATGGTTCCGGATCATAAGGTACAGGTTGAAACGGCTGTTGGTCCACTTGATCTTTATCATATAAAAACTCTGTATATTCCTTCCACCTTTTCTTGATCTTCTCAGCATCATTCAACATAGAACCTTGAGCATCTTGTAACATTCCAATTCGAGGCTGGAACTTTTCCTTTAACTCTCGTAGCTTTAGGAAAGCCGATCTTGTTCTTCCTCTAATAGTTTCTGCTTCTATTTCCTTGCATGCGTTGTTGTAGTACTTTTCCTTGTCCTGTCTTGCTGCACGTTGGACATCTCTGTTAAGTTCTGTTATTGTCTTTCTTTCTCCTCTGGCTTTAGCTTCTCTGCGTTTCTGGGCAATTTTCAGAGTTTCTTCCGTCATCCATTTTGGCCGTTTTTGCTTTTTCACCTTTTGTAGAGACTTCTCGCTTTCTTCCAACACAACCTTCTTGATGTCATTCCATAACTCTTCTGGAGCTCTGTCATTTGTATCTAAAGCAGCAAATCGATTTTGCAGGCAGTCTTTAAATTCCAGTGGTATATTCTCAAAGTCATATTTTGCTGCATTCATGAGTGGTTTGCTCTTTTTCAACTTTAGCTTGCGTTTGCATACTAGTAGTTGATGATCTGTACCACAGTCAGCTCCAGGTTTTGTCTTTGTTGATATTATAGAACTTTTCCATCGTTGACTTCCACAGATGTAGTCAATTTGATTTTTATACAATCCATTGGGTGAAGTCCATGTGTACAGTCGCCGCTTGTGTTGATGGAAGAAGGTGTTTGAAATGAATAGATCGTTGGTCTTGCAGAATTCTATCAGTCTTTCTCCAGCTTCATTTCTGTTGCCAAGTCCATATTTTCCAACTACTTTGCCTTCTTCTTTGTTACCAACTTTTGCATTCCAGTCGCCCATGACTATCAGGATATCCTGTTTGCATGTTCTGTCAATTTCATTGTGTGCTTGTTCATAGAACTCTTCAATTTCATTCTCTTCTGCAGCTGTTGTTGGGGCATATACTTGAATTATAGTTGTGTTGATAGGCATTCCTCATAGATGAATAGAGATTAAGCGTTCGCTGACTGCATTGTATTTCATTACAGTTCTTGCAAGTTTCTTCTTTATTATAAATGCAACACCATTTCTTCTTTGTCTTTCATTTCCAGCATAGTAGACCATGTGATCATCTGATGCAAAGTGCCCGATGCCAGTCCATTTCAGTTCGCTGACACCCAACAGATCAAGGTGTACACGTTCCATTTCATTCTTGAACTCCTCCAACTTCCCTTGGCTCATGCTTTGTACGTTACATGTGCCAATGCGTAAGACATCTTTACAGCTTCTGACTCTCATTTCATGCGCAGCTACATCAGCAGTCAGACGTCCCAAGGGCTTTGATCCAACCACATCATAAATGCTGGCTTTACTCTGAAATGTCTTCAGCTCTTCCCCAGTAGCTAGTTGAGTGCCTTCCGACCTGGGGGTCTCATCTTCCAGCACTATAGCACAATTTGTTTTGTTGTATCTATGCATTGGGTTTTCATGGCAAGATACAGAAGTAGATTGCTGGGCCTTTCTTCCGTGCAGTTTAAGTTTGGTGGTGTTGCCGTTGTCACAGAAATGTGATCCTCCACCATCAACACTATCCCATTCTGCTGCTGCCCAGATGGGTGGTTTGTCTTGGTCTGGCACCTTAGCTGAGACCTGTCCATCTTGGGAGACCCTCCCAGTATTTAAACTACCGATAGTTTAGCTCTCAGCATCACTGATGCACACAAGCCCTCACAGCACGACAAGCTGCAAACCAAGTGAGGGATTTAAGACTAATTAAAGAAAATATTTTTTCACTCAGCGTGTAATCAAACTCTGGAATTTGTTACCGGAGGATGTAGTAAAGGCTGTTAGTGTAGCTGGGTTTAAAAATGGTTTGGAAAAGTTCCTGGAGGAAAGGTCCATAAACCATTATTAAGAAGGGACCCAGGATATGAATGCTTGACCCAGTACAAGCATTGTGGAACCTGTCTTTTGCAGAAACTGCTAGGTACGTATGACCTAGATTGGCCACTGTTGGAAACAGGATACTGGGCGTGATGGACCTTGGTCTGACCCAGTATGGCATATCTTATGTTCTTATTCTATTTACTGTAACATTGGAGTGGAGGAGTGGGCTAGTGGTTGGGGCAAGGTACTTCAGGCCAGAAGGTCAGGGGTTCAAATCACACTAGAGGACAGCAACCTTGGGCCGGAAGGACTGGGGTTTTTAGTCCCACAGGTGCTCCTTGTGGTCTTGGGCAAGCCACTTAACCCTCCATAGCCCATGTTCCCTGTAAAATAGTTATCTCCAAGTTATAATGCCCTGTTCAATGTAATTTCAGTTTGTTCAATGTAAACCACACTGATGCAGAATAGCGTGGTATATAAGAGAATGTAAATAAATAAATAAATATAATTTTTGTAATATAGTTAGCATTTAAAATGTGCATGAGTTTTTTTCAAATTTCAATATAAAGTTACTTGTTTGATGTAAACCGCCTCTGATCTCTGGAAGGAGAGGTATAGAAAAACGTATAAATGAAATAAAATAAATAAATCTAGCAACCTCAGACTTTTGCTCTGTACTCTAGGCACTCATATTCCCTTGGACTTCTGCAACAGTATATACCAAGGAATCCCTAAACATGCCCTCCGCAAGCTACAGTTGGCCCAAAACACCGCTGCATGCACCCTAGCAAATGCAAAGAAGAGGGACCACATCATACAAATTTTGAGAAATCTACACTGGCTACCTGTACACAGCAGAGTCAAATATAGGTCAACCATGCTCATTTTTAAAACATTACACGAACAATCTTCAACAAGCTCAGGGAGTTGAGCGGGAGCTCCTCCTCACTTCCCCACGAACTGCCAATCATCTGCCTCAGAACGGCAATTAAACCGCCGCACCGGAGGCACGCCCGCGCCTTGCGGGCCCACGCCTGAGGGCCTCGCAAGAGGTCCCTTTGGCGTGGCCCTCAGGTGTTGGACTGTGCGGGACCGAGTAACTGCAGCTATATGCTCATTCTGTTCAGCAGTATGCTTATTGTAGTTAATGTAATGTAATGTAAGTTATGTACTGTGTTCCCTGTTTGTACTCTTAGTGTTTTGCTGTGATGTAATGATAATGCAATGTATGTTTCCCTTACCTTTGTTTAACTTTTTGCTGTATTAACTATTGCTTTGATTGAAGGAAAAGGCGGGATACAAAACTTGTTAAATAAATAAATAAATACCATATATAGAATTTCTCATTTTCACATCAACTACCAGCAGAACAAGGCAAAAAAGTGTAATGCTAACCTCCTCAACCTACCTGCGGAAATAACACACACAAACCAAAATACTCATAATAGAGCCTTCTCCACTTATGCAATGAACCTGTGGAATGAACTCTCCAGCAACCTCAGGGATACCCAGGAACTAAAGAAATGTCACAAAGTCCTCAAAACACTACTGTTCAAGAAACACTTCAACACCTGAGCATTGCTCTCCCCTACACTAACCTACGGACATTCTCACATGTTTTCCCCTGCTCTCTTCCCACCCCCTCCCCCTCTGCTCCCATCCCCTCCTCTGTATATAAGTTGTTGCATATAGGTTCTAACTGTTAATATGTTATTACTGTTAAATACCTCAGTTCTATGTAAACCTCTTGATTTTGTGTTCTTTGTAAACTGCCTTGATTCATAGATAAGGCGATATAAATAAACCTACGAGGAAAGACTTAAAAGTTTAGAGCTCTTCAACTTGGAAAAGAGATGGCTAAGGGGAGATATGATAGAGGTCTAGAAAATAATGGAGTGAAATGGGTAAAAGTAGGTCAGTTGTTTACTCCTTCAAAAAGTAGAAAGACTAGAGGGCACACAATGTAGCCCATTTAGGATTAACAGGAAGAAATATTGTTTCACTCATTGTGTAATTAAACTCTGGAATTCATTACCAAAGGATGTAGTAAAAGTAGTTACTGTTGCTGGGTTTAAAAGAGGTATTGATGAATTCCTGGAGGAAAAGTCCATAAACCATTATTAAAGAGGACCAGGAAAATTCATTGCTTACACCTGGGACAAGCAGCATGGTATCTGTATACCTTTTGAGAATCTGATAGATACTTGTGACCTGGCCGCTTTTGGAAACAGGATACCGGGCTCGATGGACTCTTGGTCCAACCCAGTATCTTATGCTCTTCTTTGACTTGAAGTCACTGGGTTTTTTTGGAGGGGGAGAGGTGGAGTTTGCCATTGGATTAAGACAATGCATCTGTTGCATTGAATAGACATTTTGAATACTGGAATTTATATAAAACAGTTGCATTATGTAAAGAAAATATGTGATTTTTATTTGTCTATTTAGACTGTTTAATTCTCGCTTTATCTACAAGTCAAAGTGAGTTACAAGTAATATAAATAATAGACTACTTTATAAAATAAATGGTAACGTTGAGTGGGTATGGAATTCTGACATATACACACACATACACGCGCGCGCACACACACACACACATATCTATTTTTTTTTTTAATTAAGGGGCATACAATCCAATATTGCTGGATTAAATAATGTGATAGGTTGAATGACATGATAGACAGGGCAATTAAAAGGATTACATTTATTTACAAATTTTTATGTACCATCTTAATGATAATTATCATTCAAAATGCTTTACAAATCAAGAGGAGGAAGTGACATCACTGACCAGGATGGCCGCATAGCTACAAAGCTCCCATGGGGAGAACTAAAATATCCCCATAATAAAGAGAACTTTGCCAGCTAAACTGGGAAAAAGTGAGCGGAGAAATATGGTAAGAAAAGCAGCAGTGAATGGCACAAAAAAAAAGCAACCTGAACTTGAAAACATTCAGGTTTAAAATAGAAATTGGGTCTGCTGGAAGGAAAGCTAAGATGGCGCCAAGAGGTATAGGAGAAGGAGAGCCTAAAATTATGACAAGACGGTTCCTGGGAGCAATCCAGACAGAAAATTGGAACGCTCAAAATGAGCTGAATGAGTGGTTCGGGACTCTCTGACAAGATTTAGTGGACTTTAAAACAGAGGCATAAACTTGGATCAAAGACTTGCGTTCTTATATCCACGAACTAGGGCAGCGAGTTGGGTCTGTTGAGGATAAAGTGGAGGAGCATGAGGGAACATTACAAAGCATAAAGACTCAGTCCGAACAAAGAAAAGGAGAGATGGTGGAGCTGTGGTCAAAACTGGAAGACCTGGAGAATAGGGCCAGACGCTCTAATTTTCATTTGCGTGGGGTGCCTGATGGTGAAGGCACACACAATTATAAGTATGTGATTGAATAATTCTGCAGAGCTCTATTACAACAGGCTGAAATTACAGTGGTTCCCAACCCAGTCCTCAGGGAACCCTAGGCCAGTCAGGTTTCTCAGAGTACCCACAATGAATATGCATGAGATAGATCTGCATGCACTGCTTCCATTGTATGCAGATCTATCTCATGCATATTCATTGTGGGTACTCTGAAAACCTGACTGGCCTAGGGTTCCCCGAGGACTGACGTTGGGAACCTCTGGGCTGAGATGCCTGTGGCAGACTTGTCTTTTACAATAGACTGAGCCCATTGGGCTTAGGCTCGCGGAGAGAAGGGAGATAGTGGTGTGCTTACATGAGTACACTACGAAGGAAGCAGTCATGCTAGCAGCAAGGAAACTGGGAAATTACAATGGGAGAATCACCCAGTAGAAGTGTATGCAGTTATTTCAGCAATAACTATAAAGAAGAGACAGGAATTTTGTCTCATTACCAACAAACTGGCCTACAATTTACGATATTAGGTGTCACTACAAATGCACAGGCAGTAGAAGATGCCGTGAATGGGATGCAGAAGGCAGGATGGTCTGAATTACCAGTGGTACTAATTGAAAAGGACAGAGTAAAGACGGGAGTCCTCCTTGGGCATAAGATGGCAGAGAGCACCAGAGGGCGATCGCCAGCAAAGGTGCCAGAAGACAAAAGGATCCACGAACCAAGAAAAAGCTGCCTGAAAAAAGAACTGAAGTGGCAGAAGGAGCTTTTTAAATAGACGAGAACTGGGTTCCGGGGAAAAAGAGGGAGTTCATTTATTACATGTAGGAGTTTAATGTAGAAAGTGTGGGGAAGTGTGTGAGATAGATAAATAATGGCAGGGACACCCGCCTTGCAGAAGTGGTGTGAATGGGATGTGGATGAGTAGTGAGGGGGTGGGGGGGAGGGGAAGGGAGAAAGGAAGGAAGGGGAACCTTACAGATCGGATAATATAGATACTACCCAGGAGGGTAACTGGTGGAAAAATGTTTACATTTAGAGTTCTGTCCTTGAATGGAAGGGGTTTAAATTCATATAGAAAAAGGCAGTTGATGTACAAAGAAATAATGCAATTAAAGGGGGTTATTATCTTTATACAAGAGACTCATCTAACCCCCATAGATGAAAGAAGACTAGCGAATCATAAATATCAGGTGCAGACTAGATAGACCATGAGGTCTTTTTCTGCCGTCATGTTTCTATGTTTCTAATGGTTCGCTTCAAACCACCTGGAATAGAAAAATGGAGGAGTTGCGATTCTATTGGCATGTTACCTCCATACCAGCTTATTGATGTTAAGAAAAATAGAGGTGAGAGGTATCTCTTCTTGAAAATAAGGTATTTAGACCAAATCTATATATTGGTGAATTTATATGGCCCGAATATTGCGCAAGGGGAGATTTTTGAGCAGCTAGGGCCAATGATAGCCCAATTTGTAGATGGCCAATTAATTTAGCAGTCAACCCAGCACTGGCTATGTCCCAGGGAGACCCTATGGGTTATGCAAAGCATAGGAAAAAATTAAAAACACTAATGAAGGAATTTGATTTAGTGGATATTTGGAGAGATCAAAATGGGCGAAAAAGAGATTATACCTTTTGCTCAGCAGCCCACGGCATGTTTTCAAGGCTGGATATGGTGTGGGCCCATAGATCCCTCATGCCACAAGTGCTGGCAAGCAAAAAGGACGTGGTCGGACCACACACTAGTCTGGGGAGATCTTCAGTGCTCCACAAGCCAAGCAAGTAGAAGGGGTGGGAATTAAATGAATCTCTATTGGAGGACCCTAAAAATGTTCAGCAAGTAAAAAAGGTATCAAAGAGTATCTGTTTCATAATGATAATGGACAATGTCCAATGGGAACGGAATGGGACTGCCTGAAGGTGGTAAGTGGGAGAAACTGATAGCAATAGGACCTCATGCGAAGAAAACCAAGGAGGCCAATAAGAACGAATTAAGGAAGCAAATTAGAGATTGGGAAGGACAGCAATAGCAGGGGGACCTGAGTAAAAATGATAGTAACAAACTCACACTAGCAAGGCAGCAGCTAAATGAAATGGAACTGGCTGAGATAAAATATACGCAGGAGAAACTTCAACAAAACGTTTTTTGAATTCGGAAACAAACCAAGCCGGCTGTTAGCATACAAACTTAAAAAAATAGACTAGAAATTTTAAAAATAAGATTAGAGATAATCAGGGAAGGGAACTGAGGAGGGAAGAGGAGATAAAAGCTAGGTTTGCGGAATATTACAAGGAACTATATACTCCAGAAAGCAACATTCCCCAGGAGAGAATAGAGGAATATCTTAAAGAGATCCAGCTGCCTACTTTAAATGCAGAGGAAGTGGATCGTATCTCTTGTCCGATATCTTGCCAGGAAGTGCTTCAGGTCATTAAAAAGTTACCTTCTCATAAAGATCCAGGAGCTGATAGCTTTTCCAATAAATTCTGTAAAGTTTTTGCATCAATATTGACTGAACCGTTAACCCAGTTATTAATAGGAACAGATTGTCACTGCTGCCAAAAGAGAGGAAGGACCAGAGTCAATGTGGATCTTATAGACTGGTTTCACTATTGGGGTCAAACCTTAAAATGTTTACCAGAGTACTGGCTAAAAGATTATTACTGCATTTGCCACAACTAATCCACATAAACCAATCTGGGGCTAGACAGCACAATCGGGCTGCTAATGCTGTGTGTCGCCTTGATGGTTCCCCTGATGCTCCAGCTGCTGGTGCAGCTACTGGGGCTCATGGGGTTCTGTCTGCTGGGGACAGCTGACAGCTCCTCATCTGGCTATTTGAGAGCTGGTGGGGGTGTGGTGTTCTCAGAAACAGCTGTATATGGGAAACAAAGATGTTCACATTAGCTACCGCAACTAGTATGTGTGCATACTATATGGTAAGTCAACATGCCAATAAGAACAAACTGGCTGGTTCTTTCCATATATATGCATGATCAGTATCAGATACAGTTGTGTCCTGGCTTTACATGGGCAGCCTATTCTGTTCCTGTGGGTGAGAGGTTATTGTAGGATTGGTAGATGCGTTTGGACCCATTTTTCATAGGTCCTCAGGGTATCTGACAGGTCTTGAATCCATGACAGTTGGCTTGAGGGGCTGACAGGTTCCCATGGAGACATGCAGGTATGTGTAAGTGGGGGGGGGGGGGGCAACCTGTCTATGTGCTCTGCTGACTAGCTTCCATTCTGTGGCCTTGTACATTCAGGGTATGGGTAGCCTACAGCTCACAGGTGTTGGACAGCAGGACCTGTCCCATTTTCATCTTTTTGCTCCAGCAGTGGGGATATGCTCCTCTGATGTGCACGTGGCATGTGCTAGTGTATTTTGATGGAGTGTCTGGACACAGTTGCTGGGTAGACATTTGAGGATGTCGAACCCAATGAGGCTGGATGCTCTAGGTGGGTCATTGGTTAGTTTGCTGTCCTATGATCTCAGGGATTATCTTTGGCAGGGGAATCACATTGTGGTCACCTGTGAGCCTTTTTGTCCATTTGTGGGGCTCTGTTTCCCATGTACAAGCACCTACAGGCAGTGATAAGGTGGGTGCTACTGACCTATGCCTGCAGTGACTGATTACAACCTCTTGTGCATCTGGGCTTTCTAATGGACAGGTACTGTCACACAGTGGCATAAAAATTATTATTATTAGATAGGAGAGTCCCTTTTTAAGAACCAAGGAAACTTGGTCTAGAGGTTTTAAACTCCAATCCTTTAAAGCAATCAATTAAAGCAGAGTGGTAGGGATGAAAAAGGCTTTTATTCCCTTTACGCATGGGGTCATAAATTGGTCACAACTGAAAATAATGTCCTTAACTTCAGGCACAAAAGAAAACACAAGGTTTAAGGAAAACTGTTAACTTCACAGTAGTAGCAGGGCATAAACATAGCTTTCCAATTTAAAGCAAATTTGTACAATTCTTCTGCTCAGCACATCATAGACATTCTGCAGATACCACAAGCAGTTCATACGATCTCCAAAGACTCTGTGCTATGGGAAATGCAGAGAGAGCAATCCATCTCCTCTAGGTCTGGCAACTGTTCCACCAGTTCCACTTGCATCTGCTCAGGAATTGGTATGTCTAATTCTGTGTTAACAGTCTCTGGAATATTGTATTCTGGAGCTTTGTATATTTCCCTTAATACTTTCCAGTGCCTCGGGCCTAGCCTGGAGCGCTGGCCACGTGTCCCCTTAGTATTAACTGGGCTTTCTCTTCTTAGAGATTCCACACTTCCTTCACAAGAACTTTTACAGGGCAAAGGTTTCTTTGTAGGAATATAATTCTCATACCTCTTATTGCAGCAGCACGATGAGGAATGGTTTTTCCCTTGGGCTTGCTTCCTCCCTTCAGAAGCTTCGTGCCAAGCTTTTCTCTGAGAGTTTGGTTCCTCTCTCACGCGTGGGAACAGCTCTTCTGGAAAATGCCTGCTCTTGCAATAGCCCAAATCCTGGCTTCCTTGCTCAGCCTGGCTTCTCCTTCCCGGCTGATTCCTACTTGCTTCTTGCTTGCAATCAGTATAAGTCTTTCTCCTCTGCCAGCAAACAGCTTTCTCTTTCTCTTTCTCCTTCTGCCCCAGTCCTCGCTCTTTCTGTGTCCCTTTCTGTTTAACTTGAGGCAGTGCTTCCTTATAAAGGACTCCTTTCTTTGAGGCTTGTGAAATGTTTGTCATGTGCTTCTGACCAGCTAGGCGTGGCCCTTCAGTCTTCCTGACTGCACTCCTGCTCCCTCTAGCTGGTCCCAGTGAATATTGCACTCTGTGCACATCTTTTCCCTGCTGACAAACAGGTTTTTTTTCTTCTATCAGGGCTCTCATCAGCCTCCGCTGCATCACAGTACATGAACTGATTCTAACACTGCCATATATAACAAACACATTATTGACATTTGTGGATTGGTTTATTATGGGATATGTGTTTATCCTTTGCAGGCTTCCATTTTACATACATTTTTCACCTTCATTAGGTGTGTTTTGTGTTTCTGATTTTAAGAGGTCTTTCTGTCATTCAATGGGATGTAATTGGGACTCTACCCCTGCTCTCCTGGGTTTTACGGCACTGGTTATACCCAGTGGCAAGATCCGATCCAAACAGGAATTGGTTTGGATTGATCCTGCCACTGACCAGACCGAGCAGATGGCAGCATGGCATGCGTTTGTGTTGCCAGTACCACATGCTCAGGCTGCTGGCAGTCACCATAGTGCAGCAGCCCCCTGGTAGCCCAACAGCCGATCCTCCTGCCCACAGGTGGTGGGATGACATCAGGAGCTTCCCGCGATGCCGCAGTCCCCCAATGCCATCAAACACAGGCGGGTGGGAGAAGTCCTGCCAGTGCAGCGCTGGCATCTGGATGCCATTTGAGGCCTCTAGCAGGAACCAGTATGTGCGAACCGGGCCGAACTGGCAAGATCCCACCACTGGTTTACCTCTAAGCTACTCCCCCACTCTGAATGGCAACTTTCCATCTTACATGGAGGATGCTGTGTCCTTAACTGTTACTTTAGGTGTTTATTGACCAGTGAATGCCACATCTGCAGCGCCTCCTTACCTGATAACATTATTTGTACAAGTTGACTGGCTGCTACTCCAGCCAACTGATTGCCTTAGGAGGTTAGAAGTGCATGGTGCGAAATGGCATCACAGCAGACTCAGCAGACTATTTCATTACTTGTTAATGTACAACTGTATGTAATACATCTGCTTGTGATGTGATTGGAGCAGTGGTATAATGTGATCATCTTCATTTCTAGCTAGAGGTCACACTGTATCTGTGGTCAGTATAATCGTGTCTTGCAACTACAGCACATTTCATTAGATGACAGCAGTTCATGGTGTCATCTGTTGATGGTATCTGGCGCTGTGACTAATATCCACTCGCAAATCCACTTTATATTTCCTTGGCCCATCGCTATGGAATGCACTACCCCCTGCTCTCTACCTCAAATCTGCCTAGGAATGCAAATCCCCATTCTAAACCTACCTATTGCCGTTAGCGTTACCACCCTTATGTCTTTTGCCCTCCTGACTCTTCTCTCCTCCGACCCTGCCATCCCTTGATCAGACTGCAACTTCTTTCCTAGCAATCTATGGTGCTCTTTATTCAGTTTTCCTTCTCCTACTTTTGCTTTTAATTGTACACTGCCCAGCTGCAACAAGTGAAGGGCAGTTTATCACATGTTATAAGCTTTGACTCATGACTGTTGAGACTCTCCTCCACCTAACGCTGATGTCCTCATATGGGCTGGGGGCCTGTGGAGCTCTTTGACAGGGTAGTGGTACATCATGGACCAGATGTGGAAGCTCAAGCATTTGGCATTTTTGCAGGGGTGGCTGGATTCCCATTACTGGACATGCTGTAGGTGGTGCAGTATTCCTGCAGATCACACATGTGACCCTCACTGGGGCCAGACTTGCAGATCTGCATGATAATGGACTGTGTGGCAGTGGCAGGGCTGAATTGCATGCTGACTTGATGGATCATGTGTTCAATGTGTATATTGTACTGCAGAGGTCGGGGTTTTGGTAGAGGATGGCTCAGGGCAAGTGTGAGTTAAATGTCATGTTTGGTATTGCACATTTTGACCGCGTCTATATTTTGGTCATTTTTCCATTCACACAACTGACCATTGTGACATTCGTTCCAGTGGGGGCACATTTTGGATACCATAGGCAGACATGGTGATTGCTACTTGCTGCCTGTACCTGGTCACAGTGGAGTGTTGGCATCTGTCTGTCAGGGGCCAGATGTGAAGAGATCATCACTACCCTTATATGGGCTGCCTTCTCCTCACATTCCCATGTGTCTTGCCCATGCATCGAGGGCTGTGTCAACAGCATTGTGTCTCCCCGTGGACCCTCTCCATGTCTTCTTTGTACCTGTGACCTTCCTCCCAGCATCTGTCTCTTTCTTCCTCCCCTCCATTGCCCCCATGAGCATGTTTCCCCCTGCATGTCTCTAGTGGTACAGTGACACACCTGTGCAGAGGCCTGCTGACCTACATGGACAATGTAGGCAGTTGTCTAGAGTGGACTCTTCCCAGGGGTGGCACTGTCGGGTCATTTAATCTAGCTAGTATATTGTGAGCACCAGAGGGATTGGCCAGGTTGTGGTTTGCTTAGGGAGACTCCACCTTGGACCCACTCTAGGGCCAGCCCTGCTCCTTTGACCTCTCTGCTCATGTCACGTCAGTAGCTTCCTATCATTTTTTGCATTCTGTTCATAATTCTCCTACTGAACAACAAGTGCATTCATTCTGCTGCTCAGACCAAAGTGCATCAAGGCCAGTATCCTGTTTCCAACAGTGGCCAATCCAGGTCACAAGTACTTGGCAGGTTACTATGCTTGTCACGGGATGGGCAGTGGATTTCTTGGGTCTTTAATAATGGTTTATGGACCTTTCCTCCAAGTACTTGTCCAAACCTTTTTCCTACCCAGCTACACTGATAGCTTTTACAACATCATCCAGTAACAGATTCCAGCATTGGATTACACGTCAACTGAAAATATTTTTGCTCTTATTGGTCTTCAGTGGGTTAAACTGTAGTTTCATTGCATTTCCCCTAGTCTTTCTATTTATGGATGATGGAGGGGTAGTCTAGTGGTTGGAACAACAACATAGCACCCAGGAGATCAGCATTTGATTCCCAGAGGTGCTCCTTGTGACCTTGCACAAATCATTTGACCCTCCATTGTCACAGAAGAAAGAACCTAGAGATCTACCTTTGGTCATACCTTTCCAAGAAAACATCATGTTTAATGTAAATTACTAAGTTTACTAAGCTGTGCTTACATGATGATGTGATTTGAACACCCTGCTAAATATATTAGTAATCCATGGTTTTATTCTCCATACCTTTCCTAAAGATGCCTAGCATTCTACTTGCTCTCTTGGCCACCACTGCACACTGGGTGGAGGGTCTTTACATATTATCCACAATGACACCAGTATCTTTGTCCAGCTTGGTGCTTACTAATGTGGAACCTTGTATCCTCTAACTCATATATGGGTTGTTCACTGGTGCTGCTATCCTTAGTATCTGCCCTTCTGTTGCTGCTCCACATGCATGCTTTACATTACAGATCCTTTCCATTTCTGCCCTCTCTCCCTCACTTTGTGCTTGCCTGTTTCAGTCTACGCATGTGTGCTAATGCTAGCTGCCTGCCACTACCTCTTCCATGTGTGTAATGCTATTTATGTACTTACTGTGCCAGGGTGCTGCGAATTCTCTCCCAGCCCCTGCATGCTGTAGCCTGGGCTAGTCTTCAGTGCCCAGTGGGCAGCAGCATCTACTCATCCATCAGGACAAGCTTGTACAGCAATCTGGTCTCCTCCTCGGAGATGTTTGGCTGCCTGGTAGCGATGCTGTAGTATGTGTGATATTGATTTTGCTGCAGCGGAGCAGAGGGGAGGGGACTACTCAATCCTGTCTCCTGTTGCACGTGGACCTCATTTCATGGGGGTGAATACATTTTTGGAGGTACACGGGCAAGGTCAGGAGGGCGTGAGTGCATTTGACGGTCCACAATGGAGATGGTTTCATTGTTTGCACGTGCACGTCCCGGTCGTCTAGTGGACGTGTGCTCATCATGCAGCCCTGAAAATGTAACCATCCTGATTCTGGAACTGGGTATGTGTCTAAACATGTGGATCCAGAATTAGGTTGAAAATGTGCTCATTCCGGACGCGCATGTTTCTGCCAGAACTGGTTGTTCTATATGAAATCTGCCTATACGTGTCTTATGAAGACTATATAAAATAATCCAACTCTGGAATGGGTGGGTGATGGGTAATGAGGGGGGATTTTAAGTACCCAAAAGCCTGTCCACCATGTCTGAATGAGGGCAACCCCAAATCTCTTATTTATAAAGGCCTAACAGGGGAGTTAGTGGTTTCCTAAAGATAATACCAAAAAACTTTAGTAGTTTACCAATAAATTGTTTTATATAAAGATAAAGGTTAGAAATTAGGAACACTATTCTCTTTTGGAGAAAGCAAGATAAAGGTGTTTTTTTTTTCTTTTTTGGAAAGTATATATTCTGCCAGATAGAAACTGTAACTAAGCAATATAGGTAGAACAATACCGGAAGCAACACTGCAACCAACAGTGAAATATACAAAAAGAAACCATTTGGAGATCTCAGTCTTGTAGTACAAAGTCCACATGTGTGCAAGAGAGTTTCAGACCTGTTCTTACTGGTTTTTATGTCCACTCTCTACAGATCAACTATCTTGAGATCTGCTTTTCTGAATATCAGTGACTTCCCGGATTGTTTCTCCAGAGCAAGAAGCATAAGGTTTAAGTCATTGCAATATTCCCAGACCTATTGTCAAGGAAATATGATGTTCTTGTCTTTGTGATTTTTTTTTAATTGGGCAATATTTGTTCAATGGATAAGGGGTCAATTTTCAAAACTGTTGGTAGCTTCTAAGTGAATAGATACTTTTGCCCATGGATTTCAGATATCTTTACTCTGTCTCATTAGATGTCACATTGACCTCTGTTATTCTGAGCATGTGCACAATATTCTTTTTACATCATAGCATAGAATGCAAATGCTGTTTGACTTAATATAGCCAATTATTCTTCCTCCAATATTTTTTTCGCAGTTATTTATTATATTATAGGTACTAGGTTTATCTATATCCATTTCTACCCATGATATGCAAATTCCTGCTCTCTTGTTTGTATTAACCTTATGATCTCCAGGAACAAGTAGGAATGTAGTCTTCACATATGGGTATCGTCGGTACCGACGGAGCCTGCGCGGGAACGCTCCCCAGCATCCAATTAGAAAGCTTTTGGGAGCATCCCACAGAGCCTGCATGCTGCCTTCCCACCTTTCCCAACTGCCTCTCTCCAGTTCTTCATTTTCCGCGGAGCCTGCAGTTCGTTGTTCCTATCACCGCAGAAAATGTTTCCCTTATTCTTCATTTTTTATGGTCGCGTTTGCCTTCCTTGACGCTGTACCGATACCACCCGTTCTTCTTTCTTTCTTTAAAAAAAAAAATATATATATATACTATTCTTTTTTCCAACTTTTCTTTTCCAGGTGCATGCGCCATTTTGGGCCTTAGGCCCAAAATTTCCTCCACTATGGAAAAGCCCGCTTCGGGTTTTAAAAAGTGCACCAAGTGTGGCGGTACCATCTCTGTCACCGACACCCATGACTGGTGTCTTAAATGTTTAAGTGCTGACCACTCCATCTCCGAGTGTATGGCTTGTGCCATGATGTCCAAGAGGGGTCGACAAAACCGAGCTGCTAAGCTCAGCGCCCTTTTTCCCTCTGATGCAGCTTCTGTGGCATCGACGTCTTCCAGGGCTTCGTCTTCCTCCCATGGATCTCAGGTAACTAAACATAAGTCTGGCCGGTCCTCAAAGGGTAGATCTCCTTCCAAGCATCGAGATGCCTCTGGCATTGCCCTTGAGGGTTCTGTACCGGCAAAATTGCCCCAGCGGGAGGCTTCGGCTTCCAAAGCATTATTGGGGCTCCAGGATGTTCTCGATGCCTCGACCTCGGCAGAACTACTGGTGCCATGCTCTGGGGTACCGGCTGCTTTCGGTACTGATACCCAGGCATCGGCAGCATCGATAGACCAGAGGTTCCTGGCTATTGAAGGCAGTCTGGTGGCTCTCCTAGTGGCATCGATACCCTCGGAACCGCGTCAGACAGTTGAACCGATACCGGTACCGACAACATCGACATCGGTGTCTGCTTTGCTGGCACCCAGTCATGCGATGCCGTCCGGTACTGATACACTGGTACCGATTCCCCCCGGTACCGATTTTGGTCGGTACGGGTATCGGGCTCTTTAAGAGCATCCGGACAGAAGGTACTTCGAATCCTCAGAGGACTCCGAGGATTCTGACAGCTCTGTCGGTACCGGAATACTTCTCCTGGAGGAGCCTTCCTCTCCTAAACGTAGGATGTCTCCTCCAGAAGATATCTCCTTTCAGGATTTTATCAGGGAGGTGGCTTGAGGTCTGTCCATTATTGTGACTCCTGAAACAGATCCCAGGGAAAAGGAGTTGGAGATTTTACAATATCCCAAAGCTCCTAAGGAGGCAGCTACCTTGCCTATCCATGAGATCTTACATGATCTCATGTTGAGAATGTGGGAGACACCTCTTACCACCTCTCCTCACTCTCGCAGACTGGATACCATGTATCGAGTCCCTCCTTGTCCTGGCTTCCAGAAAACTCAGCTTCCTCACCACTCTTTTGTAGTGGAGTCAGCTATGAGAAGGATCAAGAATGCAAAGAGGCATGCCTCTAATCTTCCAGGTCGTGAGTGTAGAACTTTGGATGCCTTTGGACGTCGTACTTTCCAGGCTTACATGCTTTCTGTCAGGATCAGTTCCTATATTTTATATATGGGAATGTTCCTTAAAGAAGTCACAGGAGATTTAGAGGTTTTCAGCCCTCTCCTTCCTGAGGACAAAAGGCAGGATTTTCTCACACTGGTTAAACATGCCCAGGATGTTTCTGTCAATCGTGCAGCTTTTGACTGTTTTGAGTGCATAAGCAGAACCTCTGCCATTGCCATAGGTGCACGTAGAATTGCCTGGCTCCAGGCATCCGATTTGGAGCTCTGAGTGCAAGACAAACTGGGCAATATCCCTTGTACTGGAGAGAATCTATTCGGCAAGAATTGGCAAGAGAAAGCCAATGAGTTGGATGCTGACAACTCCACTTTGGATAGGTTATCCAAAGCTACAGCTGATCCTGCCAGAAAAAATCTTTCAAGAAACCACTCTTCTCAAAAAAGAAGAGGTTTTATCCCTCTTATTCTCAGCAGGAACCTTCTGCAGGTCAGCCTGCCCGAAAAAGTCAGCAACCACCTAAACAAAGGAAAGCAAAGAGTGCTAAGCCTCAACCGTCTCAGCAGTCTCAGCCTCCACAAGGCCTTTGACTTTCATCCAGAGAACTTAGCTTTCCTGGCCCTCAATGGACCAGAGCCTTCCACCATTCCAGGAAGGTTATGCCACTTTGCCCCCAGATGGGGGCAGATAACAGCAGAACATTGGACACTCTCCATTATAAAAGAGGGATACAAGCTGCATTTTCTGTGAATGCCCCCTCCCACAATTGTAAGACAGTTCAATTCTCAGACCTCTCTCATCAACCTGTTAGATCAAGAAATCACTATGCTTCTTGCCCAAGGGGCAATAAAAGAAGTACCCATTCATCAACAGGGTACAGGGTTTTACTCCCCCTATTTCCTTATCCCAAAGAAAACAGGGGGATACAGACCTATTTTGGACCTCAGAGAATTGAACAAATTCCAGTTCAAAGAGAAATTCAAGATGATTTCTCTGGGAACTCTGCTGCCATACCTTCAGAGTCAGGATTGGCTTTGTTCTCTAGATCTCAAGGATGCGTACACTCATGTTCTCATCCATCAAACTCACAGAAAGTTCCTTCGGTTCCTTTTTTAAGGAAAGCACTACCAATACAGGGTGCTTCCTTTTGGCCTGGCCTCAGCACCAAGAGTGTTCACGAAATGCATGGCTGTGGTAGCAGCATTTCTTCGCACTCTAGGGATATTCGTCGTCCCCTACTTAGACGACTGGCTCATTCGAGCCCCATCAGAGTCAGAGGCCAGGACTTCTCTATCTTGCACAATGCGTATCCTTCAGTATTTGGGTCTGGTCATAAACATCCCAAAATCCAGTCTAACTCCTACTCAGTCTCTAGAGTTCATAGGAGCTTTGCTGGATACCAGAAAAGCAAGGGCCTATTTTCCTCAGACCCATTGCCTTCGCATGGTGCAGTTAGCTTCTCAAGCAGTGCTGAAGCCTCACCTCACTGCCCGAGAAATGTTACAACTACTAGGCCACATGGCATCTACAGTGTATGTGGTTCCTTATGCTCGCCTCCATATGAGAGCAGCCCAGTGGACTTTATCAACTCAATGGACCCAGGCATCAGGGTGCCTGTCAGACAAAATAGCAAACACAAATCGCCTTATTTTGTCCCTCCAATGGTGGCAGTCCACTCAAAACCTGTTTCTGGGGTCCCAATTTCAACAGCCCTTACCCCAGGCAACTCTCACAACAGATGCTTCACCAATGGGTTGGGGAGCTCATCTGCAAGACCTCTCCACCCAAGGCACCTGGACTCCACAGGAGACTCATCTACATATCAATCTCTTAGAGCTCAGAGCAATCTTCCTTGCTCTTCGAGTGTTCCACACCCTGCTCAGCTACAAGACAGTCCTCATTCAGATGGACAATCAAGTAGCCATGTTCTACATAAACAAGCAGGGGGTAAAAGGCTCTCTGTCACTTTGCAACGAAGTTTGCGACTATGGGACCTCGCCAGAGAGCATCAGATTCATCTCCTGGCAGTGTATCTTCCAGGCATACAAAACTCTTGGGCAGACAGACTCAGTCGAATTCTGCTTCCACACGAAACGTCTCTACATGCAGACCAGGTGGCCAAGATTTTACAAATTTGGGGAACCCCGGACATAGACCTCTTTGCAAGTCCGTTGAATGCCAAACTTCCCCGGTTCTGTTCCAGAATTCCGGCTCAGGGCTCTCAGGCCAGGGATGCTTTCTTCCTTCATTGGGGTCAAGACTTCCTGTATGCCTTTCCACCCATTCTCCTGATTCACAAAGCCTGTTCAAGCTTCAGAGAGACAGAGGCCATATGATTCTCATAGCTCCACATTGGCCACGGCAAGTGTGGTACCCTCTGCTTCTACATCACGCTCAAGCTCCCTCCCTGGAGTTAGGATCTGCTCCAGATCTCCTGGCTCAGGAGGACAGAATGTTATGGCATCCCAATCCCCAGTCTCTTCATCTCAGGGCTTGATTGCTGAAGGCCTAGATCTTCATGATCTTAACCTCCCTCAGCAAGTAAGGGATATCCTTTATGCTTCCAGGAAGCCTTCCACAAGACATTCTTATGCTTTCAAGTGGAAAAGGTTTACCATATGGTGTTCGCACAAGGGCCTTAACCCCCTTGCGATACCTCTGGAATCATTACTGGAGTATCTCCTTCATTTATCCAATGCAGGACTTAAAACTAACTCAGTAAGAGTCCATTTGAGTGCTATTGCTGCTTCTTTCAAGCCTCTAAATGGACAACCTATTTCCTATCATCCTCTTATAGCAAGATTTATGAGAGGCCTTCTTTTAACTAAGCCTCCCATTAGGCCACCACCGGTGGCATGGGACTTAAACCTGGTTCTTGGTCAGCTCATGAAGCCACCTTTCGAACCCTTAGCTACTACCTCATTGAAATTCCTTTCTTGGAAAGTTATCTTTCTTATTGCAATCACATCAGCATGCCGCATCAGTGAGTTGCAGGCACTAGTAGCTGATCCACCTTATACAAGGTTCCATCATGACAAGGTAGTCCTTAGGACTCATCCACACTTTATGCCAAAGGTGGTCTCGCCTTTTCATTTAAACCAAGCGGTCTACCTGCCTGTGTTTTTTTCAAGGCCTCATGCATCTAATGCAGAAAGGAATCTTCATACTTTGGACTGTAAAAGAGCTTTGGCCTTTTACTTGCAAAGAACACAGCAACATAGAAAGTCCTCTCAACTTTTTGTTGCTTTTGATCCTTCTCATTTGGAACTTCCAGTCTCCAAGAGAACACTGTCCAGCTGGATTGCTCAGTGTATTTCCTTTGCCTATCAGAGTAAGAATCTTCCTCTGGAGGGCCATGTCACAGCTCACAATGTGAGAGCCATGGCAGCTTCAATGGCTCATCTGCACTCTGTGTCTATCGACGACATCTGTCAAGCAGCCACTTGGGCCTCGGTTCATACCTTCACAGCCCATTACTGCTTGGGCAAGGACTCCCGCCGGGATGCCTTGTTTGGTCAGGCTGTTCTTCAATACCTGTTCCATACCTAATCAACTCCTACCCACCATCTCTGGTTGGATGCCAGAGATCCATGGGGGGCAGTGGAGCCCTTTCACAGGGGCACACAACTTCTGGGGTCTCTCCCTAGCATCTAAAGCTAGGGAGTTCCCATATGTGAAGACCACATTCCTGCTTTTTCCTGGAGATAGCATAGTTACTCACCTGTACGGGAACAGCAGGAATTTAGTCTTCACAACCCACCCACCTCCCCTAGGAGTTGTATCTCTCTATCTGTTTCTTTCCTTTCCCTCTCTCTCTCTTTGTCTCAGCTTTAAAACTCAACTGGAGAGAGGCAGTTGGGAAAGGCGGGAAGGCAGTATGCAGGCGCTGTGGGATGCTGCCAAAAGCTTTCAAATTGGACGCTGGGGAGAGTTCCCGCGCAGTCTCCGTCGGTACCGACGATACCCATATGTGAAGACTAAATTCCTGCTATTCCCGGAGATCACCTGTTACAGTTGAGTAACTATGCTTTATTGCCTTCTTAAATGCTTATTTTGAGTTTTTACCTAATGATCCAATTTATATATGCATTTTGGGGAAGGCATGCATTTTTCCTATGTTAGCTGTCTTCGTGGTGCAACAATCCCACCTTAGCATTTCAAAAAGAGCTAATGCACTTTAGTAAACATACCTTTTCCTTCACTGCCATATATAACCACCACAGTGGTTATTTAATTTATTTGAATGTGCTTGACTTTTTTATTTTATTTGGTTATTGGTATGATAAAATTATATAATATCTGCTTACTTACTACTGAGAAGGCAAACCAATCATATGAAAAGGGTTGGTGTGTTGTTTTTAGGTAAACCCATTTTGGCTTTGGGGTTATTTAACAGTTTTATTTATACCGCCTTATCTTGTAATCAAGGCGGTTTACATTATAACTTCAATTTTACAGAGAACTGGCAATGGTTACAGATAACAATTTAAACATAACTGGAGAACTTTTAGCATGCAAAGGGAGGGGGTTATGTGTATGTGCTACATTTTGTACCAGTATCGAGCTGAGCTCATGGGAAAAGACCTATAATTATCCCATGGCATGGGCCATGCAGTTTTCTACTGACATGCTACTTGTGAAACGCTAATTCTGTGTTTCTAGTTAGATAGCTTGATATTTTACTTACCTTTATTTCTTTACCAACTTACTCTGTGGGTCATTTTGGGTTCAATTTTAGAAGTCCTATCATGCTTTGGACAGCTGAAAATAGTCATAGAGATCTCCAAAGCACAGACATGTCTCCAGAGCAATTTTTGAAGCCTCCATGAGGATGTCAGACTCTGAATGGAGGTGTGGCTGGGGCGTTCCCAGGACCATTGAGGCATGGTTAGGGTATTCCCATGGACCAGGACATCTCCATCTGATTATAGAAATGTCTTGGACATCTGGCATCATGCCTAACTTTAAACCAGCTCTGAGGCAAGCATAGCATCAATCAAGCATCTGTAAAGTGCTCGTTTAGGCTTAAAAACATCTTGAGTATTGTGATGAAGCAGACGCCAGAAAACCCATGGAGGTAGAAGAAAACACTGATCCCTTTAAAGAAAATGATATACATAAAGTGCAGTTAGTGAGAAGTGCAGCTAGAGGGAGCATGCACGGAGATTCAGAAGGTAGGCTGACACTCCCAGGTTGGGATGATGGAAGAACTAATTCAAAGCATAATCAGATACACCTGGTCAGAGGGACAGAAACCTTAGTTGAGAAACAGCTTTATAAGCAAAGCATAGACAAGCCAGAGGAGAGAGGAGCGGCACGAGCCACAGCAGCTACTGATAGAGTACAAAGAGAAAGGAGACGGCTTCCATGAGAGGCAAAAAGGCAGTGGAACTTGCAGCCCTTGCAGAAAAGGAACAGGTTCCAGGAGAGCCAGTTTCAGGCTGGGAAGCTCCAGAAGGAAAGCTTCAGGAGGGACAGAAGGAGTACCTGGAAAGTGCCTGGTAGGGAGAATACCAGAGACGCAGACCCAAGAGTTCAGAGGTACCTTCATACTTCTTCCCCTGTGTGGGAGCCTCAAAGAGTTCAGAGGTGGGTGAACAAGACTCAGCCCAGGAGTCTAAGAGACACAGATCTGAACCAGGAACTGAGGCCAGGTCTCAGAAAGGCCCGGAAGCCAGGGAGCCGTAGCAGCAGCCAACACAGTTGGAGAAAGGTTTGGGAACCTGTAAAAAGAGTGCTTACTAAAAGTCCTTTTGCATATTTGCCAGACCAGGTACAGTCAGGCTGTTGAGCCTTAGAAAGAAGTTCTGAAGTAAAACCAGGAATATATGGGGAAAGCTCAGGGGCAACAGATACTTCAGCAGAACAAGAGGCTATGCAGATAGACCCTGCTGAACCTGACCCTTTGCTAACTGAATGCCCTATGGACTGTACGCTTTATTGTACTGGGAGTTTAGAAGCCTTGAGAGAAATATAGCATGCAGGACATACTTTTGAAACACAGTTTTGTTTGACAAGCTGAAAGAAGATGCATTGCTTTTGTTTGTATAACCTGTTTGGTTTGAACCTGCATAACTAACAAGGACTGTGAAACATATCTAAGTGTTTGACCTATGTAAATACCTTATATGAAAATCCTGAACAAGGTGAAAATCCTGTTGTCTTTGTTTGAACCTTTTGTGCATTAAGGGAATAAAACCCTATACTTTACCATTCATATGGCTTACACAACTATCCATTTGGAAGAAAGGGACTGCTAGTACCAGAATGCATCTGGGCTAGCAAAGGTTTCTACCTTCAATACAACAATAATGTCCACCCTGACCTTTAAGCACGTGGCTAAAGGGATGGGGTTGTGACAGTATGTAGAGAAGAAAGCAATCTATCATCCCTAGTACTCAGCACAAATTCAATTATAGCAACAGCAGAAGTTGAACCCTGGTAGCCCTATTCGTAACCCACTACTCTAACCATTATGCTATCCTAGAAGTCCAAGTTCTGAAATATGGTTCTGGAGATGTCTAAGTAGATGCCACTATAGGCGTCCCTATCGGATATGTCCAGGTTTGTGAAAATCACTTTGGTACCTGGACATGCCTGCATTTTTTTCAGACATTCTGGCTTAGACATCCCAGATTGCAATTGGACGGATCTTCTAAAATCCCCCTCTTTATCTAGTCTCCCCTTCTCCCCACAAAAAAGAGTCAGTATATTGGTAGGGACCATAGAATCAAGCTATCAATTGGTTAAGCAACTCCCCAGTAGCAGCACAGCACTTTCCTGTAAGGTTTAATTGCCTGAAAATGGCTTGACAGGTACTCAAGATTTGCATGCTGGTTCAGTTTTAGGTGCACCTTTTATACAGAGAAAATATTTTATAGCAGGACAACCTGAAATTCAAGGATTTTTTAAAGTTCTGGTTTTCTGAAACCGGTATGAATTGTATTTTAGCCAGACACGTTTCTGACAAACACGCCAGGAATGTAAAGAATTATTCTGTTCTGTTTGCATTAATAACGGATATTACATTTGGCTCTTGCTATTGTACAGAGCTCAGTTAAAGTAATCTTGAATAATGTGGGTTCATTTTATTACATTTTATAATTATTAAGAATTAAAGGCCTGAGAAACTGGGAAATGCTCAGTTTAGCTGTCATCTATTTTACAAATGACTTTCAAAATAAAGCAATTTTTCATGAATGATCATTAATATTAGTTATAACCATTAAGCATGCAAGATCCTCTTATTATCCATAAATTTCTAATTTCTAACACTGGCCAATATCCAAAACTACCCACATGGGCACAAACCCCTTGGCTATCCTATTTTACCCTCCAGACTTTGCGTCAGATCTCAGAGGGAAACTATGCACATTTGCCCTTTTTAAAATAATTAGAGGAAAAAATATCTGCAGAGACTTAGACCCCCTTTATCCATGCACATTTTTCCCACAAAAGCAATATATGTAGTTTAGAAAATGCAGAACTCTACCCATCTACACCTCTATCAGATTTGCATGTTGAAACAATAGACTTAGTCATGTTGAGAGTAATTTTATAACCGCTCGCCTGGCTCAAGGCAAACAAAATGTGCCTATTTTGAGGGTGTTTAGTTTTCTTTATAAACTACTAGCATAAATGGCCAAAAACACAACTGAATTTAAAACAGGATCACTTACAGAAGCCCTAGAGCTGGTATAAATGACCACGCTTACATTTTGCAAGTGTGCACATCAATTTAATTATAGTATTCTCTAATCAACAAGCACAATTGCATGTTCTTGTTAGACAAGCAGGATGTAATCTGGGCATGCTCAAGTTCTCTTTTCCACCCAATCATTGCTCCTCTCCCTTAGTTTACTTCCTTCATCCAGCATAATGGTAACCAATTTACCCTCTTTCTTTTCTTGAAACAAGAAAAGAAGTTATCTAAAAAGATAAAGGCACTGACCCAAAGGACCAAAAAATGGTACCTGTGGGTAATTACCCTGAGGGCCAATGTCATACCAATGGGAATTTTTTTTTTTAAATTCAAAAATGGAACCACTATATGCTCAAAGGGCTTAATGAGAGCGTAGGCCTCTTTGTAAATCTGATGGAATGAAATACTGTTGGCCATAATCACTCTTGTGCCTTACAGGGAGACCTTCACATGAAGCTTTTAAGTACACAGCAGATGGAGCTGAAAGATTCCAAATTACCCTTCTCAACTGATAACCAGATTGCTAATATGAATAAAATACAACCTCTAAAATGCCTGTATGCAAATCCTGGACGTCTCAAAAAAAAAAAGGCAGGAGAGTTAGAATATATAGCACTAAATAAGGTTTCATGGCATCTTGGAGACTGGCTGGAAGGAGGACAGCCAATGGAATACCGTGATACCTGGGTACAAACTATACCACAATGATAGGGCAGATCAAATTGGTGGAGGGGTTGCGCTCTGTCAGAGAGGACATTGAGTCACACAGGATAAAAGTTTTGTAGGAAACAAAACATACTGTGGAATCTCTATGGATAGAAATTCCATGTAAAAAGGAGAAGGCAATGGCAGTGGGGGTGTACTACTGGTCATCTGGCCAGAAAGAACAGATAGAAACATAGAAACATGACATCAACTACAATAGTGTCCTTTCTACCTTTAGAGATCCCCTCCTGAGTCTATCTCCTTTTCACCCTCATCCTATGTCCCCTCATAACAGAGCTTGCTTTCAATCGAGAGAGGGTCTCCTCTTGTGCATTTATACCATGGAGGTATTTAAATGTCTCAATCATATAACCTCTATCCGGCCTTTCCTCTGAAGTATACATATTAAGATTCTTAAGTCTCTCCTCATATGCTTTATAACGAAGACAAATGGATGATGAAATGCTAAAAGAAATCAGGGAAGCTAACAAAAGTTACAGCACAGTAATAATGGGTGATTCTAGTTACCCCAGTTTTGACTAGGCCAATGTCACAGCAGGACATTTCTAGATGAAATAAATGACTGCATCTTGGAGCAGCTGGATCATGAACCGATAAAAGGGGAATCTATTTTGGAGCTAGTCGTCAGTGGTCCACAGGATCTGGTGAAAGAGATAACAGAGTGCAACCCCTCCACCAATTTGATCTGCTTGACATAGTGATCATAGCATAATCGCATTTGATTTAAGAAATGCAGGAAGGATGACAAGGAAATCCATAGTACTACCTTTTAACTTCCAAAATGATAAAATGAGTAAAGTAGTTAAGAAAAAAACCTAAAAGGAACAACTACCAAGTGTTAAAGTTTTACATCAAGCATGGGCATTGTTTAAAAATATTGTCTTGGAAGCCCAGACCACATGTGGTCAGAAAGTTTCCGTTCACATTGTTATTGCTTCTCTGGTTAGTTCCTGAATTAAAACAATAAAGTACATAGGGGGGACATAGGATAAGGGTGAAAGGGGATAGACTCAGGAGTAATATGAGGAAATACGTCTTTACCAAAAGAGTGGTAGATGCATGGAAGTGTCCTCCCAGTGGAGGTGATAGACATGAGGACAGTATCTGAATTCATAAAACCATGGGACAAACTTAGATCTCTAAAGAAAAAAAGGGGACTATTGTAGTGGTTGATATGGAAGGGCAGACTAGATAGGCCATGTGGTCATTTTCTGCTATCATGTTTCCACATTATTTACTTCATATGAATTTCTCAGGAAAAAAGGGGGATAGGTATTTGTGTACCTCCTCCTACTCTAATCTCCCAAGAAAATTAAATGAGCAGAATAGTGACCTAGGCTGACTAGTTAACAACCAAAGGTCTAGCATGATTATTTTCAGTAGCAATATTATATCTTTCATTGGAGAGGAAACCAAACTCTTTTTACTCCTGCAATTAGATTGAGGCACATAACAAAAAAAATTTATGCTTCTGCCTGAAACCCTATATAAGTACTGACTTGTAGGTAAATAAGTATGTATTCTTTATTTCTCTGGGAACAAGCAGTAAGTCAGTCCTCACAGATGAGTGACGTCGGCACCGACGGAGCCCTCATGGAAGCATTACTCCAGCTTTCAAAGAAAGCCTTTGGGAGATGCAACCATGCATGTGTGGTCCCCTTCCCGCCCAAGGGTGCCATCGTGCTCAGTCTCCTTTTTTTCCATGGAGCCCTTCAGACATTTGTCTGGCCTGTCCCCAGAAAAAGTTGATTTTTCTCTCCGTGTTTGACTCACCTCTGCTATTGCACCGGTACTCTTCCCGCCTACCAACCTCGTTGCCTCGGCTTTGAGTTCAGTCTATTTTTATAGTCTTTCGTTCTTTTTTTCCCTGGTGTCTTTGCGCCTTTTTTCTCCCACTGGCAGCCTGGAGAGTCTTTGACCTCGCAGAGGTACTATTTTCCCCCATGGCTACCAGTGGCTTTAAGAAGTATGATCGGTGCTCCAAAATTATGTCTTTGACTGACACACATGACTGCTGTCTCTGCTGCCTTGGGCCAGACCACGACCCAGCAGCCTATGGTCTCTGCAAGAGAATGTCCAGTAAGGCCCTCAAGAGCTGCCAGCAGCAGCATGATAAGTTTTTCCCTGAGTCCTCGGTGCCTCTGAAAGCCAGGGCCTTGTCTGAGGCCCCGACATTTCGGGCAGAGCCTTCCAAACCCAAGCCTTCTTGTGGGTCCTCAGAAAGGGGATCTCCTTCGAGGGACCCCAGGAAGAAGAAGAAACCTTCGAAGGTGGCGTCCTTGGTGCCCCCCGGGTCCGGTCCTGCAGTCCAAGACGTATGTCCGAGGCATCAGAGAAGGAGCAGCCTGCGAAGGTCCCCCGAAAGGATCCAACCGTGGACCGGCCTCACTCCCCATGCACTATCTTTGTCGAGGATTCCCCTTCAGGGGAGCCGGAGTCGGGCCCAAGTCCCTTGGTGCCCGCGCCAAAGGCTGCAGAGCCTTCTAGTCTGGCGTCCAGAATGGTGGCCCTGGAGCGCAGTTTGTCTGCCTTCATGGACCAGCAGCAGGTGCTGTTGTCCGGCACGGCCGGTTCATCCGCCCCAATTACCGGGCCTTCGATGTCCAAGATGTCCCCAGAGGCCGAGCCGATCCTCAAGGTCCTTCAGCCTTGAGTCAGTCCTCGGCTGAAGTTGCGACCTGAGTCCCGCTCGACAGGACCGTTGTCATTCCCGGCAAGTTTGCCGGGCACCGGCCACAGGACATTGGGGGCCCCAAGGCCCACGGAGCAGCCCTCCTATGAGTCCTCGACGGACTACTGTGAGTGGGAGATGGAGAATAAGGAGTTCCCCCAATACCCGTCTCCACCGCAACATCCCATCTGACTCTGACTCTCCTGTCTCGGAGCCTCGATGGTGGTCCGCGCCTGAGGATATGGGCTTCCTTGATTTTTTTCAAGGACATGTCTAAGGCTCTGCTGTTCTCAACCGAGTCGGAGGAGGCTGCTCGGGCAGATGAGTTGGAGATCATCCGTTATGAGGCCCCTTTGCGGGAATCACTCACGGTGCCCATCCCTCCCACCCTGGAACGGCTGATGCTCCGAATGTGGGAGACACCTGCTTCAGTGCCGGTGGTGAGCAAACGGCTCAATTCAATGTATCGAGTCCACCGGAGCCCGGGCTGCCAAAAGTCACACCTGCCACATAACTCCATGGTGGTGGAGTCTGCCTTGAGTCAGCTGAAAAGCCAGAAGGCACACTCCTCGGTCCCCCCCCCTCCCGGATGCCCTCAGCAGAAAGTACTACCAGGACCAGTATTACCAGCTGTACATGGGCATATACCTGAGAAACCTGGCGAACAAACTCACCGGGTTCTCAGCTGCTCTCTCCGAGGAACCCTTGCAGAGGTTCAAGAACCTGGCAAAAGCAGTCCTTGAATGCTCCAAATTCATGTCTCAAGTGGCCTATGATGGGTTTGAGTCGGCAGCTCGAGTAGCGGCGGCAGGCCTCAGTGCACGCCAGCAAGCTTTGCTACAGTAGTCCGACCTTGAGCAGTGGGTTCAGGACAAATTGGTCGATATCCCCTGCCAAGGAGAGAACCTCTTTAGCAAACCCATGACAAACAAGGCTGCTGAGCTGGAGACCGAGTTCATGATGAGGACCAGGCTCTCCAAAAAGACTGCTGCTCCTCTCTGATGGCAGGGCTTGGGTAAAAAGTCCTTTTATCTGAGGAAGGGAGCTGCTTACTTTAACTACCCACCATATAAGACCTCCCCAGCTCCCCAACAGGGTCAGCAGGCCAAGGGACATGGGCATGGCTTGTAAGCAGAAGGCTCCAAAACCCCAGGCACTGACTCCAGCCCAGCCAGTGGGGAGTTTTTGACTCCTTGAGCATAGCCTATCTACCACAAGGAGATCAGCAGCCCACAGGGGGCATATGGCCCTCTATGCCCAGAGGTTGATGTTCATCACCACAGATTCCTGGGCACTTTGGGTAGTCAGGGAGGGCTACCTCCTCCACCTGACTTAGACACCTCCTCCTTATTTCCCGGGAGAGCCCCTCGGGTCTCCTCTCCACCGGGACCACCTTCTGAAGGAGTTGGCAGGTTTCTTGAGGACAAAGCGGTGGAACCGGTGCCCCACCATCTCAAGGGCAAGGGGTTCTACTCCAGGTACTTCCTTATGTCAAAAAGGACAGGGGGCCTAAGGCCTATCCGCGACCTGCGCAACCTCATCAAATTCCTGGTGAGGGATAAGTTCAAGATATTCTCCCTTGGAACATTGCTGCCATACCTCCAGCAGGTAGACTGGTTATGCTCCTTAGACCTCAAGGGTGCTTATACCCACATCCTCATCCACCCCAACCACAGACGGGACCTGCAGTTCATAGTGGGGGGCAGGCACTTTCAGCACAGTGTTCTCCCCTTCGGCCTAGCTTCTGCCCCAAGAGTTTTCACAAAATGCCTGGTGATCGTGGCTGCCTTCCTCTGGCTCCAGGGGGTCTTCGTCTTTCCCTACCTGGATGACTGGCTCATAAAGGGAGGCACAGCCTCAGAGGTGCAGCATGCCACCGAACACACCATCCAAGTTCTGCAACACTTGTTTTTTATCATAAACTACCCCAAGTCTCACCTCCTCCCGACACAGTGTGTGGAGTTCATTGGGGCAAAGATTGACACTCTCCAGTTGAGGGCTTTCTTGCACATGGACCGAGCTAATCATCTCAGGGATCTAGCTCGGGATGTACAGTACCATCCCTCAGTGCCTGTTCAGCTTCTCCTGTGTCTCCTTGGGCACATAGCCTCCATGGTACATGTCGCTCCCGACGCTCGCCTCCCACATGAGGATGGTGCAGTGGTGTCTCTGGGACCAGTGGTCGCAGGCCACGGGCTGCCTCTGAGACCAGTGGTCGCAGGCCACGGGCTGCCTCTGAGACAGCGTTTCTGTGACCTGTCAGTTGGTAGATTCTCTGGTCTGGTGGCAGTCTCCCCAGCATCTCGAAGCAGGCATGCCTTTTCAGGCCCCAAGCCCCTTGAGGGTCCTCTCCACAGACACCTCTCTGCTTGGTTGGGAAGCAACTGGTCACCAGACGAGAGCACCCAGCAGATCAACTTCCTGGAGGTCCAAGCCATACACTTAGCCCTGAGGGTCTTCTGTCACCACCTGTGTTACCAGTCAGTGTTAGTCCAGACGGACAACCAGGTGACGATGTTCTACGTGAACAAACAAGGGGGCATGGGGTCTTGTACCCTTTGTCAGGAGGCACTGGTCCTCTGATCATATGCAATCCAACAGGGTATCCTCCTGCGGGCAGTGTACCCTAGGTGATGAGTATGGGTAAGAACTGGAGATGGAGAATGTCTGAAGCGGATGGAGAATGTCTGAAGTGTTAAAGTGGATGGGATTTGAAGAGTTGTTTGGCTTGCTGGCATGGATGAAGAGCAGTTATGTGCACTTTGCCTTACAAAAAAAAAAAGGATGTGTGACACTCTGGAACCCAGGTGTGGTAATTACGCCTGCCCAGGAGTAGCTATAACTTGCCATATCTAGACTGGTGACCTGATATATCATAGTATTTTATAAACTTAGGTGCTTCAGCAAAAGCCATGCCTATGTTCTACCCAAACACTCTCTCCATGGCACTTACCACAGTCACCATTCTCTAACCGCATAAGTGCCCATTCATGTGCATAAATATGCATTCCTAATGCGTTCCCTATATAAAATCATTCCGTTTGCATATTAATCAATTTCCATAGACCTACGAGTTCAAACAGAATAGTGTTCACTCCTGATTAAGGATAAAGTTTAAGTTTAAGATTAAAACTATGCAAAGTGTAGTTGATTTTGACATGGTTAGTCAAAAATACGTATAATGTTATCGGTGGAGATGTGTCTGAATTATTTGCACTGTAATATTGTGCCTTCGAGGCAAGGTAACTTAACAAAGCTTGACCTGACCTATGAAGTAAGACACTGATAAAAAATAAGTCTGGTAGGAGGAAGCCTAAACAAGCCAGAGGGGAAGGGAGTGTCTATAAGGATTAGCAGTAATAAGATGTTGGTAAACTGTAGTATTTCATGACAGGTAAATACCAGATTTTAGTCTAGGGTAAGACTAAGTGATAGTACATGATTTCCTAACTGTAATGGGAAGATCTGTGGGCACTGAAATACAAAATATTTTTTGTACCTTTAATCTAGGTAAAAATGTAATACGGGATGCATCTTTAGTTTAGGGACTAAATCAGCACCTGTCTTGCTCTTTAGAAGGCATTAAAATTGGTCCTATCTATCTAACATGAGTTAAAGATTTCAGTCAGGAATAATTTGTTATTCTTGTTACCAAATATTAGGTTAGGGAAGTTTGTTTTCTGTTCTTTTGTCTATGAAAATGTCCTCCTCCCACTAGAATGATGCCATCAAGTCAATTATGGGAAGGTCTGAACAGAAGTAGATTGTCAGACCTTTCCTTCTAAGGCATTGGAGGGTAAAGTGGCTTGCTCAAAGTCACAAGGCGTACCACTGGGAATCAAACCCTGATATCTTGGGTACTAGGTTGTTGCTCTAACCACTAGTCTAATCCTCTATTCTTGTGTGGATGATTTATCTTGATGTCCAAGAGAATACCTGTTACAGGTAAGCAATCTTGCTGTCCGCTTACACCCTACCCAAACTTCACTCCTGTGCATGCCCACAATGAAAGAAAGAAAGAAAGAACATAAGAGATGCCATACTGGGTCAGAGCAAGGTCCATCAAGCAATTGCTGATTTGGCCAACTTAGGTTCCTAGAAAGGTACACAAATTCCAAGTACGTGCCTGGTAATTGATATGCCTATATTTAAACTGGGTGTGATTCTATGAGAGGTCAATTATGCTTATAAACTGCTGTTTACAAGCATAATTGTCCACAATTTTAAGCTTCTGCTTTTTAAAAGTAGCTGCCTCCTTATAAATTCACCCCCAAAGAGAGCAGTCACATGTATGCTGTATTCTAGTTGGGGGGGGGGGGTGGAAGGGGGAGACCTCGAGAATGCATTTGCTAGCTTTCAGGTGCTCTTCCTGGACAATGATAGTCTGAGATTATGCTTTATAAAATTGTATTTGTTGATTCCTTGATCTTGTAAATGCATGTTTACAAAGCCGTCCCTGAATCTTTGTATGCTCTGGCACCATGATATATGGCAGGGTAGTTTTGAAAAGTAAAACCAGATTTTCAGTTTGAATACAATGCCATTAAATCAAAGTATTATGATATTTTAGTGTACGTAGAATGAGATGCGACCTCCCTTTTCAAAAGAAAAGCTGTCTGGACTGCAAGTGTGGTTCATGTTTGATAATTCAGCATGAAGTCTCAAAGAGGGAGAAGATTTTTCCATGAAGAACATATACACACTCAGCACTTAGTCCTTCAGCAAAGCTGCTTTGAGAGCAGTATAATTCTGTTTGAAACCAGCTGCTTTTTAGCACTTAGAATTTCTGGACATTTTAGATTAACTGGACCATGATTCCCCACAGAATATACTGTGCTGAATTATTACTGCACTTACAGAACTGCATCTTTTATGTAGTTGGCACTCTATGGTTGACCCCTATTTGTGAAACAAACTCTTTTACTTTTGCATTTAAGGGTGAGTGATTCTGATGTTTCTCTTGGACCCCTTGAAATAATATCCAATATATACTGTTGGTGTTAGAATATAACTCATACCAGCAGACTGCAGTGTCTCGCAGTGCTGCAGCAATTGCTATGTCTTAATGCAAAATCATCCTGCTATCAGTATGCAAGCCTTGCTCACGCCTCTTCTCATTGCTATATCCACTGATACCATCGGGGCTACGATGACTGCTGATGCTGCACTTTCACACACAGGCTGTTAGTGCTTCCTTTTCATGCCAGGGCTGCCAATACTGTGCCGCCCCCCCCCCCCCCACTGGGTATATTGATGCCATGTTTTGCATGGAAATTACCCATGATTCCTATGCCTGATGAGGTTGCAGCCTGACTCCTAGTGGTATCTTTATCTTTATTTGCGTTATTTGATATACCGCCTTTACCAAGGTGTCGTGGCGGTGTACAATAAAAAAAAAAATCAAAACTGCCAAAAACAAAAGATGAAAAGGAATGCCAACAAATTGATAGAAAAGCAAATAAAAAAGGCAGAGAGAAAGATAGCAAAGGACAGCAATGGACAAAAAACACCATGAATATTAGACACAACAAGGGACCAATGGTGGGAGGGGGGAGGGGAGCTGTGGTGATTGTAAACAACATTGGGTCATGGAATTTTTGCAAGTGGGGGATCTACCTGGGGGAGTGTGGAGGAGTCGGGCGGAGTAGGGAGGTCATAAGCCTGACAGTAAAGAGAGACTTGAACCGGGGAAAGGACAGTTCGGTGCTGCGAGACTACCGCCAGGGGATGGCGTTAGATATTTAGTTGAAGGAAGTGCTGAAGCAGGAGCAAATGAGGGTTGCTCCTTCCCCCATATTCCCCTGACCTCTGGGGGAAGGGGCAGGAAGGTAGCACTAGCCCCTTAAATGTTTTGATGTAAAGAGCAAGTAAGAGGGGAAGGCTTTCTGGAGGTCTTCTTACATTTCAGTCCTGTATTGAAGCGGGGGGGGGGGGGGGGAGGGGGGACAGTCCCCCCCCCTCCTACTGTGCCAAGAATTTGATTCAGACCATGAGACTCTTTAAATAGTAGCTGCTGATTCATAAAGGGCTTCCATTAAACAAAAAGTATTGATTGTTGCCACTGCTGGGATTATGTGAAGTACCCTACTGTTTGAATGTATGAAACATGTCTTGCTGTCTTGAGAAATTTAGCTTCAGGGAGTGGATGAGCCATGGACTCACTGCAACTTGTGAATGTTGCCACTGGTTAGTACAAGAGGCCCTTGACCTGCATTTTTTTTTAATACTGAATCTCCACATACTAAGTATAGTTTTAGCACACTATAGCATTTAATCCTTCTTTTGATGTTAAGATAATTTGACTTTATCTTAAAATATATAGCCGTTTACACTTTTCTGCATCTTAGAATAGAATGTTAAAAGCCCAATTGATGTTTGCTTCATGTTTTTGTTTTGCAGATCAAAAAGATTCTCGATTCTTCTCTGGGCACGCAGAAATGGTATCATTTCCAAAATGAGTCACTTTTCTTGAATTTTTTGGCACCCTCTATCAGAAAACTATGGAACTTTGAAATACAGTCAATAGCCAAACTCACGGAACTGTAACTTGAATGTCTGGGTCTGTAAAGTAAAGAGACTGATTACTACTGCCAGTTTGGAAGACAACATCTGAGTTCTTTTATTAGATAAAGATTCATCATTCTGGGAAAAACACGTAGGAAGAGGACAGGTAAGCACTGCAGTGAAAAAACATGTCTTAAAGATGCGCCATAGATACAGTGCATGTAGATATAAAGCTGCTGGATGGGTAGTCCATTACTGACTACTTACTTAAAGATTTCCTTCAGAAGACAATCATGTGAATGCAGGTAATAATTAAGAGCACTGGTGTGATCTGTCATTGTGATACCTTTGTTGTCTGGTCAAATGGTTATACAGTAATTTCATGGTGAGCATAAGTGGACACGAGTAGAGGGCATCAGTGGTGGTTGAGTATCATCTAGCAAGGTGATGAGGAGAATGCAAGGAGGAGGTAAAGTGCATGACCTAATGATGCTGCTGGCCACAGGGTAAGCAAGTTAGAGCCATTAAATTGCAGCCTCACAGAAACCAAACTGGTTGATGGGAGCCAGCTACCATCAAACAAGGGTATGGGAGGTCAAAGAGACTGGAGGTAACGGCCTCACAATGATCTAAATGTCTATCAAAACTGGTATTTCAATCAAAGCTTCTACAGCAAGCAACTGCAATATATTCTTAAAAGTATGCACTGGAATGGCCGAGCGGACTGAATGGGTTAATTTGTCTTTATCTGCCATCATTGCCAATTTTATTTTTAAATATTTTTTTTAATTTTGTCTATTTTCTGTATCAGCTAATTCAAGCTTCAAGGCAGATTACAGCCAAAACTCTTTAGGATACAGGGAAGTCAATATTCAGTGGGATAGGCACCATATAATTTGAAAAGCTTAATGTAGACACTTTAAATTCTACTCATATTCGGTGTCTCTAAATATTTAAATAGCACCACTTTTCTTTTTTTTATTTTGCGATCATAATTCCAAAGCACATAAAGAAAAAGCAAAGAAAAAACAGACAATATGAAAAAATTAACACTAGAATTATAACAATAGTCCACATCAAGGAGGCGTCAAATTACAAGCAAAGACAAGAACCTCAACCGTAACCTGTGATAAATTCCTCTAATAGTCAAAAGGCAAATATACAATTAAAGAAGCTAATCCTTACCCTTCAAAAAATCCAACAATTGTTCAACTTCAACAAAAACATATCTTTTCCCCTGAAAAATTATGTGGCATTTGCAAGGAAATTTTAAGTAAAACAGAGCTCCAAGAGCCAAAACATGTTGCTGAACCTCCAAGAAGGCCCTACGCCGCTGCTGTGTGGCTCTGGAGACATCCGGAAAAATTTGAATGCATTGGCCACAGAACTTTTCAGACTTTCTCTTAAAAAAAGCACGAAATTTTTTTTCCTTATCTGACTCAGATACCAAAGTAATTAATAAAGTTGCACGTGTAAGAATTTCATCACTGGATGATTCCAAAAACTCAGAAACATCCAATGTGGAAGAAACCAATTGATCAATTTGCATTCCTCCCCCTCCTCTACTTCTTGAACCACACGCCCTGAAGGAAGGTAATAAATTTTCGATAAAGCAACTAAATGAGGATCAGTAAACAATAATATTTCTTTTAAATACTTTTGAAAAAGAATCACAGGTGAAAGAAAATGTGTCCGGGGAAAATTCAGCAGGCGCAAATTTCTAGAACGCAGGGAATTCTCAAATATCTCGTCCTGACGATGAAGAAGGGAAACATCTTGAATAATTGTAGACAACACCCCCTGCTGTGCCTGAAATTGAGTATGCTGCTCCTCCGTTATTTTCTCAACAGACATCAATCTAGATTCCTGATCCGATAGCTTAGCGACTCTCTCTTTAGAAAAATCAGACACTCTCTGTAGGGAAGACCCCAAAGCCAATTCCATACGAGAGAGCACCGCCCAAATATCCTTTAGAGACACATCTGTAGAAGGAACTTTCAATTCCCCAACCGGAGAAAAAACTATTGCAGTAGGAAGAGGAGGGGGTAAAACCGCGGAGGTAGAGTCAATACGTAAAAAGGAAGAAGGGAGTGACACAAGCCCAGGCACTCCTTGCCCCACATCTCCTGATGGGGAAGGGGAAGCTGGCAATAAATCAGCCTCATGACTACTCGGAACTAACTTCTTTCCAAGCGGAGAAATACTAGGAGAAGCAGTACTTACTGAAGAAATATCCTCCAAAACACTCTCAACCAACTGAGTTGAGGCTGACAATCGCCCGACTTGAAGATGAGCATCCATTGGACCTACAATCTTACCATCTTTAGTTTGAACCGCCGGGGGAATGCGCTTCTTCCGTTTTCCCATAAAGTATTTCTCCAAGCACCCAAGTGCGCCAAAGGGGCAGGACCTGCCCCTTTGGTCACGCCCCTTCGGGCCCGCAACCGCATCCCACGGTGGAGGCAAGGTGTTTAAAGCCCCTTTCACAGCATTGCCCCGATCAAAGCAGGGTTAGCAGGATCACAGGGTCCAATCAGGGTGTTCCACAGAGCAAAAGGAAATAATGAACGCCTCCAGCACCACTTTTCATTTGACATAATTTATATATACAAATTCAAATATTAAACTATGAGGGTAATTTTATAACAGGGCATCATTTGTAAGTGCCCATATTAGGCACCTGTGTGGGCATTATTTTATAAAGACAAGTGGATGCCTACTTTATAAAATATTAGTGTGTGGCACAAAATGTGCCTTGAATATGAGCATGCAAACAGGTGCAACTATTCATGCTACGTACACACGTACATGTCTAGATTAAGCTATTTTACAATCTGCATGTGTATATGAAAACGTCACTCCATCCAGACCACAGCCCCAGCCACACCTACTGGTAAAGTATGCACCTTCATGTCTAAACACTTTTATGCCAGTCAGTATTTTAAAAGAGGTCATTCACATTCATATGTGGCCATATATGTGCAGGAATGATGTTAGAAATGTACCTGCTATATATACAATAGGCACTGTCCTCAGAATGACAACCTCCATTCTCAGTGTGTTCAAGAAATGGCTCAGTTGGAAACTCGCACTCATACAATTGTACAATTAGGTCACCATGTTCTACATAAACAGGAAGAATCTGGTTCCCTTTGACTCTGCTGGGAAGCTATGCACCTCTGGCTCTCTGCTGAAGCCACAGGCAACACTCTCAGAGCTTCATGTCTGCCAGGATCAGAAAATTAGTTAGCAGACACCCTCAGCCAATGCCTAGACCCACATGAGTGGTTCCTGGACTCCATAGTTTTGCAGCAGATATTCTGAGCATGGGGCACTCCAAAGATAGATCTCTTTGCCTCACCCAAAAATGCCAAATGCCTTCTCTAACTGATCAGACTAATCAAACATTTGCCATTTTCTGGAGCCATCATCTGCTCTATGCCTTTCTGCCCTTCCCACTGATCACTCGAGGAGTCCTCAAGATTTGAGAAGACTGGACCACTATGATCCTCAATGCCCCTCAGTGGCCTTGACAAGCCTGGTTTCCTCACTTCTGGCACTAGCACAGTGACCGCTTATCCCATGTAAGTCTCATCCACTTTTCCTCATGTAGAGCAAATGTCATCCACTGCATCCCAACCTCAGAAGTCTCTCCCTTTTGGCCTGGAAGTTGAAGAATGCCAAGCAGGGGATGCCTCCATCTCCGATGAAGTGTGAGTGGTCACCTTAGCTGCCAGAAAACCCTCAACCTCCTATCAATAGAAGTGACCTTGCTTCACATGATGGACCATATCCAAGAACCATGATCTGGTTTTGTCTCCTCGACCTAGTGTTCTCTTACCTTCTACATCTATCCAACTCCAGTTTTCAGACTACCTCTTCTTATCACTTCTCTACAATAGTGGCCTGCCATAATCCCTTAAAGGGTAAGCCAATCTCTGTACATCCTGTGGTGTCAAGATTCATGAAACTGCATATGAACATGAAACAATCCTTCAAACCCATGTGCGCGGCCCACTCAAATTCCTCACATGGACAGCAGTATTCCTGGAAGCTATCACCTCTGTGAGAAGGATCATTAAGTTACAAACACTGGTTCACTACCCTCCTTCCACTCAGTTTCTACACAATTGAGTTATTCTCTGAACTCATCCCCAGTCGTTCATCTTGCCAACCTTCTTTTTGATGCCTTGTAGGCATCCCAGAAGAAACTCTCCATTCTCTGGACTGCCGCAGAGCCCTCTTGTATGCTCATCTTCCCATCTTGTTTTCATCAAAATTGGTGGAATTATAGCAACCTGATTTTTTTTTTAAAGAAAGCACTAACTACATTTTAATACACTAATCACATTTTAAACACAAATTCCAACCTTAAAACAACATTAGATAATTTCTTTTTTGTAATTTTCCTCTTTATTAATAATTTCAAAAAACAATAATTCACAATACAACTTTAGAAAACAAGGAAACCAATCCAGTCCACATTATGGGAAGCATATACAAAAGAAACTACCACAAGAAAGTAAATTTACACTTTGAAATTTACAAAATTAAGAAATATGCGAGAAGAGGAGCTGCTGACCTAAATTATTCAAACTCTGATTACAACCTGATGACATAAAACTAAAAAAAGTAATATCATACCTGAGAATCCTGCGTCAACAGAATCGTTTTCTTGGAAACATTAGATAATTTCTAATTCATCATAAGAGTCCTGAACTCAAAAACAAATTACAGTGAGGGTACATATTTGAAAGAGACTAAGGTCACTTTAGAAGCTTTTGAGTATGTTTACTAAAGTGCACTAGGGTTTTGCAGGTATCTCACGTTTGGGGTAGATATCAGCAAGCTGTATGTGTAAAAGTCATGTGCTACCTGTTGGGGGTTTATACAGCAGGATCCCAGCAGATACCACACTGATTTGGACCTATGTGCATGCTGGCGGCAATGGTCCATCCATTGAGGGTGCGAGCATGTGTTGTCAACCCTCATGCTGACCACAATGTGCAGATATGCACATGCTGTGCCCCACCTATTCATTTCCCTCCCTATCATATGCTAAACATATATCACAGAATTACCCCCCGTGCTGTCTACATAGCATGCATGATAGCTTTTATCATGCACCATCAGTGTGCATTCAAGCCTGCAGCTAGTGTGGATTAGTAAATGTTCTCCAGGAACAAGCAGGAAGTCAGTCTTCACATATAGGTGTCATCGGTACCGACGGAACCCTCGTGGAAGCATCTCCCCAGCTTTCAAAGAGAGCTTTTGGGAAATGCCACTATGCATGCATGGTCCTCTTCCCACCTAAGTGTGCCATCTTGCTCAGTCTTCCTTTTTCCATGCAGCCCTTAAGACGTTCATCTTGATCCTCTGGAAAAAGCTGATCAAACTATCTCATCTTGATAGTTTGATCAGCTTTTTTCAGGGGGTATGCATGCTGGCGGCGTGCTCACAGATCCATTAGGATTTTTCACCCCGCACCTTTTTTGTTCTGCTGGCCATGCCATGGATCTTCAACCTTGCCGGGATACTTTTTCCCCTGATGACCAGTCGGTTTAAGAAGTGTGATCGGTACGCAAAAATGTCCCTCACCGATATGCATGACTGATGTCTTCAGTGTCTAGGGGCCGATGACGACCCAGAGGTATGTGCGCCCTCTGTAAAAAGATGTCTGCTAAGGCCATCCAACATCGCCAGCAGAAGCAGGTTGACATTTTTCATAGGTTACTCTCCTTACCGACGCTGGACCCGATCATCCTGGTGTCTGCATCGAAGGCTACAGCTCCTGAGTGGGAAGCCAGGATAATGGTATTGGAGAGAGCGTTACTGCCTTCCTCGCCTCGGATCAGTCACAGATGAACGGTCCCACCGAGACCATGGGGACGTCGATCTCAAGAACTCCTCAGACTGCTGAGCCAATCCTTCTGAGCCCAGAGCCTCAAGTCAATCCTCAGCGAGGGTCTTGATCTCACTCCTGCTCCTTGGGAGTGAGATCCTCCCCAGTGAGCACTTATGGCTCTGGCCCAGTAGCCACCATGGGTTATCAAGACCTTGACCCGGGCCCTGCGCCCCAAGTGCGGTCAGGCTTTGAGTCCTTGACTGATTACTCTGACTGGGAGTCCAAGGATGAGGCATCCCTGGAGAGACACAGGCACCGCGATCTCTCATTGGACCCATCTCCCCCGGCACCAAGGGGTTGGTCCCCACACAGGGACAATGTCGTTCCTCAAGTTTGTCCAGGACATGACAAAAGTCTTGTCCCTCAGCATGAAGTCAGAGGAGGACCCATTTGTGGAGGAACTTGAAATCAACCAATATGAGGTGCCACCCAAGGAGGCCCTGACGGTCTCTGTCCCTACCATTCTCGAACAGCGATGACTCCGCATGTGGGAAACACGAGCCTCGGTACCCATAGTTAGCCGATGCCTCAACACTATATACTGGGTTCAGAGAGGCCCTGGCTTCTGGAAAGCACAACTCTCACACACTTCCATGGTGGTGGAGTCGACCATGCACCGGCAAAAGAGCCCAAAGACTCACTGCTCCATGTCCTCGGTCAGGGAGTTCCGTGCCCTGGATGCCCTCGACCGCAAAACCTACCAGGGCTCGATGCTGGCTTGCTGAGTACAAGCATGCCAGCTATATATCGGCGTGTATCTGTGGGACCTAGCAAAAGAACACATGAATTTCTTAATTTGCTATGGGGAGTGCTCGAAATACATGTCTTGAGCTGCCTATGATGACTTCGAGTCCAACGTGAGGGTAGCCGCAGCTGGCATCTGTGCTAGACGCCAAGCCTGGCTCCAGGTTTCGAACCTCGAGCAGTGGGTCCAAGAGAAGCTCCTTGATGTCCCCTGCCATGGTGAAAACCTCTTCAGTAAACCGATGGAGGAGAAGATGGTGGAGATAAACAGAGTTCCTCACAAGGACTCTACTCTCCAGTAAGACCTCCACCCTTCCCAAGAGAAAATCATCGGGGAAGAGGCTTCCTTTTCAGAAAAAGGACCAAACCTACCAAGGTTACCCCCAATTCCATGCTCCCCAGACCCCACAGCAGGATCACCAGGGCAAGAGAATGGTCCAAGTCCCCCCATAGCCTAAGGGCTTCAAGCCCCAGACTCTGGCTTCTGCCAAGCTGGGGATGGGGTTTTGACTCCCAAAGCATAGCCTCTCCACCCTGGGGGAAAGCAGCTGCCAACAGGGGCGTGTCTGGTTCATTTTTGCCCATCGGTTTGCTCCACAACCATCCTAAATTCCTTCCAAAGGTGGTATCCCCGTTCCACCCCAATCAGGAGGTGGTGCTCCCCACCTTCTTTCAACAGCCTCACACCAACAAGGCAGCAGCCATCACCACTGATACCTAAACCTGGACCAGACACCTCCCTCCTTTCCAGGAGAGCTCTCTGACTCCCCTTCACCAGTCCCTGCTACTGCAGGAACTCGAAAGCCTCCTCATGGACAGGGCGTGGAGCCGGTGCCCCACCACCTCAGGGACAGGGGGTTCTACTCGCAGTAATTTCTGGTCCCAAAAAGAACAGGGGACCTAAGGCCTATTCTGGACTTGCAAAACCTGAACAAGTTCCTGGTGCGGGAGAAGTTCAAGATGCTCTCTCTTGTAACATTGCTGCCCTATCTCCAGCAGGGAGATTGGCTATGCTCCTTGGACCTAAAGGATGCTTACACCTACATCCTCATTCATCCCTGTCACAGGCCATACCTAACATTTATGGTTGGGGGGTGACCATTACCAGTACAGAGTACTACTCTTTGGTCTTGCCTCCTCACCAGGAATCTTCACCAAATGCCTGGCAGTGGTGGCCGCCTGTCTCCGTCTCCAAGGGGTCTTCATCTTCCCTTATCTGGACAACTGGCTTATAAAGAGAGACATGGCCTCCGAGATGCAACAGGCCATGGCCCTCACCATCAGTTTCCTGCAGCATCTGGGGTTCGTGATAAACCACCCCAAGTCCCACCTCACACCGACACAGGATTTGGAGTTCATAGGGACTCAACTGGACACTTTTCAGGCCAGGGCCTTTCACTCCTTGGACAGGGCAGGTCATTTTGAGGCTATAGCCACTGAGGTGCAACACTGCCGTGCAGTGTCAGTGCGGTCCATACTAGGCCTGCTGGACCACAGGGCATCCACAGTCCATGTACTTCCCAACGCCCATCTTCACATGCGCGTGGCCCAGTGATGTCTCCACTCCCAGTGGACACAGGCCACATGCAGGGTCCAGGGCAAGGTTGTAGTGTCCTGCCAGCGAGCAGAGTCACTCGGCTGGTGGCAGGCCACACAGCACCTGCAGGAGGCATGCCCTTCCAGCCCACCATGGATGCCTCCTTATTGGGTGGGATGCCCACTGCGAGGAACTCTGCATGCAGGTCATCTGGTCTCTGGCAGAGAGCCAGCAGCAGATCAACCTGCTGGAGCTCAGGGCCATTTTTCTGATGTTCAAGGCCTTCCATCACCACCTGCAGTACCAGTCAGTGCTAGTCCAAACTGACAACAAAGTTAAGATGTTCTACCTGAACAAACAGGGGGGGTGCACAGGGTCTCTCCACCTCTGCCATGAGGCAATAGCCCTCTGCTCGTACACTGTCAGTCGGGGAATGCTCCTCAGGGCGGCATACCTTCCGGGCCAGGACAGTGCTTAGTGGACAGACTGAGCAGGGTCCTCCAGCTGCACAAATGGCGACTAAACCCCAAGATGGCACAGCTGCTCTTCCAACTCTGGGGCACTCTGGGTCTGGACATCTTCACTAGCCTGACCAATGTTCAGCTACCCCATTTATGCTGTCCCCAGGGGACCCATCCCAGGTAGTGGCGGAAGCCTTCCTGATCTCGTGGTCAGAGGGCCTCCTGTATGCCTTCCCTTTCATGTCACTAATTGCAGGGACTCTCTTCAAGTTCCTGCAAGACAAGGCTTTGATGATCTGGTGGCCCCACAGCCTTGGTTTTCCCTATTGCTCCACCTCTCAACGGAACTCCCAGTTCTTCTGGGGAATGCCCTGGGGCTACTGACCCAGGAGGAGGGCTCCATTCTCCAACCCAACCTGGGGTCCATGATGTTAATGGCATGGCTGCTGAAGTGGATAGCCTTAGCACCCTTCATCCTCCCAAGGGAGGTGGAGGAAGTCCTCCTGTCTTCTCGTATAAACTCCACAAAACAGGCCAATGCCTTCAAATGGTGCAGATTCTCAGTATGGTGTGTAGAGCAACTTGTTGACCCATTCTCTTGCCAGGTGCACATCGTCCTGCAGTACCTGCTTCACCTTTTGCAAATGGGACTCAAATCCAATTCCGTCAGGGTGCACCTGAACGCACTATCAGCACACCATCATTCTATAGAGGGTAAACCTCTTTCTGCTCAGCCCCTCATAACTCGATTTATGTGGGGCCTTCTGCTCTGTAAGCCTCCCATCCGCCCGCCCCCCAGCAGAATGGGACCTCAACTTGGTCTTGACGCTGCTCATCAAGCTGCCTTTTGAGCCTCTGGCTATTTGCCATTTGTGTTACCTTTCATGGATGGTTGTCTTCTTGGCGGTGCTCACCTCTGCACACAGAGTCAGCGAGCTTCAGGCCTTGAAGGGTGAGCCACCGTATAACAGCTTCTACAAGAACAGGGTCATGCTCCGCAACCATCATAAATTCCTTCCAAAGGTGGTATCCCCGTTCCACCCCAATCAGGAGGTGGTGCTCCCCACCTTCTTTCAACAGCCTCACACCAACAAGGCAGCAGCCATTCTCCATACTATGGATTGTAAAAGGGCCTTGTCTTTCTACATAAGAACATAAGATATGCCATAATGGGTCAGACCAAGGTCCATCAAGCCCAGTATTCTGTTTCCAACAGTGGCCAATCTAGGTCATACGTACCTAGCAGTTTCCCCAAGGGACACAGGTTCCACAATGCTTGTATTGGTTCAAGCATTGATATCCTGGGTCCCTTCTTAATAATGGTTTATTGACCTTTCCTCCAAAAACTTGTCCAAACCTTTTTAAAACCCAGCTACACTAACAGCCTTTACTACATCCTCCGGTAACAAATTCCAGAGTTTGATTACACGTTGAGTGAAAAAATATTTTCTTTTATTAGTCTTAAATAGTTTACCCTGTAGCTTCATTGCATGTCCCCCTAGTCTTTCTATATTCTGATAAGGTAAACAATCGATCTACATTTACCCGTTCCACTCCGTTCATTAATTAAATAGACTTCTATCATATCTCCCCTCAGCCGTCTCTTTTCCAGGTTAAAGAGCCCCAACCTTTTTAGCCTTTCTTCATAGGAGTATCCTTCCATCCCCTTTACCATTTTGGTGGCTCTTCTCTGAACCTTTTCTAAAATCGCTATATCCTTTTTAAGATACGGCGACCAGAATTGCACACAATATTCAAGGTGCGGTCTCACCATGGAATGATATAGAGGCATTATAATATCTTTTGTTTTATTTTCCATTCCTTTCCTTATCATACCTAGCATTCTATTTGCTCTCTTGGCCGCCGCTGCACACTGGGCCGAGGGTTTTAACATGGTATCCACAATGACGCCTAAATCTTTTTCCTGGGTGGTGGTTCCTAATGTGGAACCTTGCATCGTGTAGCCATAGTTTGGGTTGTTCTTCCCTAGGTGCATAACCTTGCACTTGTCCACATTAAATTTCATCTGCCATTTTGATGCCCAGTCTTCCAATTTATCAAGATCCTCTTGCAATTTTCCACAATCCTCTTGGGTTTTAACAACTTTAAATAGTTTTGTGTCATCTGCAAATTTGATAACCTCACTCGTTATTCCACTTTCCAGGTCATTTATGAATATGTCAAAAAAGCAGCGGAACCAGCACAGATCCCTGGGGTACACCACTATTCACCTTTCACCATTGGGAAAATTGGCCATTTAGCCCTACCCTCTGCTTTCTATCTTTTAACCAGTTCCTGATCCACAATAGTACACTGCCTCTTATCCCATGACTCTTTAGTTTTGCCAAAAGTCTCTCATGAGGGACCTTGTCAAAGGCTTTCTGAAAGTCCAGATACACAATATCAACCGACTCACCTTTGTCCACCTGATTATTCACTCCTTCAAAGAAACATAACAGATTAGTAAGACAAGATCTTCCTTGTCTAAAGCCATGTTGGCTGTCTCCCATTAGGTCATGACTATCTACATGCTGAGTAATTTTATTCTTTATGATGGTTTCTACCATTTTTCCCGGTACTGATGTCAGGCTCACCGGTCTATAAATTAATGAACGGAGTGGAACGGGTAAACGTAGATCGATTGTTTACCTTATCAGAATATAGAAAGACTAGGGGACATGCAATGAAGCTACAGGGTAAACTATTTAAGACTAATAAAAGAAATATTTTTTCACTCAATGTGTAATCAAACTCTGGAATTTGTTACCAGAGGATGTAGTAAAGGCTGTTAGTGTAGCTGGGTTTAAAAAAGGTTTGGACAAGTTCCTGGATGAAAGGTCCATAAACCATTATTAAGAAGGGACCCAGGATATCAATGCTTGAACCAATACAAGCATTGTGGAACCTGTGTCCCTTGGGGAAACTGCTAGGTACATATGACCTCGATTGGCCACTGTTGGAAACGGAATACTGGGCTTGATGGACCTTGGTCTGACCCAATATGGCATATCTTATGTTCTTATGTTCACAAATTCAAAGGGAATGTGCTCTGGGTGACTCAAAAAATATATGCATATTTCTCATTTTATATTTATTTATTTAACCAGTTTTCTATATCACCTTATCCTTCAATCAAATCGATTTACATTATATAATCACTACAAGCAGGTACTGGATATATTTCCTTGTCCCCAAAGGGCTCATAATCTCTGTGTACCTGAGGCAATGGAGGGTTGAGATGGCTTGCCCAGGCCACAAGGAGTACCTAGAGGACTAAAAGCCCCAGTCCCTCTGGCCTGAGATTGCTGTTCCCAGGTGGGAACTTGAACCTCTGGCCCTCTGACCTGAGGCACCATGTCTTAACCACTAGGCCACTCCTCCCTCCCTAGTGGGAATACCTGTGTAGGTTTAAAAATTTCCTTATTAACTTTCGTATCTGCTCCAAAACTAGTGTGCCAACCGCCTACTCATTTTAGATCTGGCACCTCCACTAGTGACTGAGGGAACAGTTGTGCTTATTTCTGTAGTGTCTACCACCACCACAAAATTTAAAAATATTTATTTCACTGAGCTTCTTAATGTTCATAACTTACACATCAATTTCGCAAAAACTGATGTTCTATATGTCACAAGAAACCAAACCTACACACCCCCAAGCTCCATTGTCCTAAATGACCATGAGATTAAAACAAAGAATGAAGTAAAGTACCTAGGCGTGATACTTGACAAAAAACTCAATATGGAGACACATTAATAACCTAACAAAAATATACACTTTAAACTCAAGACACTGAAACATATACGTCCACTGATTCACTTGCAAGACTTCATAGCCATAATCCAAGCAATCATAACACCCCACTTTGACTTCGCAAACACAATCCTTCAAGGCATCACGAAATAAAACCTTAAAAAGATTCAATTAGCTCAAAATGTAGCAGCCAGGATTGTACTGAAGGTAAGATCCATAGAACATATTACACCTATCTTAGCTAAGCTACATTGGCTACCAATTTACTGCAGAATAAAATACAAAATACTAGTGACTACCTTCAAATTAGTAAATAATCTCGCACCATCTGCCCTTAATACCTTAATTAACATGGAAATACCTAAACGCACACAAAGGACTAGAAACACAAATAAAATAGCAATACCAAGAGAATATACAAAAGCTACAAAGCTTACCAATAGTAGGGCATTCTCTCACTCAGCCCCTATCCTCTGGAATGAACTACCAGATGACATACGGCAGCTGACTGACATTAAGGAATTTCGTAAAAAATTAAAAACACACCTATTCACCTTACACTATACTACACGAACTAACCTAGATATGCAAAGAGACACTGGATAACAATTTATGCTACATAGGTATAACCTATAAATCTAGACTAACACTGTCGCATACAAATATTACACCCAACACATTGTTGTTTCTCCACATTCTAATAATGTAAAAAGTTAGTTTACATCCCAAGCATACCCTCTGGAATGTAATCCGTATTGTAAGTATTTAGTTATATTGTTACCTGTAAAAGGTTTACATTTGTTTTATGTAAAATGACTAGGTATGTACTTTACCATACCTTCTAAACCATTGTTCTTTGTAAACTGCACTTGATCCATGGGAAAGAGCAGTATAGAAATGCTTGTTAAATAAATAAATATTGGTTTGTGAACACCAGCACTTAGAAGTATAAATGGCAAAAAGCATACATGTATATTGCAAAATCTGCATTTTCATGTGTAATTGCTAGTGCTTATGTATATAAAGCCCTAAGTATTGTGGCTTTTTATTTTTTAAGAGTGTGCATACAAATGTGCCAGCAAATACTTACACATTTTACAAAAGGCTTCATGTTCAGATGAGCCTTTTGTAAACCCTGTGTCAGCAGTTAGGGCTGTTTAGTAAACGTGCCCCTTAGTCTATTAGCTACTTGCTTATTCTGTGACTACTGGGAATCGTTATATTTGGCTTCTTTAAGCAAAACAGAAGTTTTATCAAATGACAAGCTTTACCCCAAGGTATTATTGGTTAAATATATGTACAAAGAGTGGACTTACCTGACAGTTGTTAAAAGTCTAAAATTTCAGTAGGAATCCCAATAATGATTCTCCTTTCATCTTTCATCCAAAATATCCCACAAAGGACATGAACAAAAATTCCTTCAAATAGACATATATGGGACAATTTTCAAATTGTATGCATTGAATCAAAGACCACTACTTTTTGACTGTGGGCATTACACAAATTCTAAAAGTGAAAGCAGACATGCAGTTTCATCTTCAAAACTGCCACCATTATAAAATGCATATGGTCACCTGTATATACTTTTAACTGTGGATAGAATTTTCTGGGAAGGTGCACCCATAAATTTGAAAATGTAGTCTTCGTCAGTGCCCCTCTCTCCCCGGAAGCCAAAACGTTGCTTATTGTAGACTAATATTGTACTTTTAGCCTCGTGGAGGGAGCAGTTTTCTGACGGTGAATTAATTTGTGTCAATCCCTATTAACATGCATAAATGACTTTGAAAATTGACCACCTCATAATTATAATTAAAGCCACTGTGATGAAAAGTAAAAGGGAATTACCAGTGCTGAAATAAGCTTCTCAGTGATAGAAGAGAATTTCATTGGGTAGAGTATGATGGGGGATATGCATTTTTGTTTCTTAATAGCACACATTTCATAATAGCATGCACTAAAATGAAAACAAAAATGCAAAAGAAAAAAATGGCTTGTTTTCTACCTGCACACAGCTGCCTAATTTGAGGACGACATGACTGATCCTTTTGCTGCTTGAAAGTGAGAACTGTCTAGGTCAGACTGATGCGCCACTTTCCAAACGTTCTCCAGAAAATGTCTCAACATCTCTGGGGCCCTCAGCTGTAACTTAGTGTTACATGTTTTCTTACCACCTTTGTTGGATGAAGTTTGCCTTGTACTTTCTAATTATAGACCTGACATTTAACTTCAATGGAAGAATAATGCTACAATATACATTGTGCTGCTTGATTTTTCTAGAAGTCATCTGAATATTTTTTATTTAATTATGGATTGTTTAATATCTGAGTTTAAATATCTAAAAAAACACATCATCTATATTATAATGACTATTACTAATAAAAATTCATATTATAAGCTGGATTATATCATAAAGTTAGTATGCAGGGCTTGATTTATCACAATTGCATAAAAGCATACGATTTGCCATAATAGGTCAGATTAAAGGTTCATTAAGCTTAATATCCTCTTTCCCACAGTGGTCTATCCAGACCACAAGTACCTTGAAGGATTTCAAAAGTAGCCAGATTTAATGTCACTTCTCCCTATGAACAAGAAGTGGTTTTCTTCCGATCTGGCTTAAGTTTAAGGATTTTCCTCCAGGAATTTATTCAAACCTTTTTTAAACCCAACTATACTAATTGCTTCTACCTCATCCTCTGGCAGTGAGTTCCAAAGCTGAATTATGCATTGAGAGAAAAATATTTTCTCTCCTTTGCTTGTATCGCTGTCATATCCCCTAGTCTTTGTACTTTTTTAAAAAAAGTAAACAATCAATTAGTGTTTACTCAGTCCTCTCCATTATTTTATAGACCTCTGATCTCCCCCAACCTTCTCTTCTCTATGCTGAAGAACCCTGTTAAGCCTTCTCTCATGAGGATATCATTCCACCCCCTTTATCATATTGTTTGCCCTTCTCTGTACCTTTCCTAATTCCACTATATCATTTTTGAGATGATGTGACCAGATGTGCACCACGGAACATTATGATATTCTGTACTTTTATTCTTCATTACTTTCTTTATAGTTCTTTACATTCTACTGGCTTTCTTGGCTGCCGCTGTACCCTGGGCCGAGAATTTCAACCCATGATGACAGCTATAGCATTTTCCTGGGTGGTAATGTGCAACCTCACATTGTGTACTTATGTGCATAGTTTTGCACTTGTTCACGTTAAATTTCATCTGCCATTTGGATGCCCAATTTCCAAAGGCCTTCTTTCAATTTCTCACAGTCCTCTTGTGATTTAACAACTTTGAATAATTCTGTGACATCTGTAACTTTTATCACCTCACGTTCTCATTTCTAGGTGATTTATACATGTTAAAAAGCATTGGTTTGGTACAGATCCCTGAAACACTACTTTCCATCTTTCTTCATTTAGAAAATTGACCATTTACTGTATACTTACTCTGTTTTCTGTCTTAATGCATTTTCTATCCACAATAGGACCTTCCTTCCCATCCCATACCATTGATTTTCCTGATGCATTCATCTGGAGACCTATTTCCTATTTATTAGGCACATTTCGCTTCAGCGTAACGCCTATTGTCAAGGTTCATGACAGCTGGATTTTTATCTGATCGTATGCATATTTGCACATATGTGTAAGCATGTCCAAACAAATATATATATAATTCCCTCTCCACCCCACCCTTGACCACCTAAAGCAGCAGGATGAAGTCAGTGGGAGACCTGGTTCAACCAGCATGAAGAACAGGGCCTGCAGCCTGAAAAGGCCACTGGTATGCCCCAAGTCCTTTAGGGGATGTGGTCTGAAAAGGCTGGTGATAGGCCCTGGGTCCTTCCAGCCAGAAGAGTGGAGCTGTGACCTGAAGAGGCTAGCATGATGCCCCAGGTCCCACTGGCCATAAGAACAGGGCTGTGGCCTGAAGAGGTGGATGAGACGCCACAGATCCCACTGGGATGAAGAGTGGGGCTGCAAATTGAAGAGGCTAGCAGGACCCCTGGATCCCACCAAAGGAAAGGGGCACATGAGGGGTGGAGCCAAGGGAAAGGGTGGGGCTAGAAGGGAAAAGGAATGGGGCATAAGGGAAGGGGCAGTGCTATTGACAGGGTCGGCCCTACCATTAGGTAAACTAGGTGGATGCCTAGAGTGCCAGCCCTCAAGGGGTGCCCATTGCCACTGCTCCTCTCAGGCAATGAGCACAAACAGGAAGTAGGCACTGGACATCAGAGAGGGGGCAGAAGCAAAAGTCCCATGCCACCGAAGTTTAATGATAAGCTCCGTGGGGCTGTTTGTGCCTATTGCTGCTTCTGCATATCCCAGAGAGGGGCGGCAGCAGTGGCAATGGGTGCCAGAGGGGGGTCACCAGGGATGAGGTTAGCTTAGGGCATCTCATCTTCTTGCTCTGGCCCTGGCTAGGGATGGAGCAAAATGGAAAGGGTGGAGTATAAGGGAAGAGGCAGGGTTAGAGGAAAGGAGAAGAGATGGTGAGCGCATTAAGGGGAAGAGAAGGGAGGGAGAGAAAGGCCAGAGAGTTCAAGGTTGCACAGCAGCAGAGGGAGAGTGCATGGGTAGATGATGGAGGGAAAAGAGGGTGAATACAAGAGAGCAGTGAAGGATAGAAATGGGGAATACCACAAGAGGGTAGATATATTAAGGAGGACAAGGGAAATCAGAGACTCACAGCCACCACTCCGACACACATGGAGACACAGCAAAATCTAGACACACACACACACATACACACCTCCCCATCACACATGCACTCACACATGTGTCACACACACTAACATACCACATGCACATACATGCACAGAGCCATCAGCATATACATGTACACACTTTCCGATACTCCCCATGACACACACATGCATGCCACCCCTGACATCCCCTATGAGACACACGCACACAACATTCACCCCACTATACACTCTATGACACATGTACATGCAGCTCTGACACTCCCATGACATTCCCTATCGCACGTGTGCACGCACACACATCCTTGACATTCCCATGATTTTCCAATGACACACACATGCACACACTCACTAATGGGTATGTTTGCTAACCGTTAGATGTGGGTTTTGCAGCGGTAAGCATGTCAATTTAACAGCATCTCGCTGAAGGTCCCTTACTAACTGGGTAGCACATGATTGAATGGAGACTGGGTGGATTGGGGTGGAATGTGGGTGTTGATGGCGCATCAAAATTAGCACAGGTACTTTGAACACACACTAAACAAAAATGTTTGTTAGCATGGTGCATCTCAATGGGTGGCGGTAAGTGTACCTGCATGCAGGTTAGCCTAATTCGGCACATTAGCAGTGTACTCGCAGCAGGCAGATGAGCTCACACGCCCTGTGAAGTTGGCATGGGCCTCCATATTAGTTGTGTAGCTCAAATCTACACTACCAACATGCCCTTTAGTAAATATGCCCCTAGCATATATAAGTACCTGGTAAACACTGAGACCAGAGATAGAGCAGCTTGTTTATTAAAAGTCACAAATCGTTATCATAGATGGGAAACTAGTTTAGCAGGCATGATAAATGACAAGTTGTTCAATAAGGGAGTCAATTTAATTTGCAATTTGGACATCCTAAAACATGCATGCAGATGTCCAAATCATGGAGACATCCCCGGAGCCATTTTATATATGACTTTTTAGGACGTGTCCACTGTAGGGATATCCGTGTAAGCAGGGAGCATGGTAGAGATGTATCTGAGGCACTGCAATGCACTTAGATATCCCTGCCTAATTTCAGAAATGGCAGTGATGTCTGCAACTCTGGCCAAGTTTAGACCTGCTCCAGGCAAGGAGAGGCATCTGGAGGAGTGGCCTAGTGGTTGGGGCAAGGTACTTCAGGCCGGAAAGTCAGGGGTTCAAATCCCACTAGAGGACAGCAACCTTGGGCCGGAAGGACTGGGGTTTCTAGTCCCACAGGTGCTCCTTGTGGTCTTGGGCAAGCCACTTAACCCTCCATTGCCCATGTTCCCTGTAAAATAGTTATCTCCAAGTTATAATGCCCTGTTCAATGTAATTTCAGTTTGTTCAATGTAAACCTCACTGATGCAGAATAGCACAGTATATAAGAGAATATAAATAAATAAGTGCTTGTTTTGGTCCTAAAACATCTTCAGGGAGAAGAGAAGATGGCACTCCTTCACCCTCACTATTCTCCACAATCACAGTGTTCACAGCAGTGGGATTTGAAACCTGACTTCCCTGGTTCTAACCCACTACTACCATTGGCCCTATTCCTAGATGTCCTTGGTCTGGAATATTATTCCAGGTATGTCTATGTAGATGCCCTATAGATATTCATATCGGGCATGTCTACATTTGTGAAGTCGAACCTTAAGTTTGATGTGCCTGGATTTTTTTTTTCAGACATTCCAGGTTGTGCGTTCCAGATTGCACTTGGACATCATATTGTAAAATGTGCCTTCATTGGGAGTCATTTTATAACTGAATGCACATGTGAAAAGTATACAGGCCAATTATTTAAACATCAACTGCGGCGCTTTAATTAGGAATGTATATTCAGTGCCACTGTTGGAATAGTGGATGCTGCTGACCATGCGTGCAGCGCAGCGAGCAGCGCCATGATCCACTTAGTGGCGATAGATTTAGGGCAGCACAAAAGCAGAATGACTAACGGGATAGTTATCTGGACTGAATGTCATCGCCATGCCGATCATATAAGGAATCCCCTTACACTGCCCTTTGTTATCTGGATAGCACCATGGCAGTCTAATATTTAGTGTCACTCTCCAACTAGTGCTGCTGGAAATCAACGAAATGAGCCAGTGAATGGTACTAATCTAGATAGGTGCTGCCATGCAGATAAGTTCTTTAAAATAACAGGCCGTTCATTTTTTTTCTCCTTTGTAGGCTTCATTGAATTTTCAAAACAAACTTATAAACTTTTTCTCTAAAAATTGCCCAATGGAAATTTGTGCTTGGCGTCACATGTGCTCTTCAATACATACCCAGATTTTCGGGTTTAATTTAGTGGCATATCTTCAAATTTTCAAAAACAAATGCCCAGAAGCTCCTCACCCACTCCACTCCAAGAAAACCTCTGCTCATCAAAGTTAATTCTGTAAGAAATTACCTATTTGTGAAGGACAAGTGGGCATCTCTTTTTGGCCTCTTTTTATAGATCTACAAGTCTTTATAAACCTATATGTTTATAACAACTTGTACAAATGTGCAGAAGTCACGGGTAAAATGAACTGTCAAGCATGTATTTCTTCTCAGGAGCAGGTGTAACTGTATATACATATAGGGCCCAATTCTGTCCTGCACGTCCTTCCCCTCTGAGAGGATTGCGATTCTGATCCCACCAGGCACGTCTAGCCCCGCAGGTTCAGAATCTCGAACAGTCCTGCATGTGCAGGCTGGGACAGCGATTCTGTCCGACCTGCACGTGCAGGTCTGCACCCTGCTAACACAGTCATGGCATTTAAATGGAGCCGCGGTGCAATGACGTCATGTTGCCATAGCACCGTGGCTGCATTTAAAAGCCGTGATGCTGGCCACCAACAAAAAGGGTATCTCCAGGAACAAGCAGTAATGTAGTCTTCACATATGGGTATCGTTGGTACCAATGGAGCCTGTGCGGGAACGCTCCCCAGTGTCCAATAGGAAAGCTTTTGGGAGCATCCCACAGCAGCTGCATGCTGCCTTCTCGCCTTTCCGACTGTCCCTCTCCAGTTCTTCGTTTTCCACGGAGCCGACAGGTCGCATACCCTGTCACCACAGAAAAGTTTGTCTTTAATCTTTGTTTTTGTGGTCGTGTCTGCCTTCCCTTGACGCTATACCGGTACCACCGGTTCCTTCTTTCTTCTAAAAACCCCCCTATAGTTTCTGAAGTGGTTTACTTCAGAAACTTTGTTTCCTTAGTGCTAGGCGCCATTTTGGGCACTAGGCCCAATTTTTCCTTAAAAATGGAAAAACCTGCTTCAGGTTTTAAGAAATGTTCTAAATGTGGCGGTACCATTTCCGTCACTGACACCCATGATTGGTGTCTAAAATGTTTAGGTCCTGACCACTCTATTTCAGAGTGCCTCTCCTGTGGAATGATGTCAAAAAGGGGCCGGCAGAACCGAGCTGCTAAACTTAGCACCCTTTTTCCCTAAGATGTGGCGTCTGTTGCATCGATGTCCTCCAGGGCTTCATCTTCCTCCCATGGATCTCAGGTAACTAAACATAAATCTAGCCAGTCCTCAAAGAGTAGATCTCCTTCTAAGTATCGAGATGCCCCTGGCATTTCCTTTGAGGAATTTTCACCAGCAAAACTGCCCCGGTGGGAGGCTTCAGCTTCCAAAGCATTAACGGGGCTCCAGGATGTTCTCGAGGCTTCAACCTCGGCAGAATTATTGGCGCCATGCTCTGGGGTCCCGGCCGCTTCTACCAGTACCGACACCCAAGCATCGGCAGCGTCAATAGACCAGAGATTCCTTGCTATCGAACACAGTCTAGCAGTTCTTCTCACAGCTTCGGTACCGTTGAAAACGCTTCAAACACCTCAACCAATACCGGTACCGGTACTGACTGCATCAACATCGACGGGTATGCCACCTGTACAGAGTCATGCGTCTCTCTCTGGCATCAACAGATCGGTACCTGAACAACCCGATACCAACTTCGATCGATATCGGTACCATGTTTTGAACGATCACTAGGATCGGAAATATTTTGAATCCTTGGATGAGACTGAAGACTCCGAAGATTCTGCCGATACTATAGTACTTCTCCCCAAGGATTCCGCTTCTCCTCAGCGCAGAATGTCTCCGCCAGAGGATATGTCCTTTCAGGACTTTATCCGTGATGTGGCCCGAGGCCTTTCCATCACAGTAGCTCCTGAAAAAGAGCCTAGGGCTAAGGATTTGGAAATCCTCCAATACGCTAAGGCTCCCAAAGAGGCAGCTACTCTGCCTGTTCATGAGATCTTACATGATCTTATGCTAAGGATGTGGGAAAAACCTTTAACCATATCTCCTCATTCTCGAAGACTCGATACCATGTATCGAGTTCCACCTTGTCCTGGCTTTCAAAAAACTCAATTACTACACCATTCCATGGTGGTGGAATTGGCCATGAGAAGGATGAAAAGTGCAAAGAGACATGCATCCAATCCTCCAGTTTGTGAATGCAGGACTCTCGATGCCTTTGGGCATCGATGCTTCCATGCTTCCGTGCTCTCAGCTAGGATCAGTTCCTATATCTTGTATATGAGAATGTTCCTTAAAGAGGTCACAGGAGACTTGGAGCTTATGAGCCCCCTTCTTCCTGATGACAAAAGACAAGACTATCTCACTCTTGTCAAATATGCTCAGGATGTTTCCAAGTTTGTTAATCGTGCAGCCCTTGACTGTTTTGAGTGCATAAGCAGAACCTCTGCTATTGCCATTGGTGCACGTCAGATTGCCTGACTTCAGGCATCTGACTTGGAAATTTGGGTACAAGATAAATTAGGAAACATTCCTTGCACAGGAGAAAATCTCTTTGGCAAGAATTGGCAAGACAAAGCTAATAAAATATATGCTGACAATATCACACTGGATAGATTGTCCAAATCTACAGCCGATCCTGCAAAGAAAAGATCCTCTAAGAAACCATTTTTCAATAAGAAAAAGAAGTTTTATCCATCCTATACACAACAGGGACACCGTCCAGGTCAGACTGCCCAAAAGGGACAGCAGCAACAACCTAGACAACAAAAGAAGCCAAAAGCTGCAAAACCTCAGCCAGCTCAGCAGGCTCAGCCTCCTCAGGGGCTTTGACTCCTTTCTAGAGAACTTTGCCTTCCTGCCCTTGAAGGGTCCAGAACCCTTAACCATCCCAGGCAGATTATGTCATTTTGCCCACAGATGGTACCAAATAACAGCAGAAAATTGGACTCTGTCCATTATACGAGAGGGGTTCAAGCTTCATTTTCACAGCCTGTCCCCTCCTACAATTATAAGACAGTTCAATTCTTAGACCTCTCTCAACAACCTCTTAGGTCAAGAAGTCACAATGCTTCTTGCTCAAATAGCAATAGAGGAAGTACCCATTCCCCATCAGGGTACAGGGTTCTACTCCCCCTATTTCCTTATTCAAAAGAAAACAGGAGGATGCAGACCCATTTTAGACCTCAGAGAATTGAACAAATATCTGTTCTGAGAAAAGTTCAAAATGGTCTCTCTAGGAACTCTGCTACCATACCTTCAGAGTCAGGATTGGCTTTGTTCTCTAGATCTCAAGGATGTGTATACTCATATTCTCATCCATCCAAATCACAGGAGATTCCTCCAATTCCTGTTTCAAGGAAAGCACTACCGATACAAGGTTCTTCCCTTTGGCCTGGCATTTGCACCAAGAGTGTTCACAAAATGCATGGCTGTGGTAGCAGCATTTCTCTGCACTCTGGGAATATTTGTCTTCCCTTTCTTAGACGACTGGCTCATTCAAGCCCCTACAGTGCCAGAAGCCAGCTCTGCTCTATCTTGCACAATGCGAATCCTTCAGTATTTCGGACTGGTCATAAACCTCCCAAAATCCAATCTTGCTCCCACTCAGTCCCTAAAGTTCATAGGAGCTCATCTGGATACCAGACAGACAAGGGCTTTCCTTCCGCAGCCCCGCTGTTTTCGCATAGTACAACTAGCTTCCCAAGCAGTGCTCAAACCTTATCTCACTGCTCGGGAAATGCTACAATTGCTAGGCCACATGGCATCCACCATGCATGTGGTTCCTTATGCTCGCCTCCATATGCTCACAGCCCAGTGGATTTTATCCACTCAGTGGACACAGGTCTCAGGTTGCCTGTCGGACAAAATAACAAACTCAGACCGTCTTATTTCGTCCCTCCAATGGTGGCAATCACCCAGAAACCTTCTGGTGGGGTCTCCTTTCCAGCAACCCCTGTCCCAAGCCACCCTAATAACAGATGCTTCACAGGTGGGATGGGCAGCACACCTGCGCGATCTCTCTACCCAGGGTACCTGGACTCCACAGGAGGCCTGTCTTCACATCAACCTCCTGGAGCTCAGAACAATCTTCCTTGCTCATCGATTATTCCACACCCAGCTCAGCTACAAGACAGTCCTAGTTCAAACGGACAATCAGGTAGCCATGTGAACAAGCAGGGTGGAACAGGCTCTCTGTCACTATGCAACAAAGCTTTGCGACTAGGGGCCCTCGCCAGAGAGCATCAGATTAATCACCTTGCGGTGTATCTTCCAGGCATTCAAAATTCTTGGGCAGACAAACTCTGTCTAGTTCTGCTTCCACACAAATGGTCTTTCCATGCAGACCAGGTTGCTCAAATATTTCAGATTTGGGGAACCCTGGACATAGACCTCTTTGCAAGTCCGCTGAATGCAAGACTTCCCCGGTTCTGTTCCAGAATTCCATCTCGATGTTGTCAGGCAAGGGATGCCTTCCTCTTTCACTGGGGTCAGGACTTTCTATATGCCTTCCCACCCATTCCCCTCATCCCCAAAACCCTATTCAAGCTTCAGAGAGACAGAGGTCATATGATCCTCATAGCTCCATGTTGGCCACGGCCAACGTGGTACCCTCTGCTCCTACATCTCTCTCAAGCTCCACCTCTGGAGTTGGAATCCGCTCCAGATCTTCTCTCCCAAGAGGATGGGAATCTGCGGCATCCCAATCCCCAGTCTCTGCATCTGAGGGCCTGGTTACTGAAAGCCTAGAGCTTCAGGATCTTAACCTTTCCCAACAGGTAAAGGATATCCTTCATGCTTCTAGGAAACCCTCCACAAGACGCTTGTATGCCTTTAAGTGGAAAAGGTTTACCCTATGGTGCTCGCAGAAGGGTCTTAACCCTCTTGCGATACCTCTGGAATCGATACTGGAGTATCTCCTTCATTTGTCAAATGCGGGTCTCAAGACAAATTCAGTAAGAGTCCATCTTAGTGCTATTGCAGCTTCTTACAAGCCTCTAAGTGGACAATCTATTTCCTCTCATCCTCTCATAGTGAGATTTATGAGAGGCCTTCTTTTAACAAAGCCTCCCATTAAGCCCCCACCGGTGGCATGGGACTTAAATCTGGTGCTCGGGCAGCTCATGAAACCACCCTTTGAACCATTAGCCACTACATCTTTGAAATTCCTTTCCTGGAAAGTCATCTTCCTCATTGCAATCACATCAGCACATTGCATCAGTGAATTGCAAGCGTTAGTGGCTGATCCTCCTTATACAAGGTTCCACCATGATAAGGTAGTTCTTAGGACTCATCCACACTTTATGCCAAAGGTGGTTTCACCTTTCTATTTAAACCAAGTGGTTTACCTTCCTGTATTCTTTCCGAGGCCTCATGCCTCCAGTGCAGAAAGGAACCTTCATGCCTTGGACTGTAAAAGAGCTTTGGCCTTTTACTTGCAAAGGACACAGCAACATAGAAAATCTTCTCAACTCTTTGTTGCTTTTGATCCTAGTCATTTGGGACTTTCAGTTTCCAAAAGAACACTGTCCAACTGGATCGCACAATGCATATCCTTTGCCTATGAGAGTAAGACCCTTCCTCTTGAAGGCCATGTCACCGATCACAATGTGAGAGCCATGGCAGCCTCAATGGCTCATCTTCACTCTGTGTCTATCGACGACATCTGTTGAGCAGCTACTTGGGCTTTGGTACATACCTTCACAGCCCACTACTTCTTAGATAAGGTCTCCCACCGGGATACCTTGTTTGGCCAAGCTGTTCTTCAACACCTTTTTCAGACTTAATCAACTCCTACCCACCGTCCCTTGTAGGATGCCAGAGATCCATGGGGGGAAGTGGGGCCCTTTCACTAGGGCTGACAACTTCCTGGGGCCATCTCCCTGGCATCTGCAGCTAGGGAGTCCCCATATGTGAAAACTACATTCCTGCTTGTTCCTGGAGATAGCGTAGTCTTCACATATGGGTACGTCGGTACCGACGGAGTCTGCGCGGGAACGCTCCCCAGCATCCAATCAGAACGCTTTTGGGAGCATCCCAACACACCTGCGTGCTGCCTTCCCGCCTTTCCCAACTGCCTCTCCTCAGTTTTCATTTTTCTGCAAAGCCAGCAGGACGTCCTCCTGTCACCGCAGAAAATGCTTTTATTTTTTGGTTTTCTTGTGGTCGCGTCTGCCTTCCCCGACGCCACCGGTACCGCCAGTGTTTCTTTTCTTTTTTCTTGTAAATTTTCCTTTTTAAGGAATACTTTTTTCCTTCTTAGTGCCTGATGGTTTTTTCGGCCTACAAGGCCTAATCACTTTCCTTCATGGAAGCGCCAGCCACTATCCCTAAGAAATGTTCAAACTGTGGCGGTACAAAATTGATTTTAGACACTCATAATTGGTGTCTACCCTGCTTGGGTCATGACCACTATCCGCTGGAGTGTCCCTCCTGAAACAGTATCGTCGGAAGAAGTCTTCAGCATCGAGTTCACCTCGATACGCGGTCCCTAGTCAACTTCAGGGCACCGACCACCCTTTCTTCTTCGCAGGATCAGGTAACCCAAAAACAGTCTGTTAAGACTAGCCAGTCCTCGAGTGGTAGATCTCATGCACAGCATAGAGATGCCTCTGGCCTTACCCTCGAGGACACACTGGCTTTAAAACCCCGGTGGGAGTCTTCGGACTCCAAATCCTTAGTGGGGTTTCAGGTTGTTCCTGAGGTGTTCACCCCTCTCCGAACATACCTGAGCCATGTTCGGTGGTGGCATCCGCTTCGAGCGGTACCGATACCCCGGCATCGGCAATGGTGTTGGATGAAATACTCCTCACCAAATATCATAGTCTGGCGTCCTCGGTACTTGCGGGCCCGTTGGAAACGCTGCAGACCGATCTTCCAGTATTTATTTATTTATTTAGCGTACATTTATATCCCGCTGCTTCCAGTGATCAGCAGCGGTTGTAACACATGGTGAGGGTGGCTGTACTGGCCAGAAATTAGGTTGAATGCACTCTGATTGGGGGGGGGGGGGGGGGCACAGCAAAATACAAGTTACAGGCTTATAGTTGATTGTTATATACATATTCACAATTGATTGTTATATACATATTTACAATTGACTAACTGTTAAAAACTTTATAAGTGATCTGTATATGCATATTTACACGTGGTCGCGTGTAGCTCAAGATGTTAGGTTGTAATGGGATTTGAAAAGGTGCGTTTTAAGCTCTTTTCTAAAGTCCTTTAGATCACAGATTTCACGCAGGTCACTTGGTAACCGATTCCAGAGTGTAGGAGCTGTAAATGAGAAAGCTCTGTTAGTGGTAGAGGCATTAGCCTTTGTGAATGATCTCGGTAGGCAGATGATCTCGGTATCAGTATCGATCCCGGTACTGGTACTGGTACCGACGTCAGTACCCTCCAGATGTACATCGATAGACTCGCTTCCTTCGATGCCGAGTCTGGAATCGATCTCCAGTCTGGAGGACTGGGTACCGACTCGCCTTGGTACCGACATCGGATGGTACCGAAGGCACAGTTCCGATGATCCATGTCGGGCGCTCTCGGTTTCTTCAGTACCGTTAGAGCTGTCACCGACTGGTCTTCATCTATCCGTATCGGATACGGTACCGGAGTCGGTACCGCTATCCACATTAGCATCGCTGTCGATACCTTCCATGCTTGTTTCAACAGGCTCGCTTCCCTCACTACCGAGTTTGTAATCAGTCCCTAGCATGGACGATGCGCTACCTACTGTTGGTGGTTCCGACCTCCTGCGATACCGGCGACCATCCTGTAAGGACAGTCCGATACTCCACCCCTTAGGGTCTTCTATTCCAATGAATTTGGATAGATCCCTGGGTGCCAATGCTAGTTCTTCAACAGATCTAGCATGTACTCCTCTTTCTAGAGGACTTCCCTCTGGGGATTTTTCTTTTCAAGCATTCCTGCTTGATATGGCAAAGTCACTTGCCATTTCTATACCTGGTCAAGATCCTGCACCAGGGAATACAGAATCTCTGTTTATTCCCTGGAGTCCAAAGGAGGACATCATGCTTCCTTTGCATCAGACCTTGCAGGATCTCCTCTTTCAAAGGTGGGAAACTCCTTTAACGGTACCCCCACCTTCTAGGGTAACTGATCTTCTATACAAGGTGCCCCCTTCTCCAGGTTTTCAAAAGACTCAACTTCCTCATCATTCCATTGTTGTAGAATCAGCAATGAGGCGTGTTAAGAGTACTAAAAAGCACTCTTCTTATCTGCCAAGTCGTGAGTCTAAGACTTTAGATGCCTTTGGACGCCAAACCTTCCAGGCATCCATGCTTTCAGCAAGAATTCTCTCATATATTTTCTATATGGGATTGTCTCTTGAAGAAGTCACAAAGAAATTACTACTTTTGACCCCTTTTCTCCAAGAGCCCAAAAGAGCAGACTATTCCTTATTGGTTAGTCATGCTCAAAATATCTCTAGGTTCGTTATTCGTGCTTCCCTAGACTCCTTTGAGTCTGTTAGCAGAACCTCTGCTATAGCCATAGAGGCACGACGTAAAGCCTGGCTCCAAGTTTCAGACTTGGACAAATGGGCACAAGAAAGACTGGGAAATACTCCTTGCACTGGAGAAAATCTCTTTAAGAAGGAGTCTTTACTCCAAGCTGCTCAGTTAGCCACTGACATTCCTGTTTTCAGAGGCTTGTCTACGCCTTCCTTTTTCCCAGTTGGTAGAAAATTTCCTAATAAACTTTCTTCCCCTAAGGGAAAAAAGTTTTATCCATCTTCTACCCATCATACAGATGTTCTCAGACAGGGGAAACATTGCACCGGGCTAAAGAAACCACAACCTCAACAGGTTCAGCAAACCCAGCAGTCGCAGGGTTTCTGATAGATTACACAGGTACACTACCAAAAAACTGCCTCCAGTTTTGCAACTGATTCCTATAGATTTTGGGGTGCTGAATCCAGGAAAAATAGCCAAAATGTTCCATCACGTCACGTTTTCTTGCAAAATTAGATTTCTTACCCATATAAGGAATGTTCACATAATTTCTTTTTAGCCGACTGCAGTTTATTTTCTTGGCCCAAAATAGAGGTTGTAATGGTTAACTAACTAGAAACACTCCCTCATGATATTTTAGAGTGTTTTGTATTCATTTTATACATTAACAGGACAATTGGGAGGCGGGGGGCTAAATCCAGTACTCGCGCTGGCGCATGTTCTTTCCTGTTCGCCTCGCCTCGTTCGCTCGTCGCTCAAACACGGTGGTTGCGACATGAACGTTCCTGTCAAATTTCAGTTTCTTGCAAATTCATTATTACCTTTTGTTTGCTCAGTCGTAATCCAGCTTTATTCCGAAGTGGTTCACTACAGTTGTAGTTTGCAGTGCTGTGTATTTGTGATGGCTCACAGAGCCAGAGGTTGCGTCAACTCTCCGGACAGTTTTTGTTTTATTTGTGGGGAATATACCGTGAAAAAGCGGCAGAGGAACATTTCTGCATTTATTAAAAAAGTATATTTCGCCTATTTCGGTTTGAAGTTAGGCAATCAAGACAAACCGTGGGCTCCTCACAAAGTGTGCAAGACATGTGAGGAAGATCTACGCTTATGGATGAAAGGTAAAAAACAAGCATTTCGTTTCGGAATACCTATGATGTGGCGTGAACAAAGAGACCACAGCAGTGACTGCTATTTTTGCTCTTGCATTGTGAAGGGATACAACTTAAAAAATAAGAACGTAATAAGTTACCCCAACCTTCCCTCAGCAATTAGGCCTATGCCTCATAGCAATGAAGTACCTGTGCCTGAACCACCAAAATCTTTGGATCATATTTGTGTGGACGGTTCTGATCATGATGAGACTCATCAGATGGCTTTTCCCGATGAGTCCAGTACTTCCGAGTTTGAAACTGAACCAGATCCGAAACCTGAACTTTTCTCTCAAGCTGAATTGAATGATTTAGTCCGGGATTTAGGACTCCCAAAAGATGCTGCCCAACTGCTAGGTTCTCGGCTTAAACAGAAAAATCTATTGTCACCAGGAACAACTTTTTATTGGTACCGCAACCGCGAGACACAATTTTTGAAGTATTTCAGCAAAGAGGAAGATTTGGTATTTTGCAACGATATATACGGAGTGATGGAAAAGTTTAAACTCAAGTATGATCCTGCTGAATGGCGGCTGTTCATTGATTCATCAAAAGACAGCATAAAAGGTGTTCTTCTTCATAATGGCAACACATTCGCTTCAGTTCCTATTGCTCACTCTGTTATTCTCCAAGAAAAATATGAGAATTTGGCCCTGATTCTTCAGAAGATTCGTTATGATGAACATAAGTGGATGATTTGTGGAGACTTTAAAATTCTATCCATGCTATTAGGGCAGCAATCCGGTTTCACCAAATATCCCTGCTTCCTTTGCTTGTGGGATAGCCGGGCCCGCGACCTACACTGGGGGAAAAAAGACTGGCCAATTCGGGAGTATTTGAGACCCGGTGAGAAAAATGTTCTTCATGAGAGCTTGGTACCTCGTGATAAAATTCTATTACCACCTCTCCACATTAAGTTGGGTCTCATTAAGCAATTCATCAAGTCCCTTCCAAAAGATGGTGAGTGCTTTCGGTACCTTTGCTCAAAGTTCCCCCGACTTTCTGAAGCAAAGCTAAAGGAAGGAGTGATTGTTGGCCCTGATATAAGGAAACTCATTTCAGATGGAGCATTCGCTGAAACGATGTCTGAGAAGGAAAAAGAAGCCTGGGATTCCTTCAAGGATGTTGTTCTCAAATTCTTGGGGAACAGGCGGGATGAGAACTAAAAGGATATTGTTGCCAGGATGCTCAAAGCCTTCAAAGAACAAGGCTGTAACATGAGCCTGAAAGTCCATTTCTTGCACTCCCATGTGAACTACTTTCCCGAAAACTTGGGGGCGTACAGTGAAGAACAAGGTGAAAGGTTTCACCAGGACATCAAGGACGCAGAGAGAAGGTACCAAGGAAGATGGAACACCACTATGATGGCTGATTTCTGCTGGTTGCTGCTGCGGGAAACCCCAGATGAAAAATACGCCAAGCAGCGCACCAAGAGAAGCATTCGGGGGAAGAAGAAACGGGCCCACCAGGAGATTGATTGACCCAAGAATGACTTTAAAATCTAAACTGTGTTGACAAATATCATGTTTTTACTAAACTTTGAAATAAAAATTTGCTAGTTATTACCACAGTGTCGGATCTCATTTATTAGAATTTTATTTTCACACCATCGGGTGTTTGTCTTCATGTATTGCAATGGTGCGGTTTGCGTTTTCTATTCTTACATACATACCTGTACAACATTTTTTGCACATTTCTTTGCTTTGCTTTGTGTCTAACCTCGCTCTTATATGCTCAATGTTTGTGCACATGTATGTGGCTGTTTTAAGTGCAGACAATTTTGCTACCATCACAGTGTGTTTTGTTGACATTACTCTATTCTTATGTGCTGCCTTGTTACAATTTTCTTTATTCTTATTTGAATAACTACTAAACAATTAGTATAAAGAATTCATCCAAGAAACTTATCTCGATCGCACTCAATCTGAAACGTTCACCTCAAACTGCTAACCCAATGTAGCAAAAAATCTGTACGTGATGGAGCAAATTGGTTACCAGATTTGGATTCAGCGCACCAAAAAACGTAAAAATCAATCGAAACATTAGAGGCAGTTTAAAAAAATTTTTTTTTAGTGTACCTGTGTTATCATTACATTTCCTGTTTGGGGGTTAGAGTTTGTAGTCTGCTTCGTTTCACTTGAAGCATCTACACTAACTTCATTTTAAATTCTCATGGATCTCTTTTCACGAGACATCCTTTCTTTTTGCTCTAAGAGTTTTTATGATGATCATGACTATAGTTAACAGGTTTCTCTTCCTCCTATTGGGGAGAAGAGGTGTAACAACTATCAATAAGACAGTTTCCCTGTACTAGCATGTATCATCTTACCTTTCAGAGACTTACTACATCGTCAGTCTCCTTCAACTCTGTCTTACCTGCCCTCTTACTACAACATTTGGTTTGTCAGAGTGGTTCTTTTACACTGGTAAGCCCCTGTGGTTCTCTACCCATTCCAGGAAGGGGTTTCCTTTCCAGAGTTGTCTCCCCCCTTCACATTCTTACTTTAGGGCAGCTATCAGACAATAGGGAAGTCTTACCACTCCTCCTTATGTCTGTTCTTTCTTTTTCCAATCTCAAAAAAAAAAAAAAAAAAAAAAGAGAGATTTTTTTCCGCTGCCCTGGTAATTGCTGCAAATGCAGCAGTTCCTAGTGGTTAAACCACTGGTTCTGTTCACCACACAACCAGAGTTTGTCCTCCACTAGCAATCCTTCCGGCCTGGGTACTAAACCCAAAACAGGTTATCAACCTTTTTTGGAAACCCTATTATCACAGGCTTGTTGGTTTGACTTCTATTCTTCGCCATCTCCAATTCCCTTGTTTTTGGCAGAATAGTTTATTATCTACTGGCTTTGAGCAGCCAGTTTTTTCTTCTAACCAACCTGCAACATGCTCTCTGCAACTCTACAGAGTAGCTTTGCACTATGGGCCCTTGCTAGAGAGCATTAGTATCTTGTCTAGCAGATAATCCCAGATGGTTAGGAGGGGTTCACCCAGTCATGCTCCCATGACTGGTAGGTGTTCCCTACCCTTACTATCTCATCTAAAATCTCTTTTCGAAACAAGACACAGGCCTTACATCACGTGAAAACCTTAAGAATGGCCAATTCCCTGGCTTGGTCCACATCTTCTTTGGACTTCTCACCAGGGATAGTTTTCTTTTCGTTGCAGCTCGTCCTTATATGCTTCCTCCCAATACTTCAGGGGATGCTCATGTTCAACTGAAGGACGCATGATACCCATCTTGCCCTCATAGGTGGGTTAATATGGTATCTTATTCCATTGGCGTCCTCTATCCATTTACCATACTGGAGTTCTAGAGAGATCTAGACTTGCTGCCTGCAGACTGAAGTTATCCTCTGCATTTTTCACGTAGGCCATCCTGGTTATTCAAGAGCTCGAATTCTTAGAGGAATCTAGACTCCTCCTTGTCAAGGAGACCATTCCTCTGACTCTGTCAATCATAACCAGGGAAAGAAGATTCTCTATGCATCTATTCAAGCAGGTATCACCCTTCTTGCTATTAGATGAATCTTTCTCTCTCCCCATATTCCTATGGGGATCTAGTTATATAGCCATGTCTCCATCTACTTACGTGGAGACATGGGCAGAAGATACACAGATACATATATATATATATATATATATATATATATATATATATATATATCTGTGTATCTTCTGCCCATGTATATCTCTCTCTATATATATATATTTATAAATATATATCTGTCGATATATATCTTTTAGGTAGATATGTATCTACGTACTTATCTATCTGTCTGTTTAGGTTCATATATCCATATATTCCTATATGACTCTGACAGATGGGCACTACCCCTATCAATGCTGTGCCAGCATGCTTAGGGTTCTACACATACAACCACTCCCTGTGGTAATTAGCAAATTTTTTCTTACCATAACCTTTCAGGTTTAGGTACCTCTGAAGCTCTCCATGTACCTTTTTCTTTCCTAATTGACCTCATTTAGGAAAGACATTTCAGATCTTCAGTTAATCTAAAGCTGTAACGCTTCATAAGTCTGTCCTTAATTTGTTATCGGATACAGGGGTCTTCCATACCCCTTCTCTCCTACATGGACTATTTCTATTGTCAGTCCAAATCGGTCAGACTTATTTTTCCTTTTGGTCCTAGGATTGTACTGTTCTTTGGCCAAAAGAGCTTAAGCTTTGTCTAATAGTACCTTCTGCGTTTCCCGCTGAAGCCCTACCTCATTGTACTACCCCAGTTTCCCCTGGGGCTATTTCTCACCCTGAAGGGTTCTGACCTCCACTCGTTTTTTATACAGTTTATTACCTCTACTTCACAGTGAGGTACTCCTTGAGGATCTTCTACTGGCTCTTCTAACAGATCCATATGAACCTCAATAGACTTTTTACAATACCGCCAAGGGAGGTCCATATTAGAATATTGCACTCAATATTTTTACTACTAAATGTCATCTACACAGGGTCTTCCTCTACAGAAGTCCTGTTCTAGTCCAGCTGTTCCACAGCACCTTTCTGTAGTTCAACTCCTACCCTCCATCCCCAGGATGCCTGAGGTTCTGAAGAGTAGCATGGCTCATTCTAGATTCGCAACATGCTAGGACTCCCTCCGGGCATCTTAGCTTGAGGAGTCCCCATATGTGAAGACTCATTCCTGCTTGTTCCTGGAGATAGCACAGTTACTTACCTGTAACAGGTGATCTCTGGGAACAGCAGGAATAAGTCTTCACAACCCACCCAACTCCCCTAGGAGTTGCATTTCTCAATCTCTATCTCTCCTTTACTCTCACTCTCTCTCTTGGTCTCAGCTTTAAAACTTAACTGAGGAGAGGCAGTTGGGAAAGGCAGGAAGGCAGCACGCAGGCGTGTTGGGATGCTCCCAAAAGTGTTCTGATTGGACGCTGGGGAGCGTTCCCGCGCAGACTCCGTCGGTACCGACGTACCCATATGTGAAGACTTATTCCTGCTGTTCCCAGAGATCACCTGTTACAGGTAAGTAACTGTGCTTTACTCACCTGTAACAGGTGATCTCCAGGAACAGCAGGAATTTAGTCTTCACAACCCACCCACCTCCCCTAGGATTTGTATCTCTCTCTCTCTCTATCTTTCTCTTTCTCCCTCTCTCTTTTGTCTTAGCTATAAACTCAACTGGAGAGGGACAGTTGGAAAGGCGAGAAGGCAGCACACAGGCGCTGGGATGCTCCCAAAAGCTTTCCTATTGGACGCTGGGGTGCGTTCCCGCGCAGGCTCCGTCGGTACCAACGATACCCATATGTGAAGACTAAATTCCGGCTGTTCCCAGAGATCACCTGTTACAGGTGAGTAACTATGCTTTATTCCCCGCAGCCTGACCCCCGATCTGGCCTCCTAAGGCCAGGGTCGGGCTGCGGGGAATAAACCCTGACCCCCCCCCCCTGCCCATCCGCGTCCCTGGGCTGTCAATAAAAAAAACTGGTCCAGGGACATTATTCCACTTCAGAGGTGGAATAACTTCCCGGACATTTCGCCAGCCCTGGACGTAGAGGGCCGACATTAGAATTGGCCTGGTACATCCAGGGCTGGAGACTGCCCACTGCCCACCCAGACTCTGCCTCCGAACCGCACCTTCCCTGCCCCCATCTAACTTCCTCACACAACTGCCACAGAATACCACCCTCTGTGTACAGATACATTTTACCAATATGGGCGGAGGCATTTCCGGGGACAAGGTTTGCATTTTTGTTTGTACTTTACAAAATACACGCATGAGAAGAGATGTAACTTTGTGTGGAAACTTTGTGTGTGGTAATTTTGTAATTGCACTTACATACATAAACTGCCTTTATAGATTAGGCTTAGCTTATATGTGTATCTGCTGCACAAGTTATGCAGCCTGTTATAAAATTATGTTCCCAGTGAGCCTACGTTATGGCCAAATGTTTATCACCCATTTCATATCTCATATTAAGCATCTCTTGCACATAATATAAAAGCTACCTGCTAGCTGAAGGTGGTTTGACTGCTGCAGGTGGAAATTTATGCAAGAGGAAGATATTTACAGAGAGGAAAGAAGCATGAGAGAGAGAGAGAGATGAGAAAAAAGAGGAGCTGGAGAGAGACAGAAACAACAAGGAGAGTATAGTTGTATTCTTCTCAAACTCCAGTCCTGGCTGCACACTTTGCATTTTCCCTTTACCTCAGATCTTTATGGTGTGGATATAGGGGTCAAAGGTGAGTACTAGGTAGAGGGGATTGAGGGAGTGGACAGCAGATGTCATAGGCTTTGAAGTTCAACACACTAGTATGTAACAGATGGCAGAATCCAGAGTATGCGGTGAGAAACTGAACAAAGCTAGCAAGGTGCAAGAGAAGAAGCAATCTCTCCCCACTCCGCCCCCCTCCCCCATTGCTCCTCTTCAAGTCTGTTATCCTTCTCTCTTATCCACCATCAATACCCATAGAGGGGAAGGACGATGTATTTGAAGAGTTCTTTCCTTTAACACTTAGACCCACTCAATAAACCAAAAACGTGATTTGTTCCAAAACAAAATGGTTGCATTGATTAATGATATACAGCAGCAATACTTTTAAATTTTATACATGAATAAAAAACTGACTGTAAAAGAGATGTGATAGGAAACATAACATGTCTATTGTTTTCTCCAAAACAGACTGCCAATCAAAAGTTGCAACAGACAGTCCTTTAGCAGTGAAACCTCATAGAGCATATTCATATCATCTACACTACAGTGTGCAATAGGTGGCCTCATGCACACATGGAATAGATCACCTCCTCTAGGCTTTCTACTTTTGGTCCATGCTCCTGTGATACACTTTTTTTCATGGGTTGTGGGTGATGTGGACCCTGGAAGAGGTAATGGACAAGGGGTTGCTGCTTCCATGGTTTCAAAAGCTGGTTGGAGGGCAACGTTGAGGATAAAGTTATAGATAGCTGTTATCAATCTGCCCATGCATCAGTGCTGCCAATCAGACTCTTCAAGCAATGCATAGTCATGTTTCCCATGGACTTCTGGAACACATCAACCTGATGAGCCTGTCATTGCAACTTTATTTGCACATGCTTTCAGGTCTTTGTGGCCTGTTTTCTCCATGTGCTGTTGTGCCAGCACTACTGGGTGGCGAGTAAGTAGGAAGAGTGTGATGGTTGGCCCTCCATAACCAGTGTGGGTCTAGGATTCAGCAAGAATTAAACCAGTTTGTGCACCGCAGCAGGACTATGCCTCACAGCTCCACTGCCACTGCTCCAGTCAGTTCTCTTTTGATTGACCCTCTACAAACCAAATGTCTTATTTTTGAAGAGATGCTACAGCAACTGTAATGTGCTTGTATGTCAACATGACACCACAGCCAAGCACAAAATAAAATCTTAACCATGCCAGAACCCCATTTCACAAAGCTGGGGACAATGTCTTAGTGAGAGATTTGAAACCATAGAACAAAATGTCCTTCCTCATGAGCTCTTTCAAAATCAGCACCATGGATGGTACTATGGTCACACTCAAGAGTTGATCGCAGTCACATGGGAAGCCTCTCACTTCAGAATACTGTATAGACTTAATTGGGTGGCCAGTGATATAGCCAATAATAATGACAATGTGATATTCCATCAGTCTTTCCCATGAGAGGATCTGAAGATGTTCAGGTGACAGCTCCACACGTTTTGCCTTACCCAAAATAAACACAGCCTGAGCCAGCAACTCAAGCCAAATCCATCCATTCCTAATGCGGTAACAGGAACTGTTTGAGGCTGAAGATCAAAGAAAGTATGACCAGAGGTCATGCTCACCTTTATTTCTATTTCAGAACATTTTTTTTAATGCATCCAGTGCTTTCTTTGTATTTGTGCTGTTCTTGAATGTTTAAAATACATGCTGGTGGTATAATTAAAATATGTTAAAAGGATGGGTGTAAAATGCCAGTAATCCTTGTCAGATTTATTTGTGTTTCCTGCTAGTTAAGCTAAGCTTATACTTCACCCCGGATTTTGAGGGGATCAAAAGTTGAGCCTACACTCTCTCCCTCTCTTTTACTAAGGAAGCAGGAAATCAATGAGGATGGGTATGTGTTTCCGTCAGTGATATTTCCTATATCATTTCATCATGTTTTTGATCTGAAATGGAAGTGAAAAACACACAATTTAGTCACCACTTGTCTGTTATAAGTAGTATGTGCAATCATTCAGTAGCACACACTATATGTGAAATGTTTTCCAGTGATTTCAGAAATCAGGATTGGCCTATACACTTTTCTTAAGACATGCCACTTGCAAATAGACTAATAGATTTTGAGGAGTGTGTGTGTGCTGTTGAGTTGAAACTGACTCCTGGTTACACAGCAGCCCCTGGGTTTTCTTGATGAGATGTGACAAAGTAGATTGCCAGGCCTTTCTTTCAAGGTAATGGAAGGAAATGTGACTTGCCCAAGGACACAAGGAGTACCAGTGGGAATCAAACCTGGTCTCTTGTTCACCAGGCTGCTACTCATAGTAGATATACAAGCCAAAAGTTGATTTATTTTCTTTCCCATGTCATTTGCAAGATTTTTCATTTTGTTTTTGTTCATTTTTATTTTTGGGGGGGAAAATGTCATCCATAGCAAGTACTATTGCTCAATAATGCGTGCTATGGGTGAATAGTGCACTGTTGAGGAATAATGCACGTATACATGAAATATGCAAGAATTTGTGTGCATGCATGCTACTGACATTTTCCGCTGAAAAAATTAAAACAAAATGATAAATCTGGCTAACATGGAAAATTAAACAAAACAAAAATGTTTGGCCTTAAAACTCCTAGAAATCACTCTGTTTGCAAGCTGCATGTCTTGAGAAATGTGCTTTGGGCAGTCGAACCCCAGGCCTGATTTCTGAAAACACTGGAACACTACAATAGCCAGGTATAATCTTCTATGGATCACTGTTACTGCGTTCAAAAAATTATTGCATTAGATGCTCATGATGGAAAAAATATATATAAAGGTCGAGGGACAGAATTACACAATTCAAAGGAATGTGATATCTCTTAAGGAACTTTACCTCTCCAATAGTAACAAGCATCCAAAAGCAATCGATTGATAAGAACACATGGGTCACATTTTCTTAAAAGAAAACATAAGATATGTCTTTATGCATTTCCTTTGCAGGATATATTGACAGATACATATCAAACTCTCACAGGCTTCACTTTGATTAAGGATGCTACTGAAAGATTAATATGTGAAAATAAATCTTTTCAGTGGACCCTTTACTGATTACTATTTAATGCATGTGCAGTTCTGTGATGACTGAAATATAAATATCTTGGCAGCTACCTTTTGAAGATAAAATGTGATTGTATATAACCTCACTAAGGGGGAAGTTACTAAAGTGTGTTATAGGTATAACACACAATAATTGCCTCTTAACATGCGTTTAATAGAGTAATATGCAATTTTACAATAATGTGTATTAATTTACCCAAATGTGTGTGAGACGTAATGAGATGTAAAGCATGCAAATACATGGAAGATGCCTTATTATAAAAATTGAATAATTCCACTTGCGTTAAACACTTAAACCTAAGTTATTTTTGGAAAAATGCCAGCTCAAATCTGGCGTTTTATTCCTCCTGGGACCATCAGGCCTCTAAAACACAGCCTGATGCTTCGACCGCATATTTAAAGGAGCCGGTCCCTGTGTTGCAAAGGACAAAGATGGTCCACTTACAATTTCTCCTGTATCTTTTGAAGTGAACTTCCCCACAATGGGGGTTCTTTCAGAATTACTACTTGGGGGGCCAGTAATTTGAATTTTGGCCACTGTCCCAAAGACTGGGCTGAAAACCAGTGACATAGGGGGAGTCAGACAGGAGTGATCCCCAATTATTCCCCTTCAGGCTGTGCTGGGTTCAGAATAGTTCCCACAACCCCTAGCAGTAGTCTTGTACTACTGCTAGAGGTCAAGTTGTCATAAAAGGGCCTTTTGCATCTTGGGGAGCAGGGGATCTGACTCATTGCTGGTGCCGGGGAAGGGGACCCTGAACTGTGGTTTATTTTACACAGTGCCGGCCCCTTTAAATATGAGGCTGAGAGTATCTGGCCCATGTTAGCAGTCTGATGATCCCTGCAAGAAAATAGCTTTTTTTTCACACTGTCATTATTTTTTCATTGAAATAACACAGCTTGCAGATCAAGCCACAGCTTACTCCTCTAAATAGGGCCAAAAAAGGCTTGGTTAGTCTTTTGTTTAAAACAAGGTTTTAGCTTTTTTTTAATGTTTTGCTCATATTTGTCTTAATTATACACCTTCTATGCATGCTACAGCTTTTTTGCTTTTTTGGAGTGGAGGAGTAGGTTGGGGCAAGGTACTTCAGGCCAGAAGGTCGGGGGTTCAAATCCCACTAGAGGACAGCAACCTTGGGCTGGAAGGACTGGGGTTTCTAGTCCCACAGCTGCTCCTTGTGGTCTTGGGCAAGCCACTTAACCCTCCATAGCCCATGTTCCCTGTAAAATAGTTATCTCCAAGTTATAATGCCCTGTTCAATGTAATTTCAGTTTGTTCAATGTAAACCGCACTGATGCAGAATAGCGCGGTATATAAGAGAATATACATAAATAAATAAAATAAAATAAATCAATTGTAATATATTGATTCATAGGTATAGGTGTGCACAAGCAATTTCTTTTTTAAATTTTAAATTGCACAAAGAAGCATCACTACAAATAAGTAACTGTGATGATAACAAATCATAGATAAAGAATCATAGGTTTCACTGATATTTGAATTAATGTTTAGGGAGCATTGAGAGGATAATTCTGTAAGGGGCCCCTAGATTCCAGCATGAGCTTACATGTGTTGATGGCACCTTAAAGTTTTGGAATATTTACTAATTCCCTGTAAAGTTATATGAAGATCTTATATTTTGGTTCACTGTTCCTTGTAATGTTAACACGTTTCATGTAAAGTTATGTTCTGTTCAGTGTAAACCGTATTGAACATTTGAAATGCGGTATATAAACTTCTCAAATAAATAAATACAGAAATAAATACTAGCATAAGTGGTTGAGGAAGCATGCACATATTTCCAAAGACTCTTACACCTACTGTAAATGTCCGTGCATAACTTGTGCATGTGCAGTCCTGTTCTATACAGTACACGTATAAATACATATGTTGTCCAAACTCCATCCCTAAGCATGCCTGCAGTGAAAGTACATGCCATTGGGTCATAACACATACTTTCAGAATAGCACCCGACTACAATTTGCACCTAAATCACTAAAAGACCATGATTTACACATGCATGCTCACACAGAAACCTATCCGTGCCTTGCAGAATTACCCTCTGAATGTGTAACCTATAAAAGTTTTCATTTTTCAGTATTTTCTAAACGGAAATGCATGAGAGAGAGAGAGAAAAAACTACTTTCTCAAGGCATGATTCTGGATTAGGAGCAAGGTCTTCTCCTCCTTATGTTGTTTTTCTTCTTCTCCATCTGTTGTCTGTGCTGGGGCCCCAAGTGCTGAATACCATCAGGCATCTGTTGCAAAATTACACAATTCATTAGGCAGAATGTTAAGAAACGTATGGAATGTCCATGGGAAATGTTTTAGGTGCTCTTAATGATGTAGGCCATGTTTAAATCTACCTGGGGAATCTGTGAAATACTCTGCTGCTGTTTGGAATGTGTGGAGTATATTTTAGCATCCAGCCGTGACTTGAATTGTTTTGCTGTCTCATTTATCTGCTGTCTACATGCACAGCTGTTTCAGCAGCAAAACTCAAAGTAAGATCTTCAGGTTTCATATCTAGCAGAGCATACAGTGAGGTGCTTCTATTGAGTTATTGTTTCTGATTTTTCAGTACATACCACTATGCGTCGTCATACAAATTAATGTCATAATGCCCATAAGATATTTTGAGGCTATATATTATAATGCATTAAATTTGGGTAGGCTACCCTACCAAATGTAGAGGGTTATCTAGAAGTCTTGTTTGTAATTTAAACGTGTATAAGTAGCTCTATACGCGTAGTTGCATCCGTGTGTGTACATGGCCATTTTAGAAAGGCATACCATGTTGAAATTGCATGGGGGTGTGTTAGGGACATGTTTTTGGAGGGGCAAAAATCTATACATGTATTCCCCATTTCATATAGGGAAGATACAAAAAGGCTCAAAATTGTCCATATCTGGATTTACCCTCTGCATTCCGAAACAAACAGATATTAAAAAGTGTTCCTTTTGGGTGTCCCTTTTCAGGAGGGATTAAGAGAGAACCAACTTAATCCCGCAATGTTTATTTCCCCTTCCAAATGACAATGAGGTCAAGATAGAATCCTCTGTTGTTAATAAAAGCATCTGCACATCTAGGTTAGCAAAATGGTTCATACATGTGTAAAATGGCAGATTTCTTCCATTTTTCCCCACGTACATGTGTGAAATGGCTCCTCTCACTGCATGTGGATATACAACCTGTGCATCCCTTCACTTCCTTATTTATATTGTAAAAATGGTTCCTTTAGCAGAGCCGATTCGAAAATGCCAGCCAATGATCCCCGCAACCAATCTAAAATAGGCCTTCAAATATTTATACTAAATCTATGTTTACATAAGAACATAAGATATGCCATACTGGGTCAGACCAAGGTCCATCAAGCCCAGTATTCTATTTCCAACAGTGCCCAATCTAGGTCATAAGTACCTAGAGGTTTCCCCAAAAGACACAGGTTCCACAATGCTTGTATTGGGTCAAGCAGTGATATCCTGAGTCCCTTTTCATAATGGTTTATGGACCTTTCCTCCAGGAACTTGTCCAAACCATTTTTAAACCCAGCTACACTAACATCTTTTACTACATCCTCTGGTAACAAATTCCAGAGTTTGATTACATGTTGAGTGAAAAAATATTTTCTCTTATAGTTTACCCTGTAACTTCATTGCATGTTCCTTAGTCTTTCTATATTCTGATGACGTAAACAATCAATCTACGTTTACCTGTTCCACTCCATTCATTAATTTATAGACCTCTATCATATCTCCCCTCAGCTGTCTCTTTTCCAGGTTGAAGATCCCTAATCTTTTTAGTCTCTCTTCATAGGGATATCCTTCCATCCCCTTTACTATTTTGGTGGCTCTTCTCTGTACCTTTTCTAATTCTGCTGTTTCCTTTTTAAGATACGGCAAACAAAATTGCACACAATATTCAAGGTGCGGTCGCACCATGGAATGATACAGAGGCATTATAATATCCTTTGTCTTATTTTCCATTCCTTTCCTTATGATACCTAACATTCTATTTGCTCTCTTGGCCACCGCTGCACACTGGGCGGAGGGTTTTAACATGTTATCCACGATGACGCCTAAATCTTTTTCCTGGATGGTGGTTCCTAATGTAGAACCTTGCATCGTGTAACCATAGTTTGGGTTGTTCTTCCCCAGGTGCATTACTTTACAATTGGCCACATTAAATTTAATCTGCCATTTGGATGTCCAGTCTTCCAATTTATCAAGATCCTTTTGCAATTTTCCACAATCCTCATGGGTTTTAACAACTTTAAATAGTTTTCTGTCATCTGCAAATTTGATAACCTCACTTGTTGTTCCCCTTTCCAGATCATTTATGAATATGTCAAAAAAGCAGTGGACCCAGCACAGATCCCTGGGGTAATCCACTATTCAACTTTCTCCATTGGGAAAATTGGCCATTTAGCCCTACCCTCTGCTTTCTGTCTTTTATTTATTTATTTATTTATTTATTTATTTACTTAACCAATTTTATATACCACCTTATCCTTCAATCAAAGTGGTTACAAGACAAGGTATACAAATATAGGTAAAAGCAAGGAAAGGCATTAACCAGTTCCTGATCCACAATAGTACATTGCCTCTTATCCCATGACGTTTTAGTTTTGCCAAAAGTCTCTGATGAGAGACCTTGTCAAAGGCTTGCTGCAAGTCCAGATAGACTATATCAACTGACTCACCTTTGTCTATCTGTTTATTCACACTTTCAAAAAAACATAACAGAGTAGTAAGACAAGATCGTCCTTGTCTAAAGCCATGTTGGCTGTCTCCCATTAAGCCATGACTAGCTGCATGTTCAGTAATTTTGTTCTTTATAATGGTTTCTACCATTTTTCCCGGTACTGATGTCAGGCTCACCGGTCTGTAGTTTCCCAGGACCCTTTTTAAAATTGGCGTTACATTGGCCATCATCCAATCTTCAGGTATTACAGATGATTTTAATGATAGTTCACAAATTACTAATAGCAGGTCTGCAATCTCATATTTCATTTCTTTCAACACCCTTGGATGTATACCATCCAGTCCAGGTGATTTGTTACTCTTCAGTTTATCAAATAGTTGTAATACATCTTTCCAGTGTATCGATATTTCTTTCAATTTTTCTGCCCTATCACCTTTAAATACCACTTCAGTCATGGGTAACATCCCTACTTCTTCCTCAGTAAAGACCAAAGCAAAGAATTCATTTGGTGTCTCCACTATGGCCCTGTCCCCAATAAGTGCCCCCCTTTTACTCCTCTATCATGGTCCAACTGACACTCTCACGTTTTTTTTTTGCTACAAATGTTCTTGAGAAAGTCTTTATTACACATTTTTGCTACAGGATCACTTCCTGCCACACCAGAGTGATGCTCTCCTGTCACATGACCTCTCTCCTCCATGGCAACAGGGATGCTGCCAGACTGGAGGTGGGACTTCAGGACTATATCCCTGTAGGTCTTGTCTATGTACCTCTCTGTCTTCCTTATGTCCATGTCTGCTACTCTAGCCTCCAGAGATCGGACTCGTTCCCTGAGAGCAAAAAGCTCTTTGCATCCTGTGCACACATAAGACCCCTCACTGAATGGGAGAAAATCATACATGTGAAACTCAATGCAAAAGACTGGAAAGCCTCCATCTCGCTGCTGGACTGCTGTCTGCATTTTAGTTTTAAGATTGTGTTTAGATGTTTAAGTTCTATACCTGCTAAGGTTTGCTGGGAATACTTACATTAATAAAACTATACCTAATATGTTTAATGTACTTTGTTCACCTGAAGTTTAATTAATCTCAGGTCCTTAATGTATGCCTGATGAGGATAAACACCTGCACCTGAGAGTAAATATGGAATCTCCTTTCCTTTAAAAGGTTTAAGCACCTATAAAGCTATGATTTTCCCGGGGGGGGGGGGGTGTTGGGAAGGGAGGGAGGGAAAGAAGACGTATTAAAAGCTGGCAGCTACATGGTACCCTTCTAAGGTAATCTGTGACCAATTTCTAGGGGGAGTCCCACAGCCCTTGCTTGGATAGAGGGAGTCTTGGGGTCTAAATTTAACCAGAAAGCTCTTTGCTGCTACTAGGCCCTGTCTGAGTATTAAATTTAAACTAGAAGCTCTCTGGGTTCTAAATTTAACCAGAAAGCTCTCTTCTGTGTTTTAAATTTAAACTGAAAGCTGTTTGCTGCTACTAGGCCCTGACTGATTTAACAAATACACTGGGTTCACAGATTAATCAACTTTAATCTAAAGAATTCCTTTTTCCCCAAGATTTAGAAAAATTCCCAGAAGTAAATACTTACCATTGCAGATCTCTCCCCAGAAGTAGCAGTCTCCTTTTGTAGTCCTTCAGTAGTGTAGATATAAGGGTATATAATCATATAGTGGAGAAATGGCCTAGTGGTTGGGGCAAGGTACTTTAGGTCGGAAGGTCGGGGGTTCAAATCCCACTAGAGGACAGCAACCTTGGGCTGGAAGGGCTGGGGTTTTTAGTCCCACAGGTGCTCCTTGTGGTCTTGGGCAAGCCACTTAACCCTTCATTGCCCATGTCCCCTGTAAGTATTAGTGTGTGTGTCTCATATCCGCTCGTGTTAAATGTATTCCCCAATTGTGTTGTGACCACTTTGATTGAAGGGTAAGGGTAACTGTCTACATAAATAAATAAATAAATATAAGAGGAACCATCAAACCAATTGCCCATTGAGCCCACCATCGTATCTCTAACAGTGGAGGAATAGCCTAGAGGTTAGCACAATGGACTAAGAACTAGAGATGGTTAGCATGGGCTATTTGTAACTAGGTCCCTTGTTATTCAGTGGGATCTAGTAAGCATACCTTTTATTTTGTTTTTTCTTCTAATCCTTTGCTTGGATTTCAGTTTCATTTTCTGTTACTTCACTCTCCCTGACTACTTTCCTTCCTCCTCCTATATCTGTCTCTGACATTGATCATTCTCTTTCATCTTTTTTTCTCCATGTCTATCATCTGCTTTTTTAATCTATCTATAGTTAAATCACGTTTCCTTCTATCTCTTCAGTCTTCGTTCTTCCCCTTTTCAGTTTTAACCTACTTATCAGCTTTCCATTTCATACTCTTACATCCCTAGTCCTCCTATTCCTCAACTCTTTCATTCCATTCTCGGCTTCCTTTTCCCCTTTCCCTCCATCTTTTAACCATGTTCTAGTCCCCAATTTCCAATCTCTGTATTCCTCCCCTCACCAGACCCATCCTCTTTTCACTCAGCCCCTCTTTCCTATGTCTTACCCTGTATCTAGGCTCCCGTTTTCACCTTCTCACACTTCCTTCAAAGACCCATCCCCTTCCTTTGTTTCTCAGCCAATTCATAGGCATTTTCAACTGCCTCCTAAATCCTCAGGCCCTTCAAATAATATCTCCTCCCCATATTTCTATACTCACCATGTCACTACCCTACTCATACCCTTTATGCAATCACCTAGTTCTAATGTCTGCTCAGATCCTTAGATCTCTATTCACCTAATCATGTCACTACTATTCCATCCCAACAAATCACTAAGTAGTCATTCCTCAAAACCCTGAGTCCCCAATTAACACATCTAGTACCCAACCAGTATTAGTCTGCTTTTTTATGGTCTTTTGACCAATCCTAGAGTCTCTGTCTAAGTCTGTATCCCTATTTCCCCATATCATCCTGTCCCAGTATTTGCCCTCTTGCCTCTCTCACCCTTTTCTAGCATCCATTTCCCCTACCATATCATCTGGCCTTCTACTTCTTTCTCCGGTATTCATTTACTATACTTTTCCTCAACCCTCAGTATCAGCCTCACCTTTCCCCAGCTGTCAGATCAGCCTTCCTTCTCCCATCTCTCAGCATCAGTCCTTTTTCGAGCCTCAGTTAGTTCCTCTTCCCCAGTATTAGCTTCAGCCCCCTCTCCCAGTCCTTCTTTTTCAACCTTCCATTAGTCTCTCTTCTCCAAGCCCCTCATTATTAGTATCAGCCCCCTCTCCCAGCCCCATCATCAGCATTAGCCCGTCCTAGCCCCTCTTTCTCTGTCACACGTCAGCCTCACATCCCCTTCCTTTTAATTTCAGCTTCTCCAGGACCAAGCAGGAAGTCAGTCCTCACATATGGGTGTCATCAGTGCCGATGAAGCCCCAGCGGAGCATTTCCCCAGCTTTCCATGAAAGCCTTTGGGAATGCTGGCACACATGCACGGTTCCCTTCCCGCCTAAAGGTGCTATCTTACCTCAGTCTCTTTTTTTCCGAGAAGCCCACCGGACGTGTGTCCTGTTCTCCCGGATAAAAGTGATTTTTTTCTTCGGCGATTTTTTGCTATTTTTCTCCGGTTCGACGCTGGTTCCCCTCCCACCGGGTTTGGTACACCAGTATCGAGCCCGTTTATTTCTTTTTCGGTTTTTGCCCTTCGTGGCTGGCGTTCGCGTCCTTTTTTCATTTTTTCCCTGGAAGGCCGGTCTTTTGACCTCGCAGGGGCTCTTTTTTCCCCGATGGCTTCCAGTGGTTTCAAAAAGTGTGATCGTTGTAAGAAACTTATGTCTCTCACCAGCACAAACGACTGCTGCCTTCGGTGCCTCGGCCCTGACCACGACCCCAAGTCGTGTGGGCCATGTGGGAAGATGTCTTCCAAGGCACTCAAAAGTCGACAGCATCAGAAGGAAAGGTTTTTCTTGGACTCTGCCTCCAGCCGGGCCCGGACCTCGTCTGAGGCCTCGACATCTCGGGATTCCGATCCCAAGCACCATCGAAGCTCCTCGGACAGGGGGTCCCCCGACCGGAAACGCAAGAGGAAGAAGCGGCTCACGAGGACGGCGTCGGAGGAGGTCCCTGGTCCCTCGAGGGCCAGGTCTAAGACCCCTGACCGCCGTCCCGGGCCCGTGGACCAAGAGAAGCCTGCCAAAGTTCCTCGCATGGAGCCGGAGTCTGCTGGACACGTAAGCCCCGTTGTCCTCGTGGACTCTCCTCCCAGAGAGCCGATGTTGGGCCCGGCACCGCCGGGACCCGAGTCGGTGGCTGCTGCGTCTCCCGAGCTGAGTCTCAGGATGACAGCCTTGGAGTGCAGATTGTCTGCCTTCATGGAGCAGCAGCGGGCACTGATGGCCAGCCTGTCTGGTGCATCTGCCCCGACCACTGGGACGTCGACTTCGAAGTCAACCCCGGAGGCCGAGCCGATACTCGAGACCCTCGTGGCTCGAAGTCATCCTCGGTCGAGTTCTCCCTCGACCTCCCGTTTGGGACCGAGGGTGTCGATGCTGGTTCCCCCGGCGTCGGGGCAGGTGCCTCGGGGCCCCGCGGGGTCGGACCCTGACTCCTCCTCGGATGAGTCCGCCTGGGAGACGGAGGACGAGGAGTCTCCCGATACTTTTAAGACTCGGTGCATCCCGTCGGACTCACCGCAGTCTGAGCCCCGGAGTAGATCCCCTCCGGAGGACACTAGGTTCTTGGAGTTCGTTCGGGATATGGCCGCTGCCTTGGCTATCCCTGCTGATCCCGAGGAAAAGCCTCAAGCCGAGGAGCTCGATGCTCTACAGTACGACTCTCCTCCGAAGGAGGCCTTTACTGTCCCGGTTCCTCCGATGCTGGAACGGCTCCTCTTCCGGATGTGGGAGGCACTGGCCTCGGCGCCGGTTCTGAGCAAGCAAGTCAATTTCATCTATCGGCTCCGCAAAAGTCCTGGTTTCCAGAAAGCACAGCTACCACACCATTCCATGGTTGTGGAATCGGTCTGAAGAGCCAGAAGATGCACTCCGCGGTGCCCCCCAACCTCGATGGCGTCGGTAGGAAGTGCTTCCAGGGGTCTATCCTTGCTTGCCGTGTCCAGTCTTACCAGCTGTACATGGGCATGTACTTGCGAGACCTGGCCAAGGAGTTGGCCGGATTCTCTGCTGGTCTCTCCGGGGAACCCTTGCAGAGATTTAAGACCTTGTCCTCAGGGATTCGGGAATGCTCCAAGTTCATTTCCTGCGCCGCCTACGATGGCTTCGAAGCTTCGGTCCGAGTTGCGGCTGCCAGCATCGCGGCTCAACGCCAGGCGTGGCTGCAGTCATCGGACCTCAAGCCATGGGTTCAGGACAAGTTGGTCGATGTCCCCTGCCGAGGTGAGAACCTTTTTGGCAAACCCGTGACCGAGAAGGCCGCTCAGCTCGAGACCGAGCACCTTACCCGGACAAGGCTGTCGAGGAAAACCTCTGCCCCTTCGCATAAGAAGAAGGGCTCGGGTAAAAAGTCCTTTTACCCGAGGAAGGGCACTGCCTACAAACAGTACCCTCACAGGCCCCTGCTACCACTCAGCAGGGTGGGGGGTTTTGACTCCTTGAGCGTAGCCACTCCGTCCCTGCTTTCCCAGCCCTGCACAGGCAGTCGCCTTGTACTCTTTGCCCACCAGTGGCCTCTCATTACCACCGACAGTTGGGTGCTGGACATAGTCCAAAAGGGCTATGCCCTGCATTTTCATCAACTGCCTCATCCTTACTTCCCAGGGGAGCCCTTGAGGCCTCCCCTGCACACAGACCTTCTCCTTCGAGAGCTCCAAGGTCTGTTGGTGGACAGGGCGGTGGAGCCTGTGCCTCCCCACTTGCAAGGTCACGGATTCTACTCCAGGTATTTCCTGGTACCCAAAAGGACCGGTGGCCTTCATCCCATTCTGGACCTCAGGAACCTCAACAAGTTTCTGGAGAAAGAAAAGTTTTGTCAGACTCAAGGGTGAAGGGGAGGAATATGTAGAAGCTGATGAAGATAAAGCAGAATTGCTAAACAAGTATTTGTTCACAGATGAAGGGCCAGGAGCAGGACGTCAGAAAACATCCACAAATAGGAAGAGAAGTGACGGGGATCTCAAATGATTTTCAGAAGACTGTTGGTGAGGAAGTAGCAAAACTAAAAGTAGACAAAGCGATGGGACCAGATGGGATACATCCGAGAATACTGAAGGAAATTGAGGACATTCTAGCAACTCCAATGACTGACCTTTTCTATGCCTATTTGGAGTCTGGAGCGGTGCCAGAGGACTGGAGAGAGGTACATGTGGTCCCTTTACACAAAAGCGTAAGTAAGGATATGGTTGAAAACTATAGGCCAGTTAGTCTAACCGCTGTGATGAGTAAATTTTTGGAAATGCTGCTGAAAGAGAAAATAGTGAGCTTTCTAGAGTCCAATGGATTACAGGATTGGCTGCAGCATAGATTCACCAGAGGCAGGTCTTGTCAGACAAATCTGATTGATTTCTTTGACTGTGTGACCAGGGAGTTGGACCAAGGAAGAGGCCTAGATTTGGTGTACCTGGATTTCTGTAAAGCCCTTGACACCGTTCTGCACAGGTGACTTATAACAAACAGAGCACCCTAGGGATGGAGGGTATTCCAAACACCCAGAACCTTTTCAGTGGAAAATATTTCCTGATGTTGCCTTTCAGTTTACCCCCTAGCAGCTTCATGCTATGCCCTCTAGTTTTGCAGCTTCCCTGTCTTTGAAAAAGGTTTGTTTGTTCATTAATACTCTTTAAGTATTTAAAGGTCTGTATCATATCTCCCCTGTCCCTCCTCTCCTCAAGCATATACATATTTAGGTCTTCAAATCTCCTCTCATACATCATCTGGCGCAGGCTCCAAATCATTTTGGTTGCCTTCCTTTGAACCGTTTCAGTTCTTTTCATATCCTTTGCGAGATATGGTCTCCAAAATGGAACATCATATTCCAAGTGAGGTCTCGCCAGCGACTTGTACAGTAGCATTAGTACCTCTTCCTTTCTGCTGATAATTTCTCTCTATATGCAACCCAACATCCTTCTGGCTTTGGCCGCCGCCTTGTCACACTGTTTTGCCACCTTGAGATCCTCAGAAACAGTCATTATAAGGTTCTTCTCCTGGCCCATGCACACCATCCTCTTGCCACCTATTACATACAATTCACATGGATTTCTGCATATCAAGTGCATGACACTACACTTCTTTACATTTAATCTTAACTGCCAAGAATTAGACCATTCTTCCAGCTTTTGTAGATCTTTCCTCATGTTATCCACTCCCTCAGGGGAGTCCACTCTGTTGCAAATTTTCATGTCATCTGCAAAAAACAGACTTTTCCATTCAGTCCTTCAGCAATATTACTCACAAATACATTGAACGGTACCAGTCCCAGGACCAATCCCTGGGTCACACCACTACTCACCTTCCTATAATCCAAATGAGTTCCATTTACTATCACCTTCTGTTGTCTGCCAGTCAACCAATTTTTTATCTAGTTCACCGCCTTGGGACCCATCCCCAGGCTATTTGGTTTATCAATAAGTCTTCTATGAGGAACAGTATAACAGCATCTCCCATTGGACTGACTTCACTCTGATTATATCCTTATGAACTCCAGAACTGTACACAGTACTCCAAATGAGGTTTCACTAAAGACTTACAAAAATACACTCTCCCCTCCTTTTTCCGGTAGGTCTTTGCTCTCCCTATGCACTCAAGCATTATTCTGGCTTTTGCCTTTGACGTTTCTACTTGTTTGGCCACTCTAAGATCATCTGATACATTCACCCCAAGGTTCCACTATTTCTTTTCTGCACTGAAATACTTAAGCCCTATACTGTAGCACTTCCTTTGGCTTTTGCAATCAAAATCCTTGAATAACATCTTAGCTGCCAAATTCTTGACCATCCTTCAAGCTTCAACAAATACGTCCTCATATGATTCACATCTTCCAGGGTGTCTGCCCTGCTGAATATTTTGGTATTATCTACAAAGAATCATACCAATCCTGACAGACCTTACACAATATCCCTTATAAAAATATTACAATTACAGGACCAAGGATTGATCTCTGATGCAAACCATGGGTGATATCCCTATCTTCAGGGTGAACTCTATTTACTACTACCTCTGATGCCTCCCACTCAATCAATTTCTTACCCAGTCAGTCACTTTAGGGTCCATCCCTAGAGTGCACTGTTATTTATAAGTTACCAATGCCAAATGATGTCAAAAACTGTGCTGAAATCTAAGTATACCACATCTAGCACACTCTCCTGATGCAATCCACTGGTCATCCGGTCAAAGAAAATCAATCATATTTCTCTGACAAGACCTACCTCTAGTAAAGCCATGCAGTCTCAGATTCTTTAATCCCTTGGGTTCTAGAAACCATACTTTCCTCTGTTTTAGCATTTTTTCCATTTATTTACGCACTACAGAGGCGAGACTAACCAGTCTGTAGTTACCAATCTCTTCCTTACTATAGCCTTTGTGGACAGGAACCACATTTGGTCATTTCCATCCTTTGGGATCACTCTTGACTCTAAAGCAGCATTGAAAAGGTCAGCCAGTATTTTCCTAAGTTCTTTCAGTAACTGTGAGGCTCCATTATTTTGCCCACTTTTAGTTTTGCTAGCTTCTGATGAATACAATTTTGTGAAAATAGTTGGAGTTCTATCTAACTTCCTTTTCTATTTGTGTTTATTTTCTGAGGTCCCATTTCCAGCCCTTCATCTGTGAAAAGAGAACATAAATCTTTGGTAAGCAATTCTGCTTTATTCAAAATGCAAACTTAGCACTTTTTCCTGCCACTAACATATCTAAGGGGTATGTTTACTAAACCGTCTTAATGTTACCGGCGCTAGTTGCAGCGATAATGTGAAGACTGCCATATAAAGAGTGGGCGTTCCATCGGCAAGGTAGCAAGAATCTGTATCGCGTGACAGTGGGCGCCATGGCCCGTTAACGCCCGTTAACCCTAAGTTCATGCCAGCACAGTGTCAGAAGCTATAAAGATGTAGCCCACTGGTTACTGCAATGACTGTGGAGGCAGAGGTCATGGGTTCGATCCTGCAGTGGTGGTATGTAAGAAGGCTGTCTGAGGCATTTCCTTTTAATCTAAATCAGTGCTGTCTGAGGCACTTCCTTTTTTAAGTTAAATCAGTGCTGCCAGCAAAAACACCCTCATAGCGCCGTAACCTAAGGTGCCGCATAAGGCGCCCTATAAGGCACTCCATAGGGCACATTATAAAGTGCCCTGTCCTCCAAGGTGCCTTATAATGTGCCCTATAGGGTGCTTTATAGGGCACCTTATAGGGCGCTTCATAGGGCGCCTTATAGGGCGCTTCATAGGGCGCCTTATAGGGCGCTTTATAGGGCACCTTATGAGGCACCTTAAGGTTACGGCACTGTGAGGGTGCTTTTTGCTGGCAGCACTGATTAAATTAAAAAGGAAAAGCCTCAGACAGCCTTATTAAATAACACCACTGTGGGATCAAACCCATGACCTCTGCCTCCATAGTCAATGAAGTAACCAGTGAGCTACATCTCTATAGCTACTAACACACCGCTGGCTGGCTACAGAAAGATTGCAGGTCACCACACAAACTGTCTGCTGTGGCTACCAGGATAGGGCAAACCCACCCGTACCCATGATACACTGCACATGCAGATCAGCAGCTTACATCTGATCACCAGATGGGGTATGCGCCTCTATAGCACCCCGGCCTGGTAGGGGGAACTGACCATGTGTGTTACTGGAACAGAGTAGCTACATTGTGAGACTGTGACATTGTGCAGTTCCTGTGCTCACCCCAAGGGTGAGGTGGGGCGCCCAGCACCCGGTCCGCAGCACCTGGCTTGGCTGAGGTAGGCTGTGCTGCAGGTCCCCATCAGTGGCAGTGTGTGATAGGTAGTCCCTGCAGACACACCTAGGATACACCTGTGTCCATCTGTATTTCCCAGTCATGTCTAGCCCTTGTGGACTATGATGCACCCAAAATAGTGCATATCCCGTGCAGTTGCCATGGTCACATGTTATAAGAGAAGGGTGGTGTTTGGACCCAAAAGCGGATTATGTAGCACCACCCAACCCGCCCTCTGTGAGTCAGGGTGGGGGACAAGATCTCCCACCAGCAGATCCACATTCTACATCTCTGCAATGGTGGCAGTAGAGGGGACCATCAACCCCAGTCCTACAGGGCAGTCACTGCAGATCTGTACGCATCACATAGGGCACTGGCAGACAGGCAGTAGGCCTGGAAAAGCTCAGCTGCTCCCCACCACTCTCTGACATTCACCAGCAGAGGGCACAGTCAGTCTCCACCCGCTGCATCCTGCAAGGTGTTCCAACCATACACATGCTAACTGCAGACAGTCTGCTAGCTAGAACATGTTCATGGAGGAACTGTGTGCACCCAAAAATGGGATGTGAGCACACAAACCAAGCAGGTATGTCAGTGATTGGGCCCCAGAAAAGGGAACTCATAGATATCACTTGAGAGAAATGCTGTATAGCACTATGGGGGAACCTAGCCATGCCATGGTCACTGCTCAGTCAGGGTGAGAGTGACCCCCCCCCCCCCCAAGCATGACATGCTGTGGCCACCCTGTCCGTGCAGGTCGTGGTCGGGCACTACAATGTCCCAGTCATTGTCCTATGCCCTGTGCACATGCATCCTGCCCTGTCCAGGCCATACCCACAGTACTGTGCTCCTCATTATGCAAATTGGCAGGCTAACACTGGAAACAGTGCAAGCATTGGGGGCTCAGTAAGGTGTAGGCAGCCACACAACACTGGATAAACATACACACACTCCCACACCTATTTCAGCATTGTGCAAATATAGAGGGGGTTGGCAGCCCTGGCCACCACACCAGTCCTGGGGGCACAGTGCAGGCATTGCTATGGTACTCAATACTGTTAGGGTCACTCCCCGGGGTGGTAAACACTGTCAGAAACAAGAACTGAAACACACTCCACATATATCAGACAGGTTGCTATGATGAATCTCTGTCAACAAATAGTGTTTAACTTAGGATGTGTTATCTGACATTAACCATAGCAACCTTTTGATATATGTGGAATGTGTTTCTAAGTTTAAGACGGCATTGCTAAGGTATGAAGGTGCTAGTATTGGGAGATGCTGCTCCGCACAGGGCCCAACAGCCTGACTCTCCATGAGGCTTTGGATAGTGGAGCCTGTGGGTGTGGGTGTTTGTGCCGCTGCTCTAGGGCAGAAGTTCCCAACTCTGGTCCTGGTGGGCCAAACACGGTTCAGGTTTTCATGCTGTCCCTAATGAATATGCATGAGATACATATGCATACAATGGGGGCGGTGCATACAAATGCATCATAGGCATATTTATTAAGGACAGCATGAAACCTGAATGGCTGAGGTAGGCTCCAGGACTGCAGTTGGGAAACTCTGCTCTAGGGATTGCACATGTTTATGGTGTATGTGCTCTGGTTTCGACATTCCTATGTGTCTGCCTAGTCCATCTTGTGCCCCAGTGGGCCCACTGCATGTGCCGCCTGCAGCCCCCTGTACCCCATTCACACCACTACCATAGTGCCCTTTCCTACGTGGCCACTCTGCTGTTGCTGCACATGTGAACACCACATATGCAAGCTTCCCAATATACACTACAGCAAACCCTCATCACCACTATCAGTGTTGGAACATTCACTTTGTGGGGGGAATCAGGATTGCCCCTTCCAAAAATGACATCTTCCATTTTATTCATTATGGGTAGTGTTGGTTACCATTTATCATTGGTTTTCTATTGGCCAGTTCGGTGTTTTGTATTTATATTTTGGTTCTGGTCATTCTCTCTCTGGTTTTTGCATGCTTTGTTACAGCACATGTATCACTACTATCACTTTTCTTGGTCTCCCTACCTTTGCTGTAAATTGCTGACTGAAATTGTTTCTCTCTCCTGCAAATGTGCCTTTAGCGTGAGGTTTTCACTGGCACTACTTTGCAGATCTTCATTTCACGGCATTGTGCATGGAGCCTCTCCCCGCCCACTCTCCGCCCATTGACCCCTTATCTCTGCCCCTGGGGAGCCTTACTCCTCCCTCTGGACAGCCTTACTCCACCCTCTGTGCACCTTAACGCCACCGGGGATGTTATCGCACAGTAATGCGCCATTATCACGTGATAACATCGACCTTTGCCTCGACCTGTAACTTGACTCTTTGCTGCAGGCAATGTTACCGGCTCAACATCAGTCTCACATTCACTTGGCGACCAACTGCTGTCGCCATCTGAATCATGACTGTCATCATCAGATTTATCGCCCAAACTTGGCTGATATGCTTCTTCGCTTGCTGAATATGCTGCATCATCAGACGACTCAGAGCCGTCACTGTCAGCATCTCGTTGCAATATTTCTCTTACTTGGGCAGCTGAATACTTTCGTTTTGACATCATAAACAATAACCTAAGATAAATTTACCAAAATCAAGTTGAATAAAACGCAAAGCAGTTTTACTATAGGTGTACAATAATCGTGATGAACGAGCTGAAAGCCTTTAGATTTCATCGGAAATAATGAGAGAACGTATGATGTCAATTACAGAAAATGTGTAATTTTCATAAAATAAGAGTCAAAAAATAAATGATACATAATTAATGATAAATGCCTTTGTCAGATCAAAAAATTCACAAAACTGCAAATTATATCACGATCCAAACCGGACGTAAGCAACTGGGGTCAAAAATGACCCCACTGGTACTCTGTGCTGCAATTCATCACTAGCATCACCTAGCGGATGAAAATTATTCCTCTCAATGCGCAATATAAAGACAATATTGACATGTGAAAAGTCATAAAAAGATTGCATTCTTGAGCAACTAGTTTCCGAGATACACGTTGTGAAATTTGCAATGGGGTCACTTTTGACCCCATCGGTACTCCCAGGGTTAATGGTTTCCAAGTCATTGAATTTCCTTCCTTTCAGTGGTATTTTCAGTTTTGGAAACAAGAAAGAGTCACAGGGTATGAGGTCAGGTGAGTATGGAGGTTGATGGACTCGCTTGATTTGGTGTTTGGCCAAGAACTGCTCGTCAAGATGTGATGTGTGAGCTGGGGCGTTATCATGATGAAGCAACCATTCACCATTCCTGTACAACTCTGAATTAAGAATGTACATAGTTTCCCCCAGTTACTTCCAAGTTGATCTCCCTGTTTATTGTAAATACAACTCAAAGTTCCTTGTGTTGTATAGTTGATGTTAAATGTAAACCGCTCTGATCTAAAATAGAGCGGTATAGAAGAACTGTTAAATAAATAAATAAATAAATAACTGGCCTCTTACAATGTACTGCATCTCACAAACGAGTCAGAACTTGGATGTAGTATTTCTTATTAATGGCTTGGTCTTTTGGAGCATAAGCATGATGAACAATAGCCTGGTACTCAAAGAAAACTGTGAGCATGACCTTGACATTTCTCCTCACCTGATGGTCTTTCTTGGTCGAAGTCTTCCATTGTGAGAATTGAGCCTTAATTTCCGGGTCATAACCATAAACCCATGATTCATTCCAGTAAATCCTTTTGATGAAATCTGAGTCATTTTCAATACATTCCAACTCCTCCCTGGCTGCAGTTGATCTTTTTGGTCAGGGGACAGAAGTTTCGGCACAAATTTTGCAGACACCTATCTCATTCCCAAATTGACAGTAAGAATGGACTATACTGACCCGAAACGGATGTCCATGTCCTCAGTAAGCTCCCTGATAGTGATTTGAGCGTATTGCTGCATGCACTGCTTCAACTTTGTCTTCATTCCTGCTCATGGATGGCCTTCCAGAATGTTCATCACGGTCAACATTTTGGCGGCCCTCTTGGAAATGTTTCTACCACTCAAACTTGAGCACGACTCATGCATTCATCACCATACTCTTGCTGTAATGTGTCATAATTCTCTTTGCATGAATCTCCAAGTTTCTGGCAGAATTTAATGCAAATTCACTGTTCAATTCTTTCACTCATCGTAAATCTGACGAACTGCTTTTACATGATACCAAACATCATGGAATCAAAAAACGTTCAGGTGTGCTGCAGCCACGCTACACTCTGCACATGAAGAGCACATAACTAAGTCACTGCATGCTTAATATCATCGCAGTGTGATGTATTGTTATAAAGCTACACAACAAGTCTCGATACTTTTTGATCACACCTCGCACTGTACTTAGCCCGCCCAATTTCTTCTAACATCTCACAATTGTAGGTACAGCATTTTAACAGAAAATCTTTTTATTGATCAAACAGCATAATTAGTATAACATTAGCATTTCAGCTATGTTACAATATTATCATTAGACATGACCAGAAACATCAGAAACATAAAAAAATACATCTTTTAAAATTATAACTTTGCTTTTTCAATCCCCAGGGAATGTACTTTAAAACAGAGTGCTTCCTCTGATAGCCACAGGTCACATTCTGATCCTATAGGTTACTGCATTATCTTGGAGTGGTTTAGTTTCTCGCTCTGCTTTACCCTAGATAACGGATATGGGCCCAACTCCAATCATCACACTTTTTGCAGCTGCTTAACTAGCAAGTGTTCAGCCTATCATACAGCTTCCCTTCTGTCCTACCTAAATCACAATAAGTCTTCCAAACTTGCCAAGTCTGAATCATAGAAGTATGTCACACTCATTTAAAGTCTCTCTCTCACCCTTTGAGCCCCTTCTCACTCTTTAAAGCATCATTGACAGTGCACAGATCCTGATGACGGTATTCATGAGGGGGAAGCTGAAATAGAGAAAAGCCAAATGGTTCACCAGTGGAAGCAAATCAAAACAGACCTTTCTTGATACTCTGCCTTTTCTTGCACTTACAAGCACATATATTCTGAAACCTATGGGCATACTTTTAGCTACTGAATACAGAACAATTTTCAACCCATATTGTCTCCACTCTGTATCCTTACAGATTCTTCAAAGAAAAGCAAATACCAATTTATGATGCTTTTTTTAAAAATTTATAATTGAATGCCTAATCTAAAAAATCTCCCTCTTTTGCTTTCAGTCTCACTCTGGGATGCTTCACCCTTGGCATCTCTGATCTTCTACCTGGCTACTCTGGCATTGGCTTCTCTAAACCATGAAGAAATAATTCAGCTCTTTGGCCCTACTTAGATCTGGAGACATGTACCCTTGTGGCCAGGATTTTCCTTTTTTCTCCAAGCCATAATGGGATGTTTACTGAAACACAGTAGTTTACCTTGGGCCCAATTCTGATCCCAACACCCATCTCCTTTGTACGTCCGGGCTGAGCTGGACGTACAAAGGAGATCATGATTCTGACCTGTGGGACATATCTAGCCCCGCGGGATCAGAATCGCAAACAGGCCTGGGATTGCAATTCAGTCCCGGTCTGCATGTACAGCCGTAGCCCGGCTAACTCAGCTAGGGCTTTTAAATGGAACCGCGGCGCCATGGCGTTCTTTTGCCATGGCACCGTGGCTAAATTTAAAAGCCACAATGCCGGCTGCTGCTAAAAAAGTTAATTCTCCACAGCCCGACCCCCGATCTAGCCTCCTAAAGCCAGGGTCAGACTGCGGGGTATTAACTTTGCCCCTCCCAGCCCCTTCCGCACCCCGAGTCTGCCAAAAAACGTTCAGGGAAGTTATTCCATCAGCCTTGGACATACAGGGCCGACATTAGAATCAGCCTTGTACGTCCAAGGCTGGTGACCGCCCATTGCCTGCCCACTCTCCGCCTCTGGGCTACCTCTTCCCTTCCCTTGACTAATTTTTCCGCACAACAGGCAGGGATGTTAGTTGGGACATGCAGCCTGCATGAATAGCCCCCCTTGTGTTTAGCTCCAAAGCAGTTAGGGGTGGTGTCCCCATGCAGTTAGCGTGAGTCCAGAACCATCCCTGCACTATTCCATTTGCCACGATTACTGTGAGTGCAATTACCACCACCCACTGAGATATCAGTAACTGTCCCTACACTAACTGCAGCATCTACAGTGAGCATGTGCAAAAGATGCCTGTATAAACAACATTGTGCAGTCAATGCTCACACTCAACCTCTAACCCACCCAGTGCCCGCCCCTAACCCACCCAGGCTCCACTTAATTCATGCAAAGTGATTAGCATGGGATTTTTAATGCAAGCAGATTTTTAGTACATGGTAACCATTACTGTGGCGGGCTTAGTGAGCAGTAAAACCCCACGAAAACAGCGCTGTTTAGTAAACATGTCCCAACATGTGCAATAATAGATTACATTTTGTGCTCACACTGAAAACTGACATTTTAAATTGCTTTCTTTCTAAATATCTCATCTCACCTCATCTGATTTCTGTCACATTGTCATGTGCTCTTCTTGAAGGGGAGAGCCTTGAGGCCGAACACCTCTTTGCTGGGAAGAACAGATTTTGCAAAGCTGATATCTGATATTTTTAAGACTTTAATCTACCTAATCCTGCTTCTGACTATAACCCATTGCTGCAGTGGAAAAAGATAAAAAATATCCTAAGAGAAAACACTTATTCCAGCTTTATAAGGAGGAATAGATAGGCTAAACCATTAAACAATGGTCAAACAATTACAATCTCTTAGGTGTTAAAAGTGAAGCAAGTTTCTGGTAGGCTGGGCTTGTTTCTCAGTTTTTGGAATAAGGGGATGAAGAAGAAATCTTTAGGGAAATTTTCAGCAGATATGAAGTGCATAAGTTATCCAATTAAAGTGAGGAGGGATAATTTTTCAAAAATTACATGACTGCATATTTGCATAAAGGTGGTCATTTAATGAACCAGGCAAGGGCTTTTATAAGACTGGGTGATTGCTAACATATGTAAATAATTCATGCACACAAAGCATGCACCTGTTTTTATACAATCTGCCCATAAGCATAACCATGAGTGTCGTCTGGGTGGAGTAGAGACAGAATTGTGATGCAAGCGCATATTTTATAAGCCACATGTGTACATGGGTAGAGTACATACACAAGTCTACATCTTTCTTAAAGCTAGTGTAAATTTTTGCACTGACATTTGTGCACTACTGGGGGTAGAAACTGAGAAAATAGTTTTAAAGACACAAAGGCACATTTTACAATGGGAATGTCCAAATGCAATCTGTGATGTCAACGCCAGAACTTCTGAAAAAAAAAGCAGAATGTGGACATGCCCAATATGGACGTCTATAGAGACATCTACATAGATGTCCCCAGAATAGCATCTCAGAATATGGACGTCTAATGGTTAAAGTAGTGGGCTGGGAGCAAGGTAGCCAGGGTTCAAATCTCAGTGTGGGTCTTTGTAATCTTAAACTAGTCACTTAACTCTCCATCATCTCTAGAAGTCTCTGGATATTTTAAGGCCAAAAAACAGGAGAAGGGAGCCTTCCGCAAAAGAAATTGTGAAACGTAGCGGAGGGCAAAGACCATGACCAAACACAAGGTGATATCCAAAACACTTCTTCAATAAAGATTTTTGGATATCACCTTGTGTTTGGCCATGGCCTTTGCCCTCTGCTATGTTTTAAGGCCAAAACAAGCACTTTCCTGCTGCCTATTCATGCCTGCAGCAGGTCTAAGAGTGGATGTGCTTGCAGATATCCCAACGTTCCTGATATCCTAATATTCCTGAAATAAAGCAGGGATGTGTAAGTCCATGGCACCTCTGCAGACATGCCTCTACCATGAACCAAGGGAAGTTGGAGGTGGTCAAGAATGAAATGGAACGTGTACAGCTTGATCTGTTGGGTGTCAGCGAACTGAAATGGACTGGCATCGGGCACTTTGCATCAGATGATCACATGGTCTACTATGCTGGAAATGAAAGACAAAGAAGAAATGGTGTTGCATTTATAATAAAGAAGAAACTTGCAAGAACTGTAATGAAATACAATGCAGTCAGCGAACACTTAATCTCTATTCGTCTACGAGGAATGCCTATCAACACAACTATAATTCAAGTATATGCCCCAACAACAGCTGCAGAAGAGAATGAAATTGAAGAGTTCTATGAACAAGTACAAGCTGAAATTGACAGAACATGAAAACAGGATATCCTGATAGTCATGGGTGACTGGAACGCAAAAGTTGGCAACAAAGAAGAAGGCAAAGTAGTTGGAAAATATGGACTTGGCAACAGAAATGAAGCTGGAGAAAGACTGATAGAATTCTGCAAGACCAACGATCTATTCATCTCAAACGCCTTCTTCCATCAACACAAGCGGTGACTGTACACATGGACTTCACCCAATGGATTGTATAAAAATCAAATTGACTACATCTGTGGAAGTCAACGATGGAAAAGTTCTATAACATCAACAAAGACAAAACCTGGAGCTGACTGTGGTACAGATCATCAACTACTAGTATGCAAACTCAAGCTAAAGTTGAAAAAGAGCAAACCACTCATGAATGCAGCAAAATATGACCTTGAGAATATACCACTGGAATTTAAAGACTGCCTGCAAAATCGATTTGCTGCTTTAGATACAAATGACAGAGCTCCAGAAGAGTTATGGAATGACATCAAGAAGGCTGTGTTGAACGAAAGCGAGAAGTCTCTACAAAAGGTGAAAAAGCAAAAACGGCCAAAATGGATGACGGAAGAAACTCTGAAAATTGCCCAGAAATGCAGAGAAGCTAAAGCCAGAGGAGAAAGAAAGACAATAACAGAACTCAACAGAGATTTCCAACATGCAGCAAGACAGGACAAGTAAAAGTACTACAATGACAAATGCAAGGAAATAGAAGCAGAAACTATTAGAGGAAGAACAAGATCGGCTTTCCTAAAGCTACGAGAGTTAAAGAAAAAGTTCCAGCCTCGAATTGGAATGTTACAAGATGCTCAAGGTTCTATGTTGAATGATGCTGAGAAGATCAAGAAAAGGTGGAAGGAATATACAGAGTTTTTATATGATAAAGATCAAGTGGACCAACAGCCGTTTCAACCTGTACCTTATGATCGGGAACCATTGGTGATGAAAGAAGAAGTTGAAGCAGCATTGAAAGCCTTATCAAAGAACAAAGCACCAGGCATTGATAGCATTCCCATAGAAGTATTACAGCAATCTGATGCAGCTGTTACCGTACTTACAAGGTTCTGCCAAGAAATATGGAAGACAACATCATGGCCAACTGACTGGAAAAGATCTGTATTTATACCAATACTGAAGAAAGGTGATCCAACTGACTGTGGAAATTATCGCACAATCGCTCTGATCCCACATGCTAGCAAGATTCTACTGAAGATTATTCAAAAGAGACTACAACCATACCTGGAACAAGAACTACCTGAAGTGCAAGCAGGGTTCAGGAAAGGCGAGGAACGAGAGACATCCTTGCGGATGTGAGATGGATCCTTGAAAAGACTAAAGAATATCAAAAGGATATCTATTTGTGCTTTATCGACTATAGCAAGGCCTTTGACTGTGTAAACCATGAGAAACTCTGGGCTACATTAAGAAGCATGGATATACCAGAACACCTGGTCGTTCTCTTGCACAATCTGTACATTCATCAAGAAGCAACAGTTCGAACGGAACAAGGAGTAACAGAATGGTTTAAAATAAGCAAAGGTGTAAGACAAGGCTGCATACTTTCCCCCTACCTGTTTAATTTATATGCAGAACAAATCATCAGAGAAGCAGGATTGTATGAAGACAACAGAGGTGTGAAGATTGGTGGAAGACTCATCAACAACCTTCGCTATGCTGATGATACCACATTACTGGCTGAAAGTGAAGATGATCTGAAATATTTGCTTCTCACAATCAAAGAACATAGTCTCAAAATGGGCCTGCACCTTAATGTAAAGAAGACAAAGATCATGACAACTGGCATAATCAACAGGTTCATCGTTGAAGGAGAAGAAATTGAAATCATGAACCACTTTAACCTACTTGGATCAACTATCAATAAAGAAGCAACAAGCAGTCAAGAAATCAGATGACGCATTGCTCTTGGCAGAATGGCTATGAAAGACCTAGATAAGATTCTCAAGAGCAGAGATGTCTCTCTCCATACAAAGATTCGACTTGTTAAAGCCATGGTATTTTCAATAACATCATATGGATGTGAAAGCTGGACAGTGAAAAAGATAGACAGGAAGAAAATTGATGCCTTTGAATTATGGTGCTGGCGGCGAATACTGTGTATACCATGGACTGCCCGAAGAACAAACCAGTCTGTACTAAAGCGATCAAACCTAAGCTTTCTTTAGAAGCTCAGATGACAAGACTTTGACTTTCATACTTTGGACACATCATGTGAAGAGAGAGATCATTAGAGAAAAACATCATGCTTGGCAAGATAGAAGGTCAACGCAAAAGAGGAAGGCCAGCAATGAGATGGATCGAGACAATAACAGCAGCTACGGGTACCAGTCTGTCAACAATGAGCCTCCTGACTGAAGACCGAACACAATTTAGGATAGCTATCCAGAGGGTCGCCATGAGTCGACTCCAACTCGACGGCACTTAACAACTTCCTCTCTCTGTGATCTCTTGTAGTTCATAAAGGCCTCCCCCTTTTTCTTCAACTTTTCAGCTACTACTTTTGAGAACCATAGCGACCTCCTTTTCCTTTTACCTTTATTTACCATTCTAACAAAAAGGTTGGTTGCCCTTAAAATGCCTCCATTCAGTTTTGCCCGTTTTTCTATATCTCCCAGCTGTTCTCATCCTGCTAATGACTCCTTGAGGTATTGGCCCATCTTGGCAAAGTTTGTTTTCCTAAAATCTAAAACCCTTGCATTAGAATGGATTTTATCAGCCTAGTCCTAATACTGAACCACACCATCTGGTGATCAGTGGATGCAAGATAATCGCCCAATATAAAACCTGAAACACTTTTACCATTAGTAAGCACCAAGACCAGTACGGCCCCTTCAAGTGTGGACTCTGTTACCAGTTGCCTTAAGAGTTCTCTCTGTCAAGAACTGAGGATCCCATTATTTCTAGATGACACCGCTGCAGGGTTGTGCCAACCAACATCCGGTATATTGAAATCACTTACCAATAGCACTTCCCCTTTTCTGGCAATGCTGGGTATGTCTTCTATTAAATCGCTCTCCACTTGTTCTCCCTGTGAGGGGGATCTGTATATCATAACAATGCAAATGGATTTCTCTTTCCCTCTTTCTCGTTTAACACATGGTGCCTCCTCTCTCCCGTTTAAGCCCTGTAATTCTATAGCTTAATTTTTTATATATAGTGCCCCTTCTCCCCTTCTTCTTACCCTATCCTTCCTGAATAAAGTATAGCCTGGTATAATTATATCACAGTCATGGTTGTCCATGAACCATGTCTCCATAACTGCCACTGAATCCAAGCCAGCCTCTTCCATTAAAACCTCAACATCTGGGATCTTATTTCCCATTCTAGGGGTATTTATATACACCGCTTTCCAGATGTTGCCCTTTTACCCATTGTTATAGAGGTATTTAGTGTTTCACTTACCTGGAGACTTTCGTCGCTCATCCCCAGTGAATCTAGTTTATAGCCCTCTTCAGTAGGTTAGCTAGTCTGCTACTGAAGACAAGTCGATGCTTCTTGGACAGATGGACACCATCTCTGCTCTGCAGCCCTTGGAAATCATCCCAAGGTCCAGGAAACCAAAACTCTCTCGATGACACCATCCACATAACCATGCATTTATCTCCAGGATGCAAGCTTCTCTGCCTTGGCCTTTATCCTCAATAGGGAGGATTGACGAGAACACCACATGCGCACCTGTCTGCTTCACCCTCTGTCCCTTTCCATGGCCTGCAGCATTGGCAATGCCTTGGAAATCGCAATGCAGTGCTTACCTAAACATTACAGTGCTTCGTCATGGTTGCTACTATCCGCTACTTCCGTCCCCTATGATGAAGAATTCCGGTTTGCCATTGGCGCACCCAAAGGGCTGATGCCCTTAGCGACCACTTAGTTTTCCTGATGGTAACGCTGGCCCAGGTTCAGATATTTATGTAAATGGGGGACAGGTTAGGGGAGGGGCTGAGATGGCCTTAGGATTATTCATTTAGCAGTGATATTCAGCCTCTAAATGGAGAGTGCAAAATAGTCACTGCATTATACATATTCAGCACCACTACCTACACAGATATGGCACTAAATATATGTGGCCCCATATTCAGCAGTGGTGGCTAGTCAATTTAATGTGGTTACCCACCATTGCTGTACTCTAAACCTAGATAGGCCAAACAAAGAGAAGCGGTGCTCTTGCAACAACAAACAGGTGCCACAAAAAGCAAGAGGCAGAGACGTCAGGATAAAATGGGTAGTTTTATTGGAAAAAACCCCAACGCGTTTCGGCAAGTAATGCCTTCATCAGGGGGTTGCAGCTAAAATACAAATAAGTGTGAATATAACCATTAGAACATAAACAATAAACAATAAATTTGTTTAAAAAAATTTATAAAAGAAGAAATAAGTAAAAATTAAACAATATTAATAATAAACGGAAACTGTTAAAAATACATAAAACAAAGTTATTGTTCCAGAGAAATGAGTAAAACACAGGACATAAAAATTATAATATACATGAATTATGTCATAAATAATAAGATTATGAAATTATAAAAAATGGTGATAATTAGTGGAAATAATAAAACAATATTAAAATAATAAATTATTAATATCTTGGGAATAAATTAACACAATCAAAGAACAGGAAACTGGTGACTCTCATGTAAAACATATATATAAAAAGGGGGAATTTTTATCAAAAAATGATTACTTACAATGACCCAGTGTCTGACTGCTTGTAATGTCCTAAGTGAAAGGAATGGACGTATTCTGTCTCTAAACACTATCGAGACTTTGTGTTGTCTGTGTCCAACAGAAAATAAACCAACAGTGTATTACATCATTAAGATCATAAACAAAAAATAAATAATTAACAGATAAAAAACCTACTGGATACAAGTGAAAGCATAATTTAAAATCAAACGCTATCTAAAATTATAAATCTGTGGGATAGCAATTGATATTATCAAACAATTTTGATCCAGCCTACATAATAATGCTAATAAATAGATGAATAAATAAATAAATAACTTATTAAAGTTGTGTTTAAAATAATTTAGGAACGACAAAACTAAATATGTTGTTGGTCCATAGGGAATCAAAACATAATGAGTTATGAGGAGAAATATAAACACAATTAAATGCTTAAAGGACACTGACAAACCCACTCACTGAAATGAATATGTTGAAAAAAAACTTATGATATATGTCTATATGAACGTGAGAAATGTATGCAAACAAATGATATCTAATGGGTACTTGCATTATGGTGCTATGTGGTGAACAAATTAAACAATATTCACAGATAAATCTATTAAAATTGTGAATCACCATAAAACATATTACTGTACTTAATCAAAGTCAGACCGCAAGTTTGAGAATCTATATAAAAGAGAACAAACGAGAATCACAATGTTCAATATTAGCTAAATAGCGTATCGTATTGAAAATCATGTGCTGCCGTGGACTTATATAAAATTGTGTATCAGACATAATAAATGAGTCATATAAGTAAAAAATACGGATGTATTGTATGATTTTAAAAAAGTGTGAACTGCACGTTGTTATTGTCTAGGAGTACAGAGTGAATCATGCCTGCTTATACTAGTCAGTTTTGTTAAATCGCTATACTGCTCTAAATCGCTTAAAAACTATGGAATGTGATAAATAAACATGTGAAGAGGGCCTATCGTGCCGTATACAGGGAAAGGAGAGGAGCCAGAGCTGCTCAAACCTCGGCGTGTCAGACGGTGAAAACTAGAACGTAACTAATAAAAGTACACTGAGCTTCCTTTTAAGAGGCATCAAAAGCTGAACGTGATGTGTTGTAGAAGGAATCCATCCTTTATATTCAAACATATAATATAATAAAAGTCTGGAAATACCTTAAATTTCTGTGCTGCTCTAAATCGCTTAAAAACATATGAAATGTGATAAATAAACATGTGAGGAGGGCCTATTGTGCCGTATACAAGGAAAGGAGAAGAACCAAGATTGCTCAAAGCTCGACGTGTAAGACAGTGAAAACTTAAACGTAACTGATAAAGTAGTACACTGAGCTTCCTTTCAAGAGGCGTCAAAGGCTGAACATGATGTGTTGTAAAGGGAACCCATCCTTTGTATTCAAACATATAATATAATGAAAGTCTGGAAATACCTTAAGCACACGGAACCGCTGTAAAGCTGACTGCTTTGACTGATTTGTGGCAAGTGATTCAATACTGAAATCATACAAAATGCATAATTGTTACCATGATAACTTGTTACTATTACTACTAGTTTGAATCGGTGCCGTGGTGCTGTTGAGTCACAGTAACAGCGTACCTGAACAGAGAGTAAGGAGTAGTCTCTCGTGTAAATTTGTCACGGCCAAAGATAAAATATAGATGCTTTGCTGAATACTGATCAGTGAAATTTGTTTGCCAAGTCTAAGAAAGATTAACAATGATCTTTTCCAGTTGAGAAGTGACATGCTGTTCCCTTACAGTTCTAAAAAATAGAAGCGGCCACGCGGACGGGACCCGCGGCCTTACAATAACCGGGTAAGGCGGACACGTCGCCTCTCGCCCCTCCCCAGTCCCCCCCCCTCTTTCATTTTTCTCCAAAGACTAATTCAGAACAAACACATGACAACAATTTTGGACTTAAACTGGTCGCAGCTTTAATAACCTTTTAACCAACCAACCAATACAAATCAACACATTATAACCCCCCCCCCCAAAGCAGAGCGAGCCCTCACCCGCCATGTTAGTAGCAAGGTGACGCCGCATCCGCTTCCCCCGGGCACAGGCCCGACATTTTTCCACGCCCTCCCTCTTCCGGCTTCGCCATGTTATTAGCAAAAGCCTGAGGGATTAACCGGGTCGGGGGTACCCCACCCCCGCCCTCATGCTTGCCACCGGCTCCAGACCCCGTAAACCTCCGGGATCCCGCCACCGGCTCAGGTCAGCCACGACCAGAGCCGCCCCCCAAAGGTAAGCTGCGACCATCCCTCGCCCCCAACCGAATACCTTCCAAGGCCTCCTGCCAATCGTTAAGCAGTAAATTCAACCCCACTGGGGACAAGTGCACCCCATCCGACCTGTAAAGGCCTGGGCACTCCATGTCCACCCAAGGGTGCAAAATTTGACAGCCCCCCTGCTGACCCACCCACCAGCCAATTTGACCGTTAATCTTCGTCACACCCCGTGACCACCGTCGCTGAGCCCTACAGGACGGCCTTGGAATGATATCAGACCAAAGTAATAGTACACCTGGAAACATCCCCAACACCACCCCAAAGTCCTTGATAACTGCTCGAAATAACTGCCGGCAAGTCCAAGAAACCAGATCGTTGCCACCTAAGTGGAGCAGCAAAACGTCCGGCGAGCCTCTGGAACGCTGGAGGTGCCGAAGCAAAGGCAAGAGTTGGATCCACCGGAGTCCGCGCTCGCCTAGCCATGTGACAGTCACCGCCTGCTCGGAAAATCCCAAATTCAGCCCCATTGGGCGCGTCGCTGCTCGCCGACCAGCCCAGAACACAAAGGAGTGGCCAAGAATCCAACAGCATCTATGCCCTGCATCTGCAACAAAAAGAATAGAACAGTTAGTGCCCCCCCCCACGCCCCTACAAATGCACGTAGCTGTGGAAGGCTCTCGACCGCCATCGCCCAATGCGCTGTATCTCCTGATCGGGCAGCCCAGCCACTGCTGCACTGGTCGCCGCCCCAATCCGGAAGGAATGAGGAGCGAACGCACCAGGATCCTCACTTATCAGCCGTAAGGACAGCCGTAGCACCGCGGTAAACTGGAAACGCATAAGAACCCGTGCATCCTGATGGATAAAAAGGCTACCGCCGACCTCCGGACGAACGCATAAGTACGCTTGTAGTAAAGCGACAGGGCACGAGGGGGAACCCCGCACCGCTGCCAATTCCACCCACATACTTTTTCCCGCCTGATCCGTCTTTGAACGGGCAAGGCGGATACGAACCCCACCCCCGAGCAAATGCACTTGATGCACTTGAACCTCCCTCCCATTGCGAATCCGACCCGACTCCGAAACCAACTCACCCACCCGAAACGCGCCGAAAAAGGCTAACGAAAAAACAGCCCGAAAGAGCGCCCCCTCGTAGGAGGAGGAAACCACTTGAGGCAATGCACCGCATAAACGTCGCAGTAAGTCATGTGTGATAGGGCGCCGCCAATCCCCCAGCGGGGGACAGGACCGCTCCCAACCCCGCAACAGCGTACGCGTTAAAAATCCCCAGCCCGCCCCCCCACCCGAGAGCCCGTGCAAAAAAGGAGAATCCTGCCAAGTTCCTTCGGACAGTGGTCTGCGACAGTCCAGCAGCCTTAGCTGCCGCCACATACTGACCCAGAAGCAGATCCGATGCTGACCCAGCTCACCAGCCACCACACTGCAGCAGCCACGCTGATAAGCGACCCACGTTGCCGAAGAGACGGAATTCCGCAACAGCTCCATCATGGCTGGAGGCCAATCCGCCATAAATGCTCCGGGACCGATGAGCCCTCGTCGTCCGCATCTGGCGCCAAGGTCCAAAACAGCTCCCACTTGAAACGGGAAAGAGCATCAGCAATCTGGTTATGACTCCCAGGAATATGACGAGCCTTAATCACTAAATTCAACTGCAAGCAGGCGAACACCACCTGCCGCATCAGGTCAGCTACAGGCTGGCATCTTGGGGAATAGTTATTGAGCACGGACACTACAGCTTCGTTGTCGCACCACCAGAGCACCCTGCGATTGCGGAGTCTATCCGGCCACAATGACATGACCACCAAAATGGGAAACAACTCGAGGAAGGTAATATTCTTCGTAAGCCCTACATCCCGCCAGGATTGAGGCCAGCCCTCCGCGCACCATGAGCCCCCAAAATAAATCCCCAAACCCAAGCCCCCCGCCGCATCAGTATACAACTGCAGATCCGCAGAAGTCACCTCCTGATCTCTCAGCACCGTGGTACCATTGAAGTTACGCAGGAAATCATCCCAGATCCGCAGGTCTGCCAGCAAGCTGCGTGACATCCGAATCCGATGATGCGGCCTAGAGACACCCGCAGTAGCCGCTGCCAACCGACGCAAGAACACTCTCCCCATCGGGATAACCCGGCACGTGAAATTCAGGGACCCCACTAAGGACTGCATCTCTCGAAGCGTCAGCTTGCGGGAGCCCAGCGCATTGGCGACCAACACCCGCAGCCTCGTAACTTTCTCTTCCGGCAGTCGGGCTACCAATGCCACGGAATCCAACTCAACTCCCAAAAAGGTAAGAGTCTTCGCCGGACCCTCCGTCTTTCCTGAAGCTAAGGGAACACCCCACACCTGGGCCAATTGGACAAACCCATCCAACAATGCCTTGCACTGCCCCGTATGCGCCGGTCCAACAAAGAGGAAGTCATCTAAGTAATGCACCACCGAGCCACACCCCACCCAGTCCACGAATGCCCAATGTAAAAAGGAGCTAAACTGTTCGAAATAAGCACAGGAAATCGAACAGCCCATAGGCATACTCTTATTGAAGTAAAAGTGACCTTCGAAGCAAAACCCCAACAAATGGAAAGCAGACGGGTGCACCGGCAATAAACGGAAGGCGGATTCAATATCCACTTTCGCCAGCAAGCACCCCGGCCCACAGGCTCGCACGAGCTCGACAGCCTCATCAAAGGAGGCATACCGTATGGCGCACAAAGCCCTAGGAATGTGATCATTGACCGAGGAACCAATGGGAAAGGAAAGATTATGTATTAGGCGATACTTTCCCGGCTCCTCCTTTGGAATGATACCCAAAGGAGATACCACAAAATCTGCGAACGGTTGTGCTCCGAAAGGACCCGCTACCCTAACTCTTTCTCGGTTGCCAACTTATCACGTACCAGCTGCGCAAAACGCCGAACAGAAGGCGAATTCCGAGCCTTGTTTACCCCTACACTGCCTACCACCGGTATGGGAAACCCTTCCTTAAAACCATTCTCCAAGATACAGCTGACCTGTCGCTTAGGATATTTCTTAAGCCACGGACCTAAAACATCAATCGCAACTGGGGTGGGGGCCAAACTCCACAAGCCCCTACTACTTGTGGGTGTGAGCTGCAACGCCCCCGACACTCTTTTTGACACATTTGAGTGCTGAGTGACCCCCATTACAGATGGAGCAGGCGTGCCGGAATTTGCAATCCGGAAAGGGGCATGAAGACTTGTTGAAGCGCCAGCACAAGTCCCCAGCTCCCCCCCCCCCCCGGAGTTCTCTGCAAAACAGGGGGCACGCCCGATCGAAAGGGCCGATCCGCCCTCGCGGGGATGGCAACTCCACCTCTTTGCCCACCCACACTTCCGCCTACAGGTCTGATCGCCATCTGTGTCAGCCAAAGATTAATGTCCTGCGTTCCCCAAGACAACATTCGATTCTCTTCCATCTTATCACGGAATTTCTCATCATAGTTGAGCCAAGCCCAACCCTCATGAGTCTGTGAGGCCTCTAGGATGGAATCCGCGTAAGCCAGAAGCATACCGTACTGCTCCGGATGCAAATGACCCCATACACTAGCCAAGCGCAGGAAAGACCGAGTCCAATTAACCACATTCCGCACCACTCTCTTAACCCTACCAGCCTTCTCGTCCTCCTTACGCTTCCGCCGACTATCCCCCGACCGTTTTCGACCTTCAAGTAAACGGAAAATATCTAAATAGCGACATTTCACAATCTTTTTCCGAAGAGTCTTTGGCACCCCCTCCCATAACTCCGAGAAAAATGCCACCGAGGGCACCGAACCCACCTGTCCGGCACAGCCCGCCCCACCCGTGGCCAACTGACTCCGGCCCAAGTCGTCCGAAACAGAACCGGATGAAGACTCAGAGGTTGAAGAAGAGGAGGACCCCGAACGCCGACGCCGATGACATAAACGCCGCCTTCGCTTATTCGCCCGTGTCTTACCCCCATCTCCGACCACCGCGCCAGCGCTAGCATCCAACTCACCTGCAGCAGGTGCAGCTACCTCGGTAGCCACGCCCATCTCCTGTGGCGTCAACACTGAAGCTTCCGATCCTCCCCCGGTTCCGACAGACACGGGGCCACCACCTGCGCTCGCCCGCACGCCGTCCGTCTGTCCAGCAGGAGCCCCCCAAGGTTGCCCCAAGTAGTGCCAGCCGGTAGAAACCTGCGGAGAAAAAACAGGAAAAGGCGAAGGAACACCCGCCACAGGCCATGGCGGTTGCCACGCCCTTAGCCACTCCGCACGGGAAGAGCCTTGACCCCCGCCTTGCCAATGCGCCCAAGCGGGCGAGTAAGCTACCCCAGCAGGAGCCGAGAAACCCCCAGGACTTGCAGCATCCAAAACCGCACTGCCCACCTGCGGATTAGCACCCTCACTCCCCCCCACTAGACTTGGGGCAACCCCCAGGCCACACAAAGGACCGAGCGCCTCTCCAAGCCCCGAGGCGCCTCTTGCCGGACCTTTAGACCTACCTCGCCTACCCCCAGCTAAAGGGCCAGCCGAAACCCCCCTCCCCACTCGCCCCCCCGCCTGGAACCTCCGACAGGGCTAGTACCCCATCCGGACGCCGGGCCACGGCTAGGAGCCCTGCCCCTGCCCCCCCCGCCCTAAATGAGCTGGGCACCCCAAAGAAGCAGGCCCACCTCCCCAAGGACCGCCCGGATTGGCCTTGCCAGACCCTTCTTTCTGTCTGGGACCCCCCTTTTTCCCTCCGCCGGCCATGGCAAAATTAAAAGCTGGAGGAACCCTGGAAATTATTATCCTTTTATTTCAGTTGTTTTTTTTTTTTTTTTTGAAAGTTTGAGAGATATAATAAATCTCTGCGTTCCTCTGTTTTTCGTTTCCTTTTTTTTCTTTTTTAGTTCCTGTAATTGAGGCACCCCCCCAAAAAAAAAAAACCTCGGTAAAAAAGGGGGGCAAAGATTAAGCCACTTGCCTGCGGGAATAGCCTCTGCACCTCAGCCCGGGGCTGCAGTCAGCCAGAACACCGCCACAAGCCGTCCGACTCCCCAGCCTCTGCTACGCTGCCCCACGGAGCTCTGATGACCGTCGAAACCTCTCGTGCCGCCTCACGCTGCTGCACAGGGCTGAAAAACCCCCCACCAACGAAGCCTGCTCCCGCAAAACGTCAGGCGCCTCCAGCCTCAACCCAGCAACTGCCGGAGCAGCACTGAGTCCCCACACCACCCCCCCCCCCCCCCCGCTGCCGAGGTCCCAGCCCTCTCATTGGCTCCCGAGCGTTTGAAATGCCGAGGGGAGCCAATGAGACCGCCAGACCACGCGGGACACCGTCCGAGCCGCGCGCCGCCATAACACTGGGGGGGGGGCAAACGGACGGCCCCCCCCGGTTAGAAGCGGCCACGCGGACGGGGCCCGTGGCCTTACAATTCCTTTCACTTAGGACATTACAAGCAGTCAGACACTGGGTCATTGTAAGTAATCATTTTTTGATAAAAATTCCCCCTTTTTATATATATGTTTTACATGAGAGTCACCAGTTTCCTGTTCTTTGATTGTGTTAATTTATTCCCAAGATATTAATAATTTATTATTTTAATATTGTTTTATTATTTCCACTAATTGTCACTATTTTTTATAATTTCATAATCTTATTATTTATGACATAATTCATGTATATTATAATTTTTATGTCCTGCGTTTTACTCATTTCTCTGGAGCAATAACTTTGTTTTATGTATTTTTAACAGTTTCCGTTTATTATTAATATTGTTTAATTTTTACTTATTTCTTCTTTTATAAATTTTTTAACAAATTTATTGTTTATTGTTTATGTTCTAATGGTTATATTCACACTTATTTGTATTTTAGCTGCAACCCCCTGATGAAGGCATTACTTGCCGAAACGCGTTGGGGTTTTTTCCAATAAAACTACCCATTTTATCCTGATGTCTCTGCCTCTTGCTTTTTGTGGCTCCTCTAAACCTAGATATTCAATGCTGGGGCCATATCCAGGCCCTAGCATGGAATATTCAGGTTGGCCAGATTGCTGGGAAGCTAACAGGCAACAGCAGTATTCAGCCTACTGCCCGGTTATCTTCTGTGGCAAAAGATAGGCCAGCTTTTACTTTTGCCATGTATCGGTATCCAGGCAGTGACTCAATATCACCGTTGCCTGGATATCGATAGGTGCCACCCTGATGCTAACTGATTATCATCGGGGCATGAAGCAGGTCTACAAAGTGTGTAAAAGCCTTTAACTATTTCCCCCTCTCCCCCATGGATTAAATTAAATACTGCTTCTGGTGCTTAATTTTGTATGGTGATTGTACCAATTGGAAATTTACCCTATTTTCTTTTCTGCATCCAGTTTCTATCCAGGTCAAGAGCAAATATGAAAAGGTGTGTTACCCTGGTAAACCACTTCTGTTTGTCAATGCATAAGGAACCTAGTCAGATCCAGATTATAGGTGAAAAGTTTCTTGCTTCCAGTTTCCCTCGTCAACAGTCTTAGAACCAGTAGTCAGATAAATCCTGGTAAAGGTCGAATCGAATCAGTGGTAACACTGAACTTTGATAACATAGGCAGATTTAAGAGTCATAGATTCAGCATCTTCTGAAATAGTTCTGTTTTCTGATGAATCCAGTGTTTATCTATTATTAAATCTGCCTCACTAGTTTATATAATTCCTTAATATGTTTCTCTAGTGGTTTGATCACTGTTAACCTATTCTGTCTTTGTAATCCAGTGCACACGATGAATTAAGAGCACACAGTTATTGCAGTAAGGCTTTCTCCATATTTGCTATGACACAGTTTCTGGAGGGGTGAGGTGTCTCTTATAGGGGTTTATTTTCTGCCTGAGGGTAGTTCCTACCCATCATAGCTGATTCTACACCTGGGGCAAAAGTATTTGCTTTGCCGTCTCTGCCTATAAGGTGAACTATCACCCCATTCGAAAAATCCATTGCTAAGTAAGTAAATAGCTTAGTGGTTAGAGCCGGTAGCCTGAGAACCAGGAAAACCAGGGTTCAAATCCCATGGATGCTTTTTGTGACCTTAACGAGTCACTTAATTCTTCATTGCTTCAGATGCAAACTTATTTTATCCAAATGCAATTCACCTTGAATGTGTACTGCAAAGATGGGAACTAAATACATATATAACACCTTAAGGAGTGGTCACTGCACTTTTATAACACATTGACTAAGGTTAAAATTCACCCAACCTGGCATTCTGGAGTGGAGACCTAACCTGAGAAAGGTCTTCGTGGATGAGAGAATACTCTGGTCCCAGATACACAGCTGCAACAACGTCCCTTTACCTACTGATTCTTACAACCCACGTTACCACTGGTACAATGCAACAGTTAATACAACTGTTAGAAGTATTATGAAAGTCAGGTAGGAAATTAAAAGAGAGCCTGCAAAGTAAACAAGAACAAATCCAGAGGAAGACAATGAAAGATAAAAACAAAAAGTAGAGAGTAAGGCGACAGTGTACTAAACCGAGTCAAACTGCAGCAAGGTGTCTGAAAATCTGTAAAGGAAAAAACTAAGACGGATGATTAGAGATGCCAGCATTTCCTTGTGCCTGTCGCTTCTACTAAAAGGAAGCTATGTCTGTCACAGTGAACTAATCTGAACAAACAAAAATAGACTGAGATGCGGCTCAGAAACCTAGAAGAAAAAGGAGATAAAGAAAAAAAAAGCAACCAATCAATCACCAGATGAACACTTCTCGAGGGCTTTCAGAAATTGTTCGGTGGACTGGACTGAGTCAAAAACAAATGCTTTCTCATTATATGTAATCCAAACTCTTGTGGGGGTACAGCATGACATAAGAAATACTAAGCTTCTTCAGCTCACACATAGCATTTTGAATATGGTGCTGCTGTCACTGCAGTCATGTTGGGAAAGCTTAGAAGAAGTGAAGCCCCTTGCCTTGATATGTGTTTTCAACAGCAATTTCTTTAGCATCCAATCTTGCTCTTGGTGCTGAAATCATGCAAGCAGATTATAATGTTCTTTGGCCATCCCCCATTCATTGGAAAAAGCGTAAGAGCTCTGTCCGATGCTGTTTATGCTATTTTTAGCTTCTAGCTTAAATAAAGTAGGAATTCATGATGAAAAAAATGTACAATCAAACCTCGGTTTTCATGATTAATCCGTTCGAAAAAGTCTGACTAAAACCGAAACGTATGAAAACTGAAGCAATATTTCCCATAAGAAATAATGTAAATCCAATTAATCCGTTCCAGACACCCAAAAATATTCACAAAAAATACATTTTATAGAGAATAACTATATTTTTACATACAGAAAACAATGAGAAATAAATATAAATGACTAATGAAATGGATAAATGAACATTTAACATCACTGAAAGCAAGCTAAGTACAGTACTGTACAGTACAGTATGTTAACATCTGGCCTTAGCCACCCCTGACAAGCTGCTGTGCCCAGCTCTCTTCGGAATCACATTGAATTCAGTCCATTAAAATACCTTTACATTATCTGCTCAATGCTTCAGAATGGCAGAAAATCTTAATGATATAGCTTCAGACGTACCATGCAAGAGAAAGAACTGCCTCCCACATTCATGCAACATCTCATGCTTACGTTGACAGCTTTTCTTCCCTGCTACCGGGACAAAATCTCAGTCAAAAGACGTTGAAAACCGAAGCAATGCATGAAAACCGGGACAAAATCTCAGTCAGAAAAGACGTTGAAAACCGAAGCGTATGAAAACCGGGGCAAATGAAAACCGAGGTTTGACTGTATATATATTTTGTCAGGTCAGCCTTTTCCTGAAAACCTATCTGAGCCAAAATTTGTTATGGAAATGATTCTCAATGTACTCTCTTGCTTCTCGATCAAAAATGTCTGCTTGCATTTAAGTGCTTCAATTTTCTGTCAGACAGTGATAAGTGAGTCCTCCAAGTAATTGAGCGACTTTACTGACCATCATCTTCAAGCCTAAGTCAAACTTCTTAGAGGTCCTAGCAGTTACAGTAGGATCCCCATACTATCCTTGTTGCTTTGACCATTATGATTATAATGATGTAATAGAGTCAAGGATGTACATAGGGCAAAACCCTTTTTTGGTTTCCATTTGATTCATTTGTGCCTTTCACTCCAATTTTGTGACTTTGTTAGTTCTTTTTGCATACTCATTTAAACAAACGAAAATCAACATGCACTAATTGACTTACCCATTAATATATAGGTGCATGCATGTTTTATCTAGTTAGCACACACTAACATTTTAAAAACATACTGACAAACCAAATGCATACACCAGTTGTTTAAATTTTTTTTCTTTGTAGTATGTTGACTTTTATTTTAAATTAGTTTTTGTTTTTAGGTATGTTTCGCTTAGCATACTGCTTGCTGTCAAGGGTTCAACAGGTTGTGGAAATGGCTGTCCCTATGCATATTTGTTTGCACATGCTGGCATAAAAAGCAGGCTATGGATGGACTCTCCACGTAGCTCAAGAGTTGGGGCTGTGGTCTGCAAAGGCTGGAGGGAGATCTTGAGTCCCGTCAGCCTGATGAGAGGAAGAGAGCTGCAAAGGAACGGGTGGAATTTGGAGATGGATGAGTGAGATATGGAGACTAGGAGAGGGGGAAGGGGTAGGGTGAGGTTTGGAGGAAAAAAATGGATGAAGCCCAGGGGAGGGACGGAATGAGAAGGAAATAAAGGAGTTGGACATAATGGAAGGGGATGTGCTAAAAGAGAAAAGGAGAACAGGGATGGAGAATAAGAAAAGGGGCAGGGTTAGAGGAGAAAAGAAGAGTGCATTAAGGGGGTGAGTGCATTAAGGGAAAAGGGAAAGCAGGACCATATCCAACTAGAAATGCACCATGTGCGACTCACGAACCTGGTGCCCTCCCCTCCACCCAGCTGCATACAGGAACTCTGTCTTATTGGGCATTCTGGAAGTCCAGTGAGAACATTTATTTATTTATTATTTATTTAGTTACAATTTCTATACCTCAATTTCCAAGGATCAATTGCGGTTTACAATTAACAATATTTTGAGTAGTATATAAACAGATGCATACTCATGTACTGTACATGGAACAGAGGTGCCCCTTTTGTACTTGCATCCTGTGCGGCTGCACCACTCAGCCCTGTTACGGTTCTGACGGCAAGGAAGGAAATGGAGTGAAAGGCCTGAGTGCATGGGAGGGTGGAGAGAAATGAGGACAGTGTAGGAAAGGATGGGGAGAGACTGGAAATAGGTGCAGGAGGATGTGAGGACATGTGCACATGCACAGACAGCCCCCCTGTCATATCTAGCACCCTGAGATACACACACAGCCACTCCTCCCACACACACAAACACACATACACACACAGTCACTCCTCCCACACACACACAAACACACACAAAGCCACTCCTCCCACACACACAGACACACATACTTTCACAGCCCCTCCTAGTGGCAGCATGCAGAAAGGAGAGGGCAGACACTTATTGTTGGTTGAAGAAGGAAAAGCTTTTCTAGACCAGGTGCATCATGGTCTTTGTAGTCCCACTTCATAAAGAAATAGTTGTGAGTCTTGTGCAGGGTTAAACATAAATGGTTTTTATTCCCTTTGTTGCGCAAAGGTTCTCCAGGAAGACAAAAACAGAATGTACCTTACTTCAGGGTTTATGCCAAAATATTTACAAAGTCAGTAACTGTTACAGGCGCTTTACAGTTCCTTTGCATTCAAACAGGTTTTCAACACCAAGAGGAAAAACAAACACAAAACTTCTTCTTTCAGCTTAACAAAAGCAAAAAGATATTTTAAAGCATGTCCTGCCGGTTACAATTCTGTGAGAGACTCTAGATTCTTGGAAACACAGAGTGAGCAGTCCATCGGGTGCTCTAACTGCAACGGCTCTGGCTCTATCACCTCTATTTGCATAGGTTCCTGTTCAGCCGTGTTGTCAGCTAGTCCTGAGCTTTTCCCTGGATAAGGCAGGTTGTAGTTCAATAGTAGTTCTCTCCAATATTCCCCAGCCTCGCTGGTCTTGGTTTGGCCAATAACTGCTATGGCTTTTTACTATGCCTCTCTGTAAAGGTTTCACAAGCCCTTCCCGGCTTTGTTTCCTATCAGTACGGCTCTCTGGGTTATATGCTTTTCTAGGAGCTGGCTCACATCTTGGAAAGGAAATATAACTGTATCTTGGATCTTTGAGACGTGCTCTGCTGATATTTGCTCTACCCGGCAGTCTCCTTCTATCAGCGTCTTCCCTGAAGACTGGCTCCTGGAGCTTTCTGGAATGGGCTTGTCCTCCCTGGAACTTAGCTCTTCCTTGTAAGTACTCCAAGCTTCTCCGCCTTTCAGTATGTGAGGTTCCTCTCTCAGGTCCCCTCTCAGTTCCTCTCTGAACTTGAGATCCTCTCCCAGCTCGTAGTCCTCTCTCAGTTCCTCTCTGAACTGGAGATCCTCTCTGCTTTCTTCCTTCTGAGCACTGTTTATAAAGCCGTTTCTCCACTGAGCTTCCTGGCTCTCTACTCAGGTGTACCTGATTAGCTCCTGCATTCTCAAAACCTGGGTGTGTCAGCTTAGCTTCTGCAACCTCATGCCTGCTCCCTCTAGCTGCACTTTTAGGTAACTGCACCCTCTGTGAGTCAGTTGCTTTTTTTCTAAGTCTATAGCATCAATGGCTTCAGCATCATCACAATGCACACACACAGTCACTCTTCCCACACACACAAACACACACAAAGCCACTCCTCTCACACACACAAACACATATACACACACACAGCCACTCCTCACACACACACACACCCAAAACCATTCTTCACACACACACACACACACACACACACACACACACACACACACACACACACACACACACACACACACAGCAACTCATCACACACCCACACCCACACACAAGGATCCACTCTCCCCCACACACACAGCCACTCTCTCCCTACACAAACACATGCAGAATCACTGCACACACAGAGCCACTCCTCATGCACACAAACACATAGAGGCACTCATCATGTGAGTGCACACACTCCTAACCCCGCCCACACACACAGCCGCTCCTCCAACACACACACACACAGCCACTGCCTCCCACACATAACCGCTCCCCCCCACACACACTTCTCGTGCACATGCTCTCCTCCCCCCCCACAGCCACTCCTTCAACACATAAACATAGCAAACCCCTCCCCCCACACACAGCCACTCCTCTGACACACACACCCACAGAGCCACTCCTCACTCACACACTCATATACACACACAAAGCCACTCCTCCCACACCACAGACACTCCTCCCCCACACACACAGAGCCATTCCCCCCACAAGCAACCTCTTCTCCAATACACACACACTGACTCACACACACAGCCACTCCTCCCACAACACACAGCCACTCCTCTCTCTTACACACACACACACACACATGGAGCCACTCCTCACTAACACACACACGGAGCCACTCCTCATACACACACGCATCCCCCACACAAACATACAGCTCCTCTTCCCCCCTACACACAGCCACTCCTACTACACACACACACACAAATACAGTGTCACTCTTCCCACAACACACACACACATAGCCACTCCTCACACACACCCAGACAAAGCCACTCCTCACACACACAGACAAAGCCACTCTTCACACAACAGCCACTCCTCACACACACACCTCTCAAACACACAGAGTTGCACCTCTGATACAAACATACACTATCACTCCTCCCACACACACAGCCACTCCTCTCTCTCTCTCTCTCTCTCACGCACAAGGAGTCACTCCTCCCACAGACACACAGAGCAACACCTCCCACACACACACATGGCCATACCTCTCTCACATACAGCCAGTCTCCCCCACAAGCAGTCACTCCTCACACACAAACATAAGCAGCCACTCTTCCCCCCACACAGCTACTCCTATCCCACACATGCATACAAACATACACAGTGTGACTTTTCCCACACACGCACACTCCTCACAAAGGCATGCACACAGTCGCTTCTCACACACGCATGCACATAGTTGCTCCTCACACACATGCAAACAGTCGCTCCTTACACACATACATAGTCCCTCCTTGCATACAATTGCTTCTCAGACACACACACACACATAACAGTCACTACTCACACACAGACATGCACACAGACATTTCTTACACATATACACACAGCCGCTCATCACACACACACATACACACAAACACACACCTACTCCTCACACAGACACAGCCGTTCCTCAAACACACACACATGCTCCACACACACACACACACACACCTGCTCCACACACATGCACACACACACATGCACATCCACAGAACCTCCTAGCAAAAATAAGATTGATCAAAGACCTTACACAATTCAGGAAAGCAATCATCACCTATTCCTCCTATACTTCTCGCAACCAAACAACCCCTCCCCACTTAACACACCCCAATCCTTTCAAGCAGTGCTTGACACTACATAAACAAATTAGGACAAACTTAATAGCAGAACTATCCATTAGTATGCGCAATAATACCAGTCTGAGGTGTATATATTAGATCAATGATGCAATACCAAGTTCTAGGTCCAATATGTAAATAGTTTACCCAGTTAATGCTCCAAGTTAACTATCCCGTTAAAATGTAAGCACAAGACAGTTTTGACTGAATTGAGCAAGAATTGTTAATTGTAAACTGCACTGATAATAAAGAGCGCGGTATATAAAAGCTGTTAAATAAATAAACATACACCTACGTCACACACACAGTCACGCATCACACACACGCCTGCTCAACACATGCACAGTCGCACCTCACACATACACCTCTCACACACACATAGTCATTCCTTACACACACACACACACACACAGCCACGCAACTGGCATGACCGCCTCAGGTCCCTATTCCCCTTACCCGTAACCCTCCCCCTTCCCCCTCCTCCCCCTTCCCCCCCCCTTTTCCCTCCCGTAAGTCACCACATTACACCATGGAGTTTCTTTCACCAAACTATTTGATTTATTTGACAACAGTGGTTATTAACAACAATGGTTATTAACAGTACAATAAAACTGTTGGCCACAGCATGCACGTCACAATCAACAAAAACGGTCTACAACTTCCTTGTATCCCCTCTTTTCTTTTTGCAACCCTCGAGAGACACAGCCGAATATCCTACAGCCTTTTTACATCGCAGGAGGGACTCTCTGCCGTGAAAGCTTTTCTCAGTCCCTTCGTCTTTCGTATCCTTCAGTCGAAAGGCTGTTACACCTGCCGTTCGAGCAGACTTGGCAACCTTTCTTCCTTACCCCCCCCCCTTTGCCCGCCGTCAAAGCAAGGCAGGGGGGCTCTCTGCGCGGTGTTCTTGTTGCCATCTCCCTCTCTCTGGGGGGAGGTCCATGTATCTCTCCAGTACCTCTCCCCCGTTTACTTAAGGCCTAGGCTGTGTTCTCTCTCACCGGGTGCGTTTTTCAGCCATCTTGCATGCTGCGACGATTACCCCCCCCCCCCCCCGTTTTGCCTTTTGGGGGGGGTGGGGGGGGTGTCCGGCTTCCTCCTGGAAGGGGGGGGGTGAGCGGCAAAGAGGCCGCGCCCGCGCCAGGTGCGCTCTTTTGACTGCGGCTCTTTGCCCGCCCCCCTCCTTCGCTGTCCCCCCTGCCCCTCCCCTCGGCCCTCGGCTCGCCACCGCGTGCCTGTGCCCTGCCGCGTTGATTCGCGGCCGGGTCTCAGCCACGCAACTGGCATAACCGCCTCAGGTCCCTATTCCCCTTACCCGTAACCCTCCCCCTTCCCCCCCTCCCCCTTCCCCCCCTTTTCCCTCCCGTAAGTCACCACATTACACCATGGAGTTTCTTTCACCAAACTATTTGATTTATTTGACAACAGTGGTTATTAACAACAATGGTTATTAACAGTACAATAAAACTGTTGGCCACAGCATGCACGTCACAATCAACAAAAATGGTCTACAACTTCCTTGTATCCCCTCTTTTCTTTTTGCAACCCTCGAGAGACACAGCCGAATATCCTACAGCCTTTTTACATCGCAGGAGGGACTCTCTGCCGTGAAAGCTTTTCTCAGTCCCTTCGTCTTTCGTATCCTTCAGTCGAAAGGCTGTTACACCTGCCGTTCGAGCAGACTTGGCAACCTTTCTTCCTTACCCCCCCCCCTTTGCCTGCCGTCAAAGCAAGGCAGGGGGGCTCTCTGCGCGGTGTTCTTGTCGCCATCTCCCTCTCTCTGGGGGGAGGTCCGTGTATCTCTCTAGTACCTCTCTCCCGTTTACTTAAGGCCTAGGCTGTGTTCTCTCTCACCGGGTGCGTTTTTCAGCCAACCCCGCCAACCGCGACTCCTCGCTTGTTGACGGGGCCCCACCAATCAACGCGCCGCTGTGGCCAACACTTGCTTCTTCCATAGTCGCTCAACTGCCTCTTGTATGTCGCAGAGGAAAATGTCCATTCCAATGTCTGACAAGTGCACTCCGTCTGCGCGATATAGTCCTGGACATCTCTCTTCTATGAGGTCGTGCGCAATGCTGCATCCCCCTATGGCCCCCAAGAAGCGGGCCATCCATCTGTTCACTTTGCGTCTGGTCCTCTCCAACGCCCTATGCGAGTTTTCGCCTTTCCACACTCGCCGCGGTATGATGTGTGACCATGCCAATAGCGTCCCGGGACAGGTGTTTGCCAGCGTTAGGAGGTCGCCTTGCATCCTCTTGGTGAGCTCGATGCTGCGCGTGGATGCCAGGTCGTTGCCCCCCAAGTGGATCACAATCATCGCTGGGTTCCCGGTAGCTCTCTTCCTTAGGAGCAAGGATGGCATTAGCTGGTCCCACACCATACCTCGTCGTCCCAGCCATACTACTGTCACCTCTGCGCTCGGTAGCCCCAGATTCAACCCCTGCGGTCTCGACTGAGTCCTCTTTTGTGCCCAGTGAACAAATGAATGGCCGCATATCCTCACTTCCCGTGGCCATAGTTGGTAGCGCATCCCTGCGTGGAGCACAATCATAGAATATTATTACAGCAGCACATATCCAACAGATGTTAGTCTTACTTCAGCACATATCCCCACAGATGTTAATTCGCTTTGTTTTACATTCTCCTTATCCCCGCCTCCCGTTCCTCATCCGTTACTCGCTGGCCTCACTGCGTTGGACGTATATACAGTTTGTATCTATCCGAACGCCATCGGCCTATCTTCATTATCTGTTCTCGGGACATCCCAATGCTGGCTGCCGTTGAAGCAGCTCCTATGCGAAAGGAGTGCGAGCCATAGAAGCTTGCATCCCGTCCTGTTCGCTCAATTACTAGCTTGAGTACCCTGACAAATTGGAAGCGCGATAAGGGGGCACCATCCACATGCACGAACCAGTGGTTTTCTGAGTGCGCCCGTACCTGTTGGTAGGCTAAGGCATTTTTTAGTGGGCATGAAGGGTCGTCGTGCATTGCCGACAGCACCACCTGTGCCCCTTTTCCCTCTACGTCGGTCTTGGACCTGCACAACTGCAGCACTACTGCCCTAGTGCGTATGCACACATCGCGCTTTCCCATACCTCCGCGGGCCGTCCCTCGCTCCGATGCTGAGGATGCTACTAGCTCCCCTACCCGGAATGCTCCGTAAAAGGCCCAGGAATATGCACATCGGAAGAGGCGCGCCTCGTACTCATCGTAGCATACTTGGCTAGTCGTTACCATGAGTTGTTGTAGGATATGGTGCGTGATCGGGCGGCGCTTGTCTATTTGTCGGGGCTAGCCCAAGGACCAGCCTCACATCACCTTCTTTATGATGAACTCGGCCTTGAGGCTCTTCTTTCCCATAGCCTTTGCAAAAAAGGATACTGCCGCTAGACGGGCTTGTACCGCCGCTTTTGTGCAGCCCATGCTTTTGCAATGCATAATCCACTTCAAAATAGTTGTTACTTTGAATCTGTCCTCCTGTCGTATTACATTCTCTCTGCAGAATGTTTGGAAGTGTTCCCATGCCGCTAGGTATCTGCGCCGGGTATTATCCGCTAAGGCGCCTAACAGGAGCTCCCATATCTCAGCGGACCATACTCCCAGACTTGATCAGGCACCGCTGTCTTGTCCGTGTCGGCCTCGGGCGCTAGCTGGTGAAAAAGGCAGATTTTAGAACGAGAAAGAGCATCAGCAATGTTATTATTCTCGCCCTCGATGTGCTCCGCTCTAATGGATATGTTATGCGCCAGGCACAGCAATACAATTCGCCTCAATAGTGTCACCACCCTGGGCGTCTGAGCTCTCATCCTGTTCACCGCCCACACCACCGCTAGGTTATCGATATGGAAGGTGATTGCCTTGTTGGCGAGCTCTGGGGCCCAGATACTGAGAGCTACCATTAGCGGGAAAAGCTCCAGGAACGTGATATCCCTGGTGGTTCCCTCTGCATGCCACTCCCTGGGCCATGTCTCGGAGCACCATGCTCCTTTATAGTATATGCCAAAACCAATCCCCCCTGATGCATCAGTAAAGAATTCGAGTTCGGCATTGGATACGGGGAGTGCTTGCCAGAATGCAAGGCCGTTGAAGGTGTGCAGGAATTGAAGCCAGACCAGTAGGTCTTCCCGTATTTCCTTGGTGACCCTGATGCGAAGGTATCTTTTCGTGATACCTTTTGTTGCCCATGCCATGCGACGGCAGAACACTCTTCGCATGGGTATTACCCTGCATGCGAAGCATAGTAAGCCCAGCATCGACTGAAATTGTTGAAGTGTCACTTTTCGCCGGCTGTGCATAACGTGCATGTCTTTTCTCAACTTCAGCACCTTTTCCGGCGGCAGACGCAACCTGTATGCCGGCACATCCAACTGTATACCCAGGAAAGTGATGATCCCTTGTGGGCCCTCTGTCTTCCCTTTTGCCAGCGGGATCCCGAACGCTCGCGCCGTCTGTTCAAAGATATCCAGTATCCTTTTGCAGTCGTCGCGATCTTTTCCGATGAATAGGAAATCGTCCAGGTAATGTACAATAGTATTGGGGCCTGCTAGGTCTTCCACTACCCAGTGTAAGAACGAACTAAATTGTTCGAAATACGCGCATGATATTGCGCAGCCCATGGGCAAACACTTGTCATAGTAGAAGTCCCCGTTGAACGTGAATCCCAGCATTGGGAACGAGTCCGGGTGCACCGGCAATAAGCGGAATGCCGACTCGATGTCCGCCTTTGCTAATTGTGCTTGTGGCCCCTTGCTGCGTATGAGGTTAATTGCCTGATCCATGGTTGCGTATCTGACCGAGCATAATGCCGGATCAATATAATCATTGACTGACTGTCCCTCTGGGTATGATAGGTTATGGATTAACCAGAATTGGCCCGGTTCCTTTTTGGGTATTACCCCCAATGGGGAGACTACCATGTCCTTGAAGGGGGCGACTAGAAAGGACCAGCTACCCTCCCCATACCTAGTTCTTTGGCTATCTTGCTGCGGGCGATCTCATTGTGCTTTTGTACAGATTGTGGGTTAGCAAGTAGGCTCGTTTGTGCTTTGTTTATTAAAATCATGGATGGGATGCGGAAACCTTGAGAAAAGCCATCCTCTATATTGATAGCTACTTCCCACTTAGGGTATGCTCTCAGCCACGGCCGCATCGGCTCAAGCCTGATGGGTGTTGGCGCCAGCCCCTTCGTTGGGACGTTGGTGTAGTGCTCTGAATGGCTTGGCGTCCCTTGAGACCCTGCATGTGAAGACTGGGTGTCCGTTTCCACATACTGCGCAGGAATGCTTGAATTTACACGGCTGCCATGTACAATTCCCTGCGTTGAACTGTCGGCATGGCCGTTTCCCCGCGGACTGATTGGCCTGTCGCCATTGTATGTTCTGAAAGGGCTGCTGCCATTGTGAGCTCGAATGCGGCTGGCACAGCCCCTCCAGACAAAAGGGCCTGTTGGGCGCCATTTCTTCGGTCCACATGTCCAGGATCCTATGATGCCATGCTAGGGTGGGGTCATCGGCCATTGTCCTCCTGAACTGCACGTCATAGTTCAACCAGGCCGATCCCCCATATTGTTTATGTGCCCTGGTGATCGTGTCCAGGTACCGGGTCAGGTATGGCCCTGCTTCGGGTTCTTTTTCCATCACCACGCTCATAAAGATGTGGAATGCTGTCACCCAATTATTGATAGATTTGGGAATTTTCTGTTTCCGCTCCCTCTCGCTTCTTTTATCCCTATCTTTTCCATTGCTCGACTCATCATCTTGGTCCCTAAGCAGGAGGGAGAATATGTCGATATACTCCCTCCTCCAAATCTTCTTCTTAATTTTTCTGGGTACCGACATGGCTAGGGAGCTCACCCCGCAGCGTGGGTCGCGGCTGGCATCACACCAGTCCATCTGCGTTCTTTGGACCGCTCCCGTTGTGGCGCATGTGCGGTCCTCGCCCTGCTGACTTTGCCCTGACCAAGCTTTCCTGAGGGACTTGGATTGTTTCTCGCTCCTCTTCCTCTTCACTTTTTTAAATGCGTAGCGCATCACGTCTGCCCATTCTATGTCCCTCTCACTGTCTGAACTGGACCCATCAGACGAGGACGTTGATAGCTCTGGCGCCCCCTTTTCGCACCCCGACCTACCATGTGCTGGGTTGGGAGTGGTCGCGCTGTCACTCGTCGATGGCACTTCATAGATCGTAGAGCCAGGCGCTCCCAGCCGTTGCTTAACTGAGTTCAGGCCGTGTTGCGTCACCTGATCCCGGACCATCTGGAGCAGGTCGTCTAGTTCTTGATTCTGCGGCGGGGCGGAGATCTCCAGTTGCTGCGGCGCCTTCTTCCTGGTACTGTGGCGTGGCTTCGCTGCTGCTGCTGCCCTCTGCGCTCCTCTCGTGTTTGGGCCGGCGGCTGCTCGTGCCTTTGACGCTGTTGCCCCTTTTGTTGCCGCCTTGGTGCCTCGTGGCCTGGAAGCCTTAGGTGTCTCCCTTCTCGGCATCTCTCCACTAGAATAAAGATACTATGCAGAGGCAATGGAAAGTCTAAATTACTATCATCCAGAATGCTAACTTCAATCCCGTGTACTCTGGCGCTATCTATGTCCCTATAATCTCACTCTATATTTCCATAGCTACGATATCGCTATCTAAACATTCCATATACATGCCTTCCCATATAGCTACCTTCCCCCCTACCCCCTACAGCTTAGAACCACATTCCCCTTGTGAGTTTCAACATCATCCCATAAGAAAGGCATCCTAACAACTTGCATTACCACCTATTGCTATTAGATGGCAGCCTTACGCCTCCTTTCTCCCAGTCCTTTGCTTTGTGCCTGCCTTTCTACCTTGTTCTGCAGCCGTTCAGTTGTCCATACATATATATATTATTATTATTTATTTTTTTAATATATATCGGCACAACCTGCTCGGCTGCCCCCCTACCCACGCTATCTGCCCCCCCCTCCCCCTCTGGGCTAGCTGCCCATCTACTAGTCTCCGGCTGCTCTCTTTATTGAATTGTTTTATTTTATTTTATTTTATTTTTTTGTTTAATAAACAGAACTACTGCGCTGGTTCTCCTATCCACGTGTCTGACAGCCTTAATGCGGTGGGGGGGGAGGAGGTATGGTGCCGCGTACGGCCCGGCATCTCACCACCACCCCTTGCCCCCTGATGTGCCTTGCAGGTAAGCTGGCTGGCTGGCTGGCTGGCTGGGCTCGTTCCTTCCCCCCCCCCGCCCCGTGTCCGGGTGCCTCGGCTCCCCCGCTATTGACTCGCTCCTTACCCCCCCCCCGACCCCCCCCCCCCGTGCGATTACACTAGTTAGGGGTACTTGCATTTTTCCTTCTCTCCTCCGAGGATTTTTCCTGGCAGCGCTACCGCCTGTCGCTGGTCTCACCGGGGCGGCAATCAACACGCGCTCCTCCACGTGGAGGGGTGGATCGCCCGGAGCCCTCGTTGCAGCCCCCCCTGCTCACACCCGCTGCCTTCTAGCGATCCGCGCTCATTTTAGCTGCCTCCCAAGGAAGACGCTGAGCGGATATGAGCACCAAGGGGGATTTCGCCGCAGTCTCGGACCCTGGAAACGCTGATCCGGTAGGCGAACATTGTCCGGCTTCCTCCTGGAAGGGGGGGTGAGCGGCAAAGAGGCCGCGCCCACGCCAGATGCACTCTTTTGACTGCGGCTCTTTGCCTGCCCCCCTCCTTCGCCATCCCCCCCGCCCCTCCCCTCGGCCCTCAGCTCGCCACCGCGTGCCTGTGCCCTGCCGCGTTGATTCGCGGCCGGGTCTTATCCGTTCCTTACACTGAAACACACACACCTGCTCCACACACACACCTGCTCCACACACACACACAATTGTGCCACACACACACATGCTCCTCATGTGCGCACAAATACACACGCTCCTCTCGCACGTGCACACACACGCTCCTCTCGCACGCTCACTCATGCTCCTCGCACATGCACACACACTCATGCACCTCTCACATGCACACACAAACACTCGCGCTCCTCTCGCATGCGCACACATAAACACATGCTCCACACACACACACGTTCCTCATGCATGCACACATGCTCCTCACGCACACATGCTCCTCATGCACACACGCTCCACACATGCACTCACACACATGCTCCACACACACGCTCCTCACGAGCACACACATACACACATATACACCCATACGCAGTCACTTCTCACACATGCATGTATACAGCTGCTCCTCACACATGCACACACAGCTGCTCCTTACACACACATGCACAGACATTCTCATCACACACAAATTCACACTCCTCATGCACACACGCTCCACACACACACACTCCTCATTCACACACACACACGCTCCTCATGCACCCACACACACGCTCCTCATGCACCCACACACACACGCTCCTCTTGCAGCCACACACACGCTCCTCATGCAGCCACACACACGCTGCTCATGCAGCCACACACACGCTCCTCTTGCAGCCACATACACCCATACAGTCACTTCTCACACATGCATGCACAGTGCTGCTCCTCATGCACACACGCACACACATGCTGCACATGCACACACATGCTGCACATGTACACACAGACACTCCTCGCGCATGCATGCACACACTCTACACACACATGCACGTGCACATACGTTTCTTACATGCATGCATACACTCTCTTCATGTGTGCACATGTGTTCCTCATGTGCGCACCCATGCACTCCTCACACACACACACTCCTCACACACACACATGCTTCTCTCACATGCGTGCACACACACATATGTGCTCACACACACACACATTACTCATGTACACACATGCTCCTCATGCACATGCACACACACGCGTGCACACAGTTGCTTCTCACACATGCATGCATGCACATGCTCCTCGCACGCGCACACGCTCCTCACGCACACCCACGCTCCTCACGCACACCTAGACACATTCCTTGTGTGCACACAGGCACTCCATACTGTCATGAAGTGGGTATCAATAAAGATGCAAACCTGAAAAGAAACCCTGTTTCTCAGAGAAATCTAGATGTGCAGTTACCTCAAGGCACAGCTAGAGGGGGCAAGAGTGATCATACAGGAGCTAATGAGCCTAAGAGAGCTAATGATTTGCACCTGGGAATGAGCCCGGGAGTTTCAAAGGAAAGATTCCTTTATAAGCAGAAGCTGAATGCTAGCAAAGGAGGAACATCTCTATTGAGAGGAACGCCTCTATTGAGGACAACACCTCTATTGAGAGGAACAGCTCCAGAGGAAGGGCAGAACTGGAACCGGATCCAGAAAGGAGGAACATCTCTACTGAGAGGAACAACTCAAAGGAGAGGACAGAGAGAAGGAACAGCTCTGAGGGAAGGAGCAGCTCTAAGAGAAGGAGAAGGACTTGGAGAAAGAATCCTACCTGAGCAAGCCCAAAGGAATAGAGTTCATAAAGGTGGAGTTCAGAAGGGCCAGGCTAAGCGAGCAGCTGTTCAGAGGGAGTCTGCTGGAGAAAGCACTAAGGCTAGAGTGTGCCACTCCCTGTTCCCACAACGTTCCTGATTCAAAAGCAGAGAGACGTATCCACAGAACCAGAGAGATAGGTTTGGAGGAAAGCCTGCAGTCTCTGGGTAATATTAGTCAAGTTTTACCAGGCACCAAAGGAAAAGCAGTTTCTGACAAAGCTAAGTTCTTACCGAAGCACAAAGTTGAATCCATACCAGGTTTTACCAAGCTGCCAGAAAGCACAGCCCTGCCTAGAGCCTGTCGGCAGAGAACCTGTTGCAGGAGAAACGTTTCTGGGAGAGAAAGCTCCATGGATTCAAACCGCAGAGGCTCCAGGTATGAAAGCTTTATTCATGATACTGAATGCTTAACTCCTAGAGGCACTGCTAAAACAAATACTCAGTTTGTAAGGAAGAAGAAACCAGGGTGGTTTCAGAAAATTCCCAGAGAACTTAAAACACAGTCTTATTGGAGGCAAGAGCCTAGAGACACTTCACATAGACCTGTAGCAGACAGGGACAGTGACTACTCTGATGATGAATGTAGTGGAGCAGAATCCATGGAAATTGAATATATAAATGCTGTTCCCATTCCTCCACCAGAAGAAATGGATTGTGGTTTGTGCATGGCCACGAGCCTAGAATCTGTAGCCACTGTATAACTGAGAAGAAGTTTGTTTAATTCTTATTGTGTTGGAATGAAGTGAATTCCTCTGATTAACCCTTGCACTAATTGTGGAGTTTAACAATTAGCTTGTTAATACTGGTACCTTTTGAAACAAAGGACATTCTTTTGATTTCTCAATGTCTTATTTGAACCCTTGCACAGACGGGGAATAAAGCCTTGTTTTCCCTACACTTGGTTTGATTATTGAGCTCTCATATGAAGCTGGAAATAAGTAAGACCATTCGCCATTTGTGGACCTTACATTTCATCACGCTCCCTAAATAATTTCTATCGTGGAGCATACTTTGAATGGTCACCAGGGGATGCCCTCATGGCAATACACACATGCACATGCACACACACGTGCTCCTCACATGTGCACACGCACCCTCCTCATGCACACACATGCATACTCCTCACGCACACACACATACATGCTCCACAAATGCACACACGCTATGCATACACACTCCTCTCATACGCATACACGCTGCACACACACACTTCTCTGATATGCACACACACACATGCTCCTCTCATATGCACATGCACATGCACTCACGCACCTCGCACATGTGCCGCAGCTCACACACACACTCCTCTCATAGGCACACGCACACACACTCCTCACACACACACATGCATGCACACATGCTCCTCACACACACACACTCCTCTCATACGCACACACATGCACCCATGCTCCTCAAACATGCTTCTCTCATACATACAAGCTCCTTGCATGTGCACACACTCCTCACATGCACACATGCTCTGCACATGCACACACACACTCACATACACATGCTCCTCACACACCCATGCATGTGCACACATGCACACACCCACACATTCCTCATGCACACATGCACATGCGCTCCTCACATGCATACACACATGCACACACACACTCCTCACACACATGCTACACACACACACATATAGTCGCTTCTCACTCATGCACACACACAGCTGCTCCTCATACACACATGCTCCTCGCACATGTGCACACACACGCTCTCCTCTCACATGCACACAGAGATGCTCATCTCACGCACACACATACACACACGTGCTCCTCACTCACGCATGCACACACATTCTCCTCACACACACACATGCTCCTCATGCGCACACGTGCCCACACGCTCCTCAGTGCACACGTGCCCACACGCTCCTCAGTGCACACGTGCCCACACGCTCCTCAGTGCACACGTGCCCACATGCTCCTCACGTGCACACGTGCCCACACGCTCCTCACGTGCACACACGCTCCTCACTTGCAAGCAGCCCCTGACACTCTTACTACTACTAATTATTTATATAGTGTTACAAGATATATGCAGCACTGTTCACAAACTCATGAGACGGTCCCTGCTCAACAAAGTTTACAGTCTGTTTAAGACGACAAGCACAACAAATAGGGTTCTCAAGAGAAATGATAAAACATATAAGTGCATTAAACAAGAGAATAAGAGGGTCAAGATACAAAAGCAGCCTTGAAGAGGTGGGTTTTAGCCTGGATTTGAATAGCACCAGTGATGGACTGTGACAAACAGTTTTGGGTAGTCTGTCCAGGCATATAGTGCAACAAAGGAGTCTGGAGTTTTCAGTAGAAGAGAGAGACAGAGATAAAAATGATATACCTGATGAGTGGATCTCCTGAGGAGGACTGTAGTGAGAGAGAAACAAAGGGGAGTAGTGAGGAGCTGCAAAGTACATGCTTTTGTACGTCAGTAGGAGAAGTTTGAACTGTAAGTGGAAAAGGATAGGGAGTCAGTAAAGTGATTTGAGAAGAGGGAATACATGAGCAAGATAACACTGTCTCAACCATATAGCTGAGTTTTGAAAGGATTGGAGGGGGAGAGAGATGATTCAGTGTGAGACAAGCAAGAAACGTTTTGCAATAGTCGATTAGTGTTTTTCAAACTTTTATCCCATGTGACCCCATATGATTATGAAATCTGACTGGCAGATCTCCAGCCTCCTTCTCCTTTCTCTACTAATCTAAAACAGGAAGGCAACAGCAAGAGTAGTGGCAACAGCAGCAGCAGTCAGCACAGCATCCCTTGTGTCAAGTGTGCGCTTACAGACGTCAATACTCAGCATGAGTTCCCAGTCTAACAGGAAAGCTTGCCCAGGAGGGGGCCCATGCCTATGAATGTTCACTGTCTCACAGACCACTTGCTGACTAGTGACTTGAGATAGATTACAGTGAAATTCCAGAGAGATGGGGAAATACCCATGTTTCTGTGACCCCATTTGGGGTCCCGACCCCAAGTTTGGGGACCACTGGTCTAGATGGAAGGTGATAAGAGAGTAGATTAGGAATCTTGGTGGTCTCATCAGAGAAGGAGGGACAGCTCCTAATGACATGCACACGTGCACTTGCACATATCCCCTGACTCTCCCCATGACACATGCATATGTATGCATCCCTGAAATGCACGCACATATGTGTGTATGTGTGTTTGCATCCCCGACACTGCCTATGATATACACAGATGAACCCTCAAATGCTTGATTCTGAAAATGCGGGAAACACGCCATTATGTCACATTGCAAGCGACACTTTTCAAACTGTTAGTTTTTGTTGTTATGCTTGAACAGAATTCAGAAGGACCAAACAGTCAAGAGTAATAGAGCCTTTTCCTACTGTGCCCCGACATTATGGAACTCCCTTCCAGCCAGAATAAGAAACATAAATGACCTATCTGCATTCCAGAAAAAGATTAAGACATTACTCTCTTCAGAGCATTATGGAACTAAACAAACAGAAACAGATGCTCTACCAACATAAATGAGGCTCGGATAAAAATGATTCAATATATTCACCCAACACACACCCTCATCTTCTGATACCCATGTAAATACATCAAAAATGTAAAGCAGCTTATATTGAAGGAATTCGGGATTATAAGGAGAAGATGGTATATGGTACAAAAGAAGTTAGTCAAGTGTTTCGAGAATATTATAGGAAGCTCTATCAAAGTGAGCTGCAACAGGGATCGGAGAAGATAAAGAAGTATTTGCAGGAATGTGGGTTGAGAAAGATAGCTCCGGAAGATAGAGAGAAAATAGGGGAAGCAATAACAGAAGGAGAGGTGAAGGTCGCTATTAAGTCTATGAAGTTAGGGAAGGCCCCAGGATTAGATGGGTACACAGCACAGTTCTATAAAAAAATGACAAAACTGATTACACCAATTTTGACAAAGGTATTTAATAAGGTATTAGAGGGGGAAGGGATTCCGCTGATGATGAGGGAAGCGGGTGTTACAGTATTGCCAAAACCAGGTAAAGATAAAGGTGTGTGTGGCTCATATCGACCTATCTCTTTGATAAATTTGGATGCTAAAATACTAGCGAAGGTGTTGGCTAATCGGATTCAAGAGATCCTACCAAAGATCATTCATAAAGATCAGACGGGGTTTGTAAAGGAGAGACATGGATGTGACAATATCAGGAAGGTGATGAATATAACATGACATCTCCAGAATACTGGGGAGCAAGCGATGTTAGTTATGGTAGATGCAGAAAAGGCATTTGACAGAGTTGAATGGCCATATATGTTCTATGTTTTGGAAGAAATGGGTTTTGGGGATAATTATATTAAGTGGGTAAAGGCGTTATATGCACAACCGAAGGCACGTATTAGAATAATTGGGGGATATTTTGAGCAGTTTAATTTAGAGAGGGGGACGAGTCAGGGATGTCCCTTATCACCTCTCCTGTTTGCATTGATAATGGAACCGTTGTCAGAAGTGATTAGAAAGAATGGGGATGTTAAAGGAGTAGTTGTAGGAGAGAAGGAAGAGAAAATAGCACTTTTTGCAGATGATGTTATATTTTCATAGACACAACCTCTAACTACTATGCCAGTCTTGATGAGTCTTATAAAGGAATTTAGCGGAGTAGCAGGATATAAAATTAATTCTAATAAAACCAAAGTTTTGGGGTATAATTTGAAAGGAGACCTAGAGGAAAGATTTAAGACACATTTTAATTTTAAATGGGTAAGACAGCAATTTCAATACTTGGGGATACAACTGGGAAAACCGATAAATCAGATTAAGCAATGCAATTATAAGATGTTGATAGAATCCATTAGAGTAGATTTAGGGAGGAGGGGGGGGGGGGGCGATAAGGTTGTCCAGGTTAGGTCGAATAGCGGTTGTGAAGATTAATATATTGCCAAGACTGTTGTTCATGTTCATATCCTTACCATGTAGAGTATCCAGAAAGGAGATAGGGAAGATTCAGAACATGATTATGCAATTTATTTGGGAAGGAAAGCATCCCAAGGTAGCAAGGGAGACGCTATATCAAGTAAGAGAGGGAGGGTTGGGAGTACCATGTTTGATGAAATATTTCAAAACAGCACAATTTGAGAGCCTTGTTTGCCTGGCAGGAAGGGGTAGAGGTTTTAAGCTGGGTACAAATGGAAGCAGGGGGAGAAGAGCAAAAGGAGAGGAAAATTTGGGATCCAGGGGATGGAGAGAGTGTATATGGCATGAAAATCCATTCCGGGAGCTTATGTTCCAAGTTTGGACAAAGTGGAAAGGGTTTCTTTTGGGGGGTAAAAAGTATTCAAGATGTACATTTATTGGTGCAATAAGAAATAAGGGGCCTGGGGATGGATGTTAAGGTGATACAAAGTTGGAGAGAAAAAGGGCTAGATCGATTAGGACAATGGATGCGGAAAGAAGGGGGAATTAAACAATTTGAAGAGGTACAACATGAATATAAATTAGAGAAAAAGGATCAATATGCATATATACAAATGTGGTATTTTTTAAATTCTAAAGAGGTAAAAGCGGATATAGAAAGTGAACCTACAAAATTTGAAGAGATGATGGCGAAACAGTGGACACAGAAAGGGGTAATTTCAAAGCTTTAGAAAATGCTCTTACAAAAGGGGAGAGAAAAAATGAAATGGTAACAGAGGGGGGAAGAGGATATTTTGGGAGTTTGGAATGATGAGCGTTGGGTGCACATATATGTACGTATGCACCAGTTGGCCAGAGGTACCCCTATGCTTGAAAATAGTTTAAAGGTGAGGTTTAGGATGTATTGGACACCAATGAAAATACAGGCAATATTTCCTGAAAGTCCCTGTGTCTATCTTTGCCTTCTCCATCTTCAAGTCCAAGCTCGACTCACCTCTATCATATTATTTTGTCCTTCAGTTTTGTCTTCTAGATTGTAAGCTCTTTGAGCAGGGACTGTCTTCTTTATTGTTTGTACAGCACTGTGTATGCTTGGTAGTGCTTTATAAGTGCTTAATAATAACAGTATGGGTGGAGAATGTTTGTTGGCAGTACAGACAGCACTCAGTTCATTGACACAATATCTGTCATGACCGCTGATAGTTTGAGTGCACTTAATACCACTTCAAGAGGTAACGTTAATTGTAGCCAGGTTACCGGCAGCAGTTAGCGTGCCTGTGTCCCAAAGAAAAATCTGAATTCCTGTTCCCCGATGAACCCCTGACATAATACTGTCATTTCTCTCAGTGTAGGCCCCATGAACAACCTCCTTGAGAAGATCCTCCAGGAAGAAGACTCTCCCCATAATGAGATTCCCAACCCCCCCCCCCAATCCCTCCAAGAGCATCTCCTGCTGCTCCTCTGATCCCCATGGCACTTACCAGGATAGCACAGGTGATAGTCTCAGGCAGGGGCGGCCCAAGGGGGGTGCGGGGCCATGTGCGGAGACTCGGTGCGGGGCCTCATTTGCATAAGGGGCCTCATTTGCATAAATATTTGCATAATGTTACCATACACTAACTTTTAGTAAACATGCCTCTTCATGAGTGTATGGATAAAAAAAGACAAAGATTTCTACATTACTATAATCCAGTGCCAACCGCCAGGCACATTAGGAACTACTACAAACACTGCCCATTTAGAACCCATAGCAAACCCACCGTATCCCAACAGCACTACCAGGACTCATAAAGCACCATACACTACCTATCAAAAGGCAACACTGCAAATATTAAACCAATACATTTCAGAGAATAACAATACATGACCTACTGGGGAAAGAGAACAAGTGACAATGTCAAATAGGAATTACATAAACAGAATACCTCAGCTCAGTTACACATGCAGAACATAGACTATCACCAAACAAGGAATCACAATTTAAAAACAGGAAGACAATAATTAAACTGGGAACCCTAAAAGCCAAACTTGGAATGTACAACAACAATGTAGAAATAAAACTATAAATTAATTTCCTCTTGTACTAAACAAAGCACAGACATTAATGATGCACATTTCCCAGAGCTGACATATTCCAGTTAATAAATTCAAAATAAAGAGATATCTTTGTACCTTTTGTGCATTTTTTTTTCAGTTGCAATTGTTCCAGCCACTTTCTTCTGGTTTATTTGTGTCTTCTGCTATCTCTCCATCGTCTGCTGTCCATTTGTCCTTTCTTCTCTTCTAGTTTTTTCCATTCTCTCTCTACATCTGCTTTAACATAATAATCTTTCTCCTTTTGCTCTTTCCTCATTCCTATTTCATCCACTCAAATTTTACCCCTCCATCCTCAATCCCCACTTAGTCTCCCAATACCCGGCCAATTGTACATTTTTCTTCCCTCCCACACAAAATATTTTTCCCCTCTCCATTTCATTCTCCCAGCCCCATCCCCTTCTAATCTCCCCCAACATCAGCTCCCTTTTAGTTCCAGCCCCACCCAGTATCCGCTCCCTTCTAGTCCCCACATCAGCCCATTTCCAGTCCTAGCTCCCCCATCCATTTCCAGTCCTATCCGAGTCCCTTCATCAGCTCATTTCCAATACCAGCCTCCCATCAGCCCATTTCTAGTCCTTTCCTAGCCCCACCATCAGCCCATGTTAAATCCTAGCTCCCCTCCACTCAGCCCATTTCTAAACCAAGCCCCCCATGAGCCTACTTCCAGTTCTAGCCCCTCCATGAGTCCATTTCAATCCAAGCCCCCACCAAAGCCCATTTCCAATCTTAGCTCCCCCCAACACCCAATTCTCAGTTCTATCCTAGCCCATCCATCAGCCCAGTTCCTGTCCTAGCTCCCTCCCCTAAGAGCCCATTCCAAGCCCCCCTTCCCATCAGCTATTTGCAGTTCAAGCCCCCTTCCACTCAGCCCATTTCCATTCCAAGACCCCCACCCCATCAGCTATTTGCAGTTCAAGCCCCCACGTCCCCTCAGCCCAGGTCCATTCCAAGCCCCGTCCCCATCAGCTATTTGGAGTTCAAGCCCCCCACTTCCCCTCAGCCCATTTCCATTCCAAGCCCCATCCCCAACAGCTATTTGCAGTTCAAGCCCCCTTCCACTCAGCCCATTTCCAGTCCTAGCAACCCCCCCAACCCATTACCAGTCCTAGCCCCCCCCATAGCCCACTCCCAGTCCTAATCCCACCAGCCCATTTCCAGTCCTAATCCCCCATCACCCAATTTTCAGTTTAAGCCCCCCCATAGCCCATTACCAGTCCTAACCTCCCCATCAGCCCACTCCCAGTCCTAATCCATCACTCAATTTTTAGTTTAAGCCCTCCCATAGCCCATTACCAGTCCTAACCCCCATCAACCCACTTCCAGTCCTAATCCCACCAGCCCATTTCCAGTCCTAATCCCCCATCACCCAATTTTTAGTTTAAGCCCCCCCAGCGCCCATCACCACTCCTAACCCCTCCCCAGCGCCCATCACAACTCCTAACCCCCCCAGCGCCCATCACCACTCCTAACCCCCCCAGCCCAGCACCCATCACCACTCCTAACCCCCCCAGCCAGCCCAGTGCCCATCACCACTCCTACCCCCCCAGCCAGCCCAGTGCCCATCACCACTCCTAACCCCCCCAACCAGCCCAGTGTCCATCACCACTCCTAACCCCCCCCCAGCCAGCCCAGCCCATCCCATCACTACTCCTAACACCTCCCCCCCAGCCCAGCCCAGCCCAGCCCAGCCCATCACAACTCCTAACCCCCCCCAGCCCAGCCCAGCCCATCACTACTCCTAACACCCCCCCCCCGCCCAGCCGAGCCCAGCCCAGCACTCAACCCAACACCCCCCCCCAGCCCAGCCCAGCCCAGCCCAGCACCACTTCTAACCCCCAGCCCAGCACCACTCCTAACGCCCAGCCCAGCCCAGGGAAATTTTTAAAAAAAAGAAAACCTGTCTCCTGCTGCTGTCGGGGCCGCCGCGGCAGAATCGAGCGTGCCGCGGGGCCCCCCTGTACCCGGCACAGCCTCTCCTCCCTGTAGCAACTCTCTCGTTGGAGCTGAAGTCAGACGCGCCGGCTTGCAGAGCGCGAGGGAAGAGTTTTTCCCTCGCTGCTCTGTTAAGCCCGCGGGGGCTGATGGGAAGTTCCCATCAGCCCCCGCGGGCCTAACAGAGTCGCGAAAGGGAAACTCTTCCCTTCGCGCTCTGCAAGCCGGCGCATCTGACTGCAGCTCAGAAGAGAGAGTTGCTACAGGGAGGAGAGGCTGTGCCGGGTACAGGGGGGCCCCGCGGCACGCTCGATTCTGCCGCGGCGGCCCCGACAGCGGCAGGAGACAGGTTTTCTTTTTTTTTTCAATTTTACTTTTACAAAAGAATGTTTTTTGCGCGGGGCCCCCTGAAACGCGGGGCCCTGTGCAAAAAACATTCTCGCTCAATGGACGGGCCGGCCCTGGTCTCAGGACAGCAGTTATTCACCTGTTTTTTCACCCTGTTTCTGCCCCCAAGTTCTAAATCGTAGCTCTGATCCATAGTACCACAAAGGTCATGCTGTTGAAGGGGGTACTGTCGGGAGGGGGGATGTCATTAGGGTGCTATCAGGCCATGAGAAATGTCATCAGATGTAGGGATCGTAGCAGGAAGCTGTGCTGCGAATCTGGGTATTATATTTGTTTAGCACATGGCCCCACTAAAGCAGTTAATGTAGTCCCCCGTCCTAGGTTTCTACCCTGTATGGTAAATGTTGCAAAGGTGCTGACCTTGCCCCTGGCATTTAAAGTCCACATTTGACACTTGATGTGCATTCACTTTTGCCCCTAATATGGGCTAAATGCAAAAAAAAAAATAATACACTTTAGTAAACAGAACATGTCTTGTATTTTCAAAAGTACTCATGGTTTGGCTAGAAAACGTGCTTGCAGAAAAATGTAGGTGCCAGTGTCTATGGATACTATTTTGCCTACTCACTAAAATGTAATAACATTTTGCACTTACCCCACCTTATGTGCCAAATTTAAGCCATGCAAAGCCTGTGCAGTAAATGCGGGGGATTTTCCCAGCCTCAGTGCTGCATTTACCACACAGGGCAGACACCTATCTTACAGGCCTGCGTTACATGCCTTGGCACTGTTGAGGTATTTAATGTGGGCACTGGAGCCAAAAATATATTTTTTAAAAGCTACACCACGATCAACTCAATGCCACTGATCTGTTCCCCTCTCAAATCTGATCACCTCCCATCTGTCTGCCCCCCCAAACAGACCCTCCCCCCAATCAATACCCCACCCCAAACCATACAACAGCAACTCCCAATGGAGACCTTCAAAGGCAGACTCCCACTCCAGAAGATGATCCCCATGAGCCATATCCACCCAAAATAACGCCCCCCTCTAAAAGGAGCCCCCACCAGAAAGACCCAAAGCCAACCACCCCTGGTAATTACTTAGGGGTTTCCCTTGTAGTAACATAATATATGATGGCAGATAAAGACCAGTATGGTCCATCTAGTCTACCCAGCAAGGTGGCAAGAGTAGGTGCACCTGCTGCTCTGTGCACAGATCACCCCTCCCCATGCCTTTGTTTAGGGGTGTACCCACCGCTCTGTGTAGGTATTAGTGGTCCAGAGAAGGAACAGTCTTCCTCTACTCCCTCCCCATTTGCTGAGGGGTTGCCACCACTAGGGGAGCAATTATCCCCATATCTACAATTGCTCTTTGTATTGAATGACTTCTAGTGGTAGTAGCATTAGTCTTCTACAGTGGGTTACTGCCAGCTATTTTTGAACCCCAGGACACCAGGGCAGAAATAGAGGGGGATCACTCCTGCCTCAGATTACTAACACTACAAGGGAGAACACCAGGTATTTATATAGGGCCCGGTTCAGTCCTGGATATAGATCCCCTATGTGAGTCTGGTCTGAACCAGACACACAGAAGGTATCGCGATTCTGATCCCGCGGGGCATTTCTGGCCTGCACGTGCAGGACTGAACCCGGCTAACTTAGTCAGGGCTTTTAAATGGAGCTGTGGTGCCATGGCGTCATGTTGCCATGGCACCGTGGCTTCATTTAAAAGCCGTGATGCCATCCGCCAGCAAAAAGGGTTTCTTCCCCGCAGCCTGACCCTTGATCTGGCCTCCTAAGGTCAGGATCCAGCTGCAGGGAATAAACCCTGGACCTCCCTCAGCCCCATCTGTGCCCCAGGCTGTCTGAAAAAAAATGTTCAGGGACATTTCGCCAGCCCTGGACATCCAGAGCCAACATTAGAATCAGCCCTGTACGTCCAGGGCCAGCGATCGCCCACTGCCTGCCCAGACTCGGGCCCTGGCCTGCCCCTTCCCTGCCCTGTCTAACTTCCCTACACAACCGGTGAGGAAGTTAGTTTGGGGCAGGCAATGGCACGGATAGCGGTGATGGACGTCCCATCGGGCCATCCATCCCTGTTATTTGTGTCTCAGAATAACCCCCATATTGATTATGTGCAGCTCATGCCTCGTCAGTGGTAGTTCAAGGAAAGCTACATTCAGGTACTTGGTTCCCTATCCCCAGAGGACTTACATTCTAAATTTGTACCTGAAGCAGTGGAGGATTAAGTGACTTGCCCAAGACCAGAAGGAATGTCAGTTGGAGTTGAACCCATTTGAGGGGGATGGGACTTCTTTTGAGGGATGCTCCTGGGGAATACTATCTTGGGGGAGGATTGGCTTGGGGGATGTCATGTCTGGAGGGGAGCTGTCTTTGAAGGATCTTCATTGGGAAATGCTGATCAAGGGGAATGTCTGGATAAGGGACCTTGATATGGGAGGAAATAAGATCAGAGGAGGGGAAAATGGACCTTTTTATTTTTAAACCCCTTCGGGCAGCAGCCGTGTTACCAGACTACATGTAGCCTGGCTGCACTTAACTCTATATCTTAAGAGGGTGCTAAGTGCAGCCAAGTTATTAGCAGTCATGACAGCTAGAACCTGGCAGTGTCCCACATGCTCGCTGTCACTGACGGCCATGCCCAGTCTGTGCCCCAAACCCACCCTGATCCCACCTGCCATGATCATGCATTTTTTTTTTACCATGATTTTTTTTTTTTTAACATGTGGTAGTGATTAGCATGGGCCCATGCTAATGGATCGTGCATGGTAAAACCCACACTAAGTGCTTAATGCCCTTTAGTAAAACGGCCACTAAGTGTAAGGTTCTATTTACTAAGGAAGTAATTCTATAAGAAGCCACGTATATATGCATGCCATCGATGTGCAGAAGTCACCTATATTAAATAACTTATGCATGAGTAGGGTTACTTACACATGGAGTAAAAGTGGTTGCTATTCTATAAATATGTGTGTCAGGGTGATGGAGCATAGTTATGAGTGGGCGAACAGAGAGGCAGAGGTTTTGTAAAGCAGAAACTACGTTTGTAGGTTATAGAATTCTATAACTTGTGTCTTTTCTACTAATCTAGTCGGATAGCTACACCAAGTCAAGGGTTACTACTACTACTACTTCTACTACTATTGATCATTTATATAGCGCTACAAGGCGTAATTGTTGCACCTAGATTTGGCTTGCATATCTCACCCCTGTTCTATAAAAAGAATGTGTATACTTTACTTGATAGAATAGGTGTCAAAAATGCATGTGACAATGCTCGTTGAACTAAGCGACTCCTATAGAATTACTTACCATGACATTAAATAACTGAATAAATACAGGATTGGGAGCTGAAGCAAACCATTTTCAAGGCCCGTGCTCTTATGCACATTTCATCTTTTTTTAGTGGTAGCAAATTCATTATTTCAATTAACTTATCAATTAAAGTTTTACTTTGAATAAACATGAGATACTTAACCATATAAATATTTACTCATTTATTTTCAAAATGTATAGACCACTTTATTGACTGAAGAGAAGCACTCAAAGCCGTGTTCAAATACAGCAAAATATGCATACAAAATAAAAAGTAATATGCATAAAAAATAAAAAGTACATAAAATAAAATAATCTTAATAATCATAAAACCCAGAGCCTGTTCTTCAACAATTTTAATTGAATGAATTCCCTATATAAGAAATCATTCTGCCTGTATTAAAAAACATACGGGCGTCTAGTCACCTCACTACTTGTTGAGTGGCAAAATGAATTTCTATTCTGCTAATGAGTTGTTATTCATCCCATCGCTCCCATCCCTTCAATTCCCCTTTGGAGAGTGACACTAAGTTTATCTCTTCTTGCTGCAAAGAGACTGCATGGACAGAGTCTCAGTCTTTAACCCAAGGTTTCTAACACTGCCCAAGCCTTGAAATATATAAAGGCTTTTCTCTGCTTACGATTCCTTTCCTCTCTGGCTTTTTTTATTCTTTTCTCCTGTGGGGTTTTGTGCCCTTTATCAGTGGTCTGCCAAAAAACAGCACTGTATGTGCCGAGTGATCATGTTGCCAGTGTGTAATGAACATCCTCTTGCTCTGACCTGCACACACCGTGGGGGTGCTCTGGAGCCTCTCATTTTGGAATGAAAGAAAATCTTTACCTGCCAAATCTGAATGTCAGTGTGAAAAGCTGGAGGAAAGACGTAAAGAAGGAAAACGTCTTAGGAAGAAGGTAAACAAATGAACCAGTCCAAGGAGTCCTTCAAGCCATATTCATGTCTGAGGTTGCTCTTTCAACCTGTGCTATTTATCTTTTTCTGTTCTGTTTTTCAAGTCTACCATTCACGCCTGCTGCTGCTAAATATGATCTTATGGAAGTTTGGTTTAAACTGTCCTGTTGATCTCCTGACCTTTACATTAATTTGGTGACTAATTTACCTTATAGTGTGCTTACTTTTTATTTACATGCACACACCTCTCATCACCCAACAAATAGATTTGTTCTTTTTGTTCCTAGGTATGTGTGTGGTTGTTTGAGCTGGCAAGTCTGCGTATTGTATGTATTTATTTATTTATTTACAGTTTCTTCTATACCGCACTATTCAGCATCAGCGCGGTTTACATGGAACATAACAATCAGACAGGGTACATAGGTCTGAGTTTACAATTAACAATTACAATTAACAATTATCTTGCTGGGATGTGATGGCTAAGTAGATGGCTAAAAAGAATTCTGTGTATTTGTTATGTTTGGTTTGATATTTTATTGTAGCCTGCTTCAGTGATTCCCAGTGGAAGGCATGTCATCGCATTTTCACATTAAATAAGTGAATAGTTTATTTTCAAGGTATAGAGTTCTGTGGAAAAACTGGGATATAACGTATTTTCTCTCCTTTTTCATACCACTCTTCAATTGCAATTACCCGAATCAAAATTACCACGTTAGCACAGTTTCAGGTTTGTGGGCAGTAAAACTATCTTCTAAACTACTGGAAAACTTTAAGATCAGAACTAACCCAGTTTGAATGGTATCTGGTTGTGCCTGCACAGATCTAGTCTGCATGAGGAGGAGAAATAAAACTGTGCATGGCCAACCATCATTTGGGAAGGAGGTATGGTGGTGGGGGGTGGGGGGGGGGCAAGCTTGCACCCATGAGACTATTGAACAGGATAGTTTTGGCATTCAAGGGATAACCAACTCTGTCTCACTCAGGTTAGCACCCAATTGTATGTTTCAGAACCAGTGCTAGGTCGGCAGCAGCACTGTAGTGAGATTGGGATGAAGGAATTTTGAACCTCTGCTGCTGTTCTCATCGCCTCTTGTTAACTGGCGATGTGCTGCAGAAAATCTATTATCTGCAGGAAGTAAGAGAATGCTCCGAAACAATTTCCCTCAATCCTGCTATTGTTTCAGCACTGTTGCTGCTGCCCACTTTAAAGATGGCCAGCACTAAAATGCACAGGTGAAGATTTAGGAAATAAGGAGAGATGAAACAGGAAGGGGACTGAAGGGTAGGGAGTGAAGAGAAGAATATGGCAGGGAGAGAAAACGGAATAGGGAAGATGTGGTAGATGAGAGAGACGTTCATGGAACATAGAGTGGAGACAAGTTTGAGAAGGCTGCATAGGCAGGGATGGATGGGGGAACAAGAGACAGCTACTTAGAAAAGGAAGAGGTAGCAATAGATGACTGCACAAGAAACAGGGATGGCGATAGGGGTGATAAAGGGAGTCTGGGTGAGAGCACTGGGAAGATAAAGAGGAATTATTAAGTTGAGTGAAAAATGAAAAGGAGTTAGTCTGGAGGAGGGAAGAGGAGAAAAAAGGAAAGGTGATACAAAACTGTCAAATGAAGGATCAAGTTGGCAGTACGATAAAAATAAATGAATGAAGAGAGAGGAAAATGTGGATAAAAATGAGGTCTATAGAGTGAGAAAGACCAAACATAGGCTCAAAATGTAGATTTAATCATTCTCCTGTTTCTAAATTGGCTAACAGCTTTGACACAGTATTGCACAAGTCGTTGTGGCTCTTTTACTAAACACTGCTTACCAGTTAATATGCATTTTAGTGAGTGGTAACTGGCCACAGAGAACCCTAACGCATGGGCATGCCAGCTGCCAACCGCTAAAATGCATGTAAACTTGCCCATGCACACTGTGAACAGTGGGTGGATCAGATGGGGAGCATGGGCATCGAAAACAGTGTTCAAGTGCACTAAACATGGCACTTAGCGTGGGTTCACCTAACGGCATCTTTATGGGTGCCGTTAGATGCATCCACATTACTTTGATGCTTGTTACAGTAGCCAGTTGTATGTTAGCTGCTGGGAACATACTGGTCATGCCTCCGACAGCAAATGTGAAGGCTTTGTTCTTAATGTGCACTGATAATACTTAAGTCCAAAACCTTAGCAGCGTTTAGTAAAAGACCCTCGTTGGGTAAGAACATAAAAAAATGCCATGCTGGGTCAGACCAAGGTTCATCAAGCCCAGTATTGTTTCCAGCAGTGACCAATCCAGGTCACAAGTACCTGTCAGAGTCCCAAAAAGATTACACAGCTTACACAATGCTTAATAAGTAGTAGATTTCACTGGTCCTCTTTAATAATGGTTTATGGATTTTTCCTCCAGGAACTTGTCCAAACCTTTTTTAAACCCAACTACACTAACAGATTTTACTACATCCTCCAGTAACAAATTACAGTTTGATCACTCATTGAGTGACAAAATATTTTCTCCTATTAGTCTTAAACGGGTTACATTGTAGCTTCATTATGTGTCTCCAAGTCTTTCTACTTTTTGATGGTGTAAATAACTGATCTACATTTACCCATTCAACTCCATTCATTAATTTATAGCCCTCTATCATATCTCCCTTCAGCTGTCTCTTGTCCAGGTTGAAGAGCCCTAACCTTTTAAGCCTTTCCTCATAGGGGTATCCTTCCATCCCCTTTACCATTTTGGTAGCTCTTCTCTGTACCTTTTATAATTCTGCTATATCCTTTTTAAGATATGGTGACCAGAATTGCACACAATATTTAAGGTGCGGATGCAGCATGGAATGATACGAAGGCATTATACTATCCTTTGTTTTGTTCTCCATTCCTTTCCTTATGATACCTAGCATTCTAGTTGCTCTATTGGTTGCCGTTGCATACTGAGCAGAGGGTTTCAACGTATTATCCACGATGTCGCCTAAATCTTTATCTCCAGGAACAAGCAGGAATGTAATCTTCACATATGGGTATCGTCGGTACCGACGGAGCCCGCGCGGGAACTCTCCCCAGCATCCAATAGGAACGCTTTTGTGAGCATCCTTCAGCACATGCGCACTGCCTTCCCGCCTTTACAACTGTCCCTCTTCAGTTTTTCATTTTCCGTGGAGCCGACAGGATCTATTCCCTGTCACCGCAGAAAATTCCGTCTTTAAATTTCTTTTCTTGTGGTCGCGTTTGCCTTCCACACAACACCTACCGGTACCGCCGGCTCTTTTCTTTTCTTTTCTTTTCTTTTCATAAAACAAAACAAAACCTTAGACTGTTTCTTTTCAGAAACTTTTCTCTTTGGTGCTAGGCGCCATTTTGGGCACTAGGCCCAATATTCCTAAAACATGGAAAAACCAACTAGTGGTTTTAAGAAATGTACTAAGTGTTGCGGTACCATCTCTGTCACTGACACCCATGATTGGTGTCTGAAATGTTTAGGACCTGAACATTCTCCAACTGAATGTCTGAGTTTGTCCCAAGCCTTTTTGAATTCAGACACTGTCCTCATCTCTACCACCTCCACTGGGAGACTATTCCATGGATCTGCCACTCTTTCCATAAAAAAATATTTCCACATATTACTCCTGAGTCTATCCCCTTTCACCTCATCCTATGTCCCCTCATAGCATGCTTGAGCTTGCTTTCAATTCAAAGAGGCTCTCCTGTGCATTTATGCCATGGAGGTATTTAAACCTCTCTATCATATCTCCTCTATCCTGCCTTTCCTCTAAAGTAATACATATTAAGATCTTTAAGTCTGTCGTCATATTCTTTATAATGAAGACCACTAACTGTTTTAGTAGCCACCCTCTGTACTGACTCTGACCTGTTCATATTCTTTTGAAGGTGCGGTCTCCAGATTTGCACACAATATTCCAAATGAGGTCGCACCAAAGACCTATACAGAGGAACAATCGCCTCCTTTCTTCTGCTGGCCATTCCTCTCCCTATGCAACCAAGCATCCTCTTAGCTTTTGCCATCGCCTTTTCTACCTATTTAGCTACTTTAAGATCATCAGACACAATCATGCCTAGGTCTCGCTCTTCTTTTGTGGACAGAAGTACTTCACCCCCCTATACTATATCGCTCCCTTGGATTGCTGCAGCCCAAATGCATGGTCTTGCATTTTTTAACATTCAATCTCATCTGCCAAATTCTAGATCATTCTTCAAACTTAGCCAAATCCCTCCTCATGTTATCTATACCTTCCTGGGTGTCTACTCTATTGCATATTTTTGTATCATCCACAAAGAGGCAAACATTACCAGACAGCCCTTCCGCAATATCACTAACACAAATATTAAAAAGAATCGGATCAATGACAGATCCCTGGGGCACACCACTGGTAACCTCCTCCTCCTCAGAGTGAGCTCCATTTACCTGTACCCTTTGTCGCCTCCCACTCACCCAATTTCTAACCCAAGCAGTAACTTTAGGTTCCATCCCTAGGGTGCTCAGTTTGTTTACAAGTTGCCTGTGTGGAATGGTGTCAAAGGCTTCATTGAAATCTAAATACACCACATCTAGGTCTCTCCTTCGGTCCAACTCCCTGGTCGCCCAGTCAAAGAAATCAATCAGATGTGTCTGACAAGATCCTGCCTCTGGCGAATCCTTGCTGCCTTGGATCCGGTAATAGGTTGGACTCCAGAAACCTCACTATTTTCTCTTTCAGCAGCACTTCTAATAATTTACTCACCACTGAGGTAAAACTAACCGGCCTGTAGTTTTCAACCACATCCTTACTAACGTTTTTTTGTAAAGGGACCACATGTGCCTTTCTCCAGTCCTCTGGCACCACTCCCAACTCAAATAAGGCATTGAAAATGGTAGTCAGTGGAGCTGCTAGAATGTCCTCAAGTTCATGAAGAAGACCTCGGTGCAACCTCAGAAGAAAGCCCCGGGGAAACAACCCTTCTTCCTGAGGAAGAAGGGGTGGTTTAGCGGTACACTGCACTTCCAAGACTTCTGGCCCTTCAACAGAGCCAGCAGCAAAAAGGCCAGGGAAATGGTCCCAGAAAACAAAAGACCCCGAAGACCCAGATGCTGGCTCCGGCCAGCCTGGTGGGAGCTTTTGACTGTCTGGACGTGACCTCCCCACCCCCAGGGGGTCCTCTGCTGCCCACAGGGGGGCACCTAGCCCTGTTTGCCCACAGGTGGACAGTGATCACCTCTGATACCTGGGTGCTATGAGTGGTTGAAGAGGGTTACTTCCTCCACCTACAGCGGGCACCGCCCTCGTACTTCCCAGGAAAGCCCACAGACCTCTCCTTCACCAGACCTTGCTTCTCACTGAGCTGCAGGCCTAATCAACGACAAAGCAGTGGAGCCAGTACCGAAACATCTCTGGGGCACAGACTTCTACTCCAAGAGGACAAGGGCTGAACAGGTTTCTGATCAGGGAGAAATTCAAGATGCTCTCCCTTGGGACACTAATGCCATTCCTCCAGCAGGGAGATTGGCTGTGCTCCTTAGACCTAAAGGATGCCTACACATACATCCTAATTCATCCCAGTCACAGAAAATACCTTCGGTTCGTGGTGTGGGGAAAGCACAACCAGTATAGGGTGCTGCCCTTTTGGTATGGCCTTGTCACCAAGAGTCTTCACAAAGTGCCTCACGGTGGTCACAGCCCACCTCTGGCTCCAAATGGCCTTCATCTTCCCTTATCTGGATGACTGGCTCATAAAGTGTGACACGGCTGCAGAGGCACAGGGTGCCACCAGGCGCACCATCAACACCCTGCAGCACCTGGGGTTTATTATAAACTACCCCGTCCCATCTCACTCCGGCCCAGCACCTAACATTCATAGGGGCGCAAATAGATACCCTCCGAGCAAAAGCCTTCTTCCCTCATGAGAGGTCATAATGCCTCAGGGAATTAGCTGCAGAGGTACGCCGGTACCGGACGCTACTGGCCTGGCGCCTACTCTGCCTGTTGGGACACATAGCCTCCACAGTTCACGTGATCCCATATGCCTGCTTGCACATGAGAGCAGCCAAGTGGTGCCTCCACTCCCAATGGACACAAGCCACAGGCAGGCTCAGGGACAGAGTAAAGGTGACCTGTCTGTTGGCAGACTCCCTCAGATGGTAGCAAATTCTACGTCACCTTAAGAAAGCGATGCCCTTCCAGGCATCCAACCCCCAGAAGATCCTCACCACAGACGCCTCTCTAATGGACTGGGAAGTGCATTGTGAGAGCTTTCAGATGCAAGGCAGCTGGTCCCTGAGGGAATCCCAGATGTAAATCAAGCTGCTTGAGCTCCGGGCAATATACCTAGCTGATCAGCCTTCTGACGCCAGCTACAGCACCACTAGATGCTGATCCAGATTGACAACCAGGTCACAATGTTCTGCGTGAACAAGCAGAGGGAACAGGGTTGTATACCCCTCTGCCAGGAAGCAGTAGCCCTGTGCTGCTATGCTGCACACAGAGGGATGCTCCTAAGGGCGGTGTCCCTCTTGAGCCAGGACAGTGCCCTGGTGGACAAGATGAGCAGGGTCCTCCAACCGCATGAGTGGCTCCTGGATCCATTAGTAGCCTCAAAGCTGTTTCGTCTCTGAGGAGTCACCTAGATGGACCTGTTTGCCAGTCCGTACAACACACAATTGCCCCGATTTTGCTCCTGCCAGCTACACCTATCACAGGTGGCAGTGGATGTGTTCCTCATCCCGTGGATGGAAGGCCTCCTGTATGCCTTCACACCAACACCACTGGTAGCCAAGACACTGTTCAAGGTCCAGCGCAATAGAGCATCGTGAATAATGAAAGTCCCTTGGTGCCCCAGGCAGCCCTGGTTCCCACTGCTCTTCTCCCCATCGGTGGCATTGCTGATTCCCCTGGGCTGAGCCCCAGGGCTACTCTCACAGGAGAAGGGCTCTCTCCTACACCCCAACATTGGGTTCCTCTCACTCATGGCTTGGTTGCTGAAAGGGTAGCATTAGCCCCCTTTAACCTTCCAAGGGTCATGGAAGAGATTCTTCTGGCCTCTCGTAAGGCCTCCACAATAAGGGCATATGCTTTCAAGTGGTACAGGTTGTCAGTGTGGTGCACAGAAAGGCAGGCAAACCCATTCTCCTGCTCAGTACAAATAGTGCTCCAGTACATGCTTCACCTACCGCAGGTGGGACTGAAGTCCAATTCGGTCAGAGCATTAAGAGAAAACCCCTCTCAGCTCAGCCCCTTGTGTCCCTATTCCTGCAGGGCCTCATGTTATCCAAACCCCCCATCTGTCATCCAGCAGCAGAGTGGGGTCTCAATGTGGTGCTCTCACAGCTCATTAAGCCTCCGTTTGAGCCTCAGGCTACCTGCCACCTCTAGTATCTGTCCTGTAAGATTGCCTTCCTGGTAGCACTCACATTAGCGCTCAGTCAGCGAGCTCCAGGCTCTGATGGTGGAACTGCCCTACTCAAGGTTCTACAAGAACAGGGTGATGCTCTGCACACACCCCAAGTTTCTGCCAAAGATGATGTCCCCATTCCACCTCAACCAGGAGGTGGTGCTCCCCACCTTCTTTCTGAGGCCTCACGCCAGTAGGATGGAGACCATTCTCCACAATCTGGATTGTAAGAGAGCCCTGTCCTTTTACCTGCAACAGACTCAGGGCCACCGCAAAGCACCACAGCTTTTTGTATCCTATTACTCCAGCCACCTGGAGCTCCCAGTGACTAAGATAACTCTGTCCACTTGGGTGGCGGACTGCATTGCCTTTGCCTACAAGCAAGCAGGGATTTTTCTGGATCAGAGTGTCACAGCGCACCATGTCAGGGCGATGGCTACTTCTGTGACAAATCTGTGTTCCGTCCCTGTGACAGAAATCTGCTGGCCCATCACCTGGTCTTCGTTCCATACCTTTGCAGCTCACTACTGCCTGGAGAGGGAATCCCGATGGGACAGCGCCTTCATCCAGGCCATTCTCCTTAATCTCTTTGGGGTATAGGCAACTCCTGCCCTCCGACACTTCTATGTTCAGGCTACTGGAGTGCTGGTTCCTGGCTGGTCATCTGGATCTTACAAGAGTCTCTCTGTATGGATTCAGCTGCTGCTGATCATGGCTCACCCTTACAAGTGGTGTTTTTATAGATTCTCGGTAGCCTGGAGCTGGGGAGTCCCATATGTGAGGACCGATTTCCTGCTTGTTCTCGGAGAAAGCAGTTACTCGCCTGTAACAGGTGTTCTCCAGGGACAGCAGGAATCAGTCCTCACAACCCTCTCTCCTCCCCTTAGAGTTGCTTCTTTACCGTATTTCAGTTTTGCTGACTTAGCTATGTCACACTTGGGCAGGAAGTGGACCACGCATGTGTGGTGTGTCTCTCAAAGGCTTTCTTTGAAAGCTGGGGAGATGCTTCCATGTAGGCTTCATCGGTGCCAATGTCACCCATATGTGAGGACTGACTCCTGCTGTCCCCAGAGAACAACTATAACAGGCGAGTAACTGCACTTTATCCCTCTACACAAATATTCCTTATAATTGCTACTCTTTTGGAATGAAATAGTTTTACTTCTGATTCTGTCCCTTTCAGTTTTTGACTTTATTCAAGATTATCGTTTTGCTGAGAAATGTTTTGTCTCTTCAGACTTGTTTATGCTTCCAAGGTATTTAGATGTCTCTGAATCTTAACGCTCCATTTTGGTATACAGATTTATGTCCTTAAATATTTTGTTGTAGGTCTTATGATGGAGATCTCCTTTGTTAGGAATTCATCTGGAGAATCTCAATTCATAATTCTTTGATCAAGTAGACTCAGAGGCTCTATAAACAAATGATAATCTGAACTGCCGTTTAACTAGCCCCAGCAATGTGAATCCAGACGGTATAGGGAAACCAGCAGCCTAAGACATGCTGAATGTTTACAGCCATTTGATACTGATGTGCATTCCGGCTGTTAGTGTGCCGCAAATTTGATATGAGGGCAAATTTTACAAAGGTCATTTATGTGGCTTTTGTGACATGAAAGTGGAAATGTTCAGAAAGCAAGCTTAATTTTGGAAGAGAGGGTGTGCTTGTGTGAAGCCAATATAATATCAGTATATCCCCGCCCCTCAAAGTAGAGACATTTTTATAAAAATGTCCAGTGGACAAATAAACATGTGGAGACTCCCCCAAAGAGGATGTACCAGAAAAAAAACACAAACCTGGCCCAAAAATAAGCATACTGTACTTGTAAATCTCTGGCGCGGGAAAACAAGTGGCCACCAGCAGTGGATGTGCATGTGCAAATTGCTGCACTTTGGATACCATGTGTGGAGAATAGATAAGAACATAAGATATGCCATACTGGGTCAGACCAAGGTCCATCAAGCCCAGTATCCTGTTTCCAACAGTGGCCAATCTAGGTCATATGTACCTAGCAGTTTCCCCAAGAGACACAAGTTCCACAATGCTTGTACTGGGTCAAGCATTGATATCCTGGGTCCCTTCTTAATAATGCTTTATGGACCTTTCCTTCAGGAACTTGTCCAAACCTTTTTTAAACCCAGCTACACTAACAGCCTTTACTACATCCTCCGGTAACAAATTCCAGAGTTTGATTACACGTTGAGTGAAAAAATATTTTCTTTTATTAGTCTTAAATAGTTTACCCTGTAGCTTCATTGCATGTCCCCTAGTCTTTCTATATTCTGATAATGTAAACAATCAATCTACGTTTACCCGTTCCACTCAGTTAATTTATAGACTTCTATCATATCTCCCCTCAGCCGTCTCTTTTCCAGGTTAAAGAGCCCTAACCTTTCTAGCCTTTCTTCATAGGAGTATCCTTCCATCCCCTTTACCATTTTGGTGGCTCTTCTCTGAACCTTTTCTAATAATGCTATATCCTTTTTAAGATACGGCGACCAGAATTGCACACAATATTCAAGGTGCGGTCTCACCATGGAACGATAAAGAGGCATTATAATATCTTTTGTTTTATTTTCCATTCCTTTCCTTATGATACCTAGCATTCTATTTGCTCTCTTGGCCACTGCTGCACACTGGGCCGAGGGTTTTAACATGTTATCCACAATGATGCCTAAATCTTTTTCCTGGGTGGTGGTTCCTAATGTGGAATCTTGCATCGTGTAACCATAGTTTGGGTTGTTCTTCCCTAGGTGCATAACTTTGCACTTGTCCACATTAAATTTCATCTGCCATTTTGATGCCCAGTCTTCCAATTTATCAAGATACTGTTGCAATTTTCCACAATCCTCTTGGGTTTTAACAACTTTAAGTAGTTTTGTGTCATCTGCAAATTTGATAACCTCACTCGTTATTCCACTTTCCAGGTCATTTATGAATATGTCAAAAAGCAGCGGACCCAGCACATATCCCTGGGTTACACCACTAATCACCTTTCTCCATTGGGAAAATTGGCCATTTTGCCCAACCCTCTGCTTTCTATCCTTTAACCAGTTTCTGATCCACAATAGTACACTGCCTCCTATCCCATGACTCTTTAGTTTTGCCAATAGTCTCTGATGAGGGACCTTGTTTGAGACCAATGTTTGAGACCAAAGGCGACATGTAGGTACGTTGCCACTCCCTCATGCCTACTTGGATGTACCTGCAGTCTGCAAATGTAATATGTGGAATGGCTATGGAGACGTGTCTGTGATTTTGTCCAAATCATGAGTAAACCTTTTAAAATGGCCCTCATTGTCAGTATGAATAAAAAAACATACTTTGGAATGCCTGCATACAAATGCTAGAAGTCTAAAAAATAAGATGGGGAGTTAGAATATATAGCACTGAACTAAAAGGAAAATATAATTGTATCTCAGAGACAGTGTGATACCAAGGTTCAAATTATATACTACTGCTACTACTATTGATCATTTATATAGCACTACAAGGCATACGCAATGCTGCACAGAAACATGTAAAAAGACGGTCCCTGCTCGTCAGAGCTTACAATCTAGTTAAGACAGATATGACAGTTAAAAGCAAATACACAACTAGGAAAAGGTAAGGAGACACATAGGAGATTAAGTAGAGCAGGATCCAAAAGCAGCCCAAAAGATGTGAGCTTTTAGCATGGATTTGAAAAGGGGCAGAGATGAAGCCTGACGTACAGATTCAGGTAGTTTGTTCCAGGCATAAGGAGCAACAATGTGAAAGGATTGAAGTCTGGAGTTGCCAGTGGAAGAAAAAGGCATAAAGAGAAGCAATCCACCACAGGAATAGGAGTCAATCAGACTGGTGGATGGGTGGAGCTATATGTCAGAGGGCCTCAACTCAACTCAAACAGGATAAAGTTTTGCAGGGAACAAAATACACTGTAGAATCTATGCATAGAAATTCCATGTAAGAAGAGGAAGCGAATAGCAGTGGGATTGTACTACCTACCATCTGCCTGGCCAGAATGAACAGACAGATGATGCAATACTAACAGAAATTAGGACACTAACAAAATTGGCAACTCAGTTGTAATGGGTGATTTCAATTACCCTTATATCGACAAGGTAAATGTCACCTCAGGATGTGCTGGGGAGATTAAAGTTTTGGAAGAAATAAATGAGTGCTTTATGTTGCTGTTGGTTCAGGAATCATCATGAAGGGGGAGCTATTTTGGGTCTAATGTGTTAAAGGCTTTGTCTTGGGTGTCTTCAGTTTTTCAGAAATTTGAGCCAGCAAATGCTTTGTGCTCCACAGTACTAACATTTGGTGGTTCTTTTTGTTCAGATTTTTCATTAGGTAGACACACATGCACGGACCTTTGTCTGTGCTGCGTCATTGGAATGAAAATCCTTACTAGTGGAGATTCACCTTGAGACTAAATACTTAAAATTTTGAAAATCTGTGATGACATGGTGGTTTTCTTTGACCTTCTCTAACTGTGTATAGTGGAGTTGATACTTTGTGTTTCTTATGATGATTGTGTGTCATGTGTTTGTGTATTTTACTTTTTTCTAATTCTTTGTAAGGTGCTTAGAAATTCTGATTTGTGGATTATAAATGTTTATTTATAAATAAATAAACCAACCAACCTTCCTTAGTGGAACACTTGGCAATACTGGTCATAACATAATACATTTTGATTTAATAAAGGGAGGGAGATCAACAAGGGCCATCTACTGTGCTAGTATTTAACTTGCAAAAGGGAGACTAAAAAATGAGGATTATGGTTTAGAAAAAAAACTAAAAGGAGCAACTGCAAAAGTTAGGAATTTACATCAGACATGGACATAGTATTTTTAAACAATCTCCAAAGCCCAGAACAGATGTATTCCATTCTTTAAAAAAGGGGAAGGAAGGAAGGAAGGCAAAATGACCTCCAGCATGGTCTAAAGATGAGGTGAGAACGGCTGTTGTAGCCAAAAAGCCATCTTTGACAAAATGGAAAAAGAATCTGAATAAAGAAAACAGGAAACACAAGCATTGGCAAGTTAGATGCAAAGCACTAATAAAGCAGGCAAAGATTGAATTTGAAAAGTAGTTTGCCATGGAAATAAAAACTAATAATGAAGTTAAAAGCCTATGAAGAAATCAGTTGGATGCTTAGATGATAGAGGAGAAAAAGGGGACACTAAGGAAGGATAAGGCCATTATGGAAACTAAATGACTTCATTGCTTTGGTCTTTACTGAAGAAGATAGGGGGGGAGATACCTATGCCATAAATAATATTTAAAGGTAATTATTCATGGGAATTGAAATAAATTTCTATGAATTTAACAAACTAGAGAGTAGAAAATCACCTGGACTTCGTTGCAGAGTGCAAACAAAATTCAAAAATGAAACCGAGGATCTACTATTAGTAATTTGTAAACTATCATTAAAAATGTCTGTAGTTCTTGAAGAATGGAAAGTGGGAAATGTAACTCCAATTTTTAAGAAGGGTAATCTGGGAAATTATAGAATGGTGAGCCTGATGTCATGCCACAATGCTCAGGCACCAACCACTTTCCCCATTGTACAGGTTGTCCAAAGGAGAGCACAGCTAGCCCGTAGGCAAAGACAGGAACAACTGAAACAGGTGTCCAAGACCGTGGTAGGTCAAACAAACTTTATTAAAAACACCAATGCATTTCAGCTCAACGCCTTCTTCAGGGGGAATACACCTCAAATAAAATCAAAGATACAGACAGAAGGTCATTGAATAAGCCATAAATATATAAAAAAGCAGACATCATAAATAATTAAAAGCAATATGAAAATAAACAAACTATAAAACAATAAACAACTCTAAACAAGAGTGTAATGTGAAATAACATATTAAAAGACTATAGGTATATTAAACATAAGCAGCAAAACCAGAATTGGCCATGAGAAACAAATGCACAACATATGTCTCACCAGAGGTCACAAAAGAAGGGACGAGGAGGACTACATGTGAGACCAGTGAGTAATGCATATAATGCATAACTACACTGTCAGAGTCACATATTTGGTAAATTCCAATGAGTGGTGCTAAAATAGCCCCATAGGTGACAAAAATATTAATACAAAGAGGAAATTGTATATGTGAAATACATAAGAGTGAACAACTTAACGATGTATGAACAGAAGAGCCCAGATGTGAAATATCCTGTGTAAAAAGTCTTACTCAGCAGCCGTAAGCACAAGTGAGCAGCCAGCCAAGACTGTAAACCAATCACCACCAAAGTGACAATCGGGCATAAAAGAATGCTGAAATATATGATCTGCACCATAAATAGAAACAGCGGACAACGTAACTTGCCTTATAGAATGCGCACTATGTCTTCAAAACTGTCGCAGTACCGGTATGAAAAACTGCACTGGACTGCAAAGTCCTTTAAAGCAGTGAAAATGACGCCAAATGCAAGGTCAAAGGGTGTAACAAAGGTATTTTTTATTGTTCTCTCCAAAATAAAGTAGTATTGCTGTCCCTGTATACTGCCGTACTAAAAATGACAGGTTAACCTGGGCTGTATGGACCCATGTGAGCACATATATATATAGATAGATGTAGTTAAAAGTAAGTAATATAGATTTTCCACTCCTGCCTCCTCCTAGAGGCCCTCTCTGCCCAGTCAGTGCACAGCATCTACATAAGAAACAGAGAAACCATAGTTAGCATGTACCTTCCACCGCAGGATCAAATACAGCTGTCTCACCAAATGTCTCCTCTTCTTTCCCTTGCATACAGCCAGGGGCGGCCCAAGGGGGGTGCGGAGACTTGGTGCGGGGCCTCATTTGCATAATGTTACCACACACTAACTTTTAGTAAACATGCCTCTTAATGAGTATATGGATAAAGAAAGACTAAATGATTTCTACATTACTATAATCCAGTGCCAACTGCCAGGCACATTAGGAACTACTACAAACACTGCCCATTTAGAACCCATAGCAAACCTGCCGTATCATAACAGCATTACCAAGACTCACAAAGCACAAGACCCTACCTATCAAAAGGCAACACTACAAATATTAAACCAATACATTTCAGAGAACAATAATACATGACCTACTGGGGAAAGAGAACAAGTGGCAATGTCAAATAGGAATTACATAAACAGAATACCTCAGCTCAGTTACACGTGCAGAACATAGACTGTCACCAAACAAGAAATCACAATGTAGAAACAGGAAGACAATAATTAAACTGGGAACCCCAAAAGCCCAACAACACTGTAGAAATAAAACTATAAATTAATTTCCTCTTGTACTAAACAAAGCGCAGACGTTAATGATGCACATTTCCCAGAGCTGGCATATTTCAGTTATTAAATTCAATAAAGAGATATTTTTCTACCTTTTCTGCATTTTTTTTCAGTTGCTATTGCTCCAGCCACTTTCTTCTGGTTTCTTCGTGTCTTCTGCTAAATCTCCATCGTCTGCTGTCCATTTGTCCTTTCTTCACTTTTCTAGTTTTTTTCCATTCTCTCTCGACATCTGCTTTAACATACTAATCTCTCTCCTTTTGCTCTTTCCTCATTCCTATTTCATCCACTCAAATTTTACCCCGCCATCCTCAATCCCCACTTACTCTCCCAATATCCGGCCAATTGTAGATTTGTCTTCCCTCCCACACAAAATATTTTTTCCCTCTCCATTTCACTCTCCCAACTCTATCCCATTCTAATCCTTCCCCAACATCAGCTCCCTTCTAGTTCCAGCCCCACCCAGCATCCGCTCCCTTCTAGTCCCCGCATCAGCCCATTTCCAGTCCTAGCTCCCCCATCCGAGTCCCTCCATCAGCTCATTTCCAATCCCCCAGCCCCCATAAGCCCATTTCTAGTCCTATCCTAGCCCCACCATCAGCCCATTTCCAGTCCTAGCTCCCCCATCCGAGTCCCTCCATCAGCTCATTTCCAATCCCAGCCCCCCCCAACAGCCCATTTCCAGTCCTATCCTAGCCCTCCATCAGCCCATTTCCTGTCCTAGCCCCCCCTCACTCAGCCCATTTCCAGTCCTAGCTCCCTCCCCTCACAGCCCATTTCCATTCCAAGCCCCCCTCCCCATCAGATATTTGTAGTTCAAGCCCTACTTCCACTCAGCCCATTTCCATTCCTAAGCCCCCCATCACCCCATTTTCAGTCTTAGCCCCCATAGCCCATTACCAGTCCTAACCCCCATCAGCCCATTTCAAGTCCTAGCTCCCTCCCCTTACAGCCCATTTCCATTCCAAGCCCCCCTCCCCATCAGCTATTTGTAGTTCAAGCCCTTCTTCCACACAGCCCATTTCCATTCCAAGCCCCCGTACCCATCAGCTATTTGCAGTTAAAGCCCTCCTTCCACTCAGCCCATTTCCAGTCCTAGCCACCCCCCAGCCCATTACCAGTCCTAGCCCCCCCATAGCCCATTTCCAGTCCTAAGGCCCCCCCATCACCCCATTTTCAGTCTTAGCCCCCCCACAGCCCATTATCAGTCCTAACCCCCATCAGCCCATTTCCAGTCCTAGCCCCCCACAGCCCATTTCCAGTCCTAGCCCCCCCATAGCCCATTACTAGTCCTAACCCCCATCAGCCCATTTCCACTCTTAGCACCCCCATAGCCCATTACCAGTCCTAAGCCCCCCATCAGCCTACTTCCAGTCCTAAGGCTCCCCATCAACCCATTTTCAGTCTTAGCCCCCCCCATAGCCCATTACCAGTCCTCACCCCCATCATCCCATTTCCAGTAGCCCCCCCCCATAGCCCATTAATAGTCCTAACCCCCCGCCCCCATCAACCCACTTCCAGTCTTAGCCCCCCCCATAGCCCATTACCAGTCCTAACCCCCTCCCCCATCAACCCACTTCCAGTCCTAACCCCCCATAGCCCATTGCCAGTCCTAACCCCCCTCCCCCCATCAGCCCTGATAGATTAAAAAAAAACGGCTGCTGCTGCCGCTGCCGCCATAGCAGCGGCAGAATCAAATGTCCCACCGCGGGGCCCCGCCTGCCCGACAGAGCCTCCCTGAGCTCGGTTAATCCCGCCGGGGCTGAGCCTCCCTGAGCTTCCCATCAGCCCCGGCGGGATTAACAGAGCCGCGAGAGGTCAGAGAAGCTCTCGCGGCTCTGAAAGCCCGCGCATTGGGAGGTACTCAGGAGCTCAGGGAGGCTCTGCCGGGCAGGCGGGGTCCCGCGGTGGGACATTTGATTCTGCCGCTGCCACGCTGGCAGCGGCAGCAGCAGCCGTTTTTTTTTTAATGTGCTTGTGCTAATGTAGAATGTTTTTTGCACGGGGCCCCCTGAAACGCGGGGCCCTGTGCAAAAAACATTCTTGCTTAATGGACGGGCCGGCCCTGCATACAGCCACACAATATGAATGAGTCAGCTTTCTGTGGATACCAGCAGATGAGACCCAATTAGGTGAACTAGCACAGAACAAATGGAGTACGCCCTTTATATATGTGAGCCTTTGGCAAAGTGTGCGTTCCCCAGTAAACTCCTACAGATGAATGGGTCCTATCTCAGGCAGTGGAGGTATCAGCACACTTGCAGTACATGAGCTAACAATTTTCCAGTCTCTAAATTGTAGACTTTCTATACAGGCTTTTCATGAATTTAAAATGCATTATACACATCTATCGCCCATGCACATGTGCACCTGTAGCCCACTTTGGAAAGAACCATATGTAAAACTGTACCATCTAGGTCACATCCTATACACATGTATAAATCTGCTGCATAAACCTGTAGCAGCACATTTTAGAAATGCTCTCAGTTGTGTTGCATTTAAACGCATCTCACTACCTTTCCTATCTCACTCTACACTCCTCCTCAGGAACACGTCTCCTCTTTATATCATCGGAATATAAAAAGACTAGGGGACATGCAATGAAGCTACAGGGTAACCTATTTAAGACTAATAAGAGAACATATTTTTTCACTCAACGTGTAATCAAACTCTGGAATTTGTTACCGGAGGATGTAGTAAAAGCTGTTAGTGTAGCTGGGTTTAAAAAGGTTTGGACAAGTTCCTGAAGGAAAGGTCCATAAACCATTATTAAAAGGGACATGGGATATCACTGCTTGACCTAATACAAGCATTGAGGAACCTGTGATATTTGGGGAAACTGCTAGGTACTTATGACCTAGATTGGCCACTTTTGGAAACAGGATACTGGGCTTGATGGACCTAGGTCTGACCCAGTATGGCATATCTTATGTTCTTATCATGGATCCCTTTTATCTGTGCCCTTCTCTGTCATTGCCAACTCCAGACTTTGGTCAATCCACCTTGCTGCTCCATATGCCTGGATCAAACTACCTGAGTCGGACTCCATCTCTGGCCCTATTCAAGTCCTGGTTGAAGACCCACATCTTTGAGGCTGCTTTTGGATCCTGAAGCTCCTCATTTTCTTGTCCACCGCTTATTTATTTATTTATTTATTTAGTAAACATTTGTATACCGCTGCTTCCTACGATCAGCCGCGGTTTACTTTACAGAATCATAATGTATCGTAATACAGTGAATTTTCAAAGATACAAATTTTGATTTGAGCAATGATTTACATAACACAAGGAATAGTGATTAGATACTTTGTACATAACATTGGGGTTCACAAATCTAAATAAACATTGGATTGAAGGTGCGTGGGGGTGGGGATAAAAATATACATATATACAGGATTACATATCGGTAATCCATATGCTGCGTGTGTTCCGAGTGCCATAATGGGGGGCAGAAGAGAATTTATTGAGGTAAGGTGTTATAATTAGGTCGGGTTGTAGTAGGTCTGAAATAAATGGGTTTTGAGTTTCCTTCTGAATTCATTCAGGCTATTTGACATTCGAAGCTCATGTGGGAGTTGGTTCCAGTGGATTGGTGCTGCATAGGTGAATGCTCTATTGCTTGTTTCTGCTTTAACAGATCTTCTGCTGATTGGGACACAGCGAGTGTTGAGATTTATGGTTCTTCTGTTCCTGTTGAGCGGTTGCATAGTGATTAGGTTGTCCAGGTAGGAGGGAGCAATATTGTGAATGAGTTTAAACGTTGTTATGAGTAGTTTGAAGATGATGCGGGCGGCTACCGGGAGCCAATGTAGTTCCATAAGCACTGGTGTTATGTGGTCTGTGACGTTTTTTTCCATGATGATTCTCGCTGCAACATTTTGAGCCATTTGTAAGATATTTAGGGTGTTCTTCGGAAGCCCTTGTAGAATGGCGTTGCAGTAGTCCAGGTGAGGAATGATTAGCGCTTGTGCAACAGTCCTGAAGTCGGATTTTTCTAGGATACTGCGAAGTGGTTGAAGAACTTTCAATTTGTAAAAAATGGCTCGGTTAACTGTGCGGAGGTGTTTATTCATCTTAAGGTTGTTGTCTAGTACGACCCCTAGATATTTTATTGCAGGCTTTGCATGATATATGTTTTTGTTGAGGGCGACTGTGGTGGGTGGGATGAAATTGGTTTTTTTTTAGATAAACATGACCTCTGTTTTTTTGTGGTTTATTGACATGTTGTTTTGTTGAAGCCATGTTTGTAACATGTCAAGGCATTCTTCCAGTGGAGTGAAATCCGGTTGTGTTGTGTTTAGGCGTGTGTACAGCATCACATCGTCAGCATAGATGTGGTAATTGATACACTTATGTGTATCTTGCCATACTCTAGTCCCCAGTTTTGTGATGTTTTTTCATCTTGATTAGATTGAAAGCTCTGCTGCACAGGGACTGTATTTTACATTTATATATACAGCACTGCATAAACCTTGTAGTGCTATACAAATTATGATGAGGAGGAGGATTAGTAATCTGACCAGGGAGAGACATCCAAACTCATAACAATAGACAATTTCTGCTAGGGTGAGGTGGAAATCATGTTGCAGGAGGTCCTCAAGCACCAGCATGTTCTCTTGGGCCATGCTGGTGTCCGTGTGAAAGCCTATCAGAAACAAAAACTGTGGTTGGGCATATATCATTGTGTGAATGCCCTTTACCACAGAAATAGAGATGCAGAGGCCCTCAAATGGAAGTGTAGGGAGGTGAAGCAGAAAGCCAAGCAGAAGGAAATGAAGATGTCCAGATGAGAAGCTGCAGTCCCTCCTGTCTGGACAGTAAGAATGATGTGTGAGGATCATACCAATATTCTACTGAAAGGCATAGAAGATGTCAGAGGGTGACATCCAACTCTTACCTCCATTTATTTTTGTTGATGGTCAGGTACTGTTTCTAGCACCAGTTGGCACAGTCCTCATCTTCTATGCTGTGGTGAACATGTGCTACAGAAGAATGTACAGCTCCAGGTGAAATGTCACAGGAAATGCTGCTGTTTACCCTCAGTGGTGCTGGACTCAACTTTACCAGAGCTGCGGGAAGGAAAGGAAAGGCAGTTCTTTCTTGCGGCTCTGGAGAGCTGGGGCCGCCGACCATCAGCCAACTTTGCAGGTTCTCCTGTGGGGGCGAGAGGGGGGCCGGCTAGGACTGGAAATGGTCAGATTGGGGGGACTAGCACTGGAAATGGGGAGATTGGGGAGGGCTAGAACTGGAAATGGGCAGATTGGAAGGGGTGATAGCACTGGAAATGGGCAGATGGGGGGCTAGCACTGGAAATGGACAGACCTGGGGGACTAGCACTGGAAATGGGCCGATCGGGGGGGGGCTAGGACTGGTACTCACCTGAATAGGGGAGGCTAGGACTGCTAATGGGCTGATGGGAGGGGGTAGAACTGCTAATGGGCTGATGAGGGGCTAGCATTGGAAATGGGCTGATTAGGGGAGGCTAGCACTGGTAATGGTGCTGAAGGGGGACTAGGACTGGAAATGGGCCGATGGGGGGGACTAGCACTGGAAGTGAGCTGATTAGGGGTGGCTAGGACTGGAATGGGCTTATGGGGGGGGAGCTGCTGGCCCTGGAAGAAGACTGGGTGCTAGGGCTACAAATGGGCTGATGCAGGGGGGGGATGGGAGAATGGGACGGGAAGGGAGTGGATGCTGAGAGGGGCTGCCATGGTATTTGGACTAGAAGGCGCTAGACATTGGGGAAGGAGGGGGACTGGAAGGAAATGGATACCAGTGGCAGTCATGGGAATACAAGTTGACATTGGAAGGTACTGGGAGGGAGGACTGGAAAGGAACTGATACTGGGAAGGGTTACTGGAAATAGAAGAAAACAAGGGGAGGGTTACTGGAAATGGAAAAGAAAACAAGGGGAGAGTTACTGGAAATGGAAGTGAAGAAAACAAGAGATAAGAAATGGCAGATGGACTATAGACCATAGAAAGAGAGCTAAAAGAAGACAGGAAAGCAGAAGCTGAGATCGGGACCAGCATGATCAGAGAATAAAATGGTCAGTCAACAAAGGTAGAAAAAACAATTTTTTTTTCATTTTAGTGATTGCCATTTGTGTTATCTTTATATTTTACACAGTATGGGGGACTGCATTTCTATCTGATATTGCACTGCATGCGGAGTCTGGCTTCTTGGGTTTTCAGTTTAATTTGTGTCTACATATTTTATTTTAGGTTGTAGTCACTTATTCTGTACTTGGGTGAGGGTCTGTGTTCTCAGTGTTTGACTGAGGCCAGGTATTCTGTTAAAATGGAGTTTGTACATAGGGATCTATACTATACTGTAGTAATTTGGCTTGTTCAGCTTTTCAAATAGGTGTATACTGTAGATGCTCTAGGACCCACTGCAATATTTATGGTGTTGCCCTTTTCTAGGTACACTCCATGTTGTGTGAATTTTGGAAGTTAGTGCTGTTATGGAATAGTAGATTTGCTCTCTGGATCCTGTACGCTGGGTGCTTGGTAAGGTAAACTGTAGGGTGTTGGTTGGGGGGAGGTACTGGAATATATATTGTTTTTGATATTTGCAGTTTTGCATTCTTTGTGCTGCCAGACTGAAATTTAAAATATTTTGTTCAGATTCAAGGAAATTTCAAATTTTCAGAGACTGTCTCAGTTTAATTTTGTTTAGTAGCCTGAAAGCTTCACCGCTGCTGAGTTATGGACTTTTCCAGCTCTAACACAATCCAATCCAGTGTTTGAATTCATGGCTACCAGAATTTGTTTCTCATTTTATATCTTCCCTCCTCATCAATAATCTGGTCATAGCAAAATAAATCTGATGTGAAGATACTTATAATGATTTGATTGGGGGAGGGGGGCTGTGTTAGTGATTTTTCATTAATCATATTTCATGTTTTATTATTATGTTTGTTTTATTGTAACATTGTTTTACTAAATTGCACAGGTATGTTTAGAAACCGCCTAGGATTTTAGATGGGTGCCATATACATTTTAAAATAAAGCATACTAAATTTATGCAAATGATGCCGCAGTAAGTCTCTGCACATGGCGCTGCATCACCCTTCTGCCGTCTCTGGAGGAAAATAGACAAGAGGGTGCACTGGGAGACAGAGAAAAGCAGAAACCTCAGATTGGGACCTACATGATCAGAGAATAAAATAGTCAGACAAAATAGTTTGAAGAGAATTTTATTTTCAATTTAATGACCAGCGATGCTATCTTTATATTTTATGCAGTACATGGAAATGCATCTCTTTCTGTTTCTCTGGTGATTGCACTATATGTAGAATATGGCTTCTTGAGGTTGTAGTTTAATTTGTATCTACATATGTTTATTTTTAGGTTATGGTCACTTATTCTGTGCTTGGTGAGGGTCTGTGTTTTGAGTGTGTGATCAAGACCAGGTTCCCTTTCATACCCGGTGGTTCCATTTGGAACCCATGTAGTTTTCTTGTAAAAGCTGAGTGGGGATTAAAACCAGTAAACATCAGAAGTCTTTTTCTTACTTACTATTATCATAATAAAATACTTTATTCAGTTTAGAGTCACTAACTTAGTAGGTGGCGCCACTGGCTGTGCTTTTGTTTTGGTAGCCATCTTGAAATTTTACTGCAAGTGTGTTAAATTTTAATGTTCTGAAGGCTTCACTGCATCAGGAAAATTCTCTCAAGTCAAACGGGTATTGTTTTCCCTTTCTGACAGTTTTATCCCCATTTTTTGTTGAAACAGTTGTTGAATGAGACAGTTTTGTAGTTGGTTCCATTTGGAACCATTGGTACTTAGTGGTTGTTACATGTTACTGCAGAAATGGTGGTTTGTAATACTTAGTGAATTTTATCACATAGCAGTTATGAAGATTTAAATTTGAAATTTATATGTTATCTGCTAATTAAGTAGTAATCTAGTAGTAATTCAGTTACATTCTGAAATTTGTTGAATGTTTGATGCAGGCAAAATGATGGATTGTGATATGCATCGCAGACAAAATAGAAAAGGAAAAATGGAATCTCAGCTTGTCTTGTTACCAGATGCTGACATTTCTGAACCCGAGTGTGATGTAGAGGATCCAGAGATGGAAAATAATATGGATGAGTTGAGCGATGATCCACTGAACGAATCAGAAGATGATCTTCCATTATCAACAGTTAGGGATCATGCAAAGCAGAAAGATCCTGATGTTGCTGGTGTAGATGATGATGATAATGTTCCATTGAACAGATTATTCAAAAAGAAATCAAAATCAAAAGATGCAGTAATGTTTCGATGGAGGCGAATAAAGCCAACAGTCACCTCCGATCCAATCTGGTCGGGAAAAGTTTCTGATCCACCCGAGGAGGAAGAGCCTCAAATAAAATACTTTCACAGATTTTTTTCCACTGAACTTATTGAGCACATTGTGATTCAGACCAATTTACTTGCAGTTCAGTGTGTGTCCTCATTTAGAACAACAACAGTAGAAATCAAACAATACTGTGAAATGTTGTTGAAGATGGGCCTGGTTCCAATGCCCAGTTATAAATGCTACTGGTCAGAAGAACTCCGTTTTCCACCTGTTGCAGACGTTATGTGTCGAAATCGTTTTACCGACAACAACTAGTTCTTGCACTTCAACGACAACACCAAGGCCGTCACTGACAGAAATGACCCTTTGTATGATAGATATTTTAAAGTTCACCCTCTTCTGGATTTCATTCGAGAGGCTTGCCTAAAGGTTGAACCGGAAGACAAGCAGAGCATTGATGAGCATGATACCATACAAAAGAAAAAACTCCTTGAGGCAATACCTTCCAAAGAAACCTAAGAAATGGGGCTTCAAAGTATTTGCTAGATGCGGGGTCAGTGGTGTGACATATGACTTTCATTTTTATGACGGCAAGGCTCCTGTTATGCAGAAAAGCTGTGAATTTCAACCAGGAGACTTTGTTATGAAATTATGCGAGACACTGCCTAGCACTCAGAATTTCAAACTGTACTTTGATAACTACGTCACTTTTCTGGAGCTTCAGCTGATACTAAAGGAACAGAGCATCCTGTCTACTGGGACAATACAGTGCAACAGGATCAGAGGATGCATTATGAAAACAGAAAAAGAACTAAAGAAAAAAGGTTGAGGATCCAGTGATTTTATGGTTGATGCAAACTCTGGTTTGTCAGTAGTTCGTTGGTATGATAATTCAGCTGTTCAGCTTTCATCAACATTGAGATCAGTTGATCCAATTTCTATGATCAAGCGCTGGGACAAGAAACTGCATGCCTATGTTGATGTGCCCTGCCCAGCTGTTGTTCGAGACTACAGTCAGAATATGGGAGGTGTAGATCTCTTTGATATGCTTATGACTCTATATCGCACTGGCCATCGCAGTAAGAAATGGTACCGTAGACTATTTTACTGGGGCCTTCATCATGCGGCTGTGAATGGATGGTTGCTTTACAGACGTCACTGCGAGCAGAAATCTGTACCAAATTCTCGAGTGTTCTCGAGTTTATCAGCATTAGTGAGTAGCTGATCAAAGAAAACAAGGTGCCGTTATCTGTTCAAAGAAAAAGAGGGTGAGCATCAGAAGTGCTGGATTCTCCTGAAATGAATGATCCTGATGACTCCCCTGCACCGCCAAAACAGAAATCATCTGTTCAGTCTGATCCAAATGCCAGCATCAGAAATGACGGTGTAGGACACTTTCCAGCTCATTCAGACCTGAAACAATGGTGCAGGGTTTGCAAAGCTCATGTCAGGATGAAATGCAATGTTTTCCTTTGCATTACAAAGGAAAGAAATTGCTTCCTCAATTATCACACTTCAGCAGTTTGAATAAAAACGTTAAGAACTTTCAGTTTTATATATCTTGCCTTACTTTTATTCTTTATATTGAGTTCCGTTAAGTCCCATTGGGGCCAAATGGAACCATGATAAAAAAAACTCTTCTAATTATTAACTCCAGTGTAATGCAAGTGAACATTTCTGTTTCCTACTATCTCTAAGCAAAGTTCTGCTTTTTGGAATATTTTTACTGAAATAAAAAAAATTGGTAGTGAAAGGGTTAACATGGAGTTTGTATGTAGGGATTTGTACTGTAGTAATCTGAATTGTTCAGCTGTCCAAATAGGTGTTTGGATGTTCCAGGGTCCACTGTAGTATTTACAGTGATGCTTTTTTTGGATGGGCTCCTTATGTGAGTTTTGGAAGTTGGTGCTAGTATGGCATGGTATGATAGATTTGCTCTATAGATACTCGGTGACTGTTGTAGGGTTTTGTATTAGTTCACAATATGCCTGGTACTGGATAATGTAGGTTTTTTAAGATATTGAGTTCTCTGGGTGAATGTCCTGGTTCTGCTCTGCACCCACTGTTAAGGAAGTGTGTTCTGTGGGTGCAAAATATATGCTAAAAAAGAAAAAAACAAGAACCAAAATGCAGTTTTACACAACAAAATAAAACTGAGTTATAATTTAATTCTATAAATTGTGCTGTGGCTCTCGCTCTTTCTTTTAGTTCCTTGGTATGCAAACTCTTGCATTTCCTTCATATAATCTAATCGGCTTTTTGGTTTGGTTCAGTACCTGCAGGGCCGGCCCGTCCATTGAGCAAGAATGTTTTTTGCACAGGGCCCCGCGTTTCAGGGGGCCCCGCGCAAAAAACATTCTTCATCCCAAGTTAAAAAAAAACCAACCCAGCTGCTTCTGCCGCGGCAGCATCAAGAGTGCCGCCGCCGCCGCCGCTGCCGCGGGGCCCCCCCGGCAGAGCCTCCCTGGATCGCCTCCCTGCATCGCAGCCTATACCCGAACGCGGGCTTCTTTCAGAGCCGCGAGTTTCCTTTCTCGCGGCTCTGTTAATCCCGCCGGGGCTGATGGGAAATCACATCAGCCCCAGCGGGCTTAACAGAGCTGCGAGAAAGGAAACTTTCGCGGCTCTGAAAGAAGCCCGCGTTTGGGGATAGGCTGCGATGCAGGGAGGCTCTGCCGGGGGGGGGCCCTGCGGCGTCAGCGGCGGCGGCACTCTTGATACTGCCGCGGCACTCTTGATGCTGCCGCGGCAGAAGCAGCTGGGTTGTTGTTTTTTTAATTTGGGTTGATAGGGGGGAAGGGGGTTTAGGACTGGTAATGGGGGGGAGGCCAAGACTGGAAGGGGGCTGATAGGGGAGGGGAGGCCAAGACTGGAAGGGGGCTGATGGGGGGGGTTAGGACTGGTAATGGGCTATGGGGGGGGCTGACTGGAAGTAGGCTGATGGGGGGGTTAGGATGTAATGGGCTATGGGGGGGTGCTAAGACTGGAAGTGGGCTGATGGGGGGGTTAGGACTGGTAATGGGCTATGGGGGGGGCTGACTGGAAGTAGGCTGATGGGGGGGTTAGGACTGGTAATGGGCTATGGGGGGGGCTGACTGTAAATGGGCGGATGGGGGGGGGTTATTACTGGAAATTGGCAAAGGGGGGGTGCCAAAACACGAACTTGGCTGATGGGGAGGTTTCGGACTGGTACTGGGTTAGGGGGGGGCTAAGACTGGAAGTGGGCTGATGGGGAGGTTTAGGACTGGTAATGGGTTATGGGGGGGTGCTAAGACTGGAAGTGGGTTGATGGGGAGTTTTAGGACTGGTAATGGGTTATTGGGGGTTGCTAAGACTGGAAATGGGATGATGGGGGGTTAGGACTGGTAATTGGCTATGGGAGGGGTTAGGACTGGTAATGGGCTGATGGGGGATTAGGACTGGTAATGGGCTATGGGGGGCTAAGACTGGAAATAGGCTGATGGGGGGCTAGGCCAGGAAATAGGGTGATGGGGGGTTAGGACATAATGGGCTGATGGGGGTTAGGACTAGTAATGGGCTATGGGGGGGCTAGGACTGGAAATGGGCTGATGGGGGTTAGGATTGGTAATGGACTGGGGGGGGGCTAAGACTGTTAATGGGCTGGGGGGGTTGCTAGGACTGGAAATGGGCTGAGTGGAAGGAGGGCTTGAACTGCAAATAGCTGATGGGGACGGGGGCTTGGAATGGAAATGGGTTGTAAGGGGGAGGGAGCTAGGACTGGAAATGGGTTAGTGGGGGGGGGCTAGGACAGGAAATGGGCTGATGGAGGGGCTAGAATAGGACTGGAAATTGTCTGTTGGGGGGGTGCTAAGATTGGAAATGGGCTGTGGTGGGGGTTTAGATTGAAATGGACTCATGAAGGGGCTAGAACTGGAAGTAGGCTCATGGGGGGCTTGGATTGGAAATGGGCTGAGTGGAGGGGAGCTAGGATTTGACATGGGCTGATGGGCTCATGGGGGGCTGTGATTGGAAATGAGCTGATGGAGGGACTCGGATTGGACTGGAAATAGATGGGGGAGCTAGGACTGGAAATAGGCTGATGGTGGGTCTAGGATAGGACTGGAAATGGGCTTATGGGGGGCTAGGACTGGAAATGGGCTGATGCGGGGACTAGAAGGGAGCGGATGCTGGGTGGGACTGGAACTAGAATGGAGCTGATGTTGGGGGAGGATTAGAATGGGATGGAGCTGGGAGAGTGAAATGGAGAGGGGAAAAATATTTTGTGTGGAAGGGAAGACAAATCTACAATTGGCCGGATATTGGGAGAGTAAGTGGGGATTGAGAATGGAGGGGTAAAATTTGAGTAGATGAAATAGGAATGAGGAAAGAGCAAAAGGAGAAAGATTAGTATGTTAAAGCAGATGTAGAGAGAGAATGGAAAAAACTAGAAGAGAGAAGAAAAGACAAATGGACAGCAGACGATGGAGAGTTAGCGGAAGACACAAAGAAACCAGAAGAAAGTGACTGGAGCAATTGCAGCTGAAAAAAAATGCACAAAAGGTAGAAAAATCTCTCTTTATTTTGAATTTATTTATTTATTTATTTAACATTTCTTCTATACCGCGCAATTAAAATCAGCGCGGTGTGCATCGAACAAAAATACTGCAATGTACAGAAACAACATTGAGTTTACAAAGAACAGGGAATTGAACATGGGATCGAAACCGGGGAAACTAAATACATGTTAACTCAAAACTATGTACAATACTCTAATATAAATGGGTGTTGCATTGATTTTGTGAAGATGAAGATTAGTGGTTGGTTGGGCTTGAATGGGGACTACCTATTATCTGTGGTATTGACGTGCAGGGGCGGCTGGGGTATGAGGGAAGCTTGCTGGTTGTGCTTCTATCACTGGAAGTTTCTGGGTAACATTTTGTGAACAGGTGGAGTTTTAAGGCTTTTCTGAATAGGATGAGGCTTTTAATACCACGGATTTCAGTGGGGAGTGCATTCCAGTTTAAAGGGGCGAATATGGAGAAGGCTCTGTTGGAGGTAGCCTTTGTGCATGTAGTTATTAGCTTGGGGACTACTAATGTGTTCAGTGCAGTAGACCTTCTGTTTCTATTTTCCAGGGTACCATGGACTAGCTTGCTGATTGGCGTAGGGGGGTAGTTATTAAGGGCTTTGAAGGTGAGGACCAATGACTTGTATTGGAGCCTGGCATGTAAAGGTAGCCAATGCAAATCCTTCATGATGGGCGTTATGTGGTCGGATCTTGACGATCCAGAGAGGACTCTTGCGGCTGCATTCAAAGCTAGGCGGAGCGGGTTTAAGGTCGATTGTGGGAGGCGATGGAGGATGATGTTCGAAATCAAAATGTGGAAGGACTAATGCCTGGAAGGTTGTTCGGTAGTCTGTGAAGTCCAGTAGGTGTCGGAGGTGACGTAGAGTTCTGATCTTATGGTATATTGCCTTTGTGTAATTGGAATATGTCAGCTCTGGGAAATGTGCATCATTAACGTCTGCACTTTGTTTAGTACAAGAGCAAATTAATGTATAGTTTTATTTCTACAGTGTTGTACATTCCAAGTTTGGCTTTTGGGATTCCCAGTTTAATTATTGTCTTCCTGTTTCTAAATTGTGATTCCTTGTTTGGTGATGGTCTATGTTCTGCATGTGTAACTGAGCTGAGGTATTCTGTTTATGTAATTCCTATTTGACATTGCTACTTGTTCTCTTTCCCCAGTAGGTCATGTATTGTTGTTCTCTGAAATGTATTGGTTTAATATTTGCAGCGTTTCCTTTTGATAGTTAGGGTATGGTGCTTTATGAGTCCTGGTAGTGCTGTTAGGATACGGTGGGTTTGCTATGGGTTCTAAATGGGCAGTGTTTGTAGTAGTTCCTAATGTGTCTGGCGGTTGGCACTGGATTATAGTAATGTAGAAGTCTTTTAGTCTTTCTTTATTCATACACTCATTAAGAGGCATGTTTACTAAAAGTTAGTGTATGGTAACATTATGCAAATATTTATGCAAATGAGGCCCGTTATGCAAATGAGGCCCCGCACCGAGTCTCCGCACATGGCCCCGCACCCCCCTTGGGCCGCCCCTGAGTACCTGACTGGAGTTTTGAGAAAGCCCCCCCCCCCCATGCCATCTCATCCCTCGCCTCAGGCAGCATATTGCCTTGAGCCGCCCCTGGGTACATTCATTCTGCTCACCTCTTTTATCTCCCTACACTCCTCTTTGGGAACTCTGCTCGTCAGGCAAATCTTTTCTATCTGTGCCTTTCTCTTCCACTGCTATTTCTAGACTTCCTCCTTTCCACCTTGTTTCACTGTATGCCTGGAACAGACTACCTGAGACAGTGTGTCAGGCTCCTTCTATGGTTTTATTCAAATCCAGTCTAAAAATTCCTTCTCTTCAAGGCTGCTTTTGGATCCTTACCCTTTATTCTCCTGTTTATCCACTCATGTATGTCAAAACCCTCTCTAGTCCGCTCTCTGTTGTGTTTGTCTTGCACAGATTGTAAACTCTATTGAGCAGAGATGGTCTCCCATGTGTGTATGTACAGTGCTACATATACCTTGTAGTGCTATACAAATGATGCGTAGTAGTAGTGCTGTTCCAGGTATACAATGCAACAAGATAGAAAGCGTGCATGTGGGAATGGATGATGCAGGGGAAGGGCGTAAATACTTTATTATGTCTTCTGTTAGGCCATTCCAGGGGTCTAAATGAGGGCTTTTGAGAAATCTGTCCGTTTTCTTCCTTGACAGAGTTCCTCTATCCTAAAAGGCTGAGTTCTGGAAAGGAACGACGACTATTTAATGTTCGGACAGAATAAGATATCAGAGTAACCATCTGCCCACACTGTGCCCCTAGAGTGTAAATTAATTTAAGGATATTATTGTCCTGCTTATTTGAAAAATCTTTGGAATTCATTTGGTTATTTAGAAGAAGATTTTTTGCTGAAGTGCCTAGGGGGATTTTGATATATAGGGGAAGGTCATTCATAGAACACCGCATACATAAAGACTGAATCAATATTCAAAGCATTTATGTGGTTGTCAGTGGGAATGGCCTTTTTTAAAATTAGGGTGGTGGTGCATATAAACTAGTCATTTTGGTCAGAAAAGGGACTAAGTTATATATTTTTAGGCACATTTTGCTTAGTAGCATATTGGGGAGGGTCGGTCTCTCGGTCCGTATGGATCTGTTTCTTTGCAAAATGCCAAAGAAACACGTGTATATGGAACAAAGGAGAAACACTAGAGCAATAATTCAAAGGTGGTGAGGAGGTCAGGCTCCAACAACATAAAGAGGAAAAATGCTGGTGCAAAAGGATAGGGGAAGTCTTGGGTGCTGGGAAAGTCAGGATAACCACCCGAAGAGGGGAAGAAGCACGTGAAGAATGGTGGAGGTCATAACAGAAGGAGAGCTAGCAAGGACCCAAAAAACACTGGCAAAGAAAGAGGAGAGCCACCATGGTTGGCAAATACTGCAGAGTGCAACTAGGGACCAAACCCCTATCAGCTTGGGAGGAGGAAAAGAGCAGTGGTGACAAGTGCTGCAGAATGCTAGTGGGGATTCAACCCCTGATGGCATGGGAAGAGGAAGAGCGCCATGACTCCAGCAGGAATACATCCTCGGCAGGCAATGTAATTGTAAGCTGAGGGAGGGGGCATCAGCTGAGGAAGAATGCAAGGGAAGGGGTGGAGGCAGAGAATGCAAGAGGAAAGGGGAGAGGGAGAGAGAGCCTGAAATAAACAGGGTGACCAGAGAGGGGATGGGAAGCCTATATGCCCAGATTGAAATACAAACCCGCATACTCCACCCATAATGCACAGACATAGTCATAACCCGCATTACCAGTACAGCCACACATACACTCATGAACCCCCACTTTCCTTTCACATGCATACATACTCAACTTACCCTATCGTGCACACATATTTCACATAGTCACAAAAACAGACATACATCCTCCAATGACAGAGGCAAACTCTACCCTAGGAGAAAGCTATGCAGAACATGCCACTGAAATACATATGCATTTCTCATACATGTTAAATGGCTATTCCCACGCTATATTTTTTCTCTTTACACATGCACTCTCTCTCACACTGAGGAGGTTCCTCCAGGGCCATGTATCCATGAGGGGAAGGGTTAGGACGGCCATTATAGTTGGTGATTCGATCATTAGGCATGCAGATAGCTGGGTGGCTGGTGGATGCGAAGATCACCTGGTAAAATGCCTGCCTGGCGCGAAGGTAGCGGAACCTTATGCACCACCTGGACAAGGTTTTAGATAGCACTGGGGAGAAGTCTGCTGTCTTGGTACATGCTGATACCAGTGACATAGAAAAGTGTGGGAAGAAGGTTCTGGAGGCGAAATTTAGGATTTTAGGTAGAAAGCTGAAATTGAGAACTTCCAGGGAAGCATTTTTTTAAATGCTTCCCATTCCACATGCAGGACCCAAAACGCAAGCAGAGCTCCAGAGTCTCAATGCATGAATGAGACGATGGAGTAAGGGTTTTAGAATTTTTAGAAAATGGGCAACATTCTGTGGAAAGGAGGGGCTTTTCCAAAATGATGGGCTCATCTTTAACAGGGATGGAACCAGGCTGTTGGTATTAACCTTTAAAAAGGATACAGAACTAGATAATAGAGGAAAGTTGACAGTCACCAAAGAGCGCATAGCTCGGAAGGCTACATCCTTGAAGGATACTAGCAGAAGACTTAAGTTGGGCATATCGACAGAGAGGTTCCAATAAAGAAAAAAGTAACCCACATGCCCTAAAGAACAGAGCAGACAGAGCTTAAAGATTCCAAATTACCCCACTGATATGCAGAATAATATGAATAAAATTCAACCTCTAAAATGCTTGGATGCAAATGCTAGAAATCTAAAAAAAAAAAGGTGAGGAGCTAGAATATATAGCACTAAATGAGAAGTTAGATATTACTGGTATCTCCAAGACCTGTGGATGGAGGACAACCAATGAGACACTGATACCTGGGTACAAAATATATTGCATTGATCGAATGTAGATCAAATTGGTGGAGGGGTTGCACTCAATGTTAGATGGGGCATTGAATCACATAGGATTAAAGTTTTGCAGGAAAGAAAATACACTATAGAACCTCTATGGATTGAACTTCCATCTAACAAGTGGAAGGCGATTGCCATGGTGGGTGTACTACCGACCGTCTGGCCAGAATGAACAATGGATGATGAAATGCTAAAAAAAATCAGGGAAGCTAACAAAAGTTACAAGACAGTAATAATAATGGGTGATTTCAATTACCCCTATATCGAGTGGGTTAGTGTTACTTCAGGACAAGCTAGGGAGAAAAGGTTTCTAGATTAAATAAGTGACTATTTTGTGAAGCAACAAGAGATGAAGCCATTTTGGATCTAGTCCTCAGTGGAATACAAGATCTGGTGCAAGAGGATAAGGGTGTTGGGGCCACTTGGCAATAGTGTTCATAGCATGATCATATTTGATTTAATAAATGGAGGAGGGAGGGCAAGGAAATCCACAGTACTACCTTTTAACTTTCAAAAGGGAGACTATGATAAAATGAGGAAAATAGTTAAGAATAAATTAAAAGGAGTAGCAGCAAAGGTTAAAGATTTATATCAAGCACGGGGGTGTTTAAAAATACTATCTTGGAAGCCCAAACCAGCTGTATTCTACACTTTAAGAAAATGGAAGTAAGTCCAAAAATCTGCCTGCATGGTTTAAAGGTGAGGCCAGAGAGGCTGTTGCCAAAAAAGCATCTTTTAGGAAATGGAAAAAGCACAAGCAAATTAGATGCAAGGCATTGATGAGGCAGGGAAAGAGAGAATTTTAAAAAAAGCTTGCCGAGGAAGCAAAAAGGCACAAAAAAGCTTTCTCAAGTACATTCATAGCAAAAAACATGTGAAAGACTCAGTTGGACCATCAGATGATATTGGGGTAAAAGGGGCATTAAAAGGGGACAAGGCCATAGTGGAGAACTGAATGAATTCTTTGCTTTGGTCTTTACTAAATAAGATGTACTTACACATGACTGAAATGGTATGTAAAGGTTAGGCATTTGAAGAATTGAAAGAAATATTGATAAACCGGGAAGATATTCTATAACTGTTTGATAAATTAAAGAGTAGCAAATCACCTGGACCACATGGTATACATCTGAGGGTGTTGAAAAAACTAAAATATGAGATTGTAGACCTGCTATTAGATCATTACAATTATCTGTAATATCTGAAGAGTGGTGAATGGCCAGTGTAACGACAATTTTTAAAAAGGGTTTCAGGGGTGATCCTGAAAACTACAGTCCAGTGAGCCAGATGTCAGTACTGGGCATAATGGTAGAAACCATTATAAAAAACAAAATTACTGAACATGTAGATAGTCATGGCTTAATGGAAGACAGCCAACATGGCTTTAGCCAAGGAAGGTGAATAAACAGATACACTAAATCAACTGGCTCACCTTTGTTTATCTGTTTTTTCAGAAAGCCTTTGACAAGATCCCTCATGAGAGACTCCTGGCAAAATTAAAGTCATGGAATAGGAGGCAATGTACTACTGTGGATCAGGAACTGGTTAAAAGATAGAAAGCAGGAGGCAGGGCTAAATGGCAATTTTCCCAATGGAAATAGGTGAATAGTGGAGTATCCCACGGATCTTTGCTGGTTCTGCTACTTTTTAACATATTCGTAAATGACCTGGAAATGGGAATAATGAATATGGTAATCAAATTTGCAGATGACACAAAATTAGTCAAAGTTATTAAAACCTTGATAAATTGGAAGACTGGACAGTCAAATGACAGAAGAAATTTAATGTAGACACGTGCAAAGTTATGCACCTAGGAAAGAACAATGCAAACTATGGTTACACAATGCAAGGTTCCAAAGTAGGAACCACCATCCAGGAAAAAGACTTAGGCATCAGCGTTGAAACCCTCCACTCAGTGTGCAGCGGCAGCCATGAAAGGAAATAGAATGATAGGAATCGTAAGGAAATAGAATGCTAGGCATCGTAAGGAAAGCAAAGGAGAATAAAACAAAGAATATTATAATGCCTCTGTATCGTTCCATGGTGCGTCCACACCCTGAATATTTGTATAGTTCTGGTTGCCTTATCTTAAAAATGATATAGCAAACTTAGAAAAGATACAGAGAACATTTGCCAAAATGGTAAAGGAGATGGAAGGATACCCCTATTAGGAAAGGCTTAAAAGGTTAGGGCTCTTCAAGCTGGGAAAGAGATGGTTGAGGGGTGATAACATAGAAGTCTATAAATTAATGAATGGAATGAAGCGGGTAAACGTAGATCAATTGTTGTTGCCATCAAAAAGTAGAAAGACTAGGGAACCTTCAATGAAGCTACAATGTAACCCATTTAAGATTAATAGGAGAAAATATTTTTTCACTCAACGCCTGATCACACTCTGGAATTCTTTACTGAAGGATATAGTAAAAGATGTTTGTATAGCTGGGTGAAAAAGGTTTGGACAAGTTCCTGGAAGAAAGATCCATATACCATTGTTAAAGAGGATCTGGAAAATCTACTGTGTGCCCCAATACAGGAGTTGTGGAAACTGTGTCTCTTTTTGGGAACCTGTCAGGTACTTGTTACCTGGATTGACCACTGTTGGAAACAGGATACTGGGCTTGATGGACCTTATCTCACCCAGTATGGCATATCTTATGTTCTGTACAAGCAGAATTTAGGTTGTTTTTTTTTTCAGAATTGGTAACACTGGTCAACAAAGTTTTACAAAAGTCATGTTACTGAAATAAAAATAGTCATTTCTTATCAATTTTTATATGCTGAACACGAATATGACAGTGAAATTGCAAAGTCGGCTCTAATTTTTTCATAATCTACAAGAATTAATGTTTACACCACGAAATGCATGTCAATAGTAAATATAATAGGCCTTCGGTTAATACTTATAAAAAACCAAGTCATAGACTACTTCTTTTTTCGCCTGCCGTGTGTATAGGCTCAACTCTGATAACTCACTGGTTTGTTCAGTTCTAGCGCTTTTGCTGATGATCAAAAAATCTTAAACGCCGCTGAACAAACCAGTGAGTTATCAGAGTTGAGCCTATACACACGCCAAATGAATGCATACTGGATACCAGCTTGAGTGTTTAAGGATTTAAATTCCCCCTGAAGAAACTTCTCACCTGTGAAACGCATGAACGGAGCCGGATGGTGGCGTCGGGGAGTCTACACCTGCCCAGATAAGCACAACCAATAGCACAATAATATGGGGAGTCAACACCTGCCCAGATAAGTACAACCAATAGCACAATAATATGTTTGAATGTTAACACTAAACATCTTGGAGGATGTGGATAGAAAGGTCGTTGATGCAAACAAGCACGAAGGCATATGACTTTGTCAGAGAAGCCAGTGCTATGGGAAGTCTGAGACCTTCACACCCCTCATAAATGATTATTTGATAAATTAGTTTCGAATTTGAAAACATCAATCTGATATGTTGTGTGATGGCGCAGCTGGGTTAAACGCTAGTGAAAGGAGCAGAAATCACTCTTTTTCCCCTGTAGCTAAGAGCAGTGCAGGCAGAGAAAGGGTTAAACCTTCTACTAATGGAAAAAATCCTGTGCTCAGAAAGCAAGAGAGTGAGCCACACCTCAGCTCCATGACAACCAAGGGAGCTGATGTAAGAGGAAGGGGGCGGAGTCAAAGCCCATAGGACAGCCCCAAACATTTAGCCACGAGGAAACAGTTAGAGAGAAGTCAGGAAGGATAGGAACAGGAAGGTCAGAAAGAACGTCGGCCGCAAGGAGCTGTAAGAGTTCTGGAAGAGACCCTGGAAAGTGTTCTGAGGGGACCTGTGAGAGGAACCGAGATGAGAGTTTAAGCAGGAGCAAAGTTCCAAGGGAAAGGCTGCACAGATACTCTGATTGCAGGCAACGTGTGAGTAGCTCTAGTTCAGAGAGAAGCACAGCTGCATATGAGCAAGTGGCTGATTGGAAGCTCTGGAGACAGGAGTCAGAGTCAGACCCTGTTGAGCAGGAGAACAGCCGGGAGCAGAGGAAGCAGTCTGGGGACAAGAGGTTGCCTGTAAGTTTGCCAGAAAGGGTACGGAAGGCCAGGAAAAAGGTGAGCCATTTTGAATCTATTAAGGCAGTACTCAAGGAGTCTGGTGTTTTAAGTTCCTCCCCCACAGCTCAGACTAAAGAAGAGTCCCGTTTGAAACAGTTAAAGGCTTTATTAGAGCAGTGGAAGCCTGTTCAAGGGAAGCCTGTATTGGAAGGAAACATATCAGAGTCAGAGGGAGAGCCCATGCAGAAGCTGGTGTTGCTAGTGAGGATTCTGATATGGAAACTGATTGTGCATTTTGCCAGAGAGGGTAAAATCTATGAACTGTGATACTAATAGTAAGTGCTGGAAGAAGCCTGACATTGGGCCAGGAGGATTTTACACAGGAAGAAGCAGAGAACTGCTGGAGTGTAAAAGCCAGCCCAATTAGGCAAAAGCTGGAAGAAAAGAGTATTACTGGTTTTGGTGTTTTAAAGAAGCATTTCTGGGTGCTGAAGGAGAAAGCAGTAAATGTTGTATATCAGGAAGAACCTGGAAGACAGTGCTGTGAAAGGAACATGCCTGTATGTTTAGAAGCTGAATAGTCCCGTTTCAGTTAAAGAGACTTTGCTTTGGAGAAGTATCCTTTATTTCTGTTATTGGGATAGTAGGTGAACACTTGTGCAACAATAACAATAAAACTTATTGTTAACCCTATTCCTTGCTGACTCAGTCTGTGCCACAACTTCAAAGGAACAGAGACCGCAGCACTTAAAGGGATACAAATAAATATGTGGTCCGCCCACTCCCACTAGGCAGCCGCCTATATAAGGGGTGGACGCGACAGCTGATTTTAGTGTTAGAAACAAGAGACAAGATTTGAGATTATACAGCCTTGGAAGATTAGAGGGATTTATTTTTGCTTAGTCTTAGAGATCTATACCCTCTGTGAACTGGCGTTAACTACGAGTGTTCTTTCATGTGGACGGCATGCGCTACTGGAATAGATGGAAGACGGTTTCCATTGTTCAAAAGCACAGCCTTCAGACTCAGTTTCTAAGAGTCTATAAATAGTCTCCAGTCTTGTGGGTCATGAGTGATTTTTAAGGCATTCATGAGGCTTTCAATATCTGAACAGAATACCAGATTACTTTCCTTTCTGAAGAAAGGCTCCAACTGCTGGTGGCGCTTTCGATATGAAGTAATGTTGCCATCTTCTTCTAGAAGATTCCATTGTTGAAGTCTTTATCCTAGCAATTCTGCCTTGTTCTTGGATAAGTCCAAATCACGAACCAAGTCATTTAGTTCTTCCTGTGTTATTCTGTGTGAAGTTGATATGTATCCCAGTGAAAATCTGGGTCACTGCATGCTGATGGACCAGGAGAAAAACAGGTCGGCTCACCCTTGTCCTCATCAGATGAATCAAGAGAATATTTTGATGGAGGTTCTGGAATAGGAAGTCCCTCGCCATGTGGAACTGGTCTCAAAAGCAGACAGAATGTTTGGGTAGGCTATGCTCGACTTCTTTTGCTTCATTATTCCGCTGGAAAGAGGAGGAACCAAGCAGAAGTAACAGTCATTTATGTGGTTGCTTGGCTCTCTGCACACCATAGGGACTGCAAACGGCATTGATGGTCTTTTGCAATTCAACCACTGTGAAAGCTGTGTTGTACATGTAGCGCAGCATATATGCGGGACCCAAGGCTTGTCTTGGTCACCAATCTTGCATCCGAAGTAAAGATGATATGCCTTCTTCAGTTGAGAAGTGATACTTTTCTTCTGGTTGGCAAATGTCACTTCCCCACAAATGTAGCAGAAATTGTCAACGGTATTAATGCACTTTCGCGGCATTACTGTTCTGTATTGTACCTAAATGGCTAAAATTATATGATTTAATAAAAGTTACATGTAACAGTAGCTTAAACTGTCTCACACACAGTCTGAAATATTTTAAATGCTCAACCTTTCCAACTGCGTATAGTACACTGCTGACGTCAGATGGCTTCAGTAGCCGTCTGGCAGTAGTATTGCATTGCATCAGAAAATGATGCAATCAACTCTAGATGATGTGTGCATGCTGGTATTATGCAATGTGATGCAATATTACATCATTCAAGACTTATTTGGGATGTTGTTGATGTCCTACTGGATAAATTTACACGGTGAAATGTCAAAAATGAACTACATGCAATATCTTCAAAACGAGAGCCAATAAAAGTTTTTTAATGTTATAGTTGTGTTCAGCTCACCAATATACTATAGATTAGGGCATTTTAAAGTCAGTAACGATTTCAATGTTGACCAGTGTAATTTAATTAGATGCCTGACTGGAGAGCTTAGAGAAGTGTGATGGTCTAAAAGGCTGACAGACTGTGACATTTAATTACTTGGCTAGAGGTTTTCATCCCAGTCCTCGGGGAACCCTAGGCCAGTCAGGTTTTCAGGATTCCCAGAATGAACATGCATGAGAAAGATTTGCATGTTCTACCTTCATTGTATGGAAATCTATTTTATGCATATTCATTGTGGGAATCCTGAAAACCTGACTGGCCTAGGGTTCCCCAAGGACTGGATTGAAAACCCCTGGGTTAGAGAATAGGTTTGTTTAGTTTTTCTCAAGCTTTCTTCTGAAAGGAGCAGAATAAGGGATATTGACCCTCAATTTAAAAGCTATGCTAAGAAAGAGTTGCATTTCTGGAAACCCTAGAGCAGGGGTGGCCAACTCTGGTCCTGATGCATCACAACCCAGCCTGGTTTTCATGATGTCCCTAATGAATATGCATGAGATATATTTCAATCTACTGCCTCCCATTGTATGCAAATATATACCATGAATATTCATCAGGGACATCATGAAAACAAGGCTGCATTATGGCTCACAAGGACTGGAGTTGGCCACCCTTGCCCTAGAGGCTTTAGATTGCCTGTATTTTAAGAAGAAAAGGTTCTCCTCCTCCCCACCTGTTTTGTGTGAAGTTTGCAGGTGACTGTGCTTAGTAAAATAAATCCTATGAATAAAAAGTGCTGTGGAACCTTGAGAGAGGGTGTCAGTTCTCAGAGACTAGAAGTTTTGCTTTAATGCAGCAGTTTAATTAAGGGTTGTTTTTTTGTTTGGTTGTGACTGAGTGAAGGTCAGAGGTCATCATGAACGGGAGTGAGTGAGGTGTGATTGATTGTGACCTGGAATGAATTGCATGTAAGGGTGGGGAAAGGGTTATTTTTTTCTCCCATGAGGAGGATTTTCCTTTAAAAGAAAATCCTGGCAAGCTTGCCAAATTAATTCATTTTTGAAGGTTTATTATAGAGATATTTAGGATTAAAGAAATGTAAAAGCTGCAATACATTGGAAGAAGCTGCACGAAAGGAACTGGGCCCAGTCAGAAGAAGATGATAGAAAGATAAGTAGCTACCAACATGATGGAAATTAACACTTCCTATTTGAGCTCAAATATACATTGGATTCCTGTAATCAAGAATTATTCTGAGGATTTTAATTAATTTTTGACTTGTTTAATAGGTGTTAACACATATTGAAACAACATGTAATGTTAAAGAAATAGATAGTATTGACAAAAAGCTAATTATTCTGATTGCTCAGATGGATTAGTGGGGAATTCCCTGCACCAAATATATTTTACCCTCTTGGAAATGGTGTTTGGAACAAGTTATTAACAAAAATTGTTTGTGAAAATTCATAAAATCGTTTGGTATTATTTGCTCTGCAGATGTTCACCATTTGCCATGTAATGTGGTGACTCATCACTTTCATAGTACCAATATCTACCTACCATCTAAGTGGGAAGCGAATAAAATTCAACCATTGTAACATCTACTGGTTCAAAGTCCTTATTCCAATTTAAATTTATTTAATTCCAGCTGATGTTCCCTTTGTTATCATGAAAGGGGATTCCAGCGGAATGTAGTTTTTGTTCATTGGGAGTCACTCTTGTGAGGCAACAATTTGAGGTAATCATCCACCCATCTTGACTTATTTTAAAAGTTGTCTTGTCTCCAGAGCTAGCGGTTGCAGTATTTACTGGTAAAGTTTTACAAACAATATAATGAAAAAAAATCTTAATAAATTTCTGCTCTAAAAATAACCCTCCTACAGTTAGGGATGAGTAAACTTTCTGTGATTCAGTCTGAAGCCAAATTTTGATTTTTGAATTTTGACTCAAATTCACTTAATCAGTTTTTAATATTAACCAACTTTTTCATTCCATAGTTGCTTGAATTAATTTAGAATTATAAATGTGTAGAAGTTCAGTTTACTTGATGATACTACCTATGAATAAGTCAGAATTTGAAGCAGTAAATATCTGTTTCCAAACCAGTGGAAAAATAGAGCACGATCCAAGTCTACTCCGGAATAACATTTCAATCCAAGCTTTATTTCTTGCCACTTCTGGTTTGACTCAGAGTATTGGAAATGTCCTTCCCAAAACCTGGCTAGAACAGCTGAATAGTAATTTGAAGTTCTTTGCCAATCTGCTTTACAATAGCAGAAGTGTCCTTCAGATACCATAGAGTCGCTCAGTTGGTGAGGTGGATTTTGGCCCCACCTGATAAGCATCAACCAAATGCCTGCTACCTAAGGGGCCAGCATACTAAACTACATTAAAACTGGTCAGTAATATATGCTTGCATGCCATTTTGGCATGGATATTCGTCTCTCGTTTACAGCTAGAGTTACTAGTGTGCGCTACCGCTTTAATGCACATTAACTCAGTTGATGCATGTCATTTTACTACAGGTCTCATTTTATGCAATGGTACCTAGCGTCTAATAACACACATTAACGGCATTGTCACACCCCGAATTGGTAGCATATGTTTAAGTTCTTGGGCATTACAGGATACTTTACCGTAGCTATAAATGTGTATGTATGTGCATATTTCAGCAGCAATCATGCATCTGTGTTCCTGCAGTTGGAAATTTGCTTTCTATGGTAGTTTCAACTTTAACATCCCACCTCTGTCTGATCTATCACATAACATCCATCTCCAAGAAGGCTCCACTGTAGCTCACTATCTCCTCTGCAACCACTTCCCTGCCCATATGAATAAAGAGAATTTGAGTTCAAATTATTTATCCTCCATTACTCTGGTTGATATTCCCTTCAAAGCTTTTAAAGGAGCCTCAGTCTTTTACTATTTCCCTACCCTACTCTGCCAGGATACCTTTACATCAATAGACCTTATCTGTGGCTCCATAAAGGCAGCTGGGGCAGGAAAGATCCCTACTCCCTCCCATTCTGTTCACATCTGAAGCACCACAGTTATAGGGAGTAATTTTATGAAGGATTCACTGAGTTTTGGATTTTTATAAAATTGTGTGGCCACATACATGCAATAATGAACGATGCCAAGAGAATGCACATTTTAACACGCATGGGAGTTCCCGGGAGCATATCTTGGTTGGACCAGAGGCGGAGTTGCAGTGTATGTGCTGATTTTCATAAAATGTGGATGCACGCAACGAGCATGTGACTTGACCATTATTTATCTAATAATGTTACATTATTTTATAGATTATGCCATGTACCTTTTCTTTTGCAGGTCTCTATAGATGGAATGGATTGTAAAAAAACCTTTGCCATCAAAAGGAGTAATTTCCTGCATTAGCATTTCCGCAGTAAGATCAGGAAGCTAAGTGGTAGAAGCCAGAGGCACCTCAAACGAAGACTGAAAGGTTCTACAATAAGCGCTGGAGATTTTTGCTTGCTTGGCTGTAGGGAACTCTTTGCCAATGCTTACAAGAAACTTCTTATCGCTGCTTCTCTGGGTCCTGTTTGATGGAGGTCTTCTAACACCACTGAAGTCACCGCAGTCACCACAGATTTCAGCAGACAAGCAAAGAGAAAATGCCTCCTTGCCAGGGAGGAGATTACCCATCCAGCGAGTTAAACGAGGCTGGGTATGGAACCAGTTTTTTGTACTGGAAGAATACATGGGCTCTGAGCCTCAGTATGTGGGAAAGGTAACTTTTTCAATTTTTTTTAATCTTGTGAAATATGATGAATGCAATATGACTTCAGTATATATATATTTTATGGTCAATTTCAATCTTCGAGCCAACTCTGCCGTGGGCCTAAAATAACTGGTGTTGAGAGAGTAGCAATGAGGTATAACCAAAGAAAAATCTGAAACCTTTGAGTAACAGCTTGTTGGGGTTTTTTTTTGTTGTTGTTATACTGGAAACTTCATGCCTTGTCTTAATATGTTTATACACACAGACACACACACACACTTACTTATTTTTGGGGCGGTTTATATTGAAACATAACTTTTAGAAGGAACAAATTGTAAGAATTCGAGCAATTACATGGAACTTGTAATTGGGTTTTAGTAACAAAAAGACAAATGAATAAAAAGTCTGAAAAAGGATTTCTCTTACTTCACAGAGGAAACTGGGATAAAACAGCTGGAAGGAATTTTAGCATTCACATGCAGGTAGCTTTCTCAATCAATATCTCAGTGGACCAGTGATCACTTAGGAACTCTTAAGGAATAGATATGGTTTAGCTTTTGATTTCATAGTCCTCTGTGCGTTGAGAACCAGTGGTTGCATCCAACACTGGGATTTTCTTTGCAACCACACACTTTGAGTGCTGAAATTTTGTCCAAGTATTTTCTTCTAACTCTTTCTGTGAATTTTTTTGGAGTCTGAGATAACCTATGTTTGTACCGTCACACAGGATGTAGTTATTGCCCAATGTGGGTATTTATTCCTAATATCACTGAACACTTTTATGAGTTATGGACTTGTATGAATTTAAATCAGATCAGGAACATAACAAAGACGTAGGGGCATGTATCTCCAGGAACAAGCAGGAATGCAGTGTTCACATATGGGTGACATCTGCACCGACTGAATCCACGTGGGAATGCTCCACAGCATCCAATAGGAAAGCCTTTGGGAGCACTCCACTGCGCCTGCTTTCCCGCCTTCCCAACTCTTTTCCTCAGTTCTTTGTTTTCCGTGGAGCCAGCAGGACACATCATTCCTGTCACTGCAGAAAAACCTTACTTTTTTGGTATAGCATTGTGCTTCTGCCTTCCCATTGATGCTGGCTACGTTGAATCTGACACCAGTCTTGTTTAATTTTTCTTTTTCTTTTTTCTTGCAGTTTTTACCTCCAGACTAGGCCTCATGGCCTCCATGGCCTTCTCTTCAACTCAATGATGTTTCTTTTTGAAGGCATGGACAAACCAGTCACTGGGTTTAAAAAAGTTACCAGATGCTGGTACTATTTCAGTGTTTAAAATGTTTGGGCCCTGACCATCAGCCCAACTCTTGTCTTTTGTGTCAGCAAATGACAAAGAGAGGCCTTAGGAACTGAGCAATAAGTCAGGATCATTGTTCGCCTCGGGCTCTGTTTCAGTGGCTTCAACTTCGAGGGCATAGACTTCCTCTCAAGGATCTCAGGTTTCTTCTAAGTCCAAATGCAAGAGTAAGTCACAGTCTCTGGCCATGCCCAGTACCAAAGCCAGAGAAAACCAATGCCAAGGCCAGAGAACATAAGCATCAAGACTCCCCTAGAGGTACATCCGATGCAGACCAGCCAGTCAAACAGCCCCAGAGGGAGGATCTCTCCTCCAAAGCACAAATGGGGCTCCGGGGACACTACCGAGCCATCAACCTCTGGAGAACTACTGGTGCCATGTTCTGGGATGGTGGCGTACAGCTCCATAGATGACTCCTCTCAGACATTGGCAGTCTCCCTGGCCAGCACATGCTGGCCCTCGAGAGGAGTTTGGCAGCACTCCTAGCAGTTTCAATACAAATAGCATCAAAAGCTTCTGGAGTGCAGGCTTTTGTACGGAACCTACAGTAAAGCTTAACAGGGTTGGTACCCTTGGTGTCCAACAGTCACTATTCCGATACCTCAGAGCATTGGTATTGGCATTGGCATTGACTTTCAACATCCATGAAATAGTGAGGTTGAACAGAGGATCACTGATACTTAGATTTCTTACCGGACTCAGATGCTAGTTCTTCAGAATCTGATGAAGGCTCACTCAGTTCCCAAGACTTTTACCCCATCCCTTCGGACCCTTCACCCCCTCAAGAGAAGCGTTAGTCCCCTCCAGAGGATATGTCCTTTCAGGACTCCATCCATGATATGGTAGCTTCGGAGAAAGAACCAAGGGAAGAGGAATTACAGATGCTTTAATACCCTCCAATGTCCACAGAGGCCACTACATTGCCGGTGCTTTGTATCCTTCAGGATCTAATGCTCCATGTGTGGGAGGCCCTGCTCATGGTTCCACCTATAAGTAAAAGACTCGATGCCATGTACCTAATACCAGAGTACCCAGGCTTCCAAATACCTTGGCTCCCACGCCACTCGATGGGGTTGGAATTGGCGATGCACTGAATTAAGAGCTCTAAGAATCATTCATCCATGCCACCAAGCAGAGATTCTAAAACATTCAATGCCTTTGGGTGAAAATGCTTTCAGGCATGCATGTTAGCCTCCAGAATAAACTTTTACATGCTATACATGGGCATGTTTCCGAAGGAAGTCATCAGGAATCTGGACATGTTCACTCCTCTCCTTCCTGACGATAAGAGGGGGACTTTTTAGATACTCATCAAGCAAAGCCAGAACACTTCTAAGTTTCTCATCAGGGCCTCTTTTGATGCTTTTGAAGTAACAAGCAGAGCTTCTTAAGCAGTCTGCATTGGGGCTCGGAGGATGGCCTGGTTGCAAGCATCCAACCTTGAACAATGGGTTCAGGATAAATTAGCCAATATCCCATGGACTGGGGAAAATCTTTTTTGGCAAAAAAATGGAGGGAAAAGGTAGGGGAGATTGAAACAGATGACCTCACTCTAAAACACCTTTCCAGTATAACAGGTGACCCTTCCAAAACAAAGGCACTTCCTAAGAAATCTTTCTATGCCTTCTGATGCCTATCGACTTCCATAGCAGAAACAGCAGGATCCTTGCCAACCTAAGAAGCCAAAGGATCCTAAGCCTCAGCCAGCTGCACAGCCACAGCCTGCACCTGGTTTTTGACTCTTTCCTAGAGAGTATTGTCAATTTGTCTCTAGAAGGACCCCAGCCCCTCCACATTGCATGCAGACTTTGCTATTATGCCCACAGATAGCACCTCATAACATCAGTGCCATGGACACTGCATATTGTCCAAAGGGGTTATCAACTTCATTTTGAGACCTTACCCCCTACCATCTTCACAGGGGATTATGCCACACAACCCCTTCAAAGCACTATCATAGAAAGAGTTCCTTCTCACTCTCCATATGCATCTACTCTCCATATTTTCTAATTCCAAAGAAAACAAGAGGCTTCAGGGCCATCTTAGATATTGAGAACTAAATAAATTTCTGGTTCAAGAAAAATTCAAAATGATTTCCCTAGGAACTCTTCTACCGTACCTCCAGACACACGATTGTCTATGTTCTCTAGACCTTAAAGAGGCATACATGCATATACTGACAATCTCTTGTACAGACAGTATCTGTGTTTCATGTTTCAGGGAAACCATTATCAATACAGGGTTTTCCCCTTCGGTCTAGCCTCCGCCCCAAGGGTCTTCACTAAATGCAATGCAGTAGTCGCTGCCTATCTCTACACCTTTGGCATATTCATCTTCCCATACTTAGATGACTGGCTGATCAGGAAAGACTCCCCTGAAGAGGTAAGACTCCCCCTTCATTGCACTATCATGGTGCTCCAACACCTGGGCTTTGTTATAAACTTCACAAAGTGTCATCTTGCTCCAAATCAATGACTGGAGTTCATTGTAGTGTTCTTAGATAAACAGAAGGCCATGGCTTTCCTTCCACAGGATCGCTGTGCCCACCTCATCGAACTGGAAGAGCAAATGCAAGCGCAGACTTGCATTACAGCTCGAGACATATTATGTCTCTTGGGGCACATGGCCTCCACGGTCCATGTCATCCCATATGCTCGATTACACATGAATCAGTTCTTATGGGATCTGCTATCCCAATGGATGCAAGCAAACAGGCGTCTCAGAGAAAAAATCTGCATCACTCCTCAGTTAATCAAGTCTCTTAAGTGGTGGCGTTCCCCTCAAAACCTACTCATCGTGTCATCTTTTCAGATGCCTGCATCTTGATGCACCCTGACAAGCTGGGTTTTGGAGTGTATCTCAGTGATTTAACCACGCAGGGCTTATGAACACAACAGGAATCTGCCATGCAGATCAATTTGCTGGAACTACGAGCATTGACAAATGTTCTTTGGATTTTTCAACCCAATTTTTGGGGCAAGCTGTTCTAGTTAGAACAGACAATCAAGTAGCCATGTTCTATGTCAACAAGCAGGGGGGGGGGGATGGGGTCCTACCCACTCTGTGAAGAAGCACATTACCTGTGGTCCTTTGCCATCTCACACCACATTCACCTCAGAAATGTGTCCTTTGTCCACATGAATGGACCTTGCATTAGGAGATGGCTGCTCAGATTTTCCAGATGTGGGGAACCCCACTCATAGATCTTTTTGCCACTCCACAAAACGCAGATTCCTCTTTTCCTCCAGGGTTCCATTGCTGCACTGACAAACACCAGATGCCTTCCTTCTACACTGCGGACAGGATCTGCTCTATGAATTCCCTCCCATCTTCTTTATTCCCAAGACGCTGTTCAGGCTACAAGCCAACTTTAACTCCTTAATCTTCATAGCCCTCTTTTTACCCCATAACTGTGATTTCCTGTGCTTCTTCACCTGGTGCAGACTCAACCACTCGACCTGACCTCCTCTCTTAAGACAATGGGATGCTCCTCCATCCCAACATCCACTCCTTATGTCTGACAGCATGGTTGCTGAAGACCTCGTGCTTATTAACCTCGACCTGCCACAGGACATCAAGGATATACTCCTTGCATCATGCAAATATTCGACCAGACGATCTTATGCATTCAAGTGGCATAGGTGGAGTTCCTTTTATAATATCTCCTCCACCTATGCTTAAAAGGCCTGAAGACTAACTATTTAGAGTGACCTTAGTGCCATTGCGGCTCATCACGAATGACTACAGGGACAGTCTATTTCTTCACATCCCTTAGTAGCACGTTTCTTGTGGGTTCTCTTGCTGTCCAAACCACCTATTAAGCCACCTCTGGTAGCCTGTGATCTCAATATAGTTCTTATGCAACTACTAAAACCTCCTTTCAAGCCTTTGGCAACCACTTCACTGGCTAGGTAAGTAGCTATGCTTTACTAAAAAGCATGCCAGTAGCGCATGGTTGGTCTACAAAACCAGAACAGAGGTCTTTCCCAACTTCAAGGGGTGTGCAGAACTATCCCCCTGCCGTTGGTGCATTGCTAATGTGTGGTACCATGGAATCCAGCACTTGGTACACCTAACATCACCCTTTGAGGTGCCCATAACACCTGTGCTAACCACGATGTGCCATCAATGCTCACCCTGTTTCTACCGAATTTCACAGCAGCCTTAGTGCAGGACTTTTAGCACTGACCTTTAGCATAGCACACTTAGTGCATGCTAAATCCTGTGCTAGTGGTTAGCATGGTTTAGAAAACACAACACAAAGTATAACTGATGTGCAGTCAATAATTCACATTTACCTGATATTATTAGGAAATTCTCCCAAGTTTGACTCACACTTTTCAGTGTTAAGTGAACATATACTGGATTTTATATAATCTTACATTTAGGAAAGGAGGCATGGATGGCCGTATCAGAGAAGTTAAGAAAAATATTTTGCACATTGCCCTCACCATCACACACTGAAGTCTACAGGCTCCAATTTTTCAGGCCACTGGTTTGATAATACAATTCTTTTATACTGCATTACCCTCTGCCTGGTGTTTGGGGCATCAATCCCTGCTAAAAGGTCATGGAAATTGAACGGAACCCGCAACTAGTATTTACAGAAGTCAAATTATTTATAGTCTGTTATCTTCCATGAAATAGGTAAATGGAGGTTATTCCTTACTTTTTAGCTGAGAAAGGCAAAGATCAAAATTTTACTAGAAAGTAAAATCCAGCTCTCCAAGGTAATAAGAACATAAGATATGCCATACTGGATCAGACAAAGGTCCATCAAGCCCAGTATCCTGTTTCCAGCAGTGGCCAATCTAGGTCACAAGTACCTAGCAGTTTCCCCAAAAGACACAGGTTCTAAAATGCTTGTATTGGGGCAAGAAATGGATTTCCCGGGTCCCCTTTAATAATGGTTTATGGACCTTTCCTCCATGAACTTGTCCAAAGCTTTTTTAAACACAGCTACACTAATGCAATGCATATCCTTTGTTTTATTCTCCATTCTTTTCCTTATGATACCTAGCATTCTATTTTCTCTCTTGGCCGCTGCTGCACACTGGGCGGAGGTTTTCAACATGTTATCCAGGATGACACCTAAATCTTTTTCCTGGGTGGAGGTTCCTAATATGGAACCTTGCATCATGTAACCATAATTTGGGTTGTTCTTTCCTAGGTGCATAACTTTTTACTTATCCACATTAAATTTCTTCTGCCATTTGAACATCCAGCCTCCAAATTTATCAAGGTCATCTTGCATTTTTTCACAATCCTCTTGGCTTGTAACAACTTTGAATAATTTTGTGTCATTTGCAAATTTGATTATCTCACTCATTATTCCTATTTCCAGGTCATGTACAAATATGTTAAAAAGCAGTGGAACCAGCACAGATCCCTGGTGTACTCCACTATTCATCTTCTCCACTGGGAAAATTAGCCATTTAGCCCTACCCTCTGCTTTCTATTTTTTAACCTGTTCCTGGTAGTACATGACTCCTATCCCATGGCTTTTTAATTTCACCAAGAATCTCTCATGAGGGACGTTGACAAAGGCTTTCTGAAAATCCATATACAGTATATCAACTGACATGCCTTTTTCTACCTGTTTATTTACACCTCCAAAAAAACAGATTTGTAAGACAAGACCTTTCTTGGCTAAAGCCATGTTGGCTGTCTCCCATTAAACCATGACTATCTACATGAGTAATTTTGTTCTTTATAACGGTTTCTACCATTGTTCCTGGTATTGACAGGCTCACTGGTCTGTAGTTTCCCGGATCACCCCTGGAACCCTTTTTTAAAAATTGGTGTTAAATTGGCCATCCTGCAATTTTCAGGTATTACAGATGATTTTAATCATAGATTACTAATAATAGGTCTGCAATCTCCTATTTCAGTTATATCAACACCCTTGGATGTATGCCATCCGGTCCATTAAATAGTTATAATATATCTTCCTGGTGTATCGATATTTCTTTCAGTTCTTTTGCAGCAACACCTTTATGTTTGTTTATGTTTATTTTACATTTGATATACCACTCAGGCCGAAGCATCAGAGCGGTTTACAATATAATATCATTTGAGAAAATATGAAAAGAACACCATTTATAAGATAGGACAGGATAGAGGACAGAAACAGTCAAAAAGAAAAGAGGAGAAGAAGGAAGTGGAGCAGCAGATTATCACAAAATACGAGCATGACAATCCAGGCCACATCTTCAATGCAAAAAGCAGAACAGACGCCACGGACCAACGCCAAAGGGCCCTCTGGTGAGGCCCTAAGGCGCGGGCGCGCCCCAGAAGCGGCGGTTTATAGCCGTTGTAGGTGAAAGCTGGTTGGCAGGCTGAAGGGGGAAGGAGGGGCTCCTGCTCACACCTCCGGTGAAATCTCTGCCCTCCTGCGCGCCCCAGAAGCCCTATTTCAGTCATAGGTGACATCCCTATACCTTCCTCAGTAAAGACCGAAGCAAAGAATTCATTCAGTCTCTTCACTATGGCCTTGTCCCCTCTTAGTGCCCCTTTTACCTCTCTATCATCTAATGGTCCAACTGACTCTATCACAGGTTTCTTTTTGCTATGAATGTACTTGAAAAACTCTTTATTATGTGTTTTTACTTCCACAGCAAGCTTCTTCTCAAATTCTCTCTTTGCCTGCTTTATCAATTCCTTGCATCTAACTTTCCAGTACTTATGCTGTTTCCAGTTTTCATCATTTGACTTCTTTTTCCATTTCCTGAAAGATGCTTTTTTGGCAACAGCCTCTCTGATCTCACCTTTAAACCATGATGACAGTTTTTTGAACTTTCTCCCACTTTAAGAAAAGTGTGGAATATAGCTGGTCTGGGCTTCCAAGATAGTATTTTTAAACACCACCCATGCTTGATGTAAATATTTAACCTTTGCAACTGCTCCTTTTAGTTTTTTCTTAACTATTTTCCCCATTTTATCAGTGTCTCCCTTTTGAAAGTTAAAAGGTAGTACTGTGGATTTCCTTGCCGTCCTTCTTCCCTCTATTAAATCAAATGCGATCAAACTATGATCACTATTGCCAAGTGACCCCAACACCCTCATCCCTTGCACCAGATCTTGTGTTTCACTAATGACGCAGTCCAAAATGGCTTCCCCTCTTGTCTGTTTATGAACCAGCCTCTCCAAGAAGCAGTCATTTATTTCATCTAGAAACGTTATCTCCCTAGCATGTCTTGCGGTAACACTGACCCAGTCGATACAGGGGTAATTGAAATTGCCCATTATTATTACTGTGCTGTAACTTTTGTTAGCTTCCCTGATTTCTTTGAGCATTTCATCATCCATTTGTTCATTCTGGCCAGGTGGTCGATAGTACACCCCCACTGCCATTGCCCTCTCCTTCCCCTTTTTACATGAAATTTCAGTCAATAGAGATTCTATAATGTATTTTGTTTCCTGCAAAACTTTAAACCTTTGTGATTCAGTTCCCTCTAACATAGAGTGCAACCACTCCACCAATTTGATCTGCTCTATCATTACAATATAGTTTGTACGCGGGTATCACAGTTTCCCATGGGTTGTCCTCCTTCCACCTTGTCTCTGAGATACCAGTCATATCTAACCTCTCATTTAGTGCTATATATTCTAACTCTCCCATCTTATTTTTTAGACTTCTAGATTATGCATACAAGCATTTTTGAGGCTGCATTTTATTCATATTAATCATGGTTATCGGTAAGCAGGGGTACTTTGGAATCTTTAAGCTCTGTTTGCTCTGTGCTTAAGGGCATTTGGGTTACTTTTGTCTTTATTAGAACCTCTCTGTTCATATGCCCTAACTTCAGTCTTTTGCTAGTATCCTTCAAGGATACACTGTTCTGAACCATGCGCTCTTGGGCAACTATCGACTTTCCCCTATTATCTAATTTAATAGCTGCTCTATCTCCTTTTTAAAGGTTAATGCCAGCAGCCTGGTTCCATCCTGGTTAAGGTGGAGCCTATCCCTTAGGAAAAGCTCCTCCTTTACCCAATATATTGCCCAATTCCTAACAAATCCCAAACCCTCTTCTTTGCACTGTCGTCTCATCCATGCATTGACACTCTGAAGCTCTGCCTGCCTTTTGAGTCCTGCACGTGGAAAGGGAAGTATTTCAGAGAATGATCCCCTTGAAGTTCTGGACTTCAACTTTCTAAATTTGAACTTCAGAATCGCCCTACCACACTTTAATTTGTCATTAGTACCAACATGTGCTAAGATAGCAGATTCCTCCCCAGCAGTATCTAAGACCTCATCTAGGTGGCGTGTGAGGTTCGCTACCTTTGCACCAGGCAGGCATGTAACCAGGCAGTCCTCATGTCCACCAGCCACCCAGCTATTCACATGCCTAATGATCAAATTACCAACTATAATGGCCATCCTAACCCTTTCCTCGTGGGCACATGGTCCTGGAGAAGCCTCCTTGGTGTGAGAGGATTTTACAGTACATCACCTGGAGGACAGGTCCTAGCTACAGAATCACTTTCTGCCACACCAGGGTGATGCTCTCCTATCACGTGACCTCTCTCCTCCATGGAACAGGGATGCTGCCAAACTGGAGGAGGGACTTCAGTACTTACATCCCTGTAGGTCTCGTCTATGTACCTCTCTGTCTTCCTTATGTCCTCCAAGTCTGCTGCTCTATCCTCCAGAGACCGGACTTGTTCCCTGAGAACAAAGAGCTCCTTGCACCTAGTAAACACATGAGACTCCTCACCAACTGGAAGAATATCATACATGTGACACTCAGTGCAAAAGACTGGAAATCCCCTATATCACTGCTGGATTGCTATGTGCAGCTTAGTTTTAAGGTTGTGTTAAGGTAATTAATTTGTTTACTTAGGTTTGCTGGGGATACTTATACTAATAAAACTATACCTAATATGTTTAATGGACTTTGTTCACCTCAAGTTTAATTAATCTCATTGTCCTTATTGTATGCCTATTGAGGGTAAACAGCTGCACCTGAGAGTGAATATGGACACCTTCTTCCCTTTAAGAGGTTTAAGCACCTATAAAGCTATGGTTATCCCAGAGGTAGGTGGGTGGGCGTTGGGGAGGGAGGAAAAGAAGACTTATTAAAATTTGGCTGCTACAGTGCCCTGTCCTGTGCTTCTAAGGTTAAGTCTTACCAGTTTCCTGGGTGATTCACACAGTCCTTGGTTTGATAGAATGGGCCTTATATATTACACCTTTGATTTGTCGCTTGCCTTTAAACCCTATTTAAGGCGACTTCACAGATCTTTTTTCCCCTAATTTTAAGGGCTCTTTGTAAAGGTCACTAGAAACAAGTTTATTTGTCTTTCTACTCAGAGACTATTCTACTTGTATGCTAAGTTATATTCTGATTTGATTTAAGAAAGAAAGCTCTCTAGAAACAAATTTATTTCAGTAACAATTTACTTTATTTTACTTTCTAGGTTAAGCTATACTCTGATTTGATTTAAATGAAATGCTCTCTAGAAATAAATTTATTTCAAAGTCTGTTTACTCTTATTTTATATTCTATGCTAAGCTATACTCTGCTTTGACTTAAATACAAAACACACTGGTGGTACTAAGATCTGACTGTCTCAGCTAAAACACCGAATTCTAAAAAACACAGATTTATTGGCTTTAACCCCAAGAAGTCCCTTTTACCCCAAGATTTAGAGTTTAGTCCAGAAGATTATACTCATAAGTGTTGGTCTACTTCCAGTTGTAGCAGTCCTTCAATATTTTTTGATGTAGCAAGATTAATTTCCCAATTCTACAGTGTTGTACATGAAGGATGAATCCGTTTCTGATCAATTGAAAGCATGAAGTCTACCAGTACGCTACATTTGGATAACCCAGCATACTTGGGCTATCATTTATCCCAACACGGCTTTAGTGATACCATAAAGCAAAGTGATTTAACCCTTACTCGTGTTTCCAATGCTTCTTGGCAAAACTGTTCTTAGTAGGTCGTCTTTTTTTGTCTCTGACTTCTTCCTTAGCTGATTATGTTGCATACTGCTCTGCTGCTCACTACAGGGTAGGGTAGTAAGTGCAGTCTTCCCCAAGAGGAGGGTACCAAAATTTTGGATCCACGTGTGAGGCACACTTACTGTACTCCCTTGTTGACTTGATGCGCTGCTTCTGCGCCAGACCCGGTGGCTGTTTCCTACTAGGCTGAGGTCTCACAGTATTGGGAGACTTTGGCCTGAGAGTTAACAGTTGCCAGGTCTGGTGCAGAGGCTGTGCAGCAAGTTTAGGAAGTTTGCCACACCTGCGGGCCTGGAAGTTTGGCACCCTTGTGAAGGTGTGTGTGTGGGGGGGGGGGGGTGAGATACACTCCAGATAACATGATACTGCCTCACTATGGCTTATGTATGTATCATCTTATTTAAAGGAGTGTATATGCGGTTCTGTCTACAGGGTAATGCCACATCCCATATTGTACTGTAGGCATATATTTTATCTTACTTGAGCTTAATAGTCCTGTTCCTTGGAGCAAGGATTTTCTCTCTTTCTTTCTGTATTCCCCCTGTGATGCTCTAAATTCCCACTCCTTGTAATCTCTCCTGACTCTTAATTCTCTCTGAAAACCCAATAGACCTGCTACTGGACTATATGGGCATGACACACTCCTAGTCAAATTACGGGGCAAGTTAGAGTTGGTTTATTCCCTGTATTAAATTTTACTTGGCATTATAGATATGGACATTAGACACTTTGTGAGCAATTTTCAAAAGTCATATACCTGGGTATTAGGCAGGCCGAAGAGATCAATCTGTGTCATGTTACCTACCGATAAATTAGTTTGGCTCAGAGGTGAGGTTAGGCTGTGGGAAGAAATCACCATTTTCACTAAGGAGAAAAAGCTAATTGTGGATTAGAGATGCTTGGTATCTTACCTTAAAGAGCTTTCATTTAATTTCTTAACCTTTTTTTTTTTTATGTATTTAATGTGTTTGTATTCTGTTTATCCAAAACATTGTATTACAAGCTTTTTTAAATATAGGATACGATACTTACCAAAAAAATTATAACAGACAAATATAACATAAAATCATAATTCTGTCTAACAATACTAATTGATACCAAAATAAAATCTGGAGATCTATGTTCCCAGAGCCTGAGAAAAAGTCAGTCTTTCCATGAAAAAATCAGATGTGATCCTATATGCCGAAATTCACAATGCAGACTGTTCCAAATAACACAGCAATAATGGAAATGCCTAGAGACTGTGTTTCTCGTCTGGTGTTCTATTTTCAGCAAAAGAACTAAAAGTAAAGTTTAATTCAAGGATCTCAGTTGCTGTAGCCGGTGTACAATAAAAGTATTTTTAAGTTAATATAGAGCCCTATAAACCATAGTCATGATCTTGAATTTGATTTTGCAGATCTGCAGGAACAAGCAGGAATGTAGTCTTCAGATATGGGTATCGTCGGTACCGACGGAGCCTGCGCGGGAACACTCCCCAGCGTCCAATAGGAAAGCTTTTGGGAGCATCCCACAGCACCTGCGTGCTGCCTTCCTGCCTTTCCCAACTGTCCCTCTCCAGTTCTTCATTTTCTGTGGAGCCGACAGGTCGCAAATCCTGTCACACCAGAAAATATTCCCATTTATTCTTTTTTTTTTTAAGTCGTCTCTGCTTTCCTTCGACGCTACACCAGTACCACCGGTTTCTTCTTTCCTTTTCTAAAAAAAAACAAAAAAACTTTCTTCTGGAATTTCTTCCAGCTACTTTTTCCTTCAGGTGCCATGCTCCATTTTGGGCACTAGGTCCAATTTTCCCTCTAACATGGAAAAACCTGCTTTGGGTTTTAAAAAGTGTTCTAAGTGTGGAGGTACCATCTCCGTCACCAACACCCATGAGTGGTGCCTCAAATGTTTAGGTCCTGAGCACTCTATTTCAGAGTGTGTTGCCTGTGGGATGATGTTGAAGAGGGGTCGGCAAAACCGAGCTGCTAAACTTAGCACCCTTTTTCCCTCCGATGCAGCGTCTGTGGCATCGATGTCTTCAAGGGCTTCGTCTTCCTCCCATGGATCTCAGGTAACTAAACATAAATCTGGCCTGTCCTCACAGGGTAGATCTCCTTCCAAGCATCGAGATTCCTCTGGCGTTGCCCTTGAGGGACTTGTACCGGCAAAATTGCCCCGGCGGGAGGCTTCAGCTTCGGCTTCCAAAGCACTAACGGGGCTCCAGGATGTTCTCAAGGCCCCAACCTCGGCTGAGCTACTGGTGCCATGCTCTGGGGTACCGGCTGCTTCATCCGGTACCGATACCCAAGCATCAGTAGCGTCGATAGACCAGAGATTCTTGGCTATTGAACGCAGTCTGGTGACTCTTCTCACGACCTCAATGCCCTTGAAACCGCTTCAGACAATTCAATCAGTACCGGCACCGACATCGGTACTGGTACCGACTGCTTCGACATCAACAAGTATTCTACCGGGACTGAGTCAAGCTTACCCATCCGATATCAACAAGTCGGTACCGGACCCCTCCGACACCGACTTCAATCGGTACCAGTATCGTGCCTTGCACAATCACCCGGATCGGAGATACTTTGAATCCTCGGATGAGTCTGAAGACTCTGAAAGCTCTGCCAATACCAGAGTACTTCTTCCCGAGGATTCTTCTTCTCTTTAACATAGGATGTCTCCTCCAGAGGATATGTCCTTTCAGGATTTTATCCGAGATGTGGCTCAAGGTCTTTCCATCACAGTGGCTCCTGAAAAAGTGCCTAGGGCAAAGGAATTGGAAATCCTGCAATACCCTAAAGCTCCCAAGTAGGCAGCTACTTTATCTGTTCATGAGATCCTGCATGATCTCATGTTAAGGATGTGGGAAACACCTCTAACCACTTCTCCTCACTCTTGAATGCTCGACACCATGTATCGAGTTCCTCCTTTTCCTGGATTTCAAAAAGCTCAGCTACCACACCATTCCATGGTGGTGGAATCAGCTATGAGAAGGATCAAGAGTGCAAAAAGACATGCATCTAATCCTCCAGGACGTGAGTGTAGGACTCTTGACGCCTTTGGACGTCGAACCTTCCAGGCTGCCATGCTTTCTGCCAGGATCAGTTCCTATATATTATATATGGGAATGTTCCTTAAGGAGGTCACCGGAGATTTAGAGCTTATAAGCCCTCTCCTTCCTGATGATAAGAGGCAGGATTACCTTGCACTTGTCAAACATGCTCAGGATGTTTCCAAGTTTGTAAATCGTGCAGCCTTTGACATCACATCAGGGGGTATCCACATAGATTTTGGACGTACCACAGAACTATCAGGAACAGTGGGTTTATCCGAAAAATAATGGATAATACGTAGTTGTCTGCTTTGCGTAGTTTGACTGCTTTGAGTGCATCAGCAGAACCTCTGCTATTGCCATAGGTGCACGTAGGATTGCCTGGCTCCAGGCATCTGACTTGGAACTTTGGGTACAGGACAAACTGGGGAATATTCCTTGCACAGGAGAGAATCTCTTTGGCAAGAATTGGAAGGAAAAAGCTAATGAGATAGATGCTGACAATATCACCCTGGATAGATTGTCTAAATCTACAGCTGATCCTGCAAGGAAAAAATCCTACAAGAAACCATTCTTCAGTAAGAAGAAGAAGTTTTACCCCTCCTATACCCAACAGGGACATCGTGTAGGTCAGTCTGCCCAAGAGGGACAGCAGCAACAGCCTAGGCAAAGAAAGTCAAAAGCTGCTAAGCCTCAACCTGCTCAGCAGACTCAACCTCCTATCTAGAGAACTTTGTCTTCCTGGCCCTGAACGGCCCAGAATCCTCCACCATCCCAGGAAGGTTATGTCATTTTGCCCCCAGATGGGAGCAGATAACAGCTGAAAGTTGGACTCTGTCCATTGTAAGAGAGGGAAACAAGCTTCACTTCCTCAGCATGCCCCCTCCTACAATGGTAAGACAGTTCAATTTTCAGACCTCTCTCAATGCCTAGTTAGGTCAAGAGGTCACTAGGCTTCTTGTCCAAGGGGCAATAGAAGAGGTACCCATTCCCCAACAGGGTACAGGGTTCTACTCATCCTATTTCCTTATCCCAAAGAAAACAGGAGGACACAGACCCATTTTGGACCTCAGAGAATTGAACAACTTCCTGTTGAAAGAGAAGTTCAAAATGATTTCTCTGGGAACTCTGCTGCCATACCTTCAGAGTCAGGATTGGCTTTGTTCTCTAGATCTCAAGGATGCGTACACTCATGGTGTCATCCATCCAACTCACTGAAAGTTTCTTCACTTTCTATTTCAAGGGAAGCACTACCAATACAGAGTTCTTCCTTTTTGTCTGGCCTCGGCACCAAGGGTGTTTACAAAATGCATGGCTGTGGTGGCAGCATTTCTTCGCACCCTGGGAATATTCGTCTTCCCTTACTTAGACGACTGGCTCATTCGAGCCCCGTCAGAGCCAGAGGCCAGGATTTCTCTATCTCGCACAATGCATATCCTTCAGTATTTGGGACTTGTCATAAACTTCCCAAAATCCAACCTAGCTCCCACTCAGTCTCTAGAGTTTATAGGAGCTCTGCTGGATACCAGACAGACAAGGGCCTATCTTCCACAGCCCCGCTGCCTTTGCATGGTGCACTTAGCTTCCCAAGCAGTGCTAAGCCTCACCTCACTGCTCGGGAAATGTTACAATTGCTAGGCCACATGGCATCCACCGTGCATGTGGTTCCTTATGCTTGCCTCCATATGAGGGCAGCCCAGTGGACTTTATCCACTCAATGGACTCAGGCATCAGGTTGCCTGTCACACAAAATAACAAACACGGATCATCTTATTTTGTCCCTCCAATGGTGGCAGTCACCCCAAAACCTTTTGGTGGGGTCCCCTTTCCCACAACCCCCACCCCAAGCCACTCTGACAACAGATGCCTCACAGGTGGGTTGGGGAGCCCACCTGCAAGGCCTCTCTACCCAGGGTACCTGGACTCCACAGGAGACCTATCTCCACATCAATCTCCTGGTACTCAGAGCAATCTTCCTTGCTCTTTGAGTATTCCACACCCAGCTCAACTACAAGACAGTTCTAGTTCAAATGGACAATCAGGTAGCCATGTTCTATGTGAACATGCAGGGCGGAACAGGCTCTCTGTCGCTTTGCAACGAAGCTTTGCGACTATGGGCCCTCACCAGAGAGCATCAGATTCATCTCCTTGCGGTGTATCTTCCAGGCATTCAAAACTCTTGGGCAGACAGATTCAGTCGAGTTCTGCTTCCACACGAATGGCCTTTCCATGTAGACTAGGTGGCAAAAAATGTTCAAATTTGGGGAACCCCGGACATAGACCTCTTTGCAAGTCCGCTGAATGCCAAACCTCCCCGGTTCTGTTCCAGAATTCCGGCTCAGGGTTGTCAGGCCAGGGATGCTTTCCTCCTCCATTGTGGTCAGGACTTCCTGTATGCCTTTCCACCCATTCCCCTAATTCCCAAAACCCTGTTCAAGCTTCAGAGAGACAGAGGCCATATGATTCTCATAGCTTCACATTGGCCACGGCAAGTGTTGTGCGCTCTGCTTCTACATCTCTCTCAAGCTCCGTCTCTGGAGTTGGGATCTGCTCCAGATCTCCTGTCTCAGGAGGACGGGATGCTGTGGCATCCCAATCCCCAGTCTCTGCATCTCAGGGCCTGGTTGCTGAAAGCCTAGAACTTCATGGTCTTAACCTTTCTCAGCAGGTAAAGGATATCCTTTATGCTTCCAGGAAACCTTCCACAAGATGCTCTTATGCTTTCAAGTGGAAAAGGTTTACCATATGGTGCTCGCAGAAGGGTCTTGACCCTCTTGAGATACCTCTGGAATCATTACTGCAGTATCTCCTTCATTTGTCTAATACAGGGCTTTAGACCAATTCAGTGAGATTTCATTTGAGTGCTATTGCAGCTTCTTTCAAGCCTCTGAATGGACAACCTATTTCCTGAAGCACATGGCCTGCAGCAGCAGCAACATAGCAGTGGCACAAAGTCGCCATTTTAAAAGACTGACGCCACCTTGATCTCCCCAAAAGCTGAATAGGCAGCAGCGTGGGGGTGGCAGCGTGGCTCAGTGGAGGGGGGGGGGCATCCAGGATTTCTGCCTAGGACAGAAGACACCCTTGGGCTGGCCTTGCTCACAGTTGAATGATCAGAAATAGATCTGAGGAAGATGGAAACATCTATTGTATCAAACATTAATGCCCTGGAAATTAGAAAATAATCTAAATGGGAGCACTCTTGAAGAAACAGGGAAAAGTGTGCCCTCTACCGGAAGTATTAAGTAATCTCCATGGGTCAACCAGATTTCCTCCTTTTATTAATGTTTAAAGTGCTTGCACTGAAGTATGGTGGCTTTCGCTTGGGATTATCTATGAAGTACTAAGTCCTAAACGAGATTAAAGCCTTCAGTTAGTATCACTGGTACATTACTTTGCATCAAGACCATCTGCAAGAGTGAGTGGGGAAAAAAAGGCTAGAACATTCGTAGTGGGGGTGTGTACATTATATATGACTATCTGCTGCCTTTGTTACTTTAATACTATTCAAATCCATTGACCACTGGAATCGAATTGATGGTCCTTAATGGTATACTGTGATGCAGACTTGAGGCATACTTTTTTTTTTCCTGCAGGCAAGTGCAAAGAACATCTCATATCCAGTTCCTCCGAGTTTCAGGCTCTCATTCACATTTAAGTACTACAAAGTACTACAATGGTTCCAATCCTACCTAATGAATAGACACCAACTCATCCCTACCCTTTCAAGAAACTCAAGGAATACCACAAGGGTCCTCCCTCTCAGCCACACTCTTCAACATCTACCTTCAACCCATCTGTGAAATAATACGGTCTCATAATATCAACTTCCACCTGTATGCTGATGACATTATGCTCTATGGACCCATCGCAGCCACCAATCCAACAAACCCAAAACTAATAGACTGCTTTAATGATGTCTCCAAATGGCTACAAGAAAACAATCTCGCCATAAACCTCAAAAAAACGGAAGCGCTATTTGTAACCAAGGACCAAACCTTAACCCCCCCCCTTTCCTCACTCCCCCACCATTCCTCACTCAAGGCACAATTAAAATAAAAGTCCAAACACAAGTAAAATATCTAGGTGTCATCCTTGATCAATCACTTTCATTTAAACAACAGATAGCAAGAGCCACAAGATCAGTATTCTTCAAAGCAAAGATGGCACAAAAGCTCAGACCACTCATAGACCCACAAGACCTTCGCACAGTTATGCAAGCAATGACACTATCGCACTTAGACTATTGCAATGCAATCTACCAAGGACTCACGGCCACCACCATCAATCTACTACGAACAGCCCTCAACACAACAGCGAGGATCATTCAGAGTGAAGAAACACGACCACATCACCCCTGTCCTAAGAGAACTCCATATTATCCAATTAGAGGCAAGAATAAAATATAAAACACTGGTTCTGATACACAAAGCTCTTCACCAACAGCCACCATCTTATCTACAAACCCTGCTAACCCGAATGAACTCTGGAAGATCAACACGACAGACCATGAACAATACACTCATTGTGCCACATGACAGAACAAAATTTAATCATCAGACATGTAACCGTGCATTTGATCTTTATGCACCCTCACTTTGGAACTCTCTTCCAACCCAAGTCCGCAGCAACAATGACCTGTCTACATTTCAAAAGCAGATAAAAAACCTTCTCTTCCGGGAACACTTAGGATCGATGCAGAACAGCACCCAGTGAAGTTCCCCAAGGCGGATTAAGACAGCAAAGAAAGCCAGAACTGTAAATAAATACAATCTATGAATAAGACTGAAGAGAGAGTCAGAAATGTAACCATGACTGATATATCTCGTGAGAATGTAAATATATTATACTCCCCCTAGTGATGGTACACTCCTTTCCCTCCTGTAAATACAAATAGCCCTGCTCAATGTGTTCCCCCTTGTTTATTGTAAACCGCTTTGACCTGGTGAAAAGCTGTATATAAGCATGGCTAAATAAATTAATTAATTAATTAAAATGAATCTCTAGTAGTAAGACTATAACTACTACCTGTTTCTAAAGTAATACATAATATGCTTCCTTTTGATAGAGTGACACAATTGAAACAAATGCCTTCACACACTGTGGATCTAATTAGCTAAAAAAAGATCCACCATAAGTTCCTCAACTTTTATAATTTATAATGGAGCTTCATGACTTTCCTAATATACACAAACATTTCTCATAAAAAAGGGAAAGAGACTTCAAATCTTTTATTGTATTGCCGAGACACACTATGTACGTTTAGGGCCAGCAAACAAATGTTACTACTCATGTGAGAAATTTACAAAAGGAACCACATTTTTTTTAAACACCCTGATGATACCAAATCAGAGAGAGAGCATCCTACCCCTGGTATACTTACAAGGTGCATAAAGAAATTAACAGAAAATCTTTCCCTCCAGAGGGGAAATGGTACAATTTCAGGTCAGAGTCTGACAGTCACTATATCTGTAAAATTAAGAATTGAACCCATCCTTATTAAATAAAGGCAATAACCATCGGAACATATGAACCTCTGAGCGTTTATACACATGCTAAACTTCCTTTTCATCCAAACTACATACACCTCAAACCATCAATCAAGAACCAAATTATATTTCAGTCTTTGTAACATGGCCATCGGGGCAAGTTTGAGTCTCTCAGCCTCACGTGCTCCAATATAGTCTCCACTGAAACAGACTAGGCTAGCCATCGGTTGACACTTCAGTTTGCTGGTACATCCCATATTGCATAACTAGTAGCTGGGACTATGCCATAACGCTTAATCAGGAATTTAACAGCATCAGTCTAGGACTTTTGAAGTATATTGGCACAGTACACAAACAAGCAGGAATATGAATTCCAATGACCGAGCCACCAGGCCCATCATTTTCAAGTTCATTGACTGGATGTTGCTTAGATGGAACAGGTGAATGTGTTGCCCGCAAAAAGACACATCAACAAGAGGAAGAGAATAGATTATCCCAGTTCTGTTACTCCATAAAATTGGCTCTGGATTCTTGGGCCAGATACTTCTTTAGTGCTTTAATTTATTGTAAACCACCCTGATGCCTGTGAAGGACAGTATAGCAAGTTGGAATAAACTATAAACAATAGTGCTTGGGCTCAGCCATCACTGCATTTAATCCTTTTTGTTCCCTATTCTCTGCTCTATTTTATTCTGTAGTTTCTTTCTTCCTTACAGAATTTAAATTGTGAACCACCTTGATACATAACTAATGAAGGTGGTATGAAGTATAATTCACACAAACAAAAATAATCACAACTACAGGTATAAAATGCTGGGTTCTGAGTTAGGAGTCACCACCTAATAAAATAATCTTGGTTGCATTGCATTGCATTTAGGAAAACTTGGCTCAAACACATCAAGGCAGACCATCAACTGACCATCAACAATGCCAGAAATATCGCCACCGATAAGAAGAAACATTGCATTGAAAGTTCAGCCCAGTGTGCTGCAGCTACTAAAAAAACCAAAGCAAAACAAAAAACAACACTTATAAAATGTAAGGGATTATCCCAAAAGGAAAGGAGAGCAAAACTGAGAATATTGTTACGCCTCTGTATAGGGCCCTGGTTCAACTGCGTCTTGAGTGCCATGTACAGTTCTGGTTGCCCTATCTCAAAAAGGATATAGCAGAACTAGAAAAGGTTCAGAGAAAGGTGAGAAAAATGATAGAGAATGAAATACCTTGCTTACAAAGTAAGGTTAGGACTCTTCAGCTTAGAGAAAAGGCTGAGAAGGAAAATGATAGAAGTACATAAATTTATGAGTGGGATGGAATGATTAAATAAGGAATGGTTGCTTAACCTTTCAAACATAAAACCAAGAGGTCACTCCATGAAAAGAATGACTAGTGGAGTGAAAACAAATCATAAAGGTTTTTTGTTATTTTTAACACTGCACATAATTGAACTGTGGAATGTGTTGCCGGAGAATATGGGCAACACATTCCTCTTTTGAATCTTGCTTAACAAAGCAAGATTCAAAAGAGATTTAAGTTCCTGGAGGAAAATTAATAGATCTACTTATTGTGTTCTGCTGGACACTTGTGGCTAGACTGGTCCGTGTCAAAGACAGAATGCTGGGCTTGATGGGCCTGGATCTTTTCTTATATTCCTAGGTTTGTAAAAATGAGAGCTCCAACTTAGGACAGATCTAAGGATGGCATGGCAATACAGCTCAGACACACAAGGGGTTTTCCTTTTATTCTGCTGTTTTGATACATGAGGTATTATTAACATCATATTACCGGTATGTCTCGGGCTGTCTGTCTAGAATGAGGTGGCCATCGATATGCTAGGGCTAATTTATTTCCTTCTGAAATACATTTTTTGATTTGATTTCCTTCGTATGCAAGAAATACTGATTATGCGTCATATGGCTGCTGTCGCTCAAGATATGTTTCTGTGTACCACTATGAACCCTCAGATGAGATCAGGCTGCTTCTAGGGCACAGGGGAGAAGTTAATTGTGCATGCGTTAGTCACATTAGTTATTCACCCGATGACTCTTTCATAGAGGGGAAAAAAAGGTGCTGCTGCTATATAAGCTATTACTGTTGACATGTGTTAATGCTGTCCTTTGAGAAAATCATTCAGTCCAATCATCTTTACTACAAAATGCTGTGCTTTAGAAAAATAGATTATAATGACAACAATAAACTGCACAGATTTGAAAGAAACTTCCTGGCTTCTGAATCTAAGACTGGCACTGTTGTCACTTTCATTTATTACTAAAAGGCCTTACTTATCCCCTTGATGTATGTATTTATTTTTGCTATTTTATTGTTGCTTTTGTATTTTTTTCTTCAAAAAACATTTTCATTTCTGACAGCTACGATAAAAAAGACTTTTGTAATTCCCATAGCTCATCATACTGTATACATATTAAAATATTTGTTGAGTAGATGAAATTGTTAAGTTCACTAGATAAAGATGTAGGTTTAGAGGTATGTGTAATAAATTTCATTTTCTTATATTTTTTCTTTCGTTCTCTCTATACAGTATGTGTATGTTTGTATGTATATTAAGCATACATGTGGTGTGCATTAAGCATGTTCATAGTGGGCTCATGAGTTCCTAAAAATAAAAGTGCATACAAATTGCTTGTGCACACAAATGCCTACAAATGTAGCATGCACAGAATTAGTGTGCACATGCATTGAAGAGGCACAGTTAAGATAAATATGTGGAAGAGTGAAAAAAATATAAAAATTACTAAAACTTTATTGAAAATGAGGGTGGATTGAAGATCTTTTAGGACTTACAGATGCTCAGTATCTATTTTACAACTATAGCTATATAAAGGGGCCTCACTAAGAGCTGCTTCCACTTCAATACATGTATAAAGAATTAAGTTCTGGAGGGGGTTGTTTTTTCTCCCTGAAACAGAGGAAGAGCTGTTGTTGAAGGACTAAAGAAAATTCTGTAGGCCGCAGCTGGTGCCAAAACCTGGGCTGGATTCATTTATATCATACCAGTGGAACTCACAAGAAGCTACTTCACTTGCTCTGCATCAGCCAGCAGTGACAGGGTTAACTGTCATATGCGGTTATTACTATGGGATGTCTCTTATGCAGCTAGACTGAGAGACAGAGCAAAGCGGAGATAGACCAAAAAGGGTGGTGGATTACTTGGAATGCCACAGAGCTTCAACAGAAAAAGGTATTTTCCGCACAGCAGAAAAATGCTCCTCTAGGAAGAGAACAAGTTATTGCAGAAAGTGAGGCTGAAAAGAGATTGGATATTTCATCAAGACGACAATTCAACACATACTTCAACCATGAAGTACTTACAGGAAAGAATGATGAAAGATCTGGAATGCTCTTCACTGTCTCTGGATTTGAATATAATGAAAAATCTGCAAGGAGATCTCAAACGTTCACTGCATGTCTAGAGACCTATGAATGTTTTTGAGCTATCTAAGTTCTGCAAGGAAGAGTGCAAAAAGAATTTGAAATGCAAGAATAGAAAAACTCGCAGCTAACCATAGGAAATATTTGGAAGCTGTTATTTCTGTAAAAGGAGGTGCTACAATGTACTAAATGAGGGTGTCTAGACTTTTTTACCTGTCATATTCATTGTTTTCTTATTTTGAATCTTTAACAAATTAAATAGTAATTATGCATTGAAATCTGAAGAAAAATGTCATGTTTAATTGTTTACTATGTAGAGGCTACATTTGTTTCTGTTCACATAGGGGGTCATTCCAGAGCCGGAATAGGCTGTTTGCACGTGGGCGGGAGACGTGTATCTTGCAAAAACATCTAGGGCATATTCTGGTACACTGTGTACAAGGACATCCATGGTGCTTGCATAGGGTTCAAAGCCCGTGCCTGAGAGGGGTGGGATTAGAGACGTGGTTTGCCGCTGAGACGTGTATAATGTATTCCTGAAAGGCCAATGTACGTTTTGTACTTCCTCACAGACGTTGAGGAAGGCCAGTACTTAGAAAATTTTCTGCTGTGTTGTACAGTTCGTTCCTGCAAGTGTGTGTGTTTGTGTGTGGTTTGAGGGTTGCACGGGTGGATCTGGTGTACCGATCTGCAATTCATAGAAGACACGAATGCCTGGCCAGTACCTGGACCTTACGGATGACCGCAGTGTCACCAGGTGCCAGTGTAATAGAGCAGCCATACATAGCTGTGCCAGGCAGTGGGAGGCATGACTGATGTTGTGCCAACATTACCCACATTGTGCCTTGAGGCCTACTTCCTTACCTAGTCCAGGATCTATGCAAGCTGCAAGAGTGGTGATATATCTGGAAGCTGGCTATTTGTTATGACAGCATAGGGATTCTCCTCTCATGCCCACACAGGCCTGACCAGGGGAGCATTGCCACAAAGCAGACTGTGGGAAGGCAGACAGGGCTGCCCCTCAGATAGCGGATGTATACAGACCAAAATAAGCCAAGACAGAATGGACATTGTATGGGGCAGGTGTAGCCACAAGTAAGGAGCTGCTGTGAGAAATACGAGTACCCAGATGCCATGCCAGAAGGTCAGGTCATACTTTTGTAGTTCACTATATTATGCATCCTTTGGGGAATTGCAAAGTTAGTTAAGGTTTTTGTGAACTTGGTAAAAGTCCATACTTAGCATTTAAAAAATATTTTTAGAGATGACCAGTGCAAGAATAACTGAAACATTTTTATTCTGCCAAATACTTTTTGATGAAAGGTATGTCATGGCAGACATGTTAATATTTGCTTTCTCTCATAATATATTAGATTGCAGTGAGATTACTTAGCACTTTTCTGGGCATGAAAAAGACTAGTATATAGTGTAGTTTACATCAGCATTCATTTATCATTAGTATTTATGTCTAGTTTGCATCAGCAAAGTACAGTCAGTGAGAACAGCAGCTTAGGATATGCACATTTTAAGCAATGAGGCATGGCCGTCGGAGGCATCCATGGTATATCGTGGAGACTGGCACGATTGGAAATGTGCAGCTGTCCAGAATACAGCAAGCGTGGGGACGTCCAAAACCATTTCAACACCTATCTGTATCCAGTAATATTAGTTGAACAGGATTCTCTGCTTCACAATATGGCCTGTGCCAGCACCCGTGCATGGCTCATGCTCTGAATATGTGCATGGGCCGGCTCAACAGCATGTTGGACATGCCGGACCAGACGCATCTATGTGCCGATTCCATAAATGCCAGCACCTCTATACCCGCGGATGCAGAATTAGGTTTGGCTCACTTGTGCCCAATTTAAGCGTGTCTATCGGAGATAACAAGCCTATATGGAATCTGCCCAGGCCCAGCCCATCCATTGTGCGAGAATGTTGTTTATACAGGGCCCTGCGTGAATTTCATTCTCATATGGTGCTCGTTGAAATGCCGGCTTCAGAGGGAGCTGGGAAGGCTCATCAGAGACCCCGGCTTACCTCTGCACAGCCGCCAGTGTGAAGAGCTGCATTTTTCCTCATGCTGTCAGCTGTGTTCTTCTGAAGCGCAAATCACAGGAAATGCCTTTTAATATTTCCCAGCATTCAGCGCGCTTCACTAGAACACAGCAGCCAGTGAGCCTGGGCCTCGGACAGGCCTCCCTGGCTCCCTCTGAAGCTGCTTAAAGACAGGTGCAGGACTCTTCGGGGGGGGGGGGGAGGGTCTAGGATAGGACTGGAAATGGCCAACGGGGGGCTGAGATTGGAAATGGGCTGATGGGGAGCTGGAATAGGACTGGAAATGGCTGATGGGGGCTAGGACTGGAAATGGGCTGATGGGGGGGCTAGGATAGGACTGTAAATGAGCTGATGGGGGGTTAGGATTGGAAATGGGCTGACGGAAGGGAGCTTGGACTAGAAATGGGCTGATGGAAGGCTGGAATAGGACTAGAAATAAGCTGATGGGCGGGCTAAGACTGGAAATAAGCTGATGGGGGGGGCTAGGACTGGAAATGGGCTGACTGAGGGCTAGGAATGGAAATGGGCTGATGGGGGGAGCTTGGACTGGAAATGGGCTGATGGGAGGGTTAGAACTGGAAATGTGCTGATGGGCTGATGTGGATGCTGGGTGGGGCTGGGACTATAAGGCAGCTGATGCTGGGTGGGGCTGGAATTAGAAGTGAGCTGATGTTGGGGGAGGACTGGAAGGGGATGGGTCTGGGGCAATGAGGATGGAGAGGGGAATAAATATTTTGTGTGGGATGGAAGACAAATCTACAATTGGCCTGATATTGGGAGAGTAAGTGGGGATTGAGGATGGAAGGGTGAAATTTGAGTGGATGATAAAGGAATGAAGAAAGAAATGGAGGAAAGAGCAAAAGGGGAAAGATCAGTATGTTAAAGCAGATGTAGAGAGAGAATGGAAAAAATCTAGAAGAAAGAAGAAAGGACAAATGGACAGCTCGCAGAAGACATGAAGAAACCAGAAGAAACTGACTGGAACAATTGCAACTGTAAAATAAAATGCCCAAACTAAAGGTAGAAGAATACTTTTTATTTAGAATTTATTAACTGGAATATGTCAGCTCTGGGAAATGTATATTGCTAACATCCTTGCGTTTTTTTTAGTACATAAGGAAATTAATTTATAAATGTATTTCTCCAGTGTTGTTATACATTCCAAGCACTGTTCCCTCTAAGCTGTGCGCGTGTGTGCGCGCACACACTTAGCCGAGCGAGCGCACATACTTTACAACAGAGCTCACAAAAATTACGGCTCTGATTCTGATAGAAAACAACACAGACGTCTTAAAATTTAAAAGTTATGATTATAATTACTAGAAATATCCCGCTTCATTTAGTAATCATCTATTTTCATTTAATTTGATTAAAATCAATGTGGTGTACATACTGTATTCTGACATGTAGTCAAATTTTAAAGTATATAACTCCGAGTGTCGTTATGTGGTGCACAAAAATTTAACCTTCCTTCAAAAGCTGCACACATGTACAGTTTAAACAAGTTTCCTAAACTTATACACACAACTGTATAGGCTTGATATTTAAGATTTAAGCAGTTGACACAGATGAAGACCACATAAAACTTTGTTTTTTGTATATTCATGCTGGTTATATGCATAACTTTATCCTGGTAGAGCTCGTTGTAAAGATAGGATAGGAGTTTACCACCTCCTCCATACCCTCTGCACCTTTCTGCTGCTTATTCGTGCCTGGAGTAGGGTAAGCTTGGATGTGGCACAGGATGTACAGGGTATTGCTGCAATCAGGTAAGGATATCCAGGTTCTTGGTAAGGTTCCAAACACGCCTCTGCCATGCTTCCATTCCGTGGACATCCCTGTCATGCTGGGTATGTCCACAGAACCGGCTTCTAAAATTTCTACCTTTGTTATATCTTCATTTTAATTTTTGCATGCAGGTTGGTCTCTCATGAGGGACCTTGTCATAGACTTTTTGAAAATCCAGTTACACTGTATCAACTGCCTTAGCTTTACCTATGTGTTGTGTACATATTCAGAAAAATATAACAGACTAGTGAGACAAGACTTCCCTTGGCTAAATCCATTTTGTCATCATTTCATTAAATCATGATACTTTATATGTTCAGTAATTTTGTTCTTTGTAATGGTTTCTATCATTTTTCCTGGAACAGATGTCAGGCTCAACAGTCTGTAGTTTCTTTGATCACCCTTGGAATCCTTTTTTAAAAATTTGACATTACATTAGCCACTCTCCAAATCTTAGGTACTATATAGACAATTTGAATAATAAATACACATTTCTCTCCATCTCAGCACTCCAGCCCTCCAGCTGCTCTCCGGGCGGGGATCGAGCAGGCCGGAGCACCAGGCCACCCCCACCAGGATGGGCTGCCCAATCGGGGCAGCAGGATCGCCGTTTTAAAAAGGAGCGCTTTGGCTTGGCCCTTAGGCGTGGACCGCTCGTGTGCTGTACCACGGGTGTAGACAGCCTCAACCGGCTACCCTACCCTCAATTAGACCTGCAAAGAAACACTCTAGCCTCCAGACAACAAAGCTGTAAGCTACTCTTTATTGTAATCTCATTTACTTTAAGCGCTGCATCTCGTATATACCCACCAATTGTGTGCCTAGCCGTCTTGCTTGTTCCATACAACTATTTAAGAAGAAACAACAACTTGATAACGCATTGCTTAAACACATTGAATACATATTCATTGTCGAGGTTCACCGCCGCACAACAACCTGAAGCTTATGGATACTTGAATCTAAACCCCAAGTCCCCTTCCAACATCACATAAAGTCTCCACATTCGTAAAGCTCTATAGACATTTCTTACTAACTACCGCAATAGTATACTACTAAACCCCACGCCAACAAACCGCACCATGGCTACTTCTACACTTGCCCTCATACTATTCTTTACCCTCTCCAATGTCTTCCACGACTCTAATGCCCTAACAAGTAATTCCAATCCTATCCCTATACATCAAAGCAGGAACAGAAAACCCTTCCAGGATCAACACCAATCTCCACAGAACCCATACCACAAGAGACAGACCCATTTACTTTATGTATCACTCGATACAACAAATGCCAAAAGAACTAACACTACAACCACTCGACAAGACCTCAAGTGCGCTCTCATCAATGCACGATCAGTCCGCAATAAATGGCCAGTCATCACTGATCTAATAACCAACCTTAAACTAGACATCCTATTGGTCACAGAAACCTGGCTCTCCGATGCGGATAATGTTTTATTAAACCAACTCACCCCACCTAACTTCTCGATTTACACGTGCAACAGAGAAAATAGAAGAGGAGGCGGAGTCTGCATAATAGCAAAAACTGAACTACAATATCGGATGACTCTAACCAGGGCCACACATCACCTGAACACCTTAACCATCTCCAATAAAGTCAACACTATCAACCTTGTTTATAGAGCGCCAAATGCCCCAGCTGACGAGCTCTCTGACATAATTGACCTCGCTTGCAACCCTAAAGCCCTCAACAAACCCAACTGGCTTCTCGGAGACTTCAACCTTGCATCTTCACAACCTTCATTATCGAACACCTTCATCGAAGCAATGACCAACCTACATTATAAACAAATCGTAAATGACCCCACCCACAAACAAGAAAACCTCCTCGATCTCATCTTCGCTCCAACTATGGATGTGGATTCGATCAGTCAGCTAGATCTCACAATAACTCCTGTCCCCTGGTCTGACCACAACCTTATAACATATTCAATACCAGCCAAGGAAGATGCAAGCAACCGCACAAATCTCTCCTCCCCTAAAACCCACACATTTTAAACCATTCAACAAAGACATAATCATTTCCCAAGTTATCCCAAAACTGACTCAACCAACCGACAACATCAACGAGATGGTAATAAACTGGAACAACACCCTCAGGTTTTTATTTTTATTATTTATTTATTTAACATTTCTTATATACCGCGCTATTTGTCATCAGCGCGGTTTACATCAAAACAATAGAACACTTGACCAGATACATTGGCCGTCGTTTACATAAAACGGGGAGTTAACATGGAGGAGAACTTGGGGAACTATTTACATTCAAGTTTATAGCAAACTTAGGAAACTATGTACAAATCGATTGTATTACATATTAGGTATGATTACAGTGTTTTACATCATGTAGCGGCTGTATGATGTAGTGGGGGTGTGTGGGAGGTAATGGGGTATCGGGATGGCTATAATGTAAGAGAAAAAGGTGGTGTTTGAGGGCTTTTCTAAATTGAATAAGGTCTCTAATAGCTCTAATGTGTGGGGGGAGTTTGTTCCAGCATACAGGGGCATAGTTCCTGAAAGCCCTATTGGTGGTGATCTGGTTGAGTTTTGTGGATTCAATTGGTATAAGTAGCATGTTGGCAGCCTGGGATCTCCTGGGTCTGTTGTCTGGAGAACGCGTTATGAGGTCGGAAATGGATGGGGGAGCTATCATGTTGAAGGCCTTGAAGGTAATGAGGAGGGTTTTGTACAGGATTCTACTGCTTATGGGAAGCCAGTGTAGTTCCTTTAGAATGGGGGAGATGTGGTCGACCCTTGAGGTTCCGTAGAGCACACGGGCTGCCGCATTCATGGCTAGCTGTAATGGTTTGAGGGAGCTCTTTGGAAGGCCATGTAGAACTATGTTGGCATAGTCGAAGTGCGGTGTGACTAGTGCCTGGAAGATGGTGCGGAAATCCGCGGATTCCATCATGGGCCTAAGATGCCGTAGGGTTTTTATCTTGAAATAGATGGTCTTGACAGTGCGTTTGATATGTTCCTTGAAGTTGAGTTGTTGATCAAGAATTACCCCGAGATATCGTATGTTGGATTTGATTGGAAGTTCCGCGTCTCTGACTTTGAGTGTTGGTGGCGGAGAGAAGGCTTTATTCCTTGTGATCATTAGTACTTCCGTTTTTTTGAAGTTTATCCGGAGGTTCTGAGTGAGTAGCCAGTCAGTTATTGTGTTGAAGCAGTCAACTAGCACTGTATAGTCGGGACAATTGATGACAATGGGTGTGAATAGCAGGACATCATCGGCATACATAAGACACGATATGCCAAATGAACGGGCAATGTCACAGATTGGTTGCATATAGATGTTAAAGAGCAACGCGGAGAGGGAGGATCCTTGGGGTACACCTTGGTGCTGTTGGAAAGGTTCGGAGGTGGTGCTTTGAATCCGGACTTGTTGACATCTGCCTTCGAGGTAGGATTTACACCAGTCCCACGCTTGATCTCGGATTCCCTTCTCATGTAGCCGGGTGAGGAGCTGCAGGTGGTCTACGGAGTCAAACGCTGCTGATATATCAAGGAAGATTAGTGCGAAGCCATTCTTTATATTGTCAATTCCATTGATCAGTGAACTGGTTAATGTTGTCAGTAGGGTTTCGATACCGTGTGCCTCTCTGAATCCATGTTGAGAGGGATCCAGTGGTGAGGAGGAGTCAACATGCTGCTGGATCTGTCTAAGGGTTATTCTCTCTAGGATCTTAGCCAGAAAAGGGATACTGGAGATTGGTCTGTAAGATTCCTCTTTCTTTGGGTCAAGTTGATTGTTTTTTAGTAGTGGGCGGATGGATGTGTGCTTGAGCGCATCTGGGAAAACTCCTGTTTCAAATGACAGCTTGGTGATGTTGGCTATGATAGGGCTGAACTCCGTGCGCATTGTCTTGATCCAGTGCGCTGGGCAGGGGTCGGTTGGTGCGGTCGTGGCGTTGATTGATGCAATTACTTCTTCAATGGTCTTTGTTGATGGCGGTGAGAGTTTGGTGAGTGTGGACTGGGAAAGAGTGGTTTTGGGATTTGTGGTATGGTTAAGATGAAGTGATGATGCCATTGTAGTTACCTTTATTGATTTTGATTGGATGTAATTCGCATATGCTTGTGGCTGAATACCTTCTTGTTGAGGAGGGGAAGGTTGGTTGGTAAGGGATTTCACCAGCTGGAAAAGGTCTCTTGGCTTATTTAGTGAGCGGCTGAGAATTTCTGCATGGAATTGTTTCCTTTTGGCCCACGTTGCTTCGCGATGGGTCTTCAGATGTTGTTGATAGATGGCTTGGTCTGAGGTATTTCTAGTCGCTCTCCATTTCCTTTCGAGTTTTCTGAGTCGGAGTAGGGACGCTCGTAGTTCCGGGGAAAACCATGGGGCGGCGTGTTTCTTGGTGTCTCTTCTGTCCGATGCGGTTTTTTTTGTTGTTGGCAGGTTGTTGAGCGTAATGGGAGAGGGTCTCGTTCCAGTTGGACATCATGTCATTCAGGTTGGTTGCTGGTTGATCAAGCTTTGGGAGAACGTCACTAACGATTGTTTCCCTGTTGAGTTGCTTGAATCGTGTGGTTCCTGATGTTTCCGTTGCACTTGGGCGGTGGCTCGTAGAGTGTTGCGTTGGTAAATGGAATGTTATTAGATTGTGGTCTGACCAGGGGACTGGTGAGATAGTAAGGTCAAATTGGTTTGATGTACTCATGGCGGTATGTGGGATGAATATTAGGTCAAGGGGGTTTCCTCCTTGGTGGGTGGGATCAGTTATAGCCTGCTTGTAGTTGAGGTCAGCCATTGCTTCGAGGAAGGCTTTGGCTAGGGTGGGTTGAGTGGAAGCGAGATTAAGGTCTCCTAGTAGCCAGTTAGGTTTGGAGGAGTCTTCTGGATTACATGCTAGGTCAATGATGTCTGAGAGCTCATCTGATCCAATTCCTGGGGTTCTGTAAATGAGGTTAATAGTATTGTATTTGTTGGTGATGGTTAGTGTATTCAGGAGTTGCGTGCTCTTGGTAAGGCTAGTCCGGTATTGTAACAATGTTTTTGCAAGGATCAGTACACCTCCTCCTCTTTTGTTTTCCCTATTACAGGTATAGATCGAAAAGTTAGGTGGTGTAAGGTGATTTAATATGACATTGTCGGATTCAGAGATCCATGTTTCTGTGACCATTAGCATGTCTAGATTGTGCATAGTGATTAGGTCAGTGATTACCGGCCATTTATTACGGACCGAACGTGCGTTGATAAGGGCGCACCTTAGTTCTTGTTGATGCTTTGTGTTTTTATGTTTTGTGGAGTTTGAGGTCTCTATGGCTATATATATTAAGTGTGACAGTCTTCTGTGTGAAGGGTTTGAGTGCCGGTGGTATTGGTTGTTGTATGTTTTACCGTTTGCACTCTTTAGTAGTTGGATGGGGTTGCATCCATCTGCCAATACAACTGATTCATAGAGTGTGCTGACCAGTGTATAGAGTAGGGCAAAAGTAAGTAATGGGTAAGCCATTTATGTTTCCGGAATGAGACGTTTCTAGGTTACTGGTGTTTTGTGATGTTGCATGTGTTTTTCTAGTGCTGTGTTGTGTTAGTGGAGGTGTTTAGCACTTCAAAGTAGTGATTCAGTAGAGCAGTACAGTGTAGCAATATAGTATAGCAATATAGTGTGGTAATGAGGTATATCAATTCGGTATAGCAATACAGTGCAGCAATATAATGTGTCAATACAGTGTGGCAATGAGGTTGTCCTCCCAACAACCCACCACAGACAACCGATCATCTACTAACAAGAAGACTCCCAGAAAACAGAATGCTCCTTGGTTTACCCCTGAATTACGAGCCTCCTTGCTTTGACTTAGGAGACTAGAGAGGAAATGGAGATGCTCTCTAAACCCCTCCGACCAGGACACCTACTTAGTTCATCTGAAATCTCACCGCGATCTAACCTGGGCCAAGAGAAAGGAATTCCATGCGGGACTTCTTAATCGATCACTCAACAAACCTCGCAAACTCTTCCAGTTAGCAAAATCCCTATCCAGAGAGCCTTCCGCACCATATCAAGAACAAATACAACCTCAATTATATGCTAACTATATCCAGTCAAAGGCGATCAAAATTACAACAACTATCTCAAAAGAAATCTCTCAACCTCCCCACATTCAATTCATTCAATTCCCACTCAACAAATTTTCATCCCCATCACCAAGTACCATTGAAGACATCATAGCTACCATCAATGCCACCACAGCCCCAAATGATCCATGTCCAGCCCACTGGATCAAAGCATTGAGAGCTGAGCTTAGCCCATATATAGCTGCCATAGCAGACCAATCATTCAACACCGGTGTTTTCCCATCAGTCCTCAAACAGACATCTATACGACCTCTATTGAAGAATAATAAACTAGACCCAAAGAAAGAGGACTCTTACCGGCCAATTTCAAGTATCCCACTACTAGCCAAAATCCTAGAAAAGGCGACCCTGAGACAGATCCAGCAACACATAGACACTGAAGCCCCACTCGACCCATGCCAACATGGATTTAGGGATGCACATGGAGTTGAGACACTTCTTGCCTCTTTAATGAATACTCTCATTAATGCCATAGATAGCATCAAGAATGGAGTTGCAATGGTCTTCCTAGACATTGCGGCAGCATTCGACTCAGTGGACCATGAACAACTACTAGCTCGACTCTATGAGAAGGGAATACAAGGAACTGCAAATCCTATCTGGAAGATCGCTGGCAACAGGTTCGGATCGGTAACAATACATCTTATCCATTCCAACTGAAGCAAGGAGTATCACAAGGTTCCTCCCTATCAGCTCTGCTTTTTAATATCTACATGCAGTCAATCTGCAACATCACCCAGGCATTCGGAATATCTTGCCTTATCTATGCTGACGATGTGCTGTTATTCACACCTGTTAATGTGCTAAGTCCCGATTACACGGCTTTAATCAACTGCTTCAGCTCAATAGCTGATTGGCTGCTCACGCAGAACCTCCAAATAAATTTAAAAAAAAACAGAAGTCCTTATTGTCACAAGGAATAAAGACTTCTCTCCTCCACTGACACTAAGAGTAAGGGACGCTGATTTACCAGTCCAATCTATGATTCGTTATCTAGGTGTCATACTGGACCAACGTCTAGAACTCAAAGAGCATATAAAATGCACAGTGAAATCCATCTATCACAAGATCAAGACTCTACGACACCTCAAACCCATGCTGGAACCTAATGACTTCCGCACAACATTCCAAGCTCTAGTCACCCCACATTTTGACTTTGCGAACATTATACTACATGGCTTATCCAAGAGCACACTAAACCCGTTACAGTTGGCTATGAATACAGCAGCCAGAGTACTAAGTGGATCTACAAGGAGACAACACATAACCCCCATCCTGATGGACCTTCACTGGCTTCTGATAATCTGTAGGATATCTTACAAAGTCCTCCTCATAACCTTCAAAGCATTCCATAAAATCTCACCATCGTCCATATCGGACCTCATTATCCACACCCAAAACAATAGGTCTAGAAGACCTATAGCTGAAAATGTACTTTCGGTTCCAAAAGAACTAGTAAAATGCACCCAGACAACTACCAACAAAGCATTTGCATCCTTCGCCCCCAGATGCTGGAACAAGCTGCCTACCAACATCAGATTGTTGAAAGATATAGCACAATACAGAAAAGTCCTAAAAACTCACCTCTTCTTACAACACTTCTCTCACAGCAATACGCCCCCCTCTCCGCCCCCCTCAACCCAAACCAATGACTATGGTTAAGCAAGTACTTCTCTTTAGCGTATATCTCAGCCTATATCAAATCAGAATTCCTTTTGATAGAAATGTCTTTTCAACCTTTACTAAAGCGTTGTAAATATTTGCCTTTGTTAAATGTTTAACTACTGTATATTATTCCCAGTTAACTCCTGTTTTTACTCCCTGTTACCTGTAAACTTGACTAGATCTCTATGTCTGAGTGCAATTTTGTTCATTGTAAACCGCACTGATGACAAATAGCGCGGTATATAAAAGCTGTTAAATAAATAAATAAATAAGACTGCAATTTCATTTTTGAGTTCTTTCAGTTCCCTGGCATGTACAGGCATACCATCTGGTCCAGATGATTGTTGCTCTTTAGTTTATCAAATTGTTATATTACATTGTCCTAGTTTATTGAGATTTGTTTCAATTTTTCTGATACATCACTTTTAAATATCATGTATGGCATGGATAGCTTTCCTACATCATCTTCAGTAAAGATTGAAGCAAATAATTAATTCAGTCTCTGCTATGATCTTGTCCTCACTTAGTGCCCCTTTTACCCCTCTATCTTCTAAACGGCAAACTGACTCACAGTTTTTTTGCTGCCAATATACTTCAAAACATTTTTATTATGTATTTTTGCTTCTATGGCAAGCTTCTTTTTAAATTTGCTCTTTGCCTGCCTTTGCTCTTTGCTTTATCCATTTATCTTTCCAGTGCTTATGTTCCCTGCTTTCATCATTTGGCTCCTTTTTTCCATTTTCTGAAAGATGATTTTCTGGCTACAACAGCCTCTCTGAACTCACCTTTAAACCATGCTGGCTCTCGTTTGGCCTTCCTTCCACCTTTTTTTAAAACATGGAATACATCTGGTCTGGGCTTCCAAGATAGTATTTTTAAATAACACATAGTCCTGATGTATACTCTTAATCTTTGCAATTGCTCCTTTGTTTTTTCTTAACCATTTTCTTCATTTTATCATAGTCTCCTTTTGGAAAGTTAAATGCTACTCAGTGGATTTCCTTGCTATCCTCTCTCCATTTATTAAATCAAATGTGATCATGTTATGATCACTGTTGCCAAGTGGCCCCAACACCATTGCCTCTCACACCAGATCTTGTGTTTATTTATTTAGCTATTCTTATATGCTGCTATATCTAAATGTCAGAGTGGGGTGCATAAAACAAAGAGGCCATCAGGCTTGACAAAGAACAGAATTAAAAGGAGATGGTAAATGCTGGTTTCTGAACCATGAAGCAATCATTTATTATAATCTAATTTAGCTATCCCCACCATCAGACCCCTCCCTTTGTACCTGTATTCTGATATCTTTCAGATACCGCTCCTTCCCATTCTTCTCCCCCGATCCATTCTGACTCCCATCTTACATCCTCCACCCTTCCATGCTGACCCCCTTCTTTTCCTTCACTACCCCTTTCTGAGCCCTTTCTCCCTCCCTATCTTCAGTTTGACCCCTTCTCACCCAGTCTGTACCCTCCACTCCCTTCTTATTACTTCCTTTCGGTCTGACCACATTCTTTCTTCCTTCCATTGGATCAGTATTCGCCTCTCTTTATATCCATTCCTCGGCCCAGAGGTACCCACTCAAGGGTCTCTTCTAGCTATTTTCACTGGCCTCAGTTATCAACCATACCCAGTTGGCAGGAGGAAATGTGCTTAACTGCATGCCAACCCTTGCTGCTGTGAGACCAGAATCTGAACTTTTGTGGTTTATCGTGAGAATGGTTTTGCAGCAGCAAAGCTGATGTGCATTTAGATGCATTCCCTGCTGCCATCTATGAGGAAGGAAGATGAGATAGGTTTTGCACAGTGTACCAAAGTAGATGGGTAGCATTTTTAGTACCGCAAGCACGATCTTGTGTTAACACCTTAAAACCACTTTTAGTTATGGACTCACTGTTATGCAGAGCCCAGAGCAGCTGTGCAACTTAGTTTAAAGCCTCAGAAATCAGAGGTTTTGGTTTCCAACGCTTTCAATGCAAGCATTAAGCCTTTTTCATTTTAGTGAATGGATTTCCATTGTAAGTCATTTTGAAGGTGAATTTATTTATTACAATCTCTTATATACCGCAATATTAGACATCAGCTCGGTTTACATGGAACATAACGATCAGAACAGCAGGCTGTTGTGTTATACATAGAACAGGTGTGTAGAACTTGGATAACATAGGGTAACTATTCACAGGTAATATTTACATATCGGAATCGTGACAAAGTTCATAACATAGGGTAACTATTTACAGGTAATATTTACATCAGGCATCATCACAAGTTCAATGCTATCATGAATTTTACAGAGAAAGATAATGAGGTTGAGGAGAAGGTGGAGTCTCTAAAGTTGTTGTTGCATTATCTAGGTGTATTGTTGTATTGGTAGTATTTAAGGAACAGGTGGTATTTTATAGCCTTCCTGAATTGGGTAAGGTCAGTGATGTGGCGGATATTTGATGGTAGAAGAGTTAAGATGTACTTTTAAACTCAGCCCTGTCTCTTTAAAGAAAGGTTGCAGCAGTGACTGAGGGGACATAAGAACATAAAAAGAACATAAGATATAACCAGTATCCTGTTTCCAATAGTGGCCATTCCAGATCTCAAGTACCTGTGGGGTTCCAAAAGGTATACACATTCCATGCTGCTCGTTCCAGTGGTACACAGTGGATTTCTCCAGTCCTCTTATGGACTTTTCCTCCAAGAACTTATCCAAACCTATTTTGACACCAGTTATACTAGCAGCTTTTACTACATCCTCCGGTAATGAATTCCAGTGTTTAATTATACGCTGAGAGAAAAAATATTTTCTTGATTAGTCTTAAATGTGCCACAGTGTAGCTTCATTGCATGTTCCCTAGTCTTTCTATTTTTTGAAGAAGTAAATAACATAAGAACATAAGATATGCCATACTGGGTCAGACCAAGTTCCATCAAGCCCAGTATTCTGTTTCCAACAGTGGCCAATCTAGGTCATACGTACCTAGCAGTTTCCCCAAGGGACACAGGTTCCGCAATGCTTGTATTGGTTCAAGCATTGATATCCTGGGTCCCTTCTTAATAATGGTTTATGGACCTTTCCTCCAGGAACTTGTCCAAACCTTTTTTAAACCCAGCTACACTAACAGCCTTTACTACATCCTCCGGTAACAAATTCCAGAGTTTGATTACACGTTGAGTGAAAAAATATTTTCTTTTATTAGTCTTAAATAGTTTACCCTGTAGCTTCATTGCATGTCCCCCAGTCTTTCTATATTCTGATAACGTAAACAATCGATCTACGTTTACCCGTTCCACTCCGTTCATTAATTTATAGACTTCTATCATATCTCCCCTCAGCCGTCTCTTTTCCAGGTTAAAGAGCCCCAACCTTTTTAGCCTTTCTTCATAGGAGTATCCTTCCATCCCCTTTACCATTTTGGTGGCTCTTCTCTGAACCTTTTCTAAAATTGCTATATCCTTTTTAAGATACAGTGACCAGAATTGCACACAATATTCAAGGTGCGGTCTCACCATGGAACGATATAGAGGCATTATAATATCTTTTGTTTTATTTTCCATTCCTTTCCGTATCATACCTAGCATTCTATTTGCTCTCTTGGCCGCCGCTGAACACTGGGCCGAGGGTTTTAACATGGTATCCACAATGACGCCTAAATCTTTTTCCTGGGTGGTGGTTCCTAATGTGGAACCTTGCATTGTGTAACCATAGTTTGGGTTGTTCTTCCCTAGGTGCATAACCTTGCACTTGTCCACATTAAATTTCATCTGCCATTTTGATGCCCAGTCTTCCAATTTATCAAGATCCTCTTGCAATTTTCCACAATTCTCTTGGGTTTTAACAACTTTAAATAGTTTTGTGTCATCTGCAAATTTGATAACCTCACTCGTTATTTCACTTTCCAGGTCATTTATGAATATGTCAAAAAGCAGCGGACCCAGCACAGATCCCTGGGGTACACCACTATTCACCTTTCTCCATTGGGAAAATTGGCCATTTAGCCCTACCCTCTGCTTTCTGTCTTTTAACCAGTTCCTGATCCACAATAGTACACTGCCTCCTATCCCATGACTCTTTAGTTTTGCCAAAAGTCTCTGATGAGGGACCTTGTCAAAGACTTTCTGAAAGTCCAGATACACAATATCAACCGACTCACCTTTGTCCACCTGATTATTCACTCCTTCAAAAAAACATAACAGATTAGCAAGACAAGATCTTCCTTGTCTAAAGCCATGTTGGCTGTCTCCCATTAGGTCATGACTATCTACATGCTGAGTAATTTTATTCTTTATGATGGTCTCTACCATTTTTCCCGGTACTGATGTCAGGTTCACCGGTCTGTAGTTTCCCGGATCACCCCTGGAACCCTTTTTAAAAATTGGTGTTACATTGGCGATCCTCCAATCTTCAGGTATTAGAGATGATTTTAATGATAGTTCACAGATTACTAATAGCAGGTCTGCAATCTCGTATTTCAGTTCTTTCAACACCCTTGGATGTATACCATCCGGCCCAGGTGATTTGCTACTCTTCAGTTTATCTAATAGTTGTAATACATCTTCCCGATGTATCGATATTTCCTTCAATTCTTCTGCACCTTTAAATACCACTTCAGTCATGGGTAACAACCCTACATCTTCCTCAGTAAAGACTGAAGCAAAGAATTCATTCAATCTCTCCGCTATCGCCTTGTCGCCTCTTAGTGCTCCTTTAACCCCTTTATCATCTAATGGACCAACTGACTCTCTCACAGGTTTTTTGCTACGAATGTACTTGAAAAGGTCTTTACTTCGTGTTTTTGCTTCCGCAGCAAGCTTCTTCTCAAATTCTCCCTTTGCCTGCCTAGGTCTAATATGGCTTCCCCTCTGGTCCGTTCATGAACCAGCTGCTCCAAGAAGCAGTCATTTATTTCATCTAGGAACTTTATCTCCCTAGCATGTCCTGACGTGACACTGACCCAGTCGATACCGGGGTAGTTGAAATCACCCATTATTATTACTGCACTGTAACTTTTGTTAGCTTCCTTGATTTCTTTGAGCATTTCATCATCCATTTGGTCATTCTGGCAAGGCGCTCGATAGTACACCCCCACTGCCATTGCAGATTTATGTTTACCCATTTCACTCCATTCATTACCTTATAGACCTCTATCATATCCCCCCAGAGAAGAGTGACCAAAATGGTAAAGAAGATGGAAGGATATTCCTATAAAGAAAAGTTTAAAAGGTTAGGGTTCTTCAACTTGTTAACCTTTTAAGCCTTTCCTCGTAGGGCTATCGCTTTACCATTTTGGTCACTGTACTTTTTCCAATTCCGCTTTATCCTTTTTAGGATATGGTGATCAGAATCGCACACAATATTCACGGAACGATACAGAGGCATTATAATATCCTTTATTTAATGTTCTGTTCCTTTCCTTATGGTTCCTAGCATTCTATTTGCTTTCTTGGTTGTGGCTGCACACTGGGCAGAGGGTTCCAACGTACTATCCATGATGACACCCAGATCTTTTTCCTGAGTGGTGATTCCTAAAGTGGAACCTTGCATCGGGTAATCATAGTTTGGTTGTTCTTCCCTGAGTGGATAACTTTGCACTTGTCCTCATTACATTTCATCTGCCATTTGGATGCCTTGTTTCCCAATTTTTCAAGGTCCTCTTGGAATTTTTCACAATCCTCTTATATTTTAACAACTTTGAATTATTTTGTCATCTGCAAATTTAATCACCTCACTTGTTATTCCCATTTGCAGGTCATTTATAAATGTTAAAAAGCAGCAGGCCTAGCAAAGATCCATGGGGTACTCCACTATTCACCTTTCTTCATTGAGAAAATTGTCTATTTAGTTCTACTCTTTGTTTTCTATCTTTTAACCAGTTCCTAATCCACTCCCTCCTATCCCATGACTTTTTAATTTCTGCAAGAGTCTCTCATGAAGGACCTTGTCAAAGGCTTTCTGAAAATCCAGATAAACTATATTAATCATCTCACCTTTATCTACCTGTTTATTCACAACTTTGAAAAAATATAGCAGATTAGTGAGACAAGACTTTCCTGGTCTCATATCTATGTTGGCTTCCTGCCATTAAGCCATGACTATCCACATGTTCCATAATTTTATTCTTTATAATGGTTTCTACCATTATGCCCAGTGCAGAGGTCAAGGTCTGTAGTTTCCTGGATCACCCCTGGAAACGTTTTTAAAAATTGGCATTACATTGGCCACGCTCCATTCTTCAGGAACTACAGATGATTTTAAGGATAGTTCACAGATTACTAAAAGTAGGTCTGCAATCTCATATTTCAGTTCTTTCAGCACTCTGGGAAGTATGCCATCTGGTCCAGGTGATTTGTTGCTCTTTAGTTTTCCAAATAGCAGTAATACATGATCTTGATTTATCGAGATTTGTTGTAGCCCCTCTGATACATCACTTTTAAAATATAATTTCTACCATGGGTTTCTTACATCTTCTTCAGTAAAGACTGAAACAAAAAATTCATTCAGTCTCTCCACTATGACCTTCTCCTCTCCTAGGGCCCCTTTTACCCCTCTATCTTCTAATGGTCCAACTGGTTCTCTCACAGGTGTTTTGCTGTGAATATACTTGAAAACGTTATTGTTTTGCATTTTTGCTTCCTCAGCAAGCTTCTTTTCAAATTCTCTCTTGCATGCCTTATCAATGCCTTGCATTTAACTTGCCAATACTTATGATGTTTCTGCCTTGCTATTCTTTAAAACCTACAGGAGACAAGCCCCGAATCACCTTCAGTAGGCTGAAGATTTTTGGTGCTTAGATATGCGCTCCTGCCTTGGGAAAACTCACAGGTCCTTTAAAGGATCTGCATCAGATGCAGTGAGATTGGTTAACTTTAAGTGAAATAGTGGGTCCCTTCAGGGACAGAGAAATAATCTACTGTACTTGAAAGAAACTTGCTTTGAATTACTTCTGGAAAGGTGTGAGCTAAAATATAAAGATTAAAAAATATATAAATATACTTTGTACTTCAACGTATGTGGAGTCTCCCTTTCAAAGTCGGTGTTTAGGCCCATGTGTTGTCACCAGCTCTCCTTAAACCCCTGTGTATAAGTGGGTAGAGGTTAAGTGAGTGGTTCTTCCCCACTGAAGCAGCTACTTTACAAATCCTGAAGCTGGGCTTTTTGGGAAATGTAGTCCCTTCACCGAATCAATGAGGAGCAGTTGTGGAAAAGTGGTTTAAGCAACCAAAGGATTTTATTTCCCCTCCCAGGGTGGATTTCACCATGAACAAAGTAACACAAACCAGGTATTTACTGGCATAAGGACAAATCAAAGGTTCTTTAACAGAAAAGGCTTACTTCAGCAATAAACAGGTTGATATCTAGCATTCCAATGTAACAATGCTGTTTCTTCACAGCTCTCTGCTTCTCAATGCTAGTAGTGCTGTACTTTCTCTTTCAAAACATGCCTTCAGCGTAATGAGATTATTTCATTAGCGAGCAATATCGTACAGTCCATGATATCTTCATCAATATTCACACACTCAGGTTCAAAGTCCATTAACTCTTCCTGGCTAGAAGGAAATATTTGTAACGGCAATCCTGATGCCACGCCCTTTCTAACTGCTTCAGGTTTCACCTGATATTCCTGAGTTAAATACTGGTTTTCACAAACGTTATCAGCACAGGTATTCTCTTCCCAGCTCCAACCCTCTGGGTAAATACAGTCACTGCAACTATTTTTATACCAGCCTTTTGGCTTACCTTTTAGCCTAGCTGGTGGAGGTTTTCTTTGTGGCTTTGGGCTGGCTGTAAGTTCCCAACCTAAGCCTTGCACAGAAGATTTCACTTGCCTTCCTGGCTTCCTTTCACTTCTGTGTTCCCCTGGATACTGCAGGTAATCCACTCTGCCCTTATTATATCCTTCCCTTGGGGTTTATTTTCTTTTCCTGAAGAAAGACTCTGTCTCACCCTTCCACAGAGACTTTGGCTTTTTCCTGGCACTGCTGTCTTCACTGTAGCTCTCATTAGCTTCCTTATCCAGCACACATGCCTCATCCACTTCTCCTTCTTCTCCTTCCTCCCCTTCTAACTCCATAAGCTCAACTGTACTCTCTTTATCAGGGTGAATTCTAGGGCAATGCTCAACTCCACCCCCTAGCAGGTGTCCTGCATTAGCTCGTGACTCATTCCCTGAATGGTAGCACGGGCATTTCTCTTGCCTCTGTGCTTGGTTTCTAAGGTAACCAGGAGCCATGTGCTTTTGTTTACAACTCAGCCCTAATCCTGTTCCTGTCTTTTTAGCCTCTTCTACTGGGCTGGAAGGACCCACTATGTCACAGTGTATACAGTGTGGATATGCATGGCAAAAAAAAAAAAATGATTTGTTTGCATTTGAATTAAACTTTCCCTGGTTTTCAGGCATTTTTCATGATCGTTTCACATAGATGTATTTAAGCGTGCAAATTGATTGTACATGTGGCAATTTGTAGATATACATATGTATTTTGCGTACACTAAACTTTAGGCTCTAAATGAACCAAATATGTGCTCACGAATATATAGTCCTAGTACACATTATCCAGCTGCTCTCAAAACCTTGGAGAAACTTAAACTGATCATTTTAGTAAATAGCATCACTGCACACTTTAATACAAAAGATATTGGCCGCACATGTGAAGATGTATTTAAATGTTTGTATTAATAGTAGCATTAGGGCAGATTTTTTCAGTAGCATGATTTGCATTACATTTAAATGAGCTGATTAGTAAATGTTCATGTAGAATTCAGTACCTTTAACACATTAAATGTAAGAGATGGGTGAGAAGTCACCAGCACACATAGGGACGGGAACAAAAGAATTTGCAAATGAAAAGAAAAACCTTTTTAACCTCCTTAGCGTCTAATAAAATTTTTGAAAATCTTCCACTGTTGTCCATTTATTTTCTTATAACATTCTGGCTACACATCATCATATTTTGACTAAGAATAGTGCATTCTGTCAGTACTGTTAGTAGAAAAGTGAAAAAAAAATAAAAAATTATGTTTCAGATACTTATAGGCATGGTTATTTGAGGTAAACATGAAGGGGTTAAAGAATCTGATCAGCAAATAAGGAAAAACACATGGAAAATGCTCAAATACAATGGAAAATGCAAAGTGTTACTCCAAGAACCATTTGTCAAAACTGGACATATGGATGCTTAAGGAGAGGCAAACTGAAACCGAAAAATGAGAGTTTGAAAGTTCCAGCTCAGATGAGAAGACTTTGACATTCATACTTTGGACATATCAAGTGAAGAGAGAGGTCATTAGAGAAAGGTGCTTGGCAAGGTTGAAGGTCAACGCAAAAGAGGAAGGCCAGCATTGAGACAGATTGATACAATAATAGCAGCTATGGATGCCAGTCTATCAACAATGAGCAGCTTAACTGAAGACCACAGTTTAGGACAGCTATCCAGAAGGTTACCATGAGCCGACATTGACTAAGCGGCACTTAACAACAATAGCAACACTAACAGCTTTTACTATATCCTCTGGTAACAAATTCCAGAGTTTGATTACTCGTTGAGTGAAAAAATATTTTCTCTGATTAGTCTTAAATGTGCTTGTGGTAATGTGGTGTACGATGGAAAGGGGTTTTCTAAAAAACACGGGCCAGGCAGCAGTTTAGGGAAAGCAAAAACAGTTTTTATTCTGTAGCAGCTTGTTAAACCTCCACAAAGCAAAACCTAGAACAGAAAACAAAATTGGCTTTACTTATGTCTCAGCTTGTTAAAACTCTATAAGTTGGTTCTCCCGACCCTTCCTCCAGCCCCAGTTAACGTTCCTACCTCAGAACTCCTTTGCATGGTGTGCCTTGGAAGGACTTCTGGCTCCATGGGTCTTCTCTCCTTCCTGCAGCCTGCTGGGTTTTTAACCTCTAACTGTGAGCCACACTCTCCCAGCCCTAAACTCTGGGCTGCAGAGTCTCTTAAAGGGGACTGTTGATACTCCCTTTGGAGAGAGATGGGTAACATTCTTTTAACCCCATCACACACCCTCCCCCTCAGCTCAACCATGCCCTGTTGAGCATCTGCCTCAACCAGGACCCTCACCCGGGAAAGCAAGTTTGCATTCAGTTGAATTTGACAAGCCCTATGATGGACACAAAACTGGTAGGTTTGGAGACTGAAAACCCACTACATAATATGGCAATTAGACTGCTTATGTTGAGCCAGCCATTTGAGGGGTTGGTGGTCTATTACCTGCATAAGTGGACAGCTGAGCAGGTAGTACTTGAAGGACTCAAGTGCCTATTTGACAGCAAGGGCTTCCTTCTTGATCACCATATAATGCTGTTTCTAAGGAAGCAACTTCCTGCTGCTGAATGTTATGGATGTTCTTCTCCCCTGATTTCTTGGGCCAGGATAGCTCCAAGGTCCATCTCTGAGGTGTCAGTTTTCACAATAAATGATAGAAAGAATCAGGGCTAATCTTGAGGTATTGGAAGTTCAGGTCCAGGTTTGGTGACCACTGAATTCATTCAGAAGTTCTCTTCCAAAGGATATTGGTTAATGACTCTGCTACCTCTGCAGAATTAAAGATAAACCTGCGATAATAGTCAGTCAGTCCAAGGAAGGGACAAACCTCTCTCTTCGATTTCGGGATGGGGACTGTGGCAATGGCATCCACCTTCCGTAGTTGAGGTCATATCTGCCCATTCCTGATTAAATATCCCAGATATCGAACGTCCCAACCTCCCAGAAAACATTTCTTGGGGTTGTCCATCAACTCGGCCTTCTGCAGATTGGTCAACATGGCTTGTACTTGGGTTAGATGGGTGGTCCAATCTCTGCTGTAGATGATGATATTGTCAAGATATGCAGCCACATACTCCTTGTGCAATCTCAGTAGGTGGTCAAACAGGTGTTGAAACTTGGCAGGATCCCCGTGTAAGCCAAAGGGCAATACTGTAAAGTCAAATAGACCTTATGTTGTCGAAAAAAAACAGACATCTCCTTGGCAGATGGAGTCAGGGGCACCTGCCAGTATTCCTTGGTCAGATCCAATGTTGCCCCAAATGCAAATGTTAATGTATCATTAATGTTAATGTTGCTCATACTTAAAATTTACTGTTCAATGCTTCTCTAGCCTCTTGTTCATTTACTCTGAACATGGGACATGCTTCCAGTTTAGAAGGTGCATTGACCTTCCAGAACTCAGTGCAGAATCTGATGCTTCCATCTGGTTTAGGAACCAAAAAGATGGGTGACGACCATTCACTCATAGACTCTTATGCCTTTTGGACATCTTCCGAAAAGCAACTTAAAAGATTAAAACCCTGTGGACCTCTGTGTGGCAAACATCAAATAGGTTAGGGGAATGTCAAAATTCTTTCCTTCCTCCTGCACAAACTTTTTAAACATCTGTTTCAGAATTTTATTGACATGCTCAAGGCCATCTGTCTGTGGATGATATACTGATGTTCGCAGTATTTTGACCTTCACCAAGGCACACAGTTGCTTCATCTTCTTGGATACAAAGGATGTTCCTTGATCTATGAGGATCTCATTGGGTATTCTCACCCATGAAAATACTTCCCAGAAGGCATTCTCTGTCGTAGTAGTTTTCATAGTCCTTAAAGCAATGGTCTCCAGGTATCATGTAGTATAGTCCAGTATGACTGAAATATACTTGTTGCCTCAGGTGCTTTGCTCCAAGGGTCCCTCCAGATCTATGGCCACTCTTTGAAATGGAGTTTCAATGATGGACATAGGCACTAGAGGGGTAGGTTGGACTCTGATGGGGTTATGAATTTGGCAGGTGGGCATGCTTGGCAATATAACTGCACCTGTTTATGGATCCTAGGCCAGAAAAATTGGGCTAAGACATGTGCTTTCTCCTCCCCCATGTTGCCCCCCTTAATAAATGGCTATGGGCCAAAACTATCAGTTGTTCTACCTCTTCCTTCTCTAAGGCACCCTGGGACACTCTGTATATGAAACTTCCCTTTAGCACAAAATAAGAAAAGGTTTTGCAGGGGACTCTTACCTACTGGACAAGGTACCTCAGGCTGGAGGGCCGGAGGTTCAATTCCCATCTGAGGACAACAATCTCAGGCCAGAGGGACTGGGGTTTCTAGTCCTATAGGCACTCCTTGTGACCTTGGGCAAGCCACTTAACCCTCCATTGCCTCAGGTACACATAGATTGTGAGCCCCTTTGGGGACGAGGGAATGTATCCAGTATCTGCTTGTAGTAATTGTAAACCACTCTGATGCCCTTCAGCCTGGGTGGTACATCAAGAAATTGATTAAAAATAAACATACTGGAACCCCATCCGCTTCCAAATCCCGCTCTCAAATATGTTTAACACTAGAAGCCCCAAAGTGCGTCAATTGATGCAAATGCATCTTTGAAGTTGTATACCAGCGCCACTGCTAGAACCTTGCCAGTCATGTTCCATGACTTTGTTAGCAAGGTCAAGATGTTCAAATATGTGCATCGAAAATTAATGACAGATGCACCACCTAGTGGGAAAATGAATTTATACCTTGAAGCCCCAAAGTATGTCAACTGACGCACTCAATTGTCTTGGATGCATCAATTGACGTACTTTGGGGCTTCTAGGTATAAAATCATGTTCCCACTAGGTGGCGCATCTCAATCAATGTTTACAGTTTTACTCTGACATTACAAACAATAAACACATGATGACGTCATGTAATGACGTCACATACTGCACGTATTTAACAAATAAGTAACTTCACATTTATTCACATCTGCATTTCATGCTAAACGCAGTCGTCATGATAAAGCATCAATTGACGCACTTTGGGGTTTCTAGGTAAAATTCCTTTTGGGGCTTCTAGTGTTAAGGGATATATCCTCTTGCTGGACCTCCTGAAGTTCCCTGTGTCTTCCCCCAGCCTTCACTCTAGGAAGGGGTCAGTTGTATTTGGGTCAGTACCACTGAGCCCTGAGCTATTCCCAGGGGTTTCTTCCCTAGGCTGTCCCTCTGCAGATCCCTCCCTCATAGCCCCTCTCAGTTTCTGCTGGTAATGTAGCTTTGCTCAGTGATGCCAACTCCGAGACTTAGCAGGCTTGAGAGTCTCAACATATAGATCGGTGTCTTCCAGGGGGAAAATCTCTGGGAAATCTTCCTGGTCTGACTTAACAGAACTATCAGTTAGCTGGGCCCACATCACTCTGAAATTTGGGTAGTCTAAGCTGATCACCACAAGATATGGGAGCCAGCGCAGCACCATGACCTCTAATGTGGCTTGCCATGCTGGAGTCTTAAGTGAAACCTGTGCCATTGGATACTACCTCTGGTCTCCATGTATACAGGCTAGTGTTACTGTCTTTGCATAGTCAATTTGAAATCAGGTTACGTTTCCAGGCAAATGAGGATCCATTCATTCCTGGGGTCTATCAAGGCCTGGAGGTGGGTTCCATTGAGCTTGACTGGAATCACAAAGTTCTGTGCCCCAGGGTGGAGACTGTCCACCAGGGGCGGCCCAAGGGGGTGCAGGGCCATGTGCGGAGACTTGGTGCGGGGCCTCATTTGCATAAGGAACATCATTTGCATAAATATTTGCATAATGTTACCATACACTAACTTTTAGTAAACATGCCTCTTAATGAGTGTATGGATAAAGAAAGACTGAAAGATTTCTACATTACTATAATCCAGTGCCAACCGCCAGACACATTAGGAACTACTACAAACACTGTCCATTTAGAACCCATAGCAAACCCGCCGTATCCTAACAGCACTACCAGGACTCACAAAGCACCATACCCTACCTATCAAAAGGAAACACTGCAAATATTAAACCAATACATTTCAGAGAATAACAATACATGACCTACTGAGGAAAGAGAACAAGTGGCAATGTCAAATAGGAATTATATAAACAGAATGCCTCAGCTCTGTTACACATGAACAGAACATAGACCATCACCAAACAAGGAATCACAATTTAGAAACAGGACGACAATAATTAAACTGGGAATCCCAAAAGCCAAACTTGGAATGTACAATACTGTAGAAATAAAACTATACATTAATTTGCTCTTGTACTAAACAAAGTGCAGACATTAATGATGCACATTTACCAGAGCTGACATATGCCAATTAATAAATTCAAAATAAAGAGATATTTTTCTACCTTTTGTGCATTTTTTTCAGCTGCAATTGCTCCAGCCACTTTCTTCTGGTTTCTTCGTGTCTTCTGCTAACTCTCCATCGTCTGCTGTCCATTTGTCCTTTCTTCTCTCGTCTAGTTTTTTTCCATTCTCTCTCTACATCTGCTTTAACATACTAATCTTTCTCCTTTTGCTCTTTCCTCATTCCTGTTTCATCCATTCAAATTTTTCCCCTCCATCCTCAATCCCCACTTACTCTCCCAATATCCGGCCAATTGTAGATTTGTCTTCCCTCCCACACAAAATATTTTTTCCCTCTCCATTTCACACTCCCAGCTCCATCCCATTCTAATCCTCCCCCAACATCAGCTCCATTCTAGTTCCAGCCCCACCCAGCATCCGCTCCCTTCTAGTCCCTGCATCAGCCCATTTCCAGTCCTAGCCACCCCTAAGCCCATTTCCAATCCTATCCTAGCCCCACCATCAGCCCATTTCCAGTCCTAGCTCCCCCATCCATTTCCAGTCCTATCCGAGTCCCTCCTTCAGCTCATTTCCAATCCCAGCCCCTCATCAGCCCATTTCTAGTCCTTTCCTAGCCTCCCTGCAGCATCAGCTAGCTCCGGAGTCCCAAAGCGCAGGCTTCTTTCAGAGCCGCGAAGAGAGAGCTTCTCTGACCTCTCGCAGCTCTGTTAAGCCCGCCGAGGGTGATGGGAAATCCCATCAGCCCCGGCGGGATTAACAGAGCCGCGAGAAAGGGAAACTCTCGGGGCTCTGAAAGCCCGCGCTTTGGGACTCCAGAGCTAGCTGATGCTGCAGGGAGGTTTTTCCGGGCAGGGGGGAGGGGGCCCCGCGGAGGAACGCTTGATTCTGCCGCTGCCACGGCAGAAATGGCAGCAGCAGCCGGGTTTTTTTTTTTATCTACTTGGGATGATGGAGAATGTTTTTTGCGCAGGGCCCCCTGAAACGCGGGGCCCTGTGCAAAAAGCATTCTTGCTCAATGGACGGGCCGGCCCTGCTGTCCACAAAAGTGCAGGTGTGAGAGGTGGTTAGGCCAACATCCATGGGATTGCCATACCCAGGGAACATTTTCGAGCAAAGTGTCCCCGGGCACCACATCTAAAACAGGTGAAGAGGTCATGGAGGCAATTTGGGGGTCAGAACATGGGAGACAACATTCCGTTCTGGCTTCTCCTTCTGTCCTCTTGGGCTGGCGGGTGACTACTTCTCCTTCTTACTGTCTGCTTCAGTCAACAGCTGGGTGTCGTGATACCCCTTGGCTATTTTCAGTGCCTTCTCCAGTGTAAGCTTGGGGTGCTGATGTACCCATTGTTTCATCGGGGTGGTCAAGACCTCTTAAAAACTGCTCCCAAAAGCGCAGTCTTGGCTATCTTGGGCCCCGTCTCGCCCTCTGTTTGCAGCCACTTCCACTTCAACTGATAGAGAAACCTCCAAGGACTCTCTTCAATTTGGAGCTCCCCCTTTCTGAATCACTGGTAGTAGGCCTCTGTGGCTGACCTATTCCAGTATGAAGGCCTTAACAGCTGCAAACGTAGCTTGCCCATATGGATTGGCATCTTGGGATGCAGCTTGACTGCTGCCATTCAGAGGATTCCCCAAGAGGTAGTTCATGTTGCACCCGACCACCTGGCCATGCAGGCCATTCATTCAAAGTTCACCAAAAAATGGTCTGGTTCATATTCTATCAAAATGTATTACTCATATTATAAATCTACCTCAAGATGATTAATTACAGGCCTCAGTACACGTCCACACCTTTCATTTGGCGAACGGTGTCACCATTGGGATAGGGCGTCAAGTTTTTAGCATACATCACCGGCTCATATGCTCTTCCTTACAAGAATTTGAAAAAATAGCACACCGTATGATTACTAAATTTCAAGAACGAGGCTATCCTTTGCCTTTATTGAAGCAAGCGTATAAACGGGTTAAATATAACCATAGAGAATGGCTATTATGCCCAAAGCCTGCTAGTTCGGGTCAACCATTACAATCTACACTTCTTACATGTGTTTTACCCTTCTCGAGTGTTTCTAACCGAATGGCAGCTTCTATTCATAAAAATTGGAAACTTTTTGCAGCACACCCTGTCTTATCCCAATATCAAGTCCGTATGGCATATCAAAGAGGTCGTAATCTAAGGGATCAGCTCTGCTCAGCAGTGCCTCGTCAAAAAGTTAGTGGCTCTTTTACGCACCAACAATGTGGAAAATGCATGTATTGTGCTTCAATGGAAAATCAACTGCCTGCCCATTTTCAATGTAAATATTGGCTGAAGCAGTCTACGAATTGTAATTCCATTTATGTCATCTATGCGCTATGGTGCCCTTGTTTGATGTTATATATCGGAAAGACTACTCGCCCACTGCGTACTAGGCTGGCTGAACATAAATACAGTATTAGGAAAGTTCGGTTAGAAACCCCACTTGTTCAACATTGTTCTGCTATGAATCATGTCTTTCAAGAGCTCCGTTGCACTATTATTGAACAACTACTTCCCGATTTACGCAGGGGAGACCAGGGTCGTCTTCTTTTACAGAAAGAACAACAGTGGATTTATCGGTTGCATACCCTTACCCCACAGGGATTAAACGATAAAATTGAGTGGGCGCTTTTTTTCTGAATATTCAGTCAGCGATTCTGTGAGCTTCAATCAGGTTTTTAATATGGTGCTTTTTGGTAATGTGTAATGTTTGTAGTTTTATGTTTGTTTGTTGTAAATTGCATTTTGATTCTGTGAGACACACTATAGGTTTTTGACGTCACGGGTTTGGACCAATCACTGTCTTCGGATATTGGCTTAAAAAGTTTGACGTCAGACGCTATTTGGTATTGTGCGAAGCAAAATGGCTGCTCGAATTTAAACATTTATTCTGTTCCGGATACGATGTTGGATCCCTGATGAAGCCTGGATAGGTGAAACAAAAGCTTTTGTAGGATCTTCAGTGTCCCCTCGATTCAAATCCGGTTGTTGTTCTCTACCCCTGGAAATCGAGAGACTGCGATGCAGGGGAGTTTGAAACAACATATGAGGCAGTGATAGCACCAAAGATAAGTAATGGATTACTATTGTTTTTTGAAATGCGATTAACTGCATAGTATCAGAAGTATTCTTACTCTTTTTCAGATTTGTGAACATCCAGCTTTGGTGCGTGCTATTTAAATTTTAATTCATAAAGTTTGTAAGATTGGAATTATAGTTGAATTTAATTGGATAAATTGGAATTCTTTGACGATTGGATTTTAGTATTATTTAATTTCTAATTGTAGTGTCGAATCCTGAAAAAGTACTTTTTTAGAATTATTTTTGATTAAAATTAAAATTAAAAAGGAAGAAGGCCGGTGATGTATGCTAAAAACTTGACGCCCTATCCCAATGGTGACACCGTTCGCCAAATGAAAGGTGTGGACGTGTACTGAGGCCTGTAATTAATCATCTTGAGGTAGATTTATAATATGAGTAATACATTTTGATTAAATTTGGTTGAATATTAAGGTGGAAAGGAAGTGTTTTTTGGTTGGTGTATTAGTATTGTTCCTTTCGGCAGTAATTTTTTAGCTGGTTCATATTCTGCCATCATTTTAAGAAGCACTTGCAGTGGAAGGTGGAGTTGCGGTCGCTGCAGGGCCTGGGTCATTTGAGCTAGTAGTTCCCTATACACTCAAATATCCTGTATCTGCTGCTGCTGCTGTTGCTGTAGTTCCAAAAGGGGATAATGAAACTGCTGTTGATACTATTGCTGTTGCTGCTGACCTTCTGCCAGAATCTGGAGGAGCCGCTCCATCCTGGCTTGTTACTGGTCTCTTGCAACACCACCACAGCTTCCTCTTCTGCAGCTGAGTTAACCTTGTAGTATTCCAGCTCTAACAAACTTTTAGTGGCCTCTACTTGCCAGAACAAAGGCTGCCTATCTGGCACTGACTATACCACCTTCAAACTCCCTAACTAGGGTGAAGCTTACCCTCTTAGTCTATCCAAAGAAACAAAAAGAATCCTGACCTGCTGTCAAGGTCCAGCCCCGGAGGGATGTGGATTTGCCCTCAGTCATGTCTTTAGAGGAAATCCCCAAGCTGCCACCATATGTGGTAGTATGACGTGCGGTGGGAAGAGGTTTTCTTTAAAACACAGGCCAGACAGCAGTTCAACGAAAACAAAATCAGCATTACTTCTGTCCCAGCTTGTTAAAACTCTACAGGGTGGTTCTCCTGGCCCTTCCTCCGGCCTCAGTGAAAATTCCTACCTCAGAACTCCATTGCACAGCTTGTCTTGGAAGGACTTCTGGCTCCATGGGCCTCTCTCCCTCTTGCAGTTTGCTGAGTTCTTAACCTCTAACTGTGAGCCACGGCCTCCCAACCCTGAACTCTAGGCTGCAGACTCCCCTAAAGGGGACTGCTGATACTCCCTTTGGAGAGGAATGGCTAACATTCTATAGACCCCATCATAATACAACATTGTAGCTTCACTGAATGTCCCCTAGTCTACTTTTTGAAGGAATAAACAACCGATCTAGATTTATTTATTTATTTATTTAACTGATTTTATATACTGCTTTATTTTGCAGTCAGAGAAGTTTACATGCAACATTGAACATTAGCAGTGAACTAGTTTACATGTAACAGAATTGGTAACTTGGATAAATTAACAGGGTAAAACTAGGTAGTCAACAAAGATAACTGTGGAGGTTCCTGTAGATGTGCATGGAACAAAGGGTTAACAGTGAGAATGGAAAGTTATATCAACAATAACAGTTTTCCCAAGACAATTCTTTCACATCCTTTGGCATGTGTTCATAATACTGCCAGAATTGAGGTGATTTATCTATTCGACTCCATTCATTATTTTATAGACCTCTATCATACCACCCCTCAGCCGTCTCTTTTCCAAGTTGAAAAGCCCTAACCTTTTAAGCCTTTCTTTGAAGGGATATCTTTCCATCCCCTTTACCATTTTTGTCATTCTTCTCTGTACCTTTTCTCAATTGGAGAACCCAGTCCTGTATTCAGAGCCTCTTTGATTTATATTCCAAGGGCCTTGAAGGGATTGTTCTTCTCCCCTTGAAAGATCTGTTCCCTGCCTTGAAGAATGTGTGCTGGTTGAGTGAAGGAGTGGGAGAAAGGCTGGAATTTATTTATTTTGTGATCTGGCCCTGACAGAACCTGCCTGCCACCTAAGTGATCAGGAGGGATTACATAAGGATTAAGGTTTAAGATTTTAATATATTTGATATACCCTCTCTTATTCAGTTTGAACAGTGAGGTGGTTTACAATATAAAATCAGTTTAAAAAAACAGGGGGAAATACTACATACAAATATTGATCAAAGCTTTTAGCCTGTGCTATTTGTTTCAGATCACTGGACATTTTCAAGATTCGGGAGGCCTTATTGTATATGATAGATGAACATGTCTTCTCCTCCCTCTTCCTTATTGTAAGAGCTTACTCTGTATAGCACATTCTGAATTGTCAATGCATGCTATCCAAGGAGGAACGAGAGTATAAAATAAAGCTGCAATGTTAGGGAGATATAGAAAAGGATTGCTCTTCCTTAATAAACAATGCTCTTAAAGCAATGAGACCAAAGAAAGGGGGATTACGCATTTTTTTTTTTTTTTTTAGTTTTTGCATAGTTTGAATCTTTCCTCAATCTGGTGTACCATTCTCTTTAACTTTCTCCTACTATGTTTTCTTTTTTCACTAGTGTTTTACTTTTTTAACTTTGCCCTTTTGTTATGAAATTTGACTTTCTGATAAATTCACAGTTCTGAAGATATAGGTGGTATATGATGGGCTAGATTCACCATCATGCATTTATGTATTAGCGTGTTACTGCTGTCTAACTGTAGTAGTTTACTGCATGTTAGGCCCCAAATGTTACCTGCCATGTCCCCCTGAAGTTACCATGGAGAGATGTACCTCACCATGCTAACTGGCAAGCACTATGGAGGAGGCAATCACTAATTTATTTATTTATTTATTGATTGATTGATTGAACGGTTTTATATACCGCCTTTCAGAAAAATCAAAGCGGTTTACATAGAACAAAACTTGAACATTACATTGAAACTTATTCAAACAATTGAAATTACAGTGAACATTAAATTGTATATAATAAAAATGGTAATTTGAGGGTTACAATGCTGAGTAAATGAAAGGCCGTGGGGCAGGGTCCCGGCGGCCGCATGTAACCGGGTGTTCGGCCGGTGTGAGGAACCTGGCCTGCGGACGTCATCGGAATGGGGCGGAGGAACGGTGACGTAGGGGGCTTCGATGGTGCTGATTGGCTCCACCCGCGTCTGGGAGCGTGGTGGAGCCTGGGAGCTGGAGGCGGGCGGCAGTGGAGGAGAGGCGCCATGATTCGGCAGCGGTTGCCCAAACTCATGCGTCTCCTCGTGGTCTGGTGCCTGCTTCCCTCCCTCCCTCCCTGTGTTAGGGATGTGGGGGTGGGGGCTGATGGGGTGTCGCAGTGGGGGGGGGCGGGATCCCGGAGGTCCGGGGTCCGGAGCCTTAAGCTATACTTGGGCTGGGGGTGGGGTGCCCCGACCCGGACAACCCCTGGCTGACTTTTGCTAATTACATGGCGAGGTCGGGGAAAGGAGATTATGAAGATTGCCGTTGGCATGACCGCGGCAGAAGCGGAGGCAGGGTCACCTTGCTAATAGCATGGCTGGTGAGGCATTGCTCCGCTGTCTGGATTGTTAAGAGGAGGATTCTTGGATTGTAATGTTCGGTATGTTGTAAAGGTTAATAAAGCTGCGACCGGTTATTTCCCAAGAGCGGTTGTCTGTGTGCATTTTGTGGGCAATGATGGTGGAGCTAAAGGTGGGGGGGGGGGGGGGAGAAGAGGGTTGGATGGTTAGTGCGGACTGGAGCACCAGGTCCGAACTACCTCGGTTAATGCTGATTAGGTATATAGATAGTTTAAACATATATACAGATTTAAATATTTACAAATTTCAAAAATCTTATCATCTTATCTGAGCAAGGAAAAATGTATTGTAGTTCACTAGAATTATTAGTGTAAAGAGTAAATGTGATAATGTGGAGAATTGGGTATTGTAAGATAGAGTAAGAAAAAGTAAGTTGTGAATTAATGAATATGAGTATACATGAGTTTAAGTGGGAAATATTTCATCTATTGGGAATGAGTCTCCAAAGTACTCTATAAATAGGTGAGTTTTAAGATCTTTTCGAAATGCTGAAAGATCTGTGATATCTCTGAGTTTATCCGGCAGAGCGTTCCATATTAAAGGAGCATTGAAGCTGAATGCCCTATTTGTTGTAGTTTTATTGAGTTTTGAAAAGTTGTTTGGACAAGTAGTGTGTTCAGGTTCCTTTGTCTCCCTGTTCTGGTCCTTGAATGAATTGTCAGTAGATCAGTTAGATATGATGGGGCTATATCTCTTATCAGTTTGAACGTTGTTATGATAACTTTATATTTTATCCTACTTTGTATAGGTAACCAGTGAAGTTTGTACAGTATAGGGTTTATGTGTTCAGTTGGACCTGCCTTTATAAGCATTCTTGCAGCAACATGTTGTGCTACTTTTAGTTGGTGTAAAGCATGTTTTGGAATACCTTGAAGAATTATGTTACTAAAATCTAAGTGAGGCAGGATCAGGGCTTGAAGGACTGATCTGAAGTCCAGATTTGATGATAATGGTTTTAGATTTTTAAGATATCTTAATTTATTATATACGTATTGTGTTTGTTGTATTCCTGATGTGTGTTGTTAGACTTAACGTTCTGTCTATGATAACGCCAAGGTATCTTATTTCATCTTTTATGGGGATGCTTATGTTTTCAATTTTTATTTCTGTTGGGGGGGGGGGGGTAAATTTTTGATTTCTAGAAACAAATAATGCTTCTGTTTTCTTGAAGTTAATGTGTAGATTGTGTTCATTTAGCCATTGCGTCATTTTAGTGAAGCACGATTTGATATTGGAGAAGTCCAGGGAGTCTATGTCCATAGAGAGATAAATCATAACATCATCAGCATAAATTGCATATTTTAATTTGCACTGTTGAATGATGTGGCATATAGGTTGTAAATATATGTTAAAGAGTAGAGCTAACAATGCAGAACCTTGTGGGATTCCTTGTTTTTGCGTATAGGTTTTAGATGTATGGTTTCCTATTTTTACCTGTTGCGATCGATCAGTTAGATATGATTGGAACCATGCAAGAATAGTGCCATGTATACCAATCTGTTTGAGTCTTTCAAAAAGGATACGATGGTTAATTGAATCAAAGGCAGCCGATATATCCAAAAATATAAGTAATACTGCTTGTTTTGATTTGTCAATGTATTTTAGAATATCATCAAAGATAACTGCAAGAAGTGTTTCTGCACTATGGTATGGTCTAAAGCCGTATTGGTGTGAATCTAAGAGGGCATGAAGTTCAATGTGATCCTGAAGTTGATTATATACTATTTTTTCTATAATCTTTGCCATAAATGGAAGGCTAGAGATAGGTCTATATGAAGAGGGATCAAGATTGTCTAGTTTTTTGTTTTTCAGAATAGGTCTAATCGAGGCTCTCTTTAGGATGGTTGGCATAGCACCATGTGTGAGAGAAAAATTTGCTATATTTAGAATGTAGGGCGCTAGGAGTGGTTTAGTATTTTTGATCCAGCTAACTGGGCAGGGATCAAGACTAGAAGTGGTTGTGTTAATATCTGAGATCACCTTATCCAGTTCTTTTAGTGTTACAGTATGAAATTTATCCCATATGTGTTCAGGCTTTGGATTGGAGTAAATTAGTGGAATTGGAGGGTCTGATAGTGGAGAGAGCATAGTTATGTAATAGCAAGAGTTTGTGGGTTAATAGGGGTGACATCTGTATTAGGAGGGTTTGATACTTTTTTAACTATTTCAAATAATTCTCTGGGACGATTGAGGGAATTTGTTAGTAATTTTGTATGACAGCAGTCATTGTTAGTACGCAACTGCGATGTGCTGCAATACCCACACTGTGCTGCTAACCTGCCCAGTCATCGCCTGATCCCATGCTAAGCAGTTGGTATGGGGCAGTATGGTAAAAGTCCTTTGCTAACAGCCAATGTGGTAAGCTTAATGTGCCATAAACTCTGTGCTAACCATTAGCTCATGTTGTTAAATATGGCCATTATTAGTAAAGAGTCTCCATTATAATAGGGCCTGTGTTAAATAAAGTGGATTAAGTAGCAATCAGGCCTGTTAAGGAATAATTATGTAACACAGGTTAGTAAATCTAACCCAAAGTGTTTCTTATTTTGTAATCCCCCTGAAAATCCATCCTTAAAACTGCCTTCCTATTTTGGGGCATGTTTACCAATGTGCTGCAAGTAGCACTGGGCAAACACGTGGTTAGATGCAAGGGGCAGTCGCAATACGGATGTTCTGCTGTGCTAGCCATGTCACTACCATGGAAGTTGGGAACGTGCAGCCATGGCATTGGAGATAGGACCCTTGTGGGCAGAACAGGAAGGGTTTTTTTTAATTGCGATCACAGTGGCAGTGGTGGCTGGTAAGCAGCCTCCTGCCTGTGAGCTGCAGTCATGGCAAAAAATCCTTTCTGTTCTGCCCATGGCAATGTGATCCCCCATGGGCAGACAGGAAGGGTCTTTGCCATGATCATGTCCAGCAGTCAGCAGGCTGCCTGTGGGGATCCCATTCCCCAGGGGCAGATGAAGAAAAGCTGTGATCATGGTAAACATCCTTCCTGTCTGTTCATGGGAGATCGGAACCTACGGGCAGAACAGGAAGGGTCTTGCCCCTCTCCCCCAGATAAAAAGGCCTTCCTAAGTCCCCGAGGGCATGCAAATCAGGAAAGCAAATGTATGCAGCAGGTCTGTGCTGCACCCTTGACTGTGGGAGATATGGTATAAATGTGGCATCTGAAGATGCAGAAGTTTTGGATGGGATCAGAGAGTATTCATCATGGGAGACCAGTATATGATCCCCTTCGGCCTGAGCAGTATATCAAATGTAATAATAAACATAAACATAACCCCCCCCCCCCGACTCTGAGGCGCCTAGGGTGCCTGTTCACCTAGGCTTCAGGGAGTGCAAGGCCTCTGGTGTGAGGGTGTGCCCCCCTCTGAGTCACTTCTCTTATATGGCTTGGACAGCACCATAGCCATTATTTAGTGTGTTTCCCCCATGTGGGGGGAAGGGGCACTAGAGCCCAGGGTGTTTGTAGGTCATGCACAACCAGCACACATGCTCTGCACAGCCAGTCAGCCAGAATCTTTACCATATGGGGTTCATATGGTCAAGAAGAACCCCTGTGGCCCACCATTTAGGACACCAACCCCTCTGGCTTGACATCTATAATGGGAAATGCAAGGTACATAGGACACCCATGTCTCCCCCCCCCCCCCAATTGGGAGGGCTCTTGGGAACACTACACTGCAACCCACACACCCTCATAGAGGTGGCCAATCCCCAGGCCAAGTACCCCAGCTGAAAGGGAAGCAGAGGCCTACTGGAACTTGGAAGCCCACAAGAGCTCCCCATTTCCATCGGAAAACTCAACTGTGGGCACAGGGGCCAGGGAAGCACACTGATATGTGATCTTCAACAAAGGAATCCCATTTTCAGTATTATAAGTATTAAATAGTTGCTCAGAGCTGGCAAGCATCAGCCACATCTCCTATGGTTAGGTTGAGGGGCCAGCTGTCCACAGGAACATGGCCCATAGCAGAATCATGGCCCTCTAAGTCCATATGTGCACTACTACATTCTCCCCCTCGCAAGGAGGTAGGGGCTAGATGGCACCTTTTGATGCCACACCATCATGTTGGCAGAATGTGAAAGTCTTCAACTTCTATGCCCCATCCCCCACTGTATTCTTCTGGCTTCAACTCTGGCTATTTGGCCAGTACTGGCAGGCCCAGTCTTTTGACACCAGCAAAGCACATAACACTAGCAGCCCTTTTACACCTATCCATTGAATATGCAGGTGTGAACAGCAATCAGACAAGACAGCTGTTGATGTTTCAGTGGTTGTTTTCCCATTGTTCCAGCAGGGTCACTCTTGACCTGTAAGCCCTGGTTTTGGGAGTCTCAGGCTGTTGTGGTCCATTGCTATGGCAGCTTCACCATGCAGCCCCTACAGACAAGTGGTCCAGGCAGATGCCTAGGTATTCTGCTAACATCACCTATTTTCCCTATTATTCTTATCTTCTTGCCCTGCTTTTCTTCTGCTCTTCATATTGACTTATGTTCATTTCCTAACCACACATTCGGAACACACTAGGAAAGTGGGTGCCACCCTAGCTGCATGCAACATCACCGTCTACTCTCTGTACTTAACCCTGCCTATTCACAGATTGCTTGGGTATCGCGGCATTTTTAGTGCAGCCACCTTTGTACTCCTGACTAATGAATGGCCATAAGGAGCATTAGCCCTACGCTAAACCTCCAGCTACCATGCTTCAGTAAACATACCCATTTGATTTGGAAATGATCTTAATCCTAGCTGAGCATACTCTTTTGGTCTAACAGTTGATATTATGGCACACATGTCCTATGTATAGCAAACCTGCACTGGTACCTTGATGCAAGTTTACCTTGACTCCCTGATTTAGATGGAGCATTCTAAAAGACTGAGCACTGAATTAATATTCAGGAGATATTCTAGTCCATGAGTTCAAGGCTTCTTTTTTACTTGTAGAGTGTGACTGGGGGCTGGCTAGTTTACCTCCCTATGCTTTCTTTTTATAAACAAAAATTTTAGTCTGACTAGCTAGTTAACGTTTTTGACAGGTATATCTGGAGTAAACGTTCCTTAAGGCTTCCTTTTATTTGGAGCTATGGGGAAAAATGCCCTCTTTAGATAATGCCATTCATTTTGTTGGTGGTGTTTTAGCTTGCTGCATGCATTCTGTTTGTTCTCTCTCATTTTTCCATGACTTCCTCTCATAGGTCTGACTTAATTACATTTCAGTTAAATTCTAGAAATATGCCAAAGGATACAAGAAATAGATGGAGGGCACTAAAAATAATAACATTTAATGACTGTAAGTACAAAGAGAGGCTATTTTCAGTTATGATAATTTGTCAGATTCACTGTCAACCTTTTTACCAGATGGCACAATGGTATGCCATTTACTTGTCATGATCAGGAGAACCAGTCTGATAGCATATTTGTATCTCTAGTTTAGCTCTAATTGATGCTACTGGTAGAGACCATGAGAATTTGATATCTGTCACTCTATTTAAAAATGATATTCAGATGTAATCCTAACAGAGTTTGGTAGCTATTAATGCAGTCTAGCAGCTGTCATAAATGGAGAATGAAGTACAGGCAGACTATTTTGTGTTTCATGAGAAATCTTCTTGCACTTGATTTTCTCAAATTTGGAAATTTGAAACATTTCTAGCAGAAAGATATTTACTGAATTTCTTGAATAACAAGGCGGGTAGCACAATAAGCAGGAGCGCCTATTGTCAAGGATCAGCCAATTTATCTGTCTGCCTTTCAGTTTGTCCATCTGTATGCATAAGTAGGCTTGTACATGAAGAAACAAAAATATGGAAACAAATTAGGCTGAAGGAGAAGCAGTGAGCTATAGAATGACAGACAGGCCAGGTCCTGGCACCAGGAAGTAACTGATGCCATTTGCAAGAGAAGTGTTAAGGGTGATGGGAAGCCTGGAAAAGTGATTAGAGACAGGAGCAGTAAGCCATGGGCTCAGTAAACCAGATGCCTCAGGTCCCACCACCAACTATAGAGAGAGATTCAACAGTACTCATGACAGCGTCTATAAATTTGGAGGGTCATAGATTGAAGGGTGAAGTAAAGAGTGCAAATGAGAGGGAGGGAGAAGGGGAAAACAAAGGAGAGGAAAGGAATAGTGAGGAAAGGGGTAGGAGGAGAGGCAAAAGAAATGGGACTGAGAGGAGGAATTAAAGGTGAGGCAATATGAAGTGAGATGGAGTGAGGTGGGGGGATAAGTTTAGCACTAAATATATAGCAGGATAAACCCTACTGACTGAAGTTATCCAGATAACCTTGCTCTCTTTTTGGTCAGAGCCTTGTTGATTTTATCCATTTTAACCACAGAACAACATATTTCCTGAAGCCACATATTTGTCATATTGTGTGTCTTCCATGGAAAAGGGATGTGCATTCATTAGCATGCATTCAGTTTGTTATCATGTCTTAAAACATTAGTACATATGCACCTTGCATTTCCCATTATAGATGTACCATTTACTGAATTACAGGACAACCTCTTGCCGAATCTCACTTCCAGACAAAATGGTCTTAACATGTATTAAGTCAAAATGTGCACCTTAAAAATGTTCTAATGCAGTTGAATTACATTGACATTCGCACCACCCACTATCCATAACATTGCAACAAACCACCCAAAGAAAAGGTGTTTTGGCAACAACATGGCCACAGCGTTAATCGTTAACACAATATATACCTTGGAACATGAAAATTGAATCTCGGTTACCAACACTCTGGACTAAACAGTAACATTGTAGTCCTATTAGTACATCAAACAAGCATCATCCCTCTCACCCCACCCCAGCCTACGTTGGAGCCAGGCTGAGGCCAAATTCTCAAATGCAGGAGCTTCTCTTTAGGACCTGTGCTGCACATGGTGGTGACACTCACGTTACAGGAGGCTACAGTCCACTGCCTCCCTATCTCTCTCCTCGCCCCCTTTGGTGATGAATTAACTATCTGGGGAAGTTTATAATCTCCCTTACATCTGCAGCCAGTGACTGCAACTTGCATGTTACTGCCTCCCCATTGCTTGCTGTGGTCATGAATGAATTGCCACAACCCTCTAACACATCCTGAACACTACTAAGAAAAATACCCAGACCTATATACAACAAATGCACACCATCCAAGTGATATAAGCCCGAACAGTCAGCAGAAATCAGCTCATGAGTCAGTACTTACCCATTCATAAGGACAACAAATTTAAATACCTCAGCATTCACCCGCTTACATAAATGATCCACTCCTTAGACTTTATGTGTCCCTCCAATATCTCCGGAGAATTATCGGAAACCAAATCTATGTCACAGACAGAAAATAGCAACACATTAAGAAAATATCACTCTTCATTTGTCGGATAAGGTCAACTCCCTTAATCTCGCAAATATCATTTTTCCCAAATGAACAAAAATTCATAGAGGTTGATTATATTGAAGCGCCTACAACAACACTGGAAGGAGCGGAGAACAATGCATTCCCCACAGACCCATCCATTGTAGCAGTACACCATTTGCCACCAAATCCAAATGCAATCCCCATATGGACTCTGACGCTCTTTTCTGAGCCCAGAAAACAAAAAAGCGGCCACACATCCAAACCAAGTATTCTCTACTCCCCAAGCCTGCGGCACAAACTGTAAAACACAAAGAGAAGGAAAAAAAGGAGAGGGTGGCCAGTTACTGGATATATAACTTGTAAGCATTTGAATGCCAGCAGCCAACGTGTTGAATCACCTATGCAGAATAACCTTGAGAAGCCGCAAAAGTTGCAGCACCAATCTGAAACAAATGTGTTCCAAACTGATCAGGGGGAAAACCCGCAGATGCCAAGCAGCACTTGAGTATGATAGTGAACTGATATCTAGTTAAGGGATCCTGGGCCTTTGTGACACAACTAAAACAGACCCACCCAGTGGCCATACACTGGAGAAGGCCTATTCACAATCCCAGCCCAGGAACTTGGCACAGACACACCCAAGACCCTCAGCTCAGCTGATCCATCATACTGCACCGTATGTGTAGGTACACCTTCCCTGCACATTTCACCACATCATCCCACAACAAACCTTGATCCTCACATTTTACACCAGCCACCAATTCACTAGTCTTTAAGGCAGCAAAAAAGCAGAAAGAATATGCTACCTTAAAAAGCTGTACTTTAAAAGAAGACTTGCACACAAAAGTCACTGCCTTCAATAAAGCACACAGTGCATTGTGCAGAATGGGTTGACATGGAACACTTGCAGTAGAAGCCACTCTGGACCACAACAATCCACACGCCAGCTTGTAGACCAAAAAGGAGGCTGTAGGATCATTCAGCTCCTGCACCTTAGCCACGAAGACACTAACAAGAGTGCCCAATAAAGCATGAGGAGATGGTCTCTGCTCAAGCACCTGTTTAATGAATTCCAGGACAACCGCTTGCCAAATCTCACTTCTGGGCAAAATAGTCTATGCTGGCAACAAGTCCAAGAAACAATGCCATCCTGCTGCATACGCCTTCCAGGTATTCACTGCCATTGCAGACTTCAGCAATTCTGCAAGTGGGCTGGGCTTACCTCCCAAAAATATCCCAGCATTCCCAAAGGTAATACATCTGTTCCCGGGACCCCACTGCAAACAAGAGAGTATGCAATCGCATTATCCACATCAGGCACATGCCTCGCAGTAAGTGCAACATTCAGTTGCAAACACCATAGAACCAGCGAGCGCAGTAACTCTGACACTAAAAGTGATCTTGCAGACTGACTGTTCATCGCCTGGACGACAGCCATTTTATCTGAATACAAGATCACCTGTCATTGCCATAGGTGCTCCCCCCAAATAGAGAGCCACCCATAGAAGAAAGAGCTCCAAACAGGCAATATTGTATCACCAGCCTCTGTCATACCAATTATCAGGCCAAGTTTCAGCACACCAGGCCCCCCAGAAATGTACATCAAACTCCAGCCCCCTGAAGCATATATATATTGCTCCAGATCATGACTGGACATCGAAGGGAACTACCACACACAAACACTATTAAGGTCCTTCAGGAAAACCTGCCAGAACAGGTCCATCTTCACCCCTTTCATCATCCTAATAAAGTGATGCTTTCTCTGCATTCCCCTTGTACTTCCCCGGCTCCTCCTTCAGCATGATGCCCAGAGGTGAAACCACCAGACCCAGCAAGGGAGGACCATCAAAAAGGCCCACAATTCCACTCACCTTCAACTCCTTCTGCAATTTGTCCACCACAATACACTGCAATAGCTGAACTGACTGGGCATTACAAGGCCTATGATGCAGTCTTGGCCCACAGAAAGGAATGACGAAACTGTCACAAAATCCCTCTAGTAACTACTGTGCTGCTGGGTGATTTGGATAATCCTGCAGCTAAAACGCCAAAGCCTTCCAACTTAATGGGAGACTGTGCCCTGTCCAGGGGGCACTGCCAAAAAAGGACTGTCCTCTAGGAAGGCTCCCTTCTTGCGAGGAGCAGCAAAATGCAGATGCGCCCCATCACACATGGAGCATCTGTGCTGGAAGCAACAAGCATTTGCCCATATTAAACTATCTGACCTAGAGCCTCGAACCCACACCCCCTCCAAATTGTAAAATGCTGACCCAAGGCCATTGGACCCTACTGTACCGCACCTCCCAATAATATGCCCCCCCTAAAAAGGGACCAAATGCACCAGGTCATCCCCCAGCTGGCCCTCCTGGCCACAAAGCAGAAGTCTGACAGAATTCTGCCGTCCCAGCATCATTTCCGCAAGCCGCAAATCAACATCCTGTTACCCCCACAAATCAGACTTGTCCTGGGCTAACCACTTATGAAACTGCTGCTAATATTTGAATCATGCCAAACCACCATACATCCTATGTGCACATACAGTCATATCAGATTAACATAGCAAGCTGGGATATAAAGCAGGCTTAGACCCACCCACAGTGGTGGTAAATACAAGAAAAGCCAGTATACAATTCTTAATCGTCTTAAGCACCTTGTGCCACTCTTTCTTACTCTCCTCCTTGCCAATCTCCCCCTTCTTATCACCCACTTCCTGGTCCCTTGCCAAAAGAGCAAAAAATATCAACCTACTTCCAACTCGGCACCTTCGCATGAGGCTTACGTGAAACATGACAGTCTAACGGAGCAATAACGCTCAACGTGTGTCCACCTTGTACTCGCATCAGTAGGCCACTGGAACTACTCTCATTCAGAACCACTGACAGTAGGTACCACTGACCCCAGGCATATCGGGCCACCCAAGCCCTCATCCAAATCAGTGTCGCTTGAGGAGGACGTGTCAGATGAATCCCACATGTCAGAAGTATCGCAAACCTTAATCGCAGCCTCATTGCTCAACTGACACAAATGCTTCTCTTGATGCATGTGCTTCATGACTTTATGCAAATTCCATAAAATCTTCCTGTCTCACAAGATATTCACCGGGGTTTGCCCTTCTTCCCGTGCCTAACATCCTCCTTACACCACCCTCTACACCAGCTGGAGACTCGAGGTGGCCACCATGACTCCCCTCATTGACACTTCACTCCCTGGCAAACTCCGTCCCTTGATCCTCACCACTCTCATCAAGGACCTCCGGTGATACCACAGCCAAAAGCTCTGCATCAGGAGATATGTGAAGTTACGAATGGGATACCCCCCTTCAAGACTGACATTTCTATTCTCTCGAACATGGTTGAGGATCCGTCTGAACCCCAACCCTGCTATCCCAACCTCCTTTTGGAGGACCCTGAAACCTCACCAATGAAGCGAATTGGTCGCTTGGATGGCCCCCTTGATTGCAGAACTGTGGGAACTTTACCCCCCCCCCCTTTCCTTTCTTAAGTGCCATTGCTGACAGGAGTCACCCCCACCCAATAAATCCCTCCTCCTTGCAAAACCCACAGATAATAAAATGAATATCCCTCCACATGAAGTCCCAGACCTAATTTACTCCACCCCCAACAACCCTCAAATGCAAAAACCCTATTAAAATTAAAAAACAAGATCAAAACCTGCAGGCACTAGCCCAAAACAGAATCAAGCCAGCCCTAAGACCCTAAGGACACTCAATATACTGGAAGTCACAGCAATAAACCTCCTCACGCCCAGAGCACAGAACCCATTGCTCTAACAAAACCATGGTGGATAGAATGCAGGGGCCCTGCCAAAATCCCTTTGCAAGCCTGACACTCAAACTGATGGCTCCTGTCCAAACAAAAACCCACAACTCACTGCAGACAAGGTGCAACCAACACCAGAGAGAGAGCTGCAGAGCCTGACGCTGCACCGGGAAGCAAGGCTACATGAGCTAATGCTTTAAAACCCCAAACCGAAGGAATTTCCCCAAGACTCCGAATGACCTAAGGACACAGCTCAGAGGCACCATCTCCCCCTCTGACTACTGCTGGAGAAGTAGTCCACCAAAACAGCAAGCATGTGTGCTCCGTCCCCCGAACACTCTTAGCTACCCAGCCCCCCTGTCCAACCTCAACTGCTTCCCAAGCCTACTTCCCCCCCCCTTCCCCAAGCAAATGTGGTGGTAGGGGGCTCAGCCAGGTTACATGCCCACTCCCAATTGCATGGGGGGGGGAGGTCAGGGAGATGGGTGCAATAGTTTTTCTTAAAACAAATGTGTGAAATGGAAAACAATCCAAAATTAGGTAAAAAAAAGGCCAAACAGCAGTAATTTTAAAAAAACCAACCAGTAGTAATTGTAGCACAATGCAGCATAGTGCCAGGGCCGGCCCATCCACTAGGCGGGCTAGGTGGCCAACTAGGGTGGAATACTTCTATGAGTGGCAGGCCATATGCTTTGGCATACATGGTTTGCCATCTCCCCCATGCACCCAGCCACACTGCCCTCCTCCCTCCCGTGCTGAACCCACCTGATGCTGGTGAGCTGTTCCCTGCTGGAATCGGCGGCGAGGGGGGGAGAGCGGCACAGATCAGCATAGAGGGGAGGGCAGCACAGCTGGGGCTTCTGCCTGGGCGGCAGAAACTCTTGTGCTGGTATTGCACAGTGCACACCTTTTATTTCTTACAATTAAAAACGGATGCAGCAAGCTCTGCACCAGTTTTGGAGGAGAGCAATTTATTTTGGTTTCTGCCCTATTAACCCTAAGAAAGAGGACTGAAAGATATAACATGTAATGTTACTTCATCTTCGGAAAGTGTAATTTATCTTGCCTCATGTTTTGCTATTGGCATAGTTAACCTAACAGGCAGGAATATCCAGTGCAAATGTTTTAACAGATGTTTGCCTAGTTACTGCTCTGATGGTACTCGTGAGGCCACAACAGGACCTGGCTAGAAAATGTCCAGGAGTCAGTAGTCAGGAGCTGGCTTTGTAAACAGGGCTGGCTTGTAAATGAATATAGAACTTGTGAGTAGTGCTGGAAAAGAGCTAAAGTCAAAGCTCACATTTGTATAGGTGTACGCACAGACCTGGAACTCGTACACAAGGCTGTAAGTCTTGAAATGGAGTCAACAGGTGGGTCTGTGCAAGAGGGAGGATTGAAAGTAAACTGGAAAAACACACGTGGAATTGAGTCAGTATGCAGCTAGCAGAGCCGGAGTAGGGACTGGTCGTGATGTAGAGCTGGCAGAGACAGCCCTTCCACTAGATGAGCCAGGCAATTGTCTAGGTTGGCACACTTTTAGGGACGGTAGCTGCAGAAGGCAGCCAACTTCGCTGCCACCTCCTGCTTTCCCGGAGCAGCTCCCTTCTTTTGCTATTTTTGAATGTCTGCACCGAAAAGGTAAATGAAATTGCCTCAAAGTTTCATGTAGTGTTCTCAAAGCTCCTGTCAGTCCTGCCCCCAATGGCAACATGAAGTGCGTGTCAGAGGGAGCAGGACTGACAGGGGGCTTCCAGCATGCTTGAATGTGAGGCTCTGTCATAGCTTTATCTACATTTTCAATGCTGTCATTCAGAAAAAGCAAAAGAAGGAAGTTGCTACTGGAAGGTTTGGGTGGCAGGGGCAGGAATGGCTGAATGTATTTCCTGTGGTGGCTGATAAACTTGTGCCAGCTCTGAGAACTGGTACTTGTGCAAAGAAAAACATGGCAATAAGGATTCTTTATGAAGAAAGTTTGATAGTAAGAGTAGAACATTGGCCTTCAAGATAACGGTGAACAGCCTCCTGCTTTCTAATAACCCTTTTAACTGATCTACAGCCAATTTTTGAATTCCAGAGTTTGATTATGCATTGAGTGAAAAAATATTTTCTCAAATGTAGCCCATTTAAGACTAATAGGAGAAAATATTTTTTCGCTCAACGTGTAATCATACTCTGGAATTCATACCAGAGGATGTAGTAAAACTTGTTAGTATAGCTGGGTTTAATAAAGGTTTGGACAAGTTTCTGGAGGAAAAGTCCATAAACCATTATCAAAGAGAACCAGGGAAATCTACCACTTACCCCAGGATAAGCAACGGGAAATCTGTGTACCTTTTTGGGAACCTGACAGGTATTTGTGAACTGGATTGGCCACTGTTGGAACTGGACCTTAGTCGGACCCAATATGGCATTTCTTATGTTTTTACTAGGGGTGTGGCTTTGGAGCCTATCTAGCAATGTCTAGTTGTTAGGATTCTGATGGTGAACTTTGAAGCTGAGTGTGGTTCAAGTACCAATCAGGTTCTTTTTCTCAAACTATTTAAATTCAGATGAGAAGTGCTTTCTCTGAATCCTGTTATCATAAGCAGTTGGTGACTCGGCTGTTTGGAAAGGCTAAAATGTGAAGGAACTAGGGAGAGGCTGCGCCACAATGGGATGCGGTAGCATGGTAAATTAAAATCCTTGTAGTAGAGGGTAACATGTCAGCAGTAAACAGACAGTAAAGGCACTTGAACACAGTAGGGAAGGGTACTTTTAATGTGTGACTGATACATCTGTACCAGTTGCTCCCCACCCTAGTATCTCTGTTACAGATGGTAATATGCATACTGAATATACTCCATGTGCCAAAAATTATAAACATAATGCACCAAATAAAGCAACATATCAAAAAGAATAGTATTTGCAGCATTCTAGAACAGTGGTTCTCTACTCTGTCCTGGTGTATCCCCTAGTCAGTCAGGTTTTCAATAGGTCCACAATGATATGCATGTGAGGATTTGCATGCAATAGAAATGGCACATTTAGATCTGCCTCATGCATATTTATTGTGGATATTCTGAAATCCTGACTGGCTAGGGCGTACACCAGGACAGAGTAGAGAGCCACTGTTCTAGAATATATGCAGGTACTTTTACACTCAGCTCCTAGTCAGCCCTAGTTCTGCATCTTCCTGTTGGCCATATGAACAGTGGTGCTCAGCAGCACTGTAATAGAAATCCAATGGTCACTGGCAACCATAAAATGATTTACCTAAGAGTTATTTTGGTAGGTTGTCAGATGGCAAATAGACTTTAGATCTTCTGACCTTTATCTCTGAATTACCAAATAGTGCATGCAAACATGTGGAGGCCAATTTCACTCTGGGCACGTCCAGACGTCCAAAATCTAGCTGTTCCCGTGGGAAAAGAATCGGGGCACAGGGCCTGGACGTCCCGAACGTGCTTCAATTCAGGCCCACTGCACAGCTGTTCATCTCCCCGGCTATCCCAGACAAGGCTCCTGCATGGAGCCACGGTGCTGTGGCGTCCCATCGCTATGGCACCAAGACGCCATACAGGAGCCCCGATCGGCCGCACAGATGAAATGTTTAAATTCTCTGCCGCAAGAACCCCGATCGGGCCTTCCGAGGCCAGGATCGGACTGCGGGGAACCCCTACCCTGCTCACCTCTTCAGGGGGACCCCACCACGATGGCCGCCAACTTCGGGGGGGAATTATTCCACCTCCAAGGTGAAATAAGTCCACCATCTAACTCACCAAGCCCGGACGTACAGGGCCATTACTGGAATAGGCCCTGTATATCCGGGATCAGGGTGCCGCTTCCGTTCCACCTAGACTCCTTCTCTGTCCCTCCCCTTCCCAAAACCTTAAGCTCCTCGCACATCTCTGCTATATGTGCGGGAGCTTTGGAACCAGAATCGGCCCCAGGTGTTTAGCAGGGGATATACATCCGACCTGGACATATATCCCTGCTAAACACTGCACAGAATAGCAATGCAATGCAATGTGTGCCTTCGAGTCAGTCCTGACTCCTAGCGACCTAGAAGAATAGACCCCTTAGTAAATATGGCCCAAAGACAGCAGATGTAAATTTCAAAAGCTGATATATTCCAGTCACTAAATTAAAAATAAAATTCTTTTTTCTACCTTTGTTGTCTGGCCATTTTATATTTCTAATTGTGTTGGTTCCAGAGGCTGGTTTCTGCTTTTCTATGTTTTCTCTAAACTCTCTTTCCAGGGTTTCCTGTCCATTTGTCATTTTTCTCTCTCTTCTTCACTTCCTTCCTAAATCTTTACCTGACATTGTTCTTTTCCTTCAAAATGTCTTCCATTTGTTTTTCTGCCTCTCTATCCATTCAAATTTAATTTTTTCTTACTATACAGGCTTCAGTCTCTCTCATTTTATTAATTCTACCTACAGCTTTACATCTTTTCCCCTCACCCTGCCCCCTCCCTCCATTGCCCTTCCTCTTTTTCCCTTGGTCTTCCAGTAATTCTTCTCCTCTCTATCCCAAATTGTTTCTCTCTTCCCTCCCACCCCTGGCCAGCATCTTCCCCTTCCCCTTTCACCTAGAATTTTCTCTCTCTCTCTCTTCTCCCTTCCATCCATCTGTTCTCTCCCCACCCCCACCCCACAATTGCATCCAACATAGTAATATAATAAGATAGTAAATGACAGCAGATAAAGATCAGCATGATCCATCTAATCAGCCCAGTAAGGTGGCTAGAGTTGTACCCAGTGTTCTGAGCAGGTTACCCTGCTATATGTCTTTGTTTGGTATTGTACCTGCTGCTCTGTGCAGGTTACCCCTCTCTATTTTATACTCCCTTATCTTCCTACGCTGCCACTGCATCAGGCATTTACCCTCTGTCTTCCTATCCCCCCAGTGTCCAACTTTTCTCCTCCATCTCCCTACTCCCCTTGCATCCAACATTTCCTTCCTGTCTCTCTACCCCCTCCCACCATGACCTATATCTCTCTTGTTTTCTATTACACATGTGTCAAACATCTCGCCATCACTATTCACCCTCCATGCCCAGCATATGACCCTATTCTCTCCTCCACTGCATCACCCCTATTTTGTGTCCCTACCCTAGCCTTCATTTCCCCATTCTTGAGCCAGCATATCCCCTGATTCCCAACTTCCCCTCCTGCTGCAACCCCCAAACCCCCATATCTGCTTCCCCTCCCCAGCATCTCCTTTATCTTTCCCTTTCCTCCCTTCCTGCTTTTCTGCTGTTCCCCTCACTGCCATTTCTATGGCAGCTGCTAAATACTTTAAAAAGAAAGCATTCTCGCCATCTGCACCATTGATGGCGAGATTGGCAAAGTCATAAGCACATATAGGGAGTGAATGTCACCTTGTGTTTTTAAGTAATTAGCCACTTTTGCAAGTCAAAGGAAGTAGCAGCAGAGGTGGCAGCTGGAAGGGATGGGAGAAAGATATCGTACTGGTGGCAAATCAAACTGGCAGGCACATTGAACAGCAGTACTGCCTGCAAGTTTGGTTCAGAGTTAGGGTAGGGTGGGGACGTTCACAGTTGATGCTAGGAAGACTTAGCGTCCGCAAGCCTCTCATAGGGGGCACCTACACCTGTTATCTATTTTATTAAACTAGCATAGAAACCCATCAAAAATGACAACTAAAACAAGCAGTGGAAGAGTGTCTTTCCCTATGCATCCACTCACATAAGAACATAAGATATGCCATACTGGGTCAGACCAAGGTCCATCAAGCCCAGTATTCTGTTTCCAACAGTGGCCAATCTAGGTCATATGTACCTAGCAGTTTCCCCAAGGGACACAGGTTCCACAATGCTTGTATTGGTTCAAGCATTGATATCCTGGGTCGCTTCTTAATAATGGTTTATGGACCTTTCCTCCAGGAACTTGTCCAAACCTTTTTTAAACCCAGCTACACTAACAGTCTTTACTACATCCTCCGGTAACAAATTCCAGAGTTTGATTACACGTTGAATGAAAAAATATTTTCTTTTATTAGTCTTAAATAGTTTACCCTGTAGCTTCATTACATGTCCCCTAGTCTTTCTATATTCTGATAAGGTAAACAATCGATCTACATTTATCCGTTCCACTCCATTCATTAATTTATAGACTTCTATCATATCTCCCCTCAGCCGTCTCTTTTCCAGGTTAAGGAGCCCTAACCTTTTTAGCCTTTCTTCATAGGAGTATCCTTCCATCCCCTTTACCATTTTGGTGGCTCTTCTCTGAACCTTTTCTAAAATCGCTATATCCTTTTTAAGATACGGCGACCAGAATTGCACACAATATTCAAGGTGCGGTCTCACCATGGAACGATATAGAGGCATTATAATATCTTCTGTTTTATTTTCCATTCCTTTTCTTATCATACCTAGCATTCTATTTGCTCTCTTGGCCGCAGCTGCACACTGGGCCGAGGGTTTTAACATGGTATCCACAATGACGCCTAAATCTTTTTCCTGGGTGGTGGTTCCTAATGTGGAACCTTGCATCGTGTAACCATAGTTTGGGTTGTTCTTCCCTAGGTGCATAACCTTGCACTTGTCCACATTAAATTTCATCTGCCATTTTGATGCCCAGTCTTCCAATTTATCAAGATCCTCTTGCAATTTTCCACAATCCTCTTGGGTTTTAACAACTTTAAATAGTTTTGTGTCATCTGCAAATTTGATAACCTCACTCGTTATTCCACTTTCCAGGTCATTTATGAATATGTCAAAAAGCAGCGGACCCAGCACAGATCCCTGGGGTACACCACTATTCACCTTTCTCCATTGGGAAAATTGGCCATTTAGCCCTACCCTCTGCTTTCTATCTTTTAACCAGTTCCTGATCCACAATAGTACACTGCCTCCTATCCCATGACTCTTTAGTTTTGCCAAAAGTCTCTGATGAGGGACCTTGTCAAAGGCTTTCTGATAGTCCAGATACACAATATCAACCGACTCACCTTTGTCCACCTGATTATTCACTCCTTCAAAAAAACATAACAGATTAGTAAGACAAGATCTTCCTTGTCTAAAGCCATGTTGGCTGTCTCCCATTAGGTCATGACTATCTACATGCTGAGTAATTTTATTCTTTATGATGGTTTCTACCATTTTTCCGGTACTGACGTGAGGCTCACTGGTCTGTAGTTTCCCGGATCACCCCTGGAACCCTTTTTAAAAATTGGTGTTACATTGGCGATCCTCCAATCTTCAGGTATTAGAGATGATTTTAATGATAGTTCACAGATTACTAATAGCAGGTCTGCAATCTCATATTTCAGTTCTTTCAACACCCTTGGATGTATACCATCCGGCCCAAGTGATGTGCTACTCTTCAGTTTATCTAATCAATCCATATAGATTCTACAGCAGATTTTGTTTCCTGCAAAACTTTAATCCTTTCTGACTCAATGCCCTCTCTAACATAGAGAGCAACCCCTCCACCAATTTGATCAGTTCTATCATTACGATATAGTTTGTACCCAGGTATCAGTGTCCCACTGATTGTCCTCCTTCCACCATGTCTCTGATATTCCAATCATATCTAACCTTTCATTTAGTGCTATATATTCTAATTCTCCCATCTTATTTTTTTAGACTTCTAGCATTTACATACAAGCATTTTAGAGAATATATTTTATTCATATTAATTTGGCTATTGTTAGACATGGGTAATTTGGGATCTTTAAGCTCTGTTTGCTCCATACTTGAGGGCATTTGGGCTACTTTACTCTTTTGTGGAACCTCTCTGCTTTTGGTAGTATCCTTCAAAGATACATTCTTCTGAACCATCCGCTCTTGGGCGACTGTCGGCTTTCCCCTAATATCTAGTTTAAAAGCTGCTCTATCTCCTTTTTAAAGGTTAATGCCAGCAGCCTGGTTCCATCTCGGTTAAGGTGAAGCCCATCCCTTCGGAAGAGCCCCTCCTTTCCCCAGAATGTTCCCCAGTTCCTAACAAATCCAAAACCCTCATCTCTGCACCATTGTCTCATCCACGCATTGAGACTCCAGAGCTCTGCCTGCCTTTTGGGTCCTGCGCGTGAATCTGGATTTCAACTTCCTACCTAAAAGCCTAAATTTAGCCTCCAGAACATCCCTACCACATTTTCCTATGTCATTGGTACCGACATGTACCAAGACAGCAGACTCCTCCCAAGCACTATCTAAGACCTTATCTAGGTGGCGCGTGAGGTCCGCTACCTTCGCACCAGGCAGGCATGTTACCAGGCGATCCTCACGTCCACCAGCCACCCAGCTATCTACATGCCTAATGATCGAATACCAACTATAATGGCTGTCCTAACCCTTCCCTCATGGGCACATGGCCCTGTAGAAACTTCCTCGGTGCGAGAGGGTTTTACATCACCTGGAGGACAGGTCCTAGTTACAGGATCACTTCCTGCCACACCAGGGTGATGCTCTCCTGTCACGTGACCTCTCTCCTCCATGGCAACAGGGATGCTGCCAGACTGGAGGTGGGACTTCAGGACTATATCCCTGTAGATCTCGTCTATGTACCTCTCTGTCTGTCTTATGCTTTCCAAGTCTGCTACTGTAGCCTCTAGAGGACAGACTCGTTCCCTGAGAGCAAAGAGCTCCTTGCACCTAGTGCACACGTAAGACCTCTCACCAACTGGGAGAAAATCATACATGTGACACTCAATGCAAAAGACTGGAAAGCCCCCATCCCGCTCTGGAATTTGTTACCAGAGGATGTAGTAAAGGCTGTTAGTGTAGCTGGGTTTAAAAAAGGTTTGGACCAGTTCCAGGAGGAAAGGTCCATAAACCATTATTAAGAAGGGACCGAAGATATCAATGCTTGACCCAGTACAAGCATTGTGGAACTCGTGTCTCTTGGGGAAACTGCTAGGTACATATGACCTAGATTGGCTACTGTTGGAAACGGAATACTGGGCTTGATGGACCTTGGTCTGACCCAGTATGGCATATCTTATGTTCTTATGCTGGACTGCTGTCTGCATCCTAATTTTAAGTTTGTGTTTAGATCTAAGTTCTTTACTTACTAAGGGTTGCTATGGATATTTATACTAATAAAACTGTACCTAATACGTGTAATATACTTTGTTCACCTGAAGCTTAACTAATTTCAGGTCCTTAGTGTATGACTGATATGGGTAATGAGCTTCACCTGAGAGCACCTCCTGTCTTTTAAGATGTGTAAGTACCTATAAAGCTATGATTATCCCAGGGGTGGGTGGGTGTGGGGAGGGAGGGAGGGAAATAACACTTATTAAAAGTGGGCTGCTATACAGTACCCTGTCTTGTGCTGCTGAGGTAAGCTATATTCTGATTTATTTATTTATTTATTTATTTATTTATTTATTCTTATATACCACGATATTCATTCTCAGTGCGGTTTACATAAAACAATAACAATTGCATTACATCAGAACAAAGATATCAATGCTTACATTACAACAGGTAAAATAAACTTGGAATGAACTTGAAGAGGGTGCCTAACATAACAGTAAGAGATTTAGATTATAAACTATTTACAGAGTTACAGGTCTAAAATCATAATGAGTCACGATGGGGGGTTGTTCAGATGAGAAAAATGGAGTAGGAATAAATGATGCTTTAGAGCTTTTCTGAATTGAGGAAGGTCTCTAATTGCTCGGAGGTGGGGGTGGAGGCTGTTCCAGATTCTTGGGGCGTAAAATGTAAAGGATCTGTTCCTGGTTAACTGGTTACATTTTGTGGATTCATGAGGAATAATGAGAGTATTGGCGGCTGCCGATCTTCTTAGCCTATTGTTTGGTGTGGTTGTAAGGAGTGCTGAAATAGATGAGGGAGACAGACAGTAAATGGCCTTGAAGGTTATGATAAGGGTTTTATAGGTGAGTCTGCTGTGTAGTGGGAGCCAGTGAAGCTCCATCAGTATGGGTGTGATGTGCTCACTCCTGGCAATACCGCAAAGAATGCGTGCTGCTGCATTCATGGCCATTTGGAGAGGATTGAGGTTATTCTTAGGGAGACCATGAAGGATTATGTTTGCAAAATCGAAGTGGGGAATTACTAGTGCTTGGAAGATAGTTCTGAAATCATGTGGGGCTAGTAAAGGTTTAAGTTGTCTTAAAGTTAGGATTTTGTTATATACGGACTTGGCAGTATTCTTTATATGTTCCTTGAAGTTGAAATGGTTGTCAAGCGTAACTCCCAGATAACGTATGGTTGATTTGCATGGGAGTTCTGCGTCTTGAACTTTGAAGGTGGAGGGAGGAGGAGAAAAGTCCTTGTTCCTGGAGATAAATAAGACCTCAGTCTTCTTGAAGTTTATCCTTAAATTCTGTGAGAGGAGCCAGTCGGTAATTGAGTTGAAGCAGTCAACTAGTTTGGAGCTGTCAGGATGCATGATTTTCACTGGGGTAAAGAGCATGATGTCGTCAGCGTAGATTAGGCTAAGTATGTCAAATGCGCGGATGATGTCACAAATCGGCTGCATGTAGATATTAAAAAGAAAGGCAGATAGGGAGGAACCTTGAGGGACTCCCTGATATTGTTGGAAAGGTTCAGATGATAATAATCCTGTCCGGACATATTGCCAGCGGTTGGATAGATAAGATTTACACCATTCCCAAGCACGTCCGTGTATTCCTTTTTCTTGCAGTCTGGATAGAAGTAGATCATGGTTAACGGAGTCAAAAGCCGCGGCAATATCAAGGAAGATTAAAATAAACCCATCCTCAATGTTATCTAAGCCTCTGGATATTGTATTGGTGAGTATAGTGAGCAAAGATTCTACACCATGAGCCTCACGGAATCCGTGTTGAATAGGGTCGAGGGGGGCTGTTGTATCAATATGTTGTTGCATCTGAGTTTGGACGACTTTCTCTATGAGTTTAGCTAGAAGAGGTGTGCTTGAGATTGGGCGATATGATTCAGATTTTTAAATGGGTCCAGGCGATTATTTTTCAGGAGAGGACGGATAGATGTTTGTTTGAGCGAGATAAGGAAGACTCCAGATCTGAATGAAAGCTTCATTATGTGCGCTAGGGTAGGACTAATTCTTTGCACAGCATCCTGATCCAGTAGGCTGGACATGGATCATTGGGTGCAGTGGTAATGTTGATTGCTGAGATAAGATCAGAGATGTATTTAACATCTGGGGTACTGAATTCTGTAAGTGTAGATTGAATGGTAGGGGCATGGCTAGTCGTTGGGCTCATGACAGCATTTGTTGTAAGAATTTTGGATTGTAGGTAACTTGCATATGATTATGGATGTATCGATGGAGATTGAGGCGCAGGAGTGGCTTTGGTAAGCGACTTGACCATGCTGAAAAGGTCACGTGGTTTGTTAATCGAACGAAGGAGGAGCTCAGTGTGGTATTCTCTCCTTTTTTCAGAGATGAGCTCACGGTGATGCATAAGTAGGTTATTGTAAGATGCTTGGTCTTCTGGAGAGCGGGAGCATCGCCATTTTCTTTCATGTTTCCTTAGAAGTTGCAGGGATGATTTTTTCTCGGCAGAATACCATGGAGCTTGTTTTCTGTTCTTCGATGAGACATTGGAAGTGGGGATCACACTTGAAGGGGGGAGTTGTGAGCAAGATTTTAAGGTGGAATTCCATAAGTCAATCATATCATCCAGATTCGGCACAGGTTGGCTGAATGTTGGGAGGACCTTATTAATAAACTCTTCTGTGTTCAGGGGTTTGGAGCGGAAAGCCTTTTTTGTAAGGGCTGTTTCTGTGGTGACAGCTGGAGTCCGAAGCTGTAGAGAGGGAATTTGGAATGTGATGAGGTTATGGTCTGACCATGGCAACGGGGTGAGTGAGAGCTTAAGATTGTGGTTCTCCTCGGACTTGGGGGCAAAGATAAGGTCAAGGGTATTACCCTTAAGGTGAGTAGGGGCATCAACCATCTGCATGTAGTTAAGGTCAGCCATGGCATCGAGGAAGGTGTTAGCTTGGTTTGGTTGAAGGGAGGAGAGGTTAAAGTCGCCAAATAACCAATTAGGTTTCTGAGAACTTTCAAGAATTCAGGCCATATTGATTATGTTGGATAGGTCTTCAGCAGGGGAGGAAGGGGCTCTATATATGAGGTTAATGGTGATGTGTTTGTTAGATATGGTCACAGTATCTGTGTGTCTAAAGCTCCTAGAGGAAAGAAGCTGAAATTGGAGATTCGTTCTTGATAAGATAAAAACTGATCCTCCTTTCTGGTTAGCTCTGTGACATAAATGTATGGAGAAGTCCGGTGGAGTAAGCTGATTGATAACAACTGTGTCCATGTCAGAGAACCAAGATTCAGTGACCAATAGGATATCAAGATTTAGACTTGCAACAAGATCTGCTAATACTGGCCATTTCTTACGGGCTGAACGGGAATTTATAAGGGCGCATCTGAGACTACTTTGTTTTGGTGGGGGTTTATATTTGTTTGTTGGTGGAGTTACTAATGGATACGTATAATAGATGTGAGTGTCTATTTTGGTAGTGGGTCGGAGTGGTATGATGTGGGCTATTGTGATGTCTTCTTCCTATGTTGTACAGAATAGGAATAAAATTATGACTGTTGGCATGTGAGAGGGCAGATGTGTCCTGGATGATATTGGATAGTAGGTACAAACTAGAGATGGTGAGTAGAGAGATGGCCATGTTAGTTCTGTAGATTATTGGGAATATTATTATAATAATGAGTAATAATAGAACTTAATGGGTCTGATAGTGATGAGAGCAGTTATATAGTATGTTACTATATTAGCAACAATGATGGTTAAAATTGGCAACAGTAACCTCACTGTGCAGGTAGCAATCAGCGATAGTGACCTTACTATAAAGGAAGCAGTAGAGATGCGAGTAACTTAGCCACTTCTGAAGTAACAACAAGTACAGATAGTGCAGGTAACAGTAGACGTACTATGCTAGGAGCAAATTATGAGAGGTGTTGACAACAGTACTTGAAGTGTGTAGGATACAAAATATACAAAGCTACCAAAGGTTAGCAACTGAAAATACAAATAAGGTTTAAAACAAATATTGAAAATGCAGATTGGTACTGAGAGAGTAGTAGCAAGTGCTAGTGAAGTATTGGTGGACTTGCACGTATGATTACAAAGCTTATTAAGTGTGAATGATTTCAAAAACAGAGATGCAAAAGTATAGAAATGAGAGTACTTGCTGGTATAGAAGAGCTGGGGTGTGTTCAGTTGTTGGTTGCTTGCATGTGGTAGCTGCCTTCTGACGCGGAGATGTTCACTGGGGTATTTCTGAATGAGTGAGCAAGCTCGACACGTGGAAGCTCAAGCTACTAGGGATTTATAAGATGGATCATAGAAGAGGATGCGTTGCTATTCAGGCAGCTATGATGAAGGAATCAGTGTGAGCCAGCTGCCTAAGGGCCACGCCAAAGGGCCCTCTGGCGAGGCCCTTAGGCGCGGGCCCGCCCGCTGGCACGCTGCTTAAATAGCTGGCGCTCTGCCCCGATTGGGCAGCAGTGTGGCTGGGACGTCCGGCTGAAGGATCGCTGGGTCAGACTCCCTCCTGATTTGATTTAAATTATAGCTCTTAGCTGCTGCTAGGCTCTAACTTCTTATGAAATTTAAACTACAAGCTCTCTGCTGGGTTCTAAATTTAACCAGAAAGCTCTCTTCTGTCTTTTAAATTTAAGCTAAAAGTACTTTGCTGATGCTAGGCCCTGAGTGACTATTAAATTTAGACTACAAGCTCTCTGCTGGGTTCCAAATGTAACCAGAAGATTCTCCTCTGTGTTTTAAAACTAAAAGTACTTTTCTGATGCTAGGCCCTGAGTGACTACAGCTCTACAAGCTCTCTGCTGGGTTCCAAATGTAACCAGAAAGCTCTCTTCTGTGTTTTAAATGTAAACTAAAAGTACTTTGCTGTTACTAGGCCCTGAGTGACTATTAAATTTAAACTACAAGCTCTCTGCTGGGTATGAAATGTAACCAGAAGTTCTCCTCTGTGTTTTAAATTTAAACTTAAACTGCTGCTAATAGGCTCTGACTGATTTAACAAAAAATAGTGGGTTCACAGATTAATTAGCTTTAATACAAAGAATTCCTTTTAGAAAATTACCAGAAGTATATACTCACAGTTGCAGATCTCTCTACAGAAGTAACAGTCCCTTTTTCTAGTCCTTCAAGACATCTGCAGCACTTGTTAGATATGTTGGGGGCCAATGGCAGAGACTTGGGAGGCTTTGCTTATTGAGCTTCAGATAGGCATATGTCCCCTGTATCATGGGGTCCCAGGGCAACTGCCCTGGTTTCCCTCCTTTCCCTTTCAAAACTGGTCCTGACTGAGTGTTATTGGCATTCAAGCTCTTGATCGGTCACTTCGTCAGACACTCAATTTCTGCTTCCCTCTGTCTTGCACTCTCTACCTTCAACACACTCTCCCATTTTCCTCTTGCATACATTTCTGTTTGTAAAAAGGTGGTTCTTCATAAAAAGTACGTCTGCATGATTCACTACATGGGTATTTTTATTCCGATTCAAAATAAATGAATTGCTGCTATGCACTGTCATGCGAAGTTGCTCTCAATTCTTAGAACTGTGGAAAATTGCTTGCATACATGTCTCTGTGTACCAGTTTTTACAAAAAAAAGATAATTGCACCTCGGTAAGACATAATTTTCTTTTTACGTTTTGACGAGATTTCATCTCATATTTTGTTTCAAGGTTTATTTGCATAGTGTTGTGAAATCTGGGGTGCAGTTACTTCTACTGTATGCATAACCCTCCAGGTTTCCCTTAACCTCTGTTGCTACTATGGCTGGGCTATACCAAAACTCCAAACATTACTTTGGACTTAGATCTACAATTGAGCTAACAGTGACTGTGAGTCTCAGATTAAACTGTATTGTCACAGCAGTATTGACCTGAATGCAGTTATAGCTGATACTAATTGGAAGTAAAAAAACAAACAAACAAATCTGTCTAATTAAACTGAGAAAGTTCATTAATGGATTTTTACTAAATACTGTTATTACAATCTTTATTAAGATCAATCTTTTTTATAACAGGAAGATTAAATTGGCATTAGAGTATATTGGAAATTGGAGTATGCAGAGAGCACTTTAAGTTGTCTGGTTTAAGAAATTTATGTATGCGTATAACAGGGCTCGAGAAACCCCAGGTGCCAGGTTGTCACGGTGACTAGAAATTTCCCTGCGGTGCCCGGGATTTTCATGCTCTTGTCTTTTTTTTTTGTTGTTGTTATTACGCCTGCTGCTGCTGCAAACTGTGCTGGAACAGGAGCTTCTTTCTGCACAGCGTGGCTCAAATTCACACAGAAGCAAAGTGTCTGTAGTATCAGGGATTAATACTTTATTGAAGAACTACCCCGACGCGTTTCGGCAAGCGCCTTCCTCAGGGGGTTACACAGCCTCATTAAAAAATAAATAAATAAATAAAGCACAAGAGTCAAAAATAATCAATGATATTAATAGCAACCAATTGAAACAACATATAAAAAGAGAGAAATAAATGTTAAAATTAAATCAGTCTTATCTTAAAAATAAATCAAACCTCAAAAGTGCTACAAATGGCTGGACATGAGAGTAGTAAATAATAAATATGACAAAGATAAATAATTAAAATAATAAATATACCAACAGGAGAATCATAATACCTAATTGTTTCCATTATGATCCTCGTGTTTTTTTTTAAATTTATATACTCATATGTTATACGTCAATGCCTAATTTATTTGTCTCCCTCCCCCCCTTTTTCCCTTTTTAACATTTATTATCGCTCAAATAGGTATGGGTTGCATTTACAGGTTAGTACTTTAAATAATAGGGTCTTTTGTCTTTTCGGTTTAAAACACACATATAATCATCTAAATAAAAGTTTATCCACCTCTGGTCAGTAGTCTCGCAGATCTCATGATGCTAGTGACCTTGCTCAGGTGAAAGCAATTGCCTTTTTTATTTATCACTGGATGCTAGTGTTCTGTTTAAGGCTATTTGGTTCACTTTTACTTTATGAGAAATTCAAAATACTTCTGTTATGTGCTGAATTATCTGTCACAATATACTAATAGTTCCTCCTTAAACCTTGTCGGCCATTATACCCTTTGACCTCTCTTACTTTGATGCAAAAAGAGGTGTCTTTAAATGCTTGATGTTCCTCTGCCACAGTCCTTTCATTAGTTTGCTGATACATTTCCAGGGATTATAAGCATCCAGGCAAGTTTCAATTTCTTATTTTTTTTTAATTATGACCTCTGAATTGCTGATTTGATGCTTAACAGACACAGTGAAAGGTATATTTTATTTAGGATTCCTGGCATTGGCATTTACTAAATTACAAGATTGTTTATATACACATGAGAAAGTGTTCTATTCTCCTTCACTACTTTTCTCTAGGGCAGCGGTTCTAAGCCTGTGGGTCATGACCCCCACCGGGGTCGCCTCAGGATTTACCAGGGGTCGCCTGACAAATCCCAGGAATTATTATTTCTTTTCTAATTTATTGTTCTAATTTGATCGCAAAGCCTAAAATTCCAAATACTTTGATTTTAATCAATTTATATATTACTTAGGCTATCCTTACTTACTTTTACCTGTTCGCCAGAAACGATGCACCTCGAGGCGTTATTTAGATCACTTCCGGTTTTGTAATGGCGGACATGGGTCCCACTAAAATTAAATTTTCTATGTAATATTATATAGCACCAGCGACTCCATTGAAAATGAATGACAGAGAGAATACCAAGAAAAGAAAATATTGCGATGACTTTTTAAGGTATGGTTTCACCTCCATATTTTCAGCAGGGATTAAGAAACCACAATGCATTATTTGTAACAAAGTTCTATCAGCGGAATCCATGAAGCCAAACAAACTGAAACGACATTTTGACAGTAAGCATCCCACCTTTGTAGGCAAGGATATTTGGTATTTTAAGAACAAAGCTGATGGAATCAAGAAAAGCAGACTTGATATTGGCGGAAAGTTCCACCAGCAAAACATAGCCGCTGTTGTAGCTTCATATATGGTGGCTCTCAGAATCGCCAAAGCCAAGAAAGCTCACACCATTGCCCTTCGTCAGTCTTTTTGAATAAAGCATACTAAAACCGTTGACTACAAAATCATAATAATTTCAAAATCAAATATTGTTACTTGTTATTATGAGTAATTATTGTGGTTTAAATAAGTACATTTTATAAATAAAAACATACTGCAAAAGCCTATAATATATTAATAATTCAACAAATGATTACAGCAGCAATGTGTTAACGGTAAAGGAAGAGAGACGCATTCGATTTTATCATTGGGGGTCATCACAAGTTGACCAATGGTAAAAGGGGTGGCGGTACAAAAAAGGTTGAGAACCGCTGCTCTAGGGGGTTCTAGATACTCCTCATCCCCACGTTTCATTCAGGTTGTTAACTGTATTACTCAAGATTGCATTGGTCTCCCTCCTTAATATATTGGTGTGATTACACTGTATAAATACAATTATAAAAACATCAGGGATATCACTCTATCATATATTTTGGAACACATTTTGCCACTTGGCGTTTGTCCTATCTAATACGTAACTCCAGTATGTTTCCTTTATATAATTTATTTGTATTTTTTCTATATTCCTGTTGGTATATTTATTCTTTTAATAATTTATATTTGTCATATTTATTGTTTACGAGTCTCATGTCCAGCCATTTGTAGCACTTTTGAGGTTTGATTTACTTTTAGGATAAGTATTACTGATTTAATTTTAACATTTATCTCTTTTTTTATATTTTATTTCAATTGGTTTTTATTGTTATTATCATTGATTATTTTTGACTCTGTTTTATTTATTTATTTTTTAATGAGGCTGTAACCTCCTGAGGAAGGCACTTGCTGAAACGCGTCGGGGTAGTTCTTCAAAAAATTATTAATCCTTCTACTACAGACTCTTTGCTTCTTTGTACACTGTGTGTGCACCTGCTCTTTCTTTGAACTCAGATTCACACAGAGCCACATGGTGCAGAGAGGAATTAGGGCATCTTCTGGTAACGACCTAACCCACCAGCTGAGCCATCTTCAGTTCACTGCACTGCACATGGTGCATAATTAATCAGTCCCCCCACCTCACTGAAGGTAAAGCATTTATCAGAGGACTTATCTAGCATGGATGGCATCCTGCTATGCTGTGGGGATCTTTCTGGCATGCCTGGTTCTGGGCACTCTGACAAACAGCATCAGTCTGCTGATTTATTTATTTGAACTTACTTGTATACCGTCTTTCTACTATTCAAAGCAGTTTACATAGAACAACAACCTGACAGGGCATCAAGATGCACTCTTTTGCACAGTAGGACAAAACATAAATAGTAACTATGCACAAGGCAACATGAGGGTGCAATCAATAAGAATTTATAAAATGAGCAGCTCTTGAGTCTGTTGACAGTGCGTCTCGAATAATGGACTCTTAGTGGCTGCTAGGTGGCTTGTGTCTCTGGAGTTGAAGTTGTATTGAAGTGATTCTGGAAGAGATATGTTTTCAATCTCTTCTGAAAATCACCCTGATCAGAACTTGCTTTTAGGTTTGGGGGTAAGGGGTTCATACTGTGGTTGCAAAAAGAATGAATGCACAGTTACAGCTGGACTGTTTGCTCTTAATCTTCTGAGATGGGATGGGGAGGAGGTTGATGGTGCTCTTTGTAGTCTTTCCTTCTTGGGCCTGGATAGGTCTGAAGGCAGATAGCTGTTCCTTGTGTAGGACATTAAATGTTAAGATGAAAATCTTGTATCTGATTCTTGCTGTGATGGACAGCCAGTGGAATTGCCTTAGTATTGAAGTACTGTGGACTTGACGAGGAGCTCTGTAGATTATTCTTGCTGCATTGTTCTGGGCCATTTGCAGAGCATGAAGTGTGTATTTAGGGAGACTTTGATATATGATGATGCAATAATCTAAGATAGGAGAGGTCATGACCTCACACACAGTTTGGATAAGATCTGGGATTAATAGGGGGTGAAGATTCTAAAGAGTTCTTAATTTGTGGTAGATGAAAGTGTGGTGTTTTTTTTAATGAAGTTGGAAATTTATCTGCTGGTCTATTATAATGTCAAGGTATTTTACTTCAGTTTTTCACTCTGATGTCCACATTATCCAGTCTCAATGTTTGTGGCTGAGAGAAGGATGCATCAGTGAAGATGTATAGGGCCTCTGTTGTATCCATATTGATGCAAAGATTGTGTAGGTTGAGCCATTTCCTCATGTCTATGAAGCAATTGTGTAAGCTGGTGAAGGCTGGGGATAAGTTGTTGACTTAGGTAAAGAGCATGATATCATTGGCATAGCTCTGGTAAAGTATTTTGTGCACTCCTGATTATTTCACATATTAGCTGGATGAATATATTAAATAGGAGGGCCGAAAGGCTTGAACCGTGAGGAACGCCTCTACATTGGGTGAATGAAAATGATGTTTTCTGTCAGATTTTTACTTGCTATCTTCAGCCTTCTAGGTAGGAGAGGAACCAGTTAATTGTAATATTCCAGAGCCTAATGTCTGAAAGTTGTTGCAGAAGTAAGTGATGAGGGAGGGAGTCAAAGGCGGAGGAGATATCAAGGAATATAAGGATGAAACCTTGAAAGGTATTTTGAGTGCAGGTTAAAACTGTGTTTAGCAGAGATGTAATGAGTATTTTGATGTCTTGATTCTATCTGAAACCATGCTGGCAAGGTTCCAGCATGGATTCAGATAGACATAAACAGAGAGGTAGTCTTGGAGTTGCAATTGGACTATTTTCTCAACAAGTTTTGAAATAAGAGATACTGGAAATTGGTCTGTAGGATGTAAGGAAAGTGGGGTCAAGATTCATGCTTTTCAGGAGTGGTCAGTGAACTCTGTTTCAGAGGTGTGGGTAGGTGGTCTTGTGATAGAGATGAATGTACAGTGGTCATTAGGGAGGGGCTGAGGTGTGATCTGGCTATCTTTACTCAAACTACTGGGCAGGGGTCAAGTGTAGGCGTAGTTGTAGTAAGGTTCCTGATTGTGTCTGCAATGTTTTCAAGGGATGATAATTCAAATTGTGACCATGTTTTCAGAGGCAGGTCCTGGGGGGTTATAGTTGATGGGAGATGACTTTTAGTGTGGGGAGGAGGGGGCTTTTGCTTAGAGTGAAAGTAGATTGCCATACTCTGTGGACATATTCTCTCAAGTGGATGCCCTTTGTTTGGTTCATCTAAAAGCGATTTTGCATTGTCAAAGATCTCTCTAGGTTTATTTATTACACTCATGATGATGCTGTTGTGATATTCCTTGCGTCTTAGAGTTTCTTTAGTGTATAGTTTAAGCTAACCTTTACAATGATCAAGAAGCAGCAGTTCGAACAGAACAAGGAGAGACAGGATGGTTTAAAATCAGCAAAGGTGTATGAAAAGGCTGCATACTATTCCCCTACCTTTTTAATTTATATGCAGAACAAATCATCAGAGAAGGAGAACTGTATGAAGACAACAGAGGTGTGAAGATTGGTGGAAGACTCATCAACAACCTTCACTGTGCTGATGGTACCACATTACTGACTGAAAGTGAAGACGATTTAAAACGTTTGCTTCTCAAGATCAAGGAGCATAGTCTTAAAATGGGCCTGCACCTTAATGTAAAGACAAAGATCCAGACAACTGGCAAAATCAATAAGTTCATTGTTGATGGAGAAGAAATTCAAATAGTGGAAAACTTTAACTTTCTTAGATCAACTATCCATAAGGAAATGACAAGCAGTCAAGAAATCATATGACAAATTGCTCTTGGCAGAATGGTTATGAAGGACCTTGACAAGATTCTCGAGAGCAGAGATGTCTTTCTTCATACAAAGATTTGACTTGTTCAAGTCATGGTATTTTCGATAACGTCATATGGATGCAAAAGTTGGACAGTGAAAAAGATAGACAGGAGGAAAATTGATGCCTTTGAATTATGGTGCTGGTGATGAATACTGTGTATACCATGGACTACCCGAAGAACAAACCAGTCAGTACTAGAGGAGGGCTTGCTATGGGGGTAGGGACTGAGTATGGTATGGTGGCTGCCTGGCTTGCTGAGGGAAGTAGGAGTTGGGGGAATGGCTGGATGTGGTGAGAGCAAATGCAAAGGGATTGAGGTGGGAAGGTCACTGATTTAAATAAGGGGGGAGATTGGTGGGGAAAAACAGGATAAAATAGGGACTTAGTAATGACAGGAAGGGGGGAAGAGAAAGAGAGATTGAGCGGGAAGAGGAGATGCTGGCTGTATATTTCTGTTAGTGACTGCAGGGGTGCATTAAGGGCCTGATTTACTAAGCATTCTTTCCCCTTAGAAACAGAATGGGAAAAGCCTTAGTAAATCATGCTCTAAAAAAGCTACAGCTACAGAAGTGACCCCCCCCCCCCCATCACCTTCACTCCTCAAATTCCATGGAGATGGCTGTTGAAGTGGGGAGGGGGGGTCTCAGTTGCTGGTTCCTAAGATTTTTGAACAGACTCCTAAATCCAGATGAAATTTGTCAAGGCCTGGAATCCAACATTAAACCTAAGCACACATTGATCTATGCAATCTACGCCACTTCATATCAGTTTCCTCTTTGACCACATTGATACTGTCCCTGGTAGTATCTCGTTTGGATTACTGCAATGTTGTGCTGGCTGGCCTTCCTCAAACCCAGTTGCCCAGACTACAACTTGTCCACCACACAGCTGCACGTATTCTCACTCACGCCTCCCGTTTCGATCATATCACCCCCATTCTGATTCATCTTCACTGGCTTCCCTTGGTCTATTGTATACAATTCAAAGTACTCATACACGTGCACAGAACCATCTACACTGGTATCCCCCTTTATCTCGCCAATTTAATACATCTTCACTCAGCTCACCGTTCTCTTAGGTCTGTTCACTTGAATCGTATGTCCCTTCCCTCCCCATCACAAACCCACTTAGAGTCTACCAGTTCCTCAGCATTTTTCTTTTTGGGCCCCCGACTCTGGAACTCACTTCCCCCCGCTCTCCGTCTGGAGTCCTCATACAAAACCTTTAAGGCCGGATTGAAGACCCACCTTTTCTGCACTGCTTTCAATCTTCCTCCTCCCTCCGTCCCCCTTTCTCCCCCGCCTCGCTAATTCTAGATGTACCAATCCCTCTAGAGGCGGGACAATGCTGCACGGAGCCCGTCGAGACAGGAAGGGCTCCGCAATGATTTTACAAGCACAGCTGCGGTTCCCTAAGAGGCAGGGAGACGCGGTTGCATTAGAGGGGGGGCTGACATGGATGGATGGAGGGGGGGCTGACATGGAGGGAGGGAGCTGATATGGATGGATGGATGGAGGGAGGGGGCTGATATGGAGGGAGGGAGCTGATAAGGATGGATGGTGGGAGGGGGGCTTACATGGAGGGAGGGAGCTGATATGGATGGAGGGAGGCAGCTGACATGGAGGGAGGGAGTTGACATGGAGGGAGGGGGGCTGACATGGAGGGAGGGAGCTGATGTGGATGGATGGATGGAGGGGCTGACATGGAGGGAGGGAGGGAGCTAATATGGAGGGAGGGAGCTGATATGGATGGATGGAGGGAGGGGGCTGACATGGAGGGAGGGGGCTGATATGGATGGATGGAGGGAGGGGGCTGACATGGAGGGATGGAGGGAGGGAGCTGATATGGATGGAGGGAGGGATGGGGCTGACATGGAGGGAGGGAGCTGATATGGATGGATGGATGGATGGATGGAGGGAGGGGGGCTGACATGGAGGGAGGGAGCTGATATGGATGTATGGAGGGAGGGGAGGGCTGACATGAAGGGAGGGATAGATGGAGGGAGGGGGCTGACATGGACAGAGGGGGGACTGACATGGACAGGGGGGCTGACATGGACAGATGGAAGGATGGGGGCTGACATGGAAGGAGGGAGGGGGCTGATATGGATGGAGGGGGGGCTGACATGGACAGAGGGGGCTGACATGCAGGGATGGAGGGAGGGGGGCTGGCATGCACAAAGGGGAGAGACGGGGACATACTGGACAGACAGGGGATAATGCTGGACAGAGGCGAGAGACAGTGCGGGTTAGGATTATAATGGGCTGATGGGGGAACTAGCACTGGTAATGGGCAGATGGGAGGGGGCTAGGACTGGTAATGGGTTGATTAGGGAAGGCTAGGACTGGGAATGGACTGATCAAGGGGGGTTGGGACTGGTAATGGGCTGATAGGAGGGTATGACTAGTAATGGACTGATGGGGGGCTAACATTGGAAATGAGCTGATCGGTGAGGTTAGGACTGGAAATGGGCTGATGGGGGATAGGACTGGTGATGGGGGGGGTAGGACTGGTAATGGGCTGATTAGGGGAGCCTAGCACTGGTAATGAGGTTGAGGGGGGGACTAGCACTGGAAATGAGCTGATTAGGGGAGGCTAGGACTGATAATGAGCTGATGTGGGGTAGGACTGGTATTGGGCTGATTAGGGGAGGCTAGCACTGGTAATGGGTTGATTAGGGAAGGCTAGGACTGGGGATGGACTGATCAGAGGGGGTTTGGGACTGGTAATGGGCTGATAGGGGGGTATGACTGGTAATGGACTGATGGGGGGCTAGCATTGGAAATGAGCTGATTGGTGAGGTTAGGACTGGAAATGGGCTGATGGGGGATAGGACTGGTGATGGGGGGGGGGGGAGGACGGGAAATGGGCTGATTAGGGGAGCCTAGCACTGGTAATGGGGTTGAGGGGGGGACTAGCACTGGAAATGAGCTGATTAGGGGAGGCTAGGACTGGTAATGAGCTGATGGGGGGGGGGTAGGACTGGTATTGGGCTGATTAGGGGAGGCTAGCACTGGTAATGGGGTTGAGGGGGGGACTAGCACTGGAAATGAGCTGATTAGGGGAGGCTAGCACTGGTAATGAGCTGATGGGGGGTAGGACTGGTAATGATTAGGGGAGGCTAGCACTGGTAATGGGGTTGAGGGGGGATTAGCACTGGAAGCGAGCTGATTGGGGGGCTTCAACTGGGAATGGGCTGACTGTGGGGAGGGGAGGATAGAGCTGCTGGCCCTGGAAGAAAACTGGGGGCTAAGGCTACAAATGGGCTGATACGAGGCGATGGAAGAATGGAACTGGAAGGGAGTGGATCTGAGAGGGGCTGCCATGGTATTTGTACTAGAAGGGACTGGTCAGTGGGGAAGGAGGGGGACTGGAAGGAAATGGACACCAGTGGCAGTCATGGGAATGCAAGCTGACATTGGAAGGTACTGGGAATGAGGACTGGAAAGGGGCTGATACTGGGGAGGGTTACTGGGACTGGAAATAGGCTGATGGAAAGACGTGAAGAAAACGAAAGAAGAGATAAGAAATAGCAGATGACCATAGACCACAGAAAGAGAGCTAAGAGAAGACAGGAAAGTAGAAGCCTCAGATCAGGACCAGCATGATCAGAGAATAAATTGGTCAGACAACAAAGGTAGAAAAAAATTATTTTATTTCATATTAGTGATTTGACTACAAAATCATCATAATTTTGAAATCAAATATTGTTACTTGTGATTAATTATTGTGGTTTAAATAAGTATTTTATAAATAAAAACATATTGCAAAGGCCTATAATATATTAATAATTCAACAAATGATTACAGTGACAATGCGTTAACGTTAAAGGAAGAGAGACGCATTTGATTTTATCATTGGGGGTCACCACAAGTTGACCAACGGTAAAAGGGGTCACGGTACCAAAAAGGTTGAGAACCACTGATCTAAAGAGAGAAAATCTAACAGAGCAGAGAAAATGAGAAAATGTAACAGCAATATAATGGGCGGATAATTTTATCACAAGCAAAGACACATAGGTGCACATGTTGCACCTATTTTATAAAGACGACATGTTTATGCCTTTAAAAAATTGTCTTCCTGAAAGCTGCCACGCAAAGCTACACTTGCTGCAAGGCAGGAGTAAATTTATGTGAGTTTGTGCCAGTAGAAATCTGTTTATATCCATATTTTACATATAGTGCCTGTTCTGTCTCTGTTGGTCATCATCTGCCCAGAGAAGCATCTATAGATTTTGGCAGGGAAGTGAAGCAGGAGAAATACAGAAGCACTGAACTTCTAGTACAAGAGTTCCTCAAATGCCAAATTACTCCTCTCTCCCCATCTAGGGAAATGGACTGACAAGCTTTGTAGGTAAGCCTAGGGCTGGTTTGTCCATTGAGCAAGAATGTTGTTTGAACAGGGCCCTGTGCAAGCTTAATTCTACAAGGTTTGCAGAGCTGGCTTCAGAGGAAGCCAGGATGCGATGCCAGAGGCCCCGGCTCGCCTCTACAGAGCGTTGGAGTAAAGAGCAGCATGCTCCTTCACTTGCGCCATGTTCATATGAAGTCTGTGAAAACAGGAAATGACCTTTAACCTTTTCCAGCACTCAATGGGCTTCACCTGAGCACAGCATGAGTGAGCAAAAATGCAGCTCTTCACATCAGCACCGTGCAGAGGCGAGCTGGGGCCTCTGGCATCCTCTGCTCCCTCATAAGTGTCTGAGATAGGTACAGGGTTCTTTTGGGGTGGGGGGGGGGGGGCTAGGATAGAACTGGAAATAGTTGACAGGGGGCTAGGAATGAAAATGGGCTGATGGGGGGATCTAGGATCATACTTGAAATGGCTGATGGATTAGGAATGGAAATGGACTGTGGGGGCTGGGATAGGACTGGAAATGGGCTGATGGGGGGCTAGGATAGGACTGCAAATGGCTTATGGGGAAGGCTAGGATTAGAAGTGGGCTAGTGGGGGAGTTTGGATTGGAAATGGGCTGATGGGGGGCTAGGATAGGACTGTAAATGACTTATGGGGAAGGCTAGGATTAGAAGTGTGCTAATGGGGGAGTTTGAATTGGACATGGGCTGATGGGGGGCTAGGATAGGACTGGAAATGGCTGATGGGGGGTTAGGAATGGAAATGGGCTTATGGAGGGGGTAGGATAGGACTGGGAATGACTGATGGGCTACTAGGAATGGAAATGGGCTGATGGAGGGCTGAGATAGGACTGGTAATGGCTAATGGTGGGCTTGGACTGAAAATGGACTGATGGGAGAGCTGGGATAGCACTGGAAATGGCTGATGGAGGGGCTAGGAATGGGAATGGGGTGGCTGGGATAGGACTGGAAATGGCTGATGGGGGGAGAGGAATAGAAATGGGCTGATGGGGGGCTTGGACTGGGAATGGACTGATGGGGAGCTGGTATAGGACTGGAAATGGTTGATGGGGGCTAGGAATGGAAATGGGCTGATGGGGGGCTAGGATAGGACTGGAAATGGTTGATAGAGAGGGGCTAGAATTGGAAATGGGCTGATGGGGGAGCTTGAACTGAACATGGGCTGATGCGGGGGATGGGAGAATGGGACTAGAAGGGAGCTGATGCTGTGTGGGGCTGGCCCCCCAACAGATAACCCCCCACCTCTCTAATCCATCCTCAGTTCTTACTTTACTGAAGAGATCCCAATTTCACCTGCTGCTGCTGCTCCAGGTTCAAAATGGTACCTGTGACCAATAGAGGTAGTCCTGCGGTCCTACTGCTTAGAACAAAAATGGACAACATGTGCAAATCGCAAGTTTATAAAGCTGCTATTTACACATAGAGATCTATAACACTTCCATATTTTAAGGGGAAATTATTTGGGTAGGCCCAAAAATATCAACATCTTTTCCTCATTTTAGAAGAGAAATACGCATTGATAGAAGAGAGTTTGGATGCCAGCCTTTAAACCTTCACCTGAAGGAGCAGGTGAAAAGGATGATCATTTATACTTTCCCTCTACTGCCCCCCTCCCCCAACATCTCTACTTTATCTTGTTTGGCAGTTTGACCCCCTAGCAGTAGTGCCATGAGACTACTGCTAGGAGTCATAGGTTTTATTTTGAACCCAGAGTCGCAAGCAAAAGAGCAACTGGGATTACTCCTTTTCTCACTACACCACAAGGGACACTGGTAAGAACCACGGATGGCATCGATGAGGAGAGTGGGATGTTATCTACAGTGGAGCTGATCTAAGGGAGGTATGGATGTCAAGAGTGACTGGGGAGAAGTATGAATATTGGAGGGGTGATTGTGGGGCTATGGATGCTGGAGGATGATCACAGGGTATAGATGTTAGCCTTTGTACCTACCTCTTCAAAGCTGCCCTTGGGGCAAGAGTAAAGGCCTACATCCAAAATATTTTCACATGTATTCCACTTCTAAAGTAGGGAATGCACATCAGTATCTCAGAAATGCCCAAAGCACACCCTATCCATACCTAAACTGTGTCCCCTTGAAATCTGGACATGGTGTAGATCTCCATATGCAAATATTCACTTTCTAAAATCTGTATTTGCGCATGTAGCTCATCTACATTTTATTTATTTATTTATTTAACAATGATTTATATACCGCATCTTCCATAGTTCAGTTGCGGTTCACAATAAACAACAGTTAACAAATCGGAGTTTGTTTTACATAAAACATCATATGACCAAATAACAATAAGATAAACAACTAGTGTTAATACAGAACAGTATAGAACAGTGTAAACTATATACATTATGTACAAATACACATTATGTGGGGCTAAGCGTTATTCAAAGTACAGTATCAGCTATGAAGAATTGTATGTGTAGGTCATTTGGGATTTGTTACATGTTCAAATTCTGTGATTTGCACATGGAGATACTTCTAAAATAAGGGCCTAGGTTTTCTGACAGCCTAATTTTATGCACATATATCCTGTACTATTTTATCCGTGCCTAATTGTGCATATAAAACACAGTTCTACATACTCCAGTGGTTTATAAATAATCTCTAATGAGCAAAACTTTCAAAAACATTCCACAGACAAAATGGTGCTTTACCCATAAAATGGGCTTTTATAAATTTGCCTCTTGGTATGTGAATTAATGTGCCCTTACAGGCTGAATGTGCATAGGCTAATTGGGGATGTTTCCAGGGATGGGGTCTTGAGAGGGGTTGGCTCTTACATGCAGAGTTGTAAACATTCAAATGTATGCATGCATGCAATAGTGCCGACAGTACCAGGTTGTGATGTCAGGCCCTGCATTAGGCAAATGTCTTTTCTGTGCCTGCCTTGGCATTGTCGGTGGATACTGAAAAAAGCATTTGACAGGGTCGAGTGGAAGTATTTGTTCCATGCTCTTGCAGATTTTGGATTACCCATGCCCTTTGTGAAAATGCTGGAAGTTTTGTCTATGAATCCGAAAGCTCAAATAAGTGTTAATGGAATATCGTCCCCTTTTTTCTTCCTTCAGCGAAGTACTTGACAAAGATGCCTTTTATCCCCTTATTTGTTTAATTTGGCCTTGGAACCACTACTTTGTGCTGTTTGGCAAATTCCTACCATTGAGGCTTTGTCTGTCTCTGCGACTGATATGAAGGTTTCTGCCTACATGGATGATCTCTTAGTCTATTTATCTAATCCATCTGTGTCTCTCCCTGCATGGCTTCAGCTCATCAACTCGTACTCTCATCTCTAGTTATAAAGTTAATTGCAACAAATCTGAGATTCTGCAACTGAATGCTCTCTGTACTAAGGGAGCCCTTGGAGGGATCTGCCTTCTCATAGGCATCATCTCCTTTGAAGTATCTGAGGGTTCTGTTCACCATTGATTTGGATAGTACTTTGCAATGTAATATTGACAGAATTATGAAATGGATTCAGGTCATGATTAATGGTTGGTCTCTGCTTACCCTCTCTTGGCAGGGTAGGATTTAAACAATCAAAATGGTACTGGGTCCTCAAATCACTTAGCTGAATAATATGTTGCGCTTGGACATCCTCCTCTCTTTTTTTTAAATCTTCAGAGTGTTGTTTACGTTTTTTGGAAGCATAAGACCCCTCGGGTTAGTCTCGCTTAGTTGAAATTGACTAGGGAGACGGGGCAGAAGGTGGGGCAATTCCCAGATTTTTTGGCTTTACTACCAAGCTTTCTTGCTAAGGCAGGGTGCTCTATAGCTTAGAGAGGTGCTCAGCTCTGATCCTAATTGGCTTTATAAGAGCGGCAACTTGCAGGGCCTTTACTTATTGAGTGGTCTGCTCTCCCATGTCAGTTCAAAGTAACCCTTTTTTGTCTGTTATGCACAGAGCTCTGTGTTATTTTGGTTCATGCTTGCTGGTGTCGTAGGCAGCAACACTTTATCCGTTGTGGGGATCACCAACTTTTGCACTGGTGGTAAGGTGATCTGGACACTATGCAGAACAGAGGCATTTGGGTTCTTAGAGATGGGCTTGAAGATGGTCACCTACTGTCCTTTCTGCTTTGGCTTCTAAGGTTCTCCTGTCTCCCTCCCAGAGTTTTGCCTGGTACCAACTCTCACATTGTAACAGGGCTGGCGGTATAAGGCTTGCTAAGTTAACTGAGCGGCCAGATCTTTTGGTTTTCTGTGAAGTGGTAGGGAAGGCTGGTTATCTCGCTCCTAGTTTTTATAGGCAGATGTGTGATCTAAGGAGCCAAACCTCTGTTGGGGCATGACCGGCCCTGGAACATAATGCAGGCTCTTTTCCTGAATCTTGATCGTGATCATATTACAGGTGCAGCCTATCTTCTGCACTAAGATCTGCACATGTATTGCAGTGCTTGTTTTTTCTAGTTCATAGGCAGCTCTGGACACTTGTGTGCCTTCACTGAGCAGGTCTTGCACAGACTAATATATGTTGGTCCTGTACCAGTGCCCTGGGGATTTATCAATATATGTTATGCTCTTGTCCATTTAATAGAATTCTGGGCACAAGTTTGGAAGAAGGTACAGAAGGTTTTGAATGTAAATTTTGCTCTATTTTACCAAATTTTTGTACTTCGGGCTATGTCCACGCAGGACTTGCTCCCTGAACAGCAAACTGTAAGGCAGGATATTCTGCTGAAAATTGCTCTTATTACTATCCTCAATGATTGGAAAATCATGACACTAGCAAATGAACATTTCTGGTGAAACTCTGTTTGATTTACAAGTATGAATCTGTTAGCTAGTAAATCCCGATCAACCGCTCTGTTTGTCAATAAAGGAAGTTACCGATAGATTTTTTATCATTTTAATTGTCATTGCATGATATTTTGTACTGCGTGATTGTGACTCATGCACCTATGTTGTCTTGTTTATTGATTGTTTCTCTCCAATTGGTGCTTGCAATGTATTTTTGTCTAAATAATACATAAATGCAGACTTAAAAAAAACAACAACTGAAAAACAAGTCTCTGCTTGCAAATTAACTGTAAGCACATCTTTTTTCCATGCAGAAGCATACACAGATTTTAGCTTTGGAGAGCCCTAGCCAAACCCACACAGAACGAACTCTGCATGTACGTTTGATACCTGGGCGCAATTATGCACCTGCCCCCTAAATGAATTCTCTCTTTCCTTTTCTTGTTGGAGGATCCCCATTCATACACTTCAGCGGTATTTGTAGCAATTTTCTTATCTAATTTAAATTATTCCGCATCAAAGACCATTTTGTGTTAAATAATCCAAACTGTCAGCTACTCCAGCTTCCAGGAACAATAGGACACAGATTTAGCCATTCAGTCACTTTTTGATCAACGGCAATGTTTCTACTGCAAATTACAGATATAGTGTATTGAAAGAGGATCATTATTTTAAAGTCTTTTTTAAAAATACTTCCATTGTCTACTAAATATGAACATGTTATGCATAGTCTGCATCTCAGTTTCCTTATACAAAAGAAATAATTATTTATTAGCTGCACATAATATACAAGACAGGAAATAAATTGCCATTGAGTTCAGCTGCTGCCTGGCTCCATTTTCAGGCCATTATCAATGGACATGTAATACAGTATGTTGGTGTAAGCCATTTAAATATGCACAAGGTATTTGCTTCTGCAATTAGAAAGTCTCCAGTGAAAGTGTCTGACAAAGAAGCTTACACAGAAAAAAAAAGAAAACATATTCAGTTGATAGATATATGCAAAATTATGTAAGGAATTTGCAAAGCTATTGACTGTATATCATGATATTATATTTAAATAGGCTGGAAGTCATATCCAGTCCCCCCACACGTGAGTGGTGTCTAAGCCGAACAGGGGATTGAAATAGTACCTGTGTAGCAGACAATGGTGACGTTTGTTTAAAACCTGCCAATAGCGCACATATTTTGGCAGATCTCATTAATTATCCAATATATGCACAGCTCATGTTCTGTAAATATGTATTATATTTTTTCCCCGTGGCATGGAATTTTATTATTTAACCTAGATAAGTTTTGTTTTCAGTTTTTGGTCCTTTAGGGCAGAAACCCCATTATTGATTAACTTGCCCTCTCCCAATAGATGTTGCCTGTTTTTATTTTCTGACTAAGGATGTAGGGGAGGATATTCAGCAGCCGTGGTGGCCAGCACTTGTGAAGCGACTAGCCATCGCTGCTGAACGTTAACCCCAGATATTCAGTGCCGGCAGGGATGGCCTGACAAATACAGAAACATATGGCGCCGTGTGCAGAAACCGATTGCGGAGCCTCATTTGCATTAGTTAATAGGGACTAAAAAACTGAGCCGTGTGCAAAAGACAGTCACTCAATGGTAAGGCCGGCGCTGAATGCCGGGGCTATATCCGGCCACTGGCACTGAATATCCAGGTTGGCTACAGACCCCGTAAGCTAACTGGGCTGTGGCAATATTGAGCTGTTGTCCAGTTAGCTCCCGTAGCCAAAGGAAAGCTAGCATTTACTTTAGCCGTGTGTCGCTAATGAGGCAGTGACTCAGAATTGCCACTGCCCGGTTAGTGACGGATGCCAACCCTAGAATGAATCAGACATGCCCCAATGCTAACCAGTTAGCATCGGGGCATGCAGCAGTGTCACCCACGGATATGTTAGTGCAGCTGAATATCCAGCTCATGCCTTGGAATATACCTCCCATAATCTTTTTCCCAGGTGGTCACCCCTAGAAGAAGGGCACATTAGGAAAGCTATTTACTTTCACAAGTAAGTTTCCACAGTCGACAAAGGGCTCTGATCTAGCCTTGCAGCCACCATCTGGCTATAATACCCAAGAATGCATTACTTTTTCACGCTGTTTTCAGCCAAGTATCCAGAAGATTCATTACAGTTGTATAAACCCAGATTCCGTCAGGTCACCCTTAATTTGATTTCATTTTATGCTAATGTGCTTGTACAATCATTTGGGGAAGAAGGATTAGGGGGTTTCACTGTACGAAAAAACAGAGGAGTTTATTTATAATGGAGATGGTGCTTGTGGATAGGGGAGTTGGGGTGGGCAACAGTTGTGATTTAAATTAGCTCTCTGGTTTATATGGTATTGTGTTTGTTTTATTGTGTAAACCACTAGATGTCTTTTTAACAGTATATCACATTCATAAATCAAATCAAATCAAGTTCTTCTTTTATTCAATTGCTCTGTAATAAAGTTCTTTTGAGAGCAAAGAAGCGGATCGCTGGATATTTGCAATTAGGTGAGATGTTTAACTATCTGCCATATCTGCACAGCAATACTTGAAACAATGGTTGAAAATTACTGGAAGTACCTTTTGCACAATTAGGGTGCTGATTATTAGAGGTTGTTGTGTGCTCTCTGCCCATAGGAATAGCATGTGTGCTGCAGCAGATAGCAAATGCCAGTGCTTAGTAAGCAAGGCCCTTAGTGTTCTGCTGCTGAGATAAAGACATATTTTCATTTCCATCATCAGATATCATTTTAATTAATTCTATAATAGCACTAATTTTATGAATATTTGCCAGTACCATAAGACTACCATGAAGGGTCATTGGTGCCAATATGGTGGAGGTGGGAAGGGGACTTTGGTGTCATGCCTCCAGGCTGGAAGAGAGGGGGATCAGAGTGCTGCTTTGGAGGAGGGAACATCTGGTCGGGGGTGTCAGGGCCCCCATCGTCAACATCTGCCCCTGTCAGCAGGCACTAATACGTGCCAAGGAACAGGTATAAATGCCGATGTCTGGATATTTCCTCACAGACATGGATTCCCTTTATAGAATCAGGAATCCACAACTGCACTGTTGTCCTTAACCATACCACTCCCACTCTCCACACCACCGCTCGTCCTGCCTCTGTAGATGTGGTGAGCATTGCCATGTCTACAAAATTCAGGTTCCCACATGACATTGAGACGTGTATTCCAGTCTAATCTCAGTGCTTATTTTTGTACATGGGAATGCTTCTAAAATAACCTCCTATATGATGACATAGTGATATCAGGAACAAAGCTCACTGAAATTGTGGCTGCAGTGAGAACTAGAAGCAATCAGTTAGACCTCCATGAGCAATATTGACTCAACTAAGAGTGTAACTGAAGTGCAAACCATCACCAGTCAAATGGAACTCTTAGTGGCCAATATTCAGTGGCGCTGGCCAGCGCTGTAAGAGCAGCCGGATGTCCCCTTTTTAACTTAGATCTGGATATTCCATGCTGAGATCATATCTGGCCCCAGGCATTGAATTATCTCCAGGAACAAGCAGAAATGTAGTCTTCACATATGGGTATCGTCGGTACCGACGGAGCTTGCGTGGGAACGCTCCCCAGCATCCAATAGGAAAGCTTTTGGGAGCATCCCACAGCACCTGTGTGCTGCCTTCCCACCTTTCCCAACTGTCCCTCTCCAATTCTTCATTTTCCGCGGAGCCGACAGGTTGCACATCCTGTCACCGTAGAAAATTCCCTTCTTATACTTCTTTTTTGTGGTCGCGTCTGCCTTCCCTCGATGCTATACCAGTACCGCCGGTGGTTCTTTTCTTTTTTCTAAAAAAAAAAAAAAAAAATCCCTTTGTTTCTGGAGTCTTTCTTCAGTAATTTTCTTCTCGGGCGCCACGCACCATTTTGGGCACTAGGCCCAATTTTTTCCCTCAAAATGGAAAAACCCGCTTCGGGTTTTAAAAAGTGTTCTAAGTGTGGCGCTACCATCTCCGTCACCGACACCCATGAGTGGTGCCTCAAATGTTTAGGTCCTGACCACTCTATTTCAGAGTGTGTTGCCTGTGGGATGATGTCAAAAAGGGGCCGGCAAAACCGAGCTGCTAAGCTTAGCACCCTTTTTCGCTCTGATGCAGCCTCCATGGCATCAACGTCTTCCAGGGCTTCATCTTCCTCCTATGGATCTCAGGTAACTAAACATAAATCTAGCCGGTCCTCAAAGGGTAGATCTCCTTCTAAACATTGAGTTGCTTCTGGCGTTGCCCTTGAGGGACTTTCACCGGCAAAATTGCCCCAGTGGGAGGCTTCGGCTTCCAAAGCACTATCTGGGTTCCAGGATGTTCTCGAGGCTTCAACCTCGGCAGAACTACTGGTGCCATGCTCTGGGGTTCCGGCCACTTTATCCGGCACTGATACCCAAGCATTGGCAGCGTCGATAGACCAGAGATTCTTGGCTATTGAATGCAGTCTTGTGGCTCTTCTCACGGCCTCGATGTCCCTGAAACCGCTTCAGACAATTCAACCGGTACTGGCACCGACTGCATTGACATCGGCAGGTATTCTACCGGGACCGAGTCATGCGTCTCTATCCGGCATTGACAAGTCGGTACCGGACCATTCCGATGATGACTTCGATCGGTACCGGTACCGTGCCTTGTACGATCACCCGGATCGGAGATACAGTGGAACCTCGGTTTTCGTGATTAATCCGTTCGAAAATGTCTGACTAAAACCGAATGTATGAAAACTGAAGCAATATTTCCCATAAGAAATAATGTAAATCCAATTAATCTGTTCCAGACACCCAAAAATATTAACAAAAAATACATTTTATAGAGAATAACTATATTTTTACATACAGAAAACAATGAGAAATAAATATAAATGACTAATGAAATGGATAAATGAACATTTAACATCACTTTTACCTTTATTGAAGACTCTTGTTGGCATATGGAAGACAGTCAATCAGCAAGAGAATCAAAATAAAGAAAATCCCACTTCTGGCCACAAGATAGTGCTCCATTTTCAACTGTACAAAAACCGAGACAATGTACGAAAACTGGGACAAAATCTCGACGAAAAAAGTCAACGAAAACCGAATCGTACGAAAACTAGGGCATACGAAAACCGAGGTTTGACTGTACTTCGAATCCTCGGATGAGTCTGAAGACTCTGAAAGCTCTGCAGATACCAGAGTACTTCTTCCCGAGGATTCCTCTTCTCCTCAGCATAGGATGTCTCCACCAGAGGATATGTCCTTTCAGGATTTTATCCGAGATGTGGCCCGAGGTCTTTCCATCACAGTAGCTCCTAAAAAAGAGCCTAGGGCAAAGGAATTAGAAATCCTACAATACCCTAAAGCTCCCAAGGAGGCAGCTACCTTACCTATTCAAGAGATCTTGCATGATCTTATGTTAAGGATGTGGGAAACACCTCTGACCACATCTCCTCATTCTCGAAGACTTGACACCATCTATTGAGTTCCTCCTTGTCCTGGGTTTCAGAAGACTCAATTACCACACCATTCCATGGTGGTGGAATCAGCGATGAGACGGATAAAGAGTGCAAAAAGGCATGCATCTAATCCTCCAGGACGTGAGTGTAGGACTCTTGATGCCTTTGGACGTCGATCCTTCCAGGCTTCCATGCTTTCTGCTATGATCAGTTCCTATATCTTGTATATGGGAATGTTCCTTAAGGAAGTCACAGGAGACTTAGAGCTTATGAGCCCTCTCCTTCCTGATGATAAAAGGCAAGATTATCTTGCTCTTGTTAAACATGCTCAGGATGTTTCCAAGTTTGTGAATCATGCAGCCTTTGACTGCTTTGAATGCATAAGCAGAACCTCTGCTATTGCCATAGGTGCACGTAGAATTGCCTGGCTCCAAGCATCTGACTTAATATCACATACATACAAAACCCCAAAGATCAACCCCCAACCACCTGATCTTGTCCTCCAATCTGGAGCCATTGTAACCATCAACTCCTCAACCCCCTGCCCTCCCCCCCCCCCCCAAAGCTTTCAAAAATCAAAAAATTTTAAGGCCTTCCTAAACAGGAGATTTTCCTGAGTACATGACTCATGCGGCAACTTATTCTACAGAACTTGTGCTTGGATAGAAAAAGCTCTATTCCAATGGGCCATAAGTTGCATCACCTTATAAGAAGACACCATCAAGAGTTTCTCCACCTGTGACTACAAAGATCAATTAGGAACATACAGGATCAATTTCTCTGCAAAATTTTAAACACCAATAACACACCTTTAAACTCAACCCTGAACTTCAGTGGAGCTCCCTCAAAATTGGGGTGACATGGTTATACCTCCTAAGTCCCTTTATCAACTTAGCAGCTGTATTCTCCATCAGTTGAATACACATTAAATCCTTCTGGGCAAGACCCAAGAACAACCTGTTATAATAGTCCAAGTTGGGCATTATCTGTATACCCTTTTTGGGAACCTGCCAGGTACTTGAGACCTGGATTGGCCACTGTTGGAAACTGGATACTGGGCTTTGATGGATCTTGGTCTGTCCCAGTATGGCATTTCTTATGTTTTTATGAGTCACTGCTCCCAAACTGACTTCAGACAAATATAGATGTAGCTCTTGAATCTGCCGAAGCAACACAAACAATGATTGGAGTAGAGTGGACACGTGCTCCCTCATACCAAATTGGGAATCCAACTATACACCTAAATCCCAGCATTCTGATCACACCGCCCCCATAATATTTATACTTAGGGAAACTTGCAATCCCTCTACCTCATCCTCTTCGAAAAGTAAAAGCTCCGTTTTAGAAACATTTAACTTAGTCTAGGAAACCAAAACCTCCCGATCAATAAGAACAAATGCTCTTGCACAGGTGCATCAAAGTCCCGCATCCCATCTGACAAAGGGATCAAGACTTGGACATCATCAGCATAAACACAGAAGAGCATACCTGCAGCATGCATAGCTCTACATAAAGGAACTAAATAAATATTAAACAAATGTGGTGAAAATATGGAGCCCTGTGGCACCCCTACAGCTAAATAAAATGTAGCTGACACCTCATCCCCCCCACTTGAACAACCTGGAACTGGGAGTCCAAGTAAGAGGCAAACCAACACCCCCCTCCCTCCCCCCCCCCCAATATCCCCAAATAAGACAAACAATCCAGCAAAAAAACATTTTGGACTGTCTCAAAAGTGGCCAAAACATTCAACAACAATAAAGCATTCCTACCCTTACCCTAAAGACGATAGATATAATCTGTTAATGACACTAGCAAATTCTCCATATTATAATGACAGTGAAACCCAGCTTGACAGGAGTCCAAAATGTGATATCCATCCAAAAAAGCAGACAGTTGACTAGCAGCTGACTTCTCAATTTGCCCAAAAAGGGAAAATTAGACAAAGGCCAATAAGCACCAATCAAGATCAGAATGACAAATGCTCCCAATCACAGTAATGCCACCGGACATGGATCAGCATCACACCTAGTAGGATTCATAGAAGACAACCACTGATGAACTTCTGCAGGGGACACCTCAACAAACTTGTACCAAGACTGTGAATCCATCAGGCTCCCCAACCTGCCCCTGAATTCTTAACAAGACTGCCAGATATCTGGGAGCACCACAGCTTCAATAACAAAATGGTGCACTTTATCCCGGGAAAAAAAAGAACAAAGCAAAGGCCTCACACGAAAAACAAATTAATCCTTCCTCAACTTTGGTGGAGATGTCAAGGAGTGTTCAATATGAAACAAAGTCTGTGATTGAGAAGGAAGAAACAATCCTCCCCTCCCAATAAGATCATTTAGGCTCACATACCTTCTGCCAATACCCAGGAGCCAGCCTTCTTATTATATATGCTTATAAGAAAGAATAATTAAAACAATATATATAAAAAATGGAATTTTAGAAAGGGTATCCAAGTACAATCTGGGATGTCCAAGGAAGAACGTGCTGGGACATCTGTGTTTCCGCCCAATTTTAGAAACAGGCACGCACAACTTGGATGCCTTTATAAATGTCCCAACTATGAAATCGTGGGTGGGGACATCCATCTCAAGCAAGGTTGTATACGAGGATGTCCAGCGGCATGGCAAATTGAAAACGTCAGTTCCCATTACCCATCAATGCTCAGTGACAAATTTTAAAATACAGGGAAATGAGTGTGCCTCTTTCTCCAATCCCTCCACATATTTGCCTGACAAAAATCACTTTTCAGATGGCTATTCATAGCTGGAACAGGTTTAATCTTGAATATGACTCAAGACATCAAGGATGTTTCTGAAATCAGGCAAGGATTTCTCCTCCACCTTGCTCCTTTTCCAATTTGGATGCCCATGTGCTGGGAACCTCTACAGATTCAACTTCTAAAATGGCTCTGGGAACATCCCTGTGCTTTGGATATCTCTATGCCCATTTTCAGATGTCTAAATCATAAAGAGGGGTTCTAAAATAACTCCCAAAATGTAATGTACATATAAAATACAATTCACTGAAAACTCAAATAAAAAATATAAAAAGTCCAAGGAGGATTTTCATCAAAATAAATAAATAATCGGTGTCAGAATTCATACCATCCAGTGTCGATTGTCTAGGTATTCAACAGATATATAAACTATTGTTCTGTGCATAAGGGAGTTAGATCAATATTTCCTCCGCTCCAACTACTCTTTGCATCTTTAATCACCAATAATATGATATCTGATACTTTGATGCTTATCCTTCCAGTGCTGAACTAATAGCTTATCTTCCAGTTCCGTCTTTATACAGTTTCGGTGCTCAGTTATCCTTGTCTTGACATCTCTCTTGGTTTTTCCAAAGTAGAGGAGATTGCAAGGACATTTAAGAACATAAGAACATAAGAAATGCCATACTGGGTCAGACCGAGGTCCATCAAGCCCAGTATCCTGTTTCCAACAGTGGCCAATCTAGGTCATACGTACCTAGCAGTTTCCCCAAAAGACACAGGTTCTGCAGTGCTTGTACTAGGCCAAGCATTGATATCCTGGGTCCCTTTTTAATAGTGGTTTATGGACCTTTCCTCCAGGAACTTGTCCAAACCTTTTTTAAACCCAGCTATACTAACAGCCCTTACTACATCCTCCGGTAACAGATTTCAGAGTTTGATTACACGTTGTGTGAAGAAATATTTTCTCCTATTTGTCTTAAATAGTTTACCCTATAGCTTCATTACATGTCCCCTAGTCCTTCTATATTCTGATAGCGTAAACAATTGATCCACTTATATCCGTTCCACTCCATTCATTAATTTATACACCTCTATCATATCTCCCCTCAGCCGTCTCTTTTCTAGGTTAAAGAGCCCTAACCTTTTTAGCCTCTCTTCATAGGAGTAGCCTTCCATCCCCTTCACCAATTTGGTGGCTTTTCTCTGTACTTTTTCTAATAACTCTATGTCCTTTTTAAGATACGGTGACCAGAATTGCACACAATATTCAAGGTGCGGTTGTACCATGGAGCGATACAGAGGCATTATAATATCCTTTGTTTTATTCTCCATCCCTTTCCTTATGATACCTAGCATTCTATTTGCTTTCTTGGCCGCCGCTGCACACTGGGCGGAGGGTTTTAACATGTTATCCACGATGACTCCTAAATCTTTTTCCTGGGTGGTGGTTTCTAATGTGGAGCCTTGCATCGTGTAACTATAGTGTGGGTTGTTCTTTCCTAGGTGCATAGCTTTGCACTTGTCCACATTAAATTTCATCTGCCATTTGGATGCCCAGTCTTCCAATTTATCCAGATCCTCCTGCAGTTTTCCACAATCCTCTTGGGTTTTAACAACTTTAAACAGTTTTGTGTCATCTGCAAATTTGATAACCTCACTAGTTATTCCCTTTTCCAGGTCATTTATGAATATGTCAATAAGTAGCGGACCCAGTACAGATCCCTGGGGTACTCCGCTATTCACCTTTTTCCATTGGGAATATTGGCCATTTAGCCCTACCCTCTGCTTTCTATCTTTTAACCAGTTCCCGATCCACAATAGTACACTGCCTCCTATCCCATGACTTTTTAGCTTCGCCAAAAGTCTCTGATGGGGGACCTTGTCAAAAGCTTTCTGAAAGTCCAGATACACTATATCAACCGACTCACCTTTGTCTACCTGTTTATGCACACCTTCAAAAAAACAGATCAGATTAGTAAGACAAGATCTTCCTTGTCTAAAGCCATGTTGGCTGTCTCCCATTAGGCCATGACTATCTACATGCTGTGTAATTTTGTTCTTTATGATGGTTTCTACCATTTTCCCTGGTACTGACGTCAGGCTCACCGGTCTGTAATTTCCCGGGTCACCCCTGGAACCCTTTTTAAAAATTGGTGTTACGTTGGCGACCCTCCAATCTTCAGGCATTACAGATGATTTTAATGAAAGTTCACAGATTACCAATAACAGGTCTGCAATCTCATATTTCAGTTCTTTCAACACTCTGGGATGTATACCATCCGGTCCAGGTGATTTGCTACTATTCAGTTTATCAAATAGTTGTAATATATCTTCCCGGTGTAGCGATATTTCTCTCAATTCCTCTGCAGTATCACCTTTAAATACCACTTCAGTCTTGGGTAACATCCCTACATCTTCCTCAGTAAAGACCGAAGCAAAGAATTCATTCAATCTCTCTGCTATAGCCTTGTCTCCTCTTACTGCCCCTTTTACCCCTCTATCATCTAATGGTCCAATTGACTCTCTCACAGGCCTTTTGCTACGAATGTACTTGAAAAAGTCTTTATTTCGTGTTTTTGCTTCCGTAGCAAGTTTCTTCTCAAATTCCCGCTTTGCCTGCCTTATCAATGCTTTGCATTTAACTTGCCAGTGCTTGTGCTGTTTCCAGTTTTCATCATTTGGCTCTTTTTTCCATTTCCTGAAGGTTGCTCTTTTGGCAGCAACAGCCTCTCTGACCTCACCTTTAAACCATGCTGGCAGTTTTTTGGACTTTCTTCCACTTTTCTTAATGCGTGGAATACAGCTGGTCTGGGCTTCGAGGATAGTATTTTTAAATAACACCCAAGCTTGCTGTAAGTCTTTAACCTTTGGAACCGCTCCATTTAGTTTTTTCCGAACTATATTCCTCATTCTATCATAGTCTCCCTTTTGAAAGTTAAAAGGTAGTATTGTGGATTCCTTTACTATCTGTCCTCCACTGATTAAATCAAACATAATCATACTATAATCACTATTGCCAAGTGGTCCCAACACCCTTATTTCTTGCACCAGATCTGGCGTTCCACTAAGGACTAGGTCCAGTATGGCTTCCCCTCTGGTCGGTTCATGAATCAGCTGCTCCAAGAAGCAGTCATTTATTTCATCTAGAAACTTTATCTCTTTAGCTTGTCCTGCTGTGACACGGTCCCAGTCGATACCGGGGTAATTGAAATCACCCATTATTACTACTCTGTTGTGGCTTTTGTTAGCTTCCTTGATTTCTTTGAGCATTTCATCATCCATTTGTTCATTCTGGCCAGGTGGTCGATAGTATACTCCCACTGCCATCACCTTCCCCTTCATAAATGGAATTTCAATCCATAGAGATTCTACAGCATATTTTGTTCCCTGCAAAACTTTAATCCTTTCTGACTCAATGCCCTCTCTAACATAGAGCGCAACCCCTCCACCAATTTGTTCAGCTCTATCATTACGATATAGTTTGTATCCAGGTATCACAGTGTCCCACTGGTTATCCTCCTTCCACCATGTCTCTGAGAGTGCAATCATATCTAACCTCTCATTTAGTGCTACGAATTTGATTATGTAAATAACCCTGCTTGTCTCACTATTTGAAACATGGGTATAAATGTATTTCTTGTGTATGGTAGGATGCTGAAAGTGTTCTTTGGCAACAAAAACCATATTCTTTGGCAACAAAAACCACTGAACAGCGACCACATATATAATGTCCTGTCGCCACTGGATCTCTCTAGCATTCAGGAAGGGCTGGTGGCACAAATTTATTTCTAAGTTTTGTCCGTCTTTTATGAGCCACAGGGAGAGATTTATTTGAGAAGTGTTCAATTGTTTGTAATATATGCCACTCTTCCATCATAATCTTAGTTATACTTTTAGACTGATTGAAAAAGATGAGTGGGCACACTTGGTTCTCTTCTCTGTTCTTTTTACTTTCTGAATAATGGTGGTATGATGTATGGATATGGCTTTTCTATTCATGATCTTGAGTACTCTCTCTCTGCAGATCTGTTAGGCATCTCTTCCATGTGCTTCAAAATTCACTGTAGTAAAGCAACTTGTTCTAATATACAGAAACTGACTGATTGGAAGATTGTCTTTAAGGACTCTGTTGTGAAAACTTGTGTGATATAATAGACACTTCCTGTCTATGGGGTTTATGAATATATCTGTGGTGAATCCATGGGGACCCTTTTTGATAAAAACTGTCCAAAAAGGAATCCTCTTTTGAACTATAGGTTGCCTGAAACTGTAAATTGTGCATCCACTGTATTTAGCCAAGATAAAAATTCTCCTAACACTAAATTGCCTTCTCAAATTTTAGTAATATCATCTATGTACCACTTCCAAAGACAAACATGAGGCATCTATGGATGTGTGACCAGAAATTTGGATTCAAAATCAGCTACATATAAGTTGTCCACATTAGGTGCAATTGCTAACCCTATGGCTAGTATATTTTATGAAAGCAGAAAAAGTTTTAAAGACATCTCTGCACGTTGTAACAGAAAATCAGTGGGAATTCTGTAATTGTCTAAACAGTATAAAAGAACTCTTTCCAAACAGAGAGGGCTTCAAATTGTGGAATATTTGTATACAGTGACACAATGTCCATGGTCACTAATAGTAGATCTTGGTGATATCCAGTGAATTAATTAATTATATCAATAATGTGAGATGAATCTCTGACATATGAAGAAACATTCAAAATAAATGGTCTCAGAAAAATATCTAGAAACTGGGAAACTGGTTCAAAAAGTGAACTAATGCCCAAAACAAATGGGCCTGCCTTGGGCATTAATTAAAGACTTGTGATTCTCGGGGAGAACGTTGCTTGCAGGAATAATTGAATTGGACACAATAAGAAAATCTGCCTCTTTTTTTTAAATCAAAAAGCCTGCCTCATGGGAAGGAGCAACAGTCCAAAATGGCCAAATCCGGCTGAGTTCAGACAGCCATAGAAACATAGAAACATGACGACAGAAAAAGACCACATGGCCTATCTAGTCTGTCCTTCCATAACAACTACAACAGTCCACTTTTTGCCTTTAGAGATCCTCTGTGTTGGTCCCATGCTTTCTTGAATTCAGTTACTGTCCTCATCTCTACCACCTCCACTGGGAGACTATTCCACGGATCCACTACTCTTTCCGTAAAGAAATATTTCCGCATATCACTCCTGAATCTATCTCCCTTCACCCTCATCCCATGTCCCCTCGTAGCAGAACTTGCTTTCAATTGAAAGAGGCTCTCTCCCTGAACATTTATGCCACGGAGGTATTTAAACATCTCAATCATATCACCTCTATCCCGCCTTTCCTCTAAGGTGTACATATTAAGATCCTTAAGTCTGTCCTCATATGCTTTATAATGAAGCCCATTAATCATTTTGGTAGCAACCCTCTGCACCGACTCCATCCTGTTCACATCCTTTTGAAGGTGCGGTCTCCAGAATTGCACACCATACTCCAAATGAGGTCGCACCAAAGACTTATACAGAGGCATTATCACCTCCTTTTTTCTGCTAGCCATTCCTCTCCGTATGCACCCAAGCATCCTTCTAGCTTTTGCCGTCGCCTTTTCCACCTGTTTAGCTACTTTAAGATCATCAGACACAACCATGCCTAGGTCCCGCTCTTCTTTAGTGGACAAAAGTACTGCACCTCCTATACTGTATTGCTCCCTTGGATTGCTGCAGCCCAAATGCATGACCTTACATTTTTTAACATTAAATCCCAGCTGCCAAATTCTAGACCATTCTTCAAGCTTAGCTAGATCCCTCCTCATGTTATCTACCCCTTCCTGGGTGTCTACTCTATTGCAGATTTTGGTATCATCCGCAAAGAGGCAAACCTTACCCGACAGCCCTTCCGCTATATCACTAACAAAGATGTTAAGATATGGGCAAGAGGAAGATATGGGCAAGAGGAAGGGGATAGTGGCTGGTAATCCCTCTGGCACTGCTAAAGTTCTCTCCGTCTTACCTTGACAAGGTTCTGTGGTGTCCTTTTTGTACCATCCTAGCAAGAAGCCTCGGGTGAGAGCCTAGTTGTCTCAACATCAAGCTTGGGCGCAGAAATCTCTTCATTCCCGGAGAAGCGGCACTCTCCCAAAGCTGCTGGCAGCCTGTTTGACCCCTGTTTGACCCCAGATTGGGCTGGGCACTTTGCGCTGTTGAGGAGCAGTGATGCCAGATCCTTGATGGAGGGCAGTCCATCGGGAACATCATGGTGAGTGGATCTGCAATGTGGGAGTATAGGCAGGCAGCACTTGAAGCAGCATGGGGTGCTAGAGCTGCACTGGATAGCTCCACTGTGTCTGGTGCATTGGACGTAGGATTGGAGAGAGTTATTGTGTCTGGTTTCAATATAAGTTCCCCTGCTGATTCTTGGGGGTGTACCCTGGAGAGGCCTGTGAAGTTTTCCTTGCAATCTATTTGGAACACAATTTCCAGTCTGGATGAGGCTTTGGTCTCACAAACGCAGGCTTTAAACCAGCGAGTTCAAACCATTGCAAAAAATGTGGAAGAGTTAGCATCTGTTAAAACTGCTACCTGATTTGGATAAAATGTCTCAGTGGCTTGAAGATTACAATGACAGTTTTCTTAAGGATTTGACAATGTTAATGTTTAAACTGGAGTCCCTGGAAAATGCATGAAGAGCATCTGATCTTTGTTTTCTTTTCACAAGACGCCATGGTTAACCCTCGTGATATGTTTAAAAAAGACTTGGTGGATATCTTAGGAGTGCCTCCAGAATCCCATCCACCATTAACTCGGGTGTATTATCTTCCCACTGCTAAGAAGTTTTCTGGGGCTCCAGCACATGGATGTTTTGAATATGTCTGCAATATTTGAGAGTTCAGATCTGGATTCTGCTGTTCCAGTTACTTTACCTTTGCCCTGAATTCAGACATGGATGGTTCTTAAAAATGTTTTTCGAGAAACAGAATGTCACTTTCAAGGGATTCATGATATGAATGTTTCCTGATCTATCCAGAGAAACCCAGAAGAGACACATGGAATTTCTTTTGTTGAAACCAGCAGTTTTGCAATAGGGGGGTTGTTTTTCCTTAAGTTTCCTTGTATATGCTTTTTTTGTTTGTTTGTTTTTTTAAATAGTGCTATCAAGTCAGTGCTGACTCCTGGTGATCCGGCTGCCTCTGGGTTTTCTTGGCAATGGATCACCAGAAGTAGATTGCCAGGCCTTTTCCTCTGAGGCAATGGAGGGTAAAGTGACTTGCCCAACATAGTAACATAGTAAGTGACGGCAGATAAAGACCAGCATGGTCCATCTAGTCTGCCCAGCAAGATGGCAAGAGTAGGTGCACTTGTCGCTCTGTGCAGGCCACCCCTCCCCATGTCTTTGTTTAGGGGTGAACCCACCACTCCATGCAGGACACCCCTATTTGTTGAGACGTTAGATGGTTCAGAAGTTAGATGGTACCGTTTATTTTGTTTTTATCCTGTTGCTGTAAAGGGATCCACTGTGTTTGTCCCATGCCGTTTTGAATTCCATCACCGTGTTTGCCCCCACCACTTCCATCGGGAGGGCATTCCAAGCATCCACCACCCTTTCAGTGAAGAAATATTTCCTGACATTGCCTTTCAATTTACCACCTTGCAGCTTCATGTTATGCCCTCTAGTTTTACAGCTTCCCCGTCTTTGGAAGAGGTTTGTTTGTTCATCATTTCTCTTTAAGTATTTAAAGGTCTGAATCATATCTCCCCTGTCCCTCCTCTCCTCCAAAGTGTACATATTTAGGTCTTCAAGTCTCTTCTCATAAGGCTTCTGACGCAGGCTCCAAATCATTTTGGTCGCCTTCCTCTGAACAGTTTCCAATCTTTTTACATCTTTTGCAAGATATGGTCTCCAAAACTGAACACAGTATTCCAAGTGAGGCCTCACCGGTGACTTGTACAGTGGCATAAGTACCTCTTCCTTTCTGCTGGTAATCCCTCTTTGTATGCCACCACCTTGTCGCACTGTTTTGCCACCTTGAGATCATCAGAGATAATCACACCAAGGTCTTTCTCCTAAACCATGCATACCAACCTCTCACCCCCTATCGTGTACATTTCCCTTGGATTTCTGCTACCCAAGTGCATGACACTGCACTTTTTCACATTAAATCGTAGTTGCCAAACATTAGACCAGTCTTCCAGCTTTTGTAGATCTTTCCTCATGTTAACCACTCCCTCGGGGGAGTCCACTCTGTTGCAGATTTTTGTGTCATCTGCAAAAAGACAGACTTTTCCATTCAGTCCTTCAGCAATATCACTCACAAATATATTGAACAGTGCCGGGCCCAGGACCGAACCCTGGGGCACCCCGCTAATCACCTTCCTCTCATCCGAGTGAGCTCCATGTACCATCACCTTCTGTTGTCTGTCAGTCAACCAATTTTTAATTTTTAGTTTACTATCTTGGGACCCATCCCCAAGCTACTGAGTTTATTGACAAGCCTCCTATGAGGAACAGTATCAAAGGCTTTTCTGAAATCCAGATAGATGACATCCATTGTATGCCCCAGATCTAGTTCCTTGATCACCCAGTCAAAGAATTCAATCAGATTTGTTTGGCAAGACCGTCCTTCGGTAAAACCATGTTGCCTCGGATCTTGCAACCTGTTGGTTTTGAGAAAGTTCACTATTCGCTCTTTCAGGAGCGCCTCCATTACTTTTCCCGCCACCGAGGTAAGGCTCACGGGCCTGTAGTTTGACACTTCTTCCCTGTCACCACTTTTGTGTAGAGGTACAACATCAGCCATTCTCCAGTCCTGAGGAACCTCTCCTCTTTCCAAGGATCTGTTGAAGACATCCTTTAATGGTCCTGCAAGAACCTCTCAGTATCCTGAGATCTATCCCATCTGCTCCCATGACTTTGTCCACTTTCAGTTTAGCAAGTTGTTCTAACACCTCATCTTCTGTGAATGGTGTGGTATCTACTTCATTGCTATTTTTATATTTGGGAGTCACAGTTGGTCCATCTCCAGGATCTTCATTAGTAAAAACAGAGCAGAAGTATTTGTTTAGCAATTTTGCTTTTTCAGTGTCACTTTCCACGAGTCCTTTCCCAGCACTTCTGAGTCCTGCAATTCCAACTCTGATCTTCTTCCTTTCCCGAATATACCTGAAGAAAGTTTTGTCGCCACCCTTAATATCTTTAGCCATCTTTTCCTCTGCCTTTGATTTTGCTATCCGTATTTCTCTTTTAGACTCTTTGAACTTGATCCTGCATTCATTTCTGTGTTCTTCTGTTTGCAAGCTTTTGAATTTTGCGAAAGCTGTGTTTTTTGCCTTTATTTGAGCAGCCACCTCTTTGGAAAACCAAATAGGTTTCCTTCTCCTCTTGTTTTTATTTACTTTTCTTACATATTTATCTGTTGCCCCTTTTATTGCTGCCTTTAGATTAGCCCATTGCAATTCCACTTCCCTTATCTCCTTCCACCCCGTCATCTCCTCCTTTAAGTACTCGGCCATTTTATTGAAGTCAGTGTTTTTGAAGTTTAGGACTTTGAGCTTGCTATGATTGGCCTGTACCATGGCTTTTATCTCAAACCACACCGTGTGATAGTCGCTGTTGCTCACAGGGGCACTCACGCAGACATTCGACACGCTATCACCGTTGGTGAGCACTACATCCAGCATTGAGCTTTCCCTGGTTGGTTCCATCACCATTTGTCTAAGTAATGCATCTTGGAGAGCATCCACAATTTTTTGCTTCTTTCCAGATGTGCAGGAGTAATCCAACCCAAGATCACAAGGAATGCGAGTGTGAACTGAACCCTTGATCTTCTGGGTACTAGGCAGTTGCTGTAACCACTAGACTGCTACTCTTAATGGTGCACTAGATCCCAGCCCTCCAGGTAATCGGGAGTGGGGTTGGTAACATGACTGAGCTGAGCCACCATCCCTTCACCTGGATGGAGGGGTAACATGGCTGGTGGGAAAGAAAGGAGGCGGGGCCAGGCTTTGAAAGAAAACTGAGGCACAGACTCACCAGAGGTAGAGATTGGCAGGCTTCAGGCAGCAACAGCACGGTGAGAGGAGCAGGAGAGGCATGGTTGCTTGGTCGGTCCCAGCGGCAGCAGGGGGAGCTCCTTGTTGATCTGCAGCCGCTGCTGGGTAGGGGGGAGGCCTGATGATCACAACATTTGTGGTGTCAGCAGAGGGGATTGGCAGGCTTGTTGTCGGAGAACCGTGTGTGTGGGGAGGACCCTCAGTCAAGGGTCGGCTTACCTCAGAGACGGCTCCCAGTATCACATGCACTGATTCTGGAAGCTGAGGCGGTCATAGTGCATCTGGAGTTTGGTGGAGCTTAGATTTTAGTAGTTTTATCTTCTGGCAATTGGGGTGGTTTCCTATTTTTGCTTTGCTGTCTCTCTCTTCTATTGGTTTGTTTGCTGACTGGGGCTTGTGTGTGACTTGGAAGGGAGGGAGTAGTGGGAGTGGGGGTCACGAGTGTGTGGGGGTAGTTGGGATTAGGGTGGGGAGGACTTTGTGGATTCCAGTAGGTGCAGTCCAGGGTCAGCAGGGCACACAGGTGCATGGCACCATGTAAGGCATAGGGGGGGGGGGGTAAGGCATCAGTCCAGCTGATGCATGGCCCTTCACAGCGGCAGCCCAAGCAGCTATTGTGCTTGATTGCGGAGGGTGGTATGGGGGAGTAGACTGGCCCAGTCCCATGTAAAGCCCAGAAGCAGACTGAGGGGGGCAGAGGGGGAGGACAGAGGGGTGGACAGCTGAATGTCTTGTTGGGGGCGAAGCATGTACCGGTTGTGTATAATTAGATGACTGATGCTTTATCTCATTTGGAGTGGTCCTGACTCCAGCCACAGAGGCTGCCCCTTCCTGGATCCCAAAGCATTGTTGGGATGTCCTTCCTCATCATTTGTAAGACTGCTGACAGCTGTATTCGCTGCAAAAACTTGGAAAGCCTATGCAGTGGGGTGGCGGCGTTACTTGACCTTGGTGCCAGTGGGGATACGACAGATTACACACACAGATGTCTTGCAGTTTCTGGAGTTGGCAGTGGAGCATCGCTTGTTGTCGCAGGACCTCTCAGGTACATTGGCGAGTGTCGTTTTTGTGTCTAAGATGCTTGTTTTTCTGGATCCCACAGCATCTTTTTTGTGGTTTGGAAGCTGGTGAAAGGCTTTGCCAAGATGCAGGTGGTGGTGGGGGTTCACCGGTGTGCCACCAATCCAGCATGACATGCTGATGGCTTTGTTGGCAGTATTACCATAGGTGTGTTCCACTCCATTTGAAGTAAGGTTATTCAGCATTGCTTTTTCCTTCATTTTCTTTGCAGCGCTGTGAGTGGGGGAGCTGATTTATTTATTTATTTATTTATTTAACAAGTCTTTTTTACCGCCTTTTCCTTCAATCAAAGCGGTTACAAGAAGTACAAAGGTTATAAGCAAGGGAAACAAACACAGTATAAACATAACAGCACAGTGGTAATATAGGAAAAATAACAAGGGTTAACAATAAGGCAAATTATTTATAATAGATACAATATATGATATCTAGTCAATTGTTGATCCATAGTGTTCAATGAAAAGTGTAGTTTTTAATTGCTTACGAAAGTCTTTTAAATCATCCATAGAGCGTAAATCAGGAGGGAGAGAGTTCCAAATTAAAGGGGCGGCCAAAGAAATTGCTCTTTGTGAAGTACACTTGCATGATTTAGAGTAGTTTCTTGGGGTGTTGAGGGTGTTAGAAGTGGATAACCTTTTTGGTCTGTTGCTGGTATCATAGAGTAAGAGGGCATGGAGGCTGATTGCAGAACTGTTGTGTTTCATTTTGAATATATTTATGATTAATTTATACTTTATGCGAAGGATTATCGGGAGCCAGTGGAGTTCTTTAAGGATGGGGGTAATGTGGTCATGATTTGAGGATCCATTGATGATTCTGGCTGCTGTATTCTGTGCCATTTGAAGTGGCTTGAGAGCATGTTTTGACAGTCCATTGTAGATAGGGTTGCAAAAATCCAGAATGGGAGTAATAAGTGCCTGACAGACTGTACGAAAGTGTTCATAGGAGATAAGAGGCTTAAGTCGTCTAATTATTTTCATTTTGTAATACGCGTTTTTAACAGTTTTTCTTATGTGAGATCGCAGGTTTAGCTTCTTATCGAGGGTTACTCCGAGGTATCTTACTTCGTCCTTAATTGGAATTTTTGTGTTGTTGCATGTAATGTAAGGTGGGGGGATAAAGCTGGTGTTTCTAGTTACAATAAGTGCTTCTGTCTTGTTCAAGTTTATTGCAAGGTTGTTATTTGTTAGCCAAATGGAAATGCTGGTAATGCAGTTTGAAATCTTGTTGTAGTCTGGGCAGTTGATATCAATTGGAGTGTAAATCATGATATCATCCGCATAAATTGTGTAGTCTATTTGATGAGTTGCTATTATGCGACAGATTGGTTGGATGAATAAGTTAAAAAGAAGTGAGGAGAGTGCAGATCCTTGCGGTACGCCTTGTTTGATTACCGTGTGACGTGAAGTGTTTAGACCAATTTTAACTTGGAACTGTCTATCAATTAGGTAGGACTCAAACCATTTCAGGACGGTGCCAGTTAATCCGATGCTCTTTAGTCTGGTTAAGAGGATTGCATGGTCCACTGTATCAAAGGCCGCTGATGGTCATTTCCAAGTCCTCTGTGGGTGATTGTGGGCTATTGGCTGCTGATGTGATGCTCTTGGGATGAGGAGGTGCAATTGCAGATTCATCGGAGCAAGGCAGATCAGCTGGGATGTGGGGCGTGGGTCTGGTTGTGGTGAGTTAGGAACATAAGAAATGCCATACTGGGTCAGACCAAGGTCCATCAAGCCCAGTATCCTGTTTCCAACAGTGGCCAATCTAGATCACAAGTACCTAGAAGTTTCCCCAAAAGACACGCAGGTTCCATAAGGCTTGTATTGGGGCAAGCAGTGGATTACCTGGATCCTCTTTGATAATGGTTTATGGACCTTTCCTCCAGGAACTTGTCCAACCCTTTATTAAATCCAGCTACACTAGCAGCTTTTACTACATTCTCTGGTAACAAATTCCATAGTTCTGGGCTTGGTCTCCTGTCCGGTCGGTTGTGCCAGGTATTATTACTCTCCTGACCAGCAGAGGGCTTGTTTCAGTTGTGCCATATGCACAGGGATCCACTGACCCGCTTCCAGTTTTCCACTATCTTGAAGTAGAGTTTAGACATGGTGGATTTCCCGCAGTGGAAATTCAGAACACATTTTTTTTTGCATTGGGGCAGCCATGCTGGATGCCACGCAAGGCGTTTCTGTGCTAGCGATTCAGCATTTGGGTTGCTGGCAGTCTAATGTGTATAAAAGATATATGTGCATAACGGGTTCCTCAATGGGCCTGATCAGCTTCTTTGTCTTTCAGCTTCTTCCCCAGTGGCTGGTGGAGAGAATTCCTTATGTGGATGGTGAGGTATTCTTTCATTTTCTGGGCCCAGAAGAGAGCAGTGGAATCCAGATGGGGTTTGAATCTGGGGCTGGTTGAAGATGGAGTGCTGCTGCAGTGGATGGGCTTATGTGGCATGTGCTGGTTGCAATTGCTGCCATTGTTACTGGAGGCTTGTCAATATAGTCAACCACATTGTGTTTTTGTGCATCTGGATGGGAATGATCTGTGTAGGGTAAAAGGGATCGACCTTATACAACAAATGAAGTGGGATTTTTTCTTAATGCGTTGCTACTTCCCTGCAGAGAAGATCATTTGGTCGCAGATCATTCCCAGGTGACTGTGGGAGGATGCCATATGACTGCAAGGGGTATAGCGTTTGCGGAGATGGGTGAATGCAGAGGTTTCCAAGTTTCTCCATTTATTGCAGGGGCTAGTCATGGCTCACGACTTAATTTCCATGGACTGCCCAGGCCTTTATCACTTGCATGGGGTTAATTTGTCAGATATTGGTCAGGATATTTTCCTTAGTTCAATACTGCAATCTTCCATAACATCCTGTATCAGACTGCAGCATGGGGGGGGGGGGAGTGAAGACATGCAAGGTGCAGTCTCTGCTCATGGTGGAATCTAGAGGTGGCTGAACTCCCCCTGGGGTTAATTTCTTTCCCTCCCCGGGTGGAGGGGTGGAGAGGACAGGGGATGGTAGCGTTAGGGGCTTCCCGCAGCATTGGCGCCATCACCATGTGTGGGCCCAGTCACATTAAGACTCCCACAGATGGAAGCAAGCCTCAGTTTGATATTGCTGTTATTGCTGGCTTTGATATTTTGCTGTAAAATTATTGGAATGTTGTATTAAAGCTGCAGCCAATGCTTTGCCAAGCACCTCTCTAGGGGGTTTTATTTGGTGATTGTGGGGTGAATGGATGGTGAGGAGTGTGAATACCTACGTTGTTAAGTTAAACTTGGTTAATTATGTTTTCTTTGAGCCCTCTCAGTTACTTGTTTTTGTTAACTTATGCAGGCCAATGGCCAAGTAGCTCAGAATATTCGGCACAAGGCATGTGACTGAACCCTCAATCCTGTTCAGCACCACCCATGCTCCTGTTACCACCAGATCTGTATCTGACTTGGGAATCAAAGTCTTCAGCTACGCATCCTCCACCTGAATATGCCCAAGCAGCATGCCAAAGCAAGAGCGGGACTGAGAAGAAGCCAACCACACGTCGGGATCATGGCGATTATATGTCAGGATACGTTTATCCTTGGATGAACCCGAAACGGAAGATCAAGATTAAGAAACTACATAAACAAGTTGACTTTGAAGCAACTTCAGAGGACACAAGCGTGTCTGATTCCAGTAGAAAATCAAGTGAGGATTTTGGGGAAGACATGGATGGCAAAGTGAAGAAGAAAAATGGAGGCTGAGGAAAACAACAAAGCAAAGGAGAAAGCCGACAAAAGAATTGAGATCCACAATTGGAGATCAATATGATGGCGGTGTGTGCATGTCTCTAGTAATTAATATCTCAGATATGGAATTATCCAAAGACCACATAGCTTTATTAAATAAAGGATTATCATTTGTTCCAGAGATGACTTTTGATAGTTTTCAGTTCCGAGTTGATATGGAACGTTTGATGAGAAAACTGCATTTGAAAATGTTTTTTGCAATGTCAATGGTAAATGAGAGGGAACAACCACAGGCCCCCAAAGTGAAGAGAATTCCGCTGCCTATGAAATCCACTTGGATCCCGCCGGGGCCGATGCACCCGGCTCTGAATCTTTTTAAGGAATTGGTACAACTGATCTACAGAAAATAGAGAAGCAACATAGATATACTCATAGGGCAATTACATCACTTGAGTGGAAAGCATTAAAAGATTTGGAAACACAGGTGGATATAGTAATTAGACGTGCGGACAAGGGGGGTGCTATAGTGGTAATTTATTTATTTATTTTATTTACATTCTCTTATATACCGCGCTATTCTGCATCAGTGCGGTTTACATTGAACAAACTGAAATTACATTGAACAGGGCATTATAACTTGGAGATAACTATTTTACAGGGAACATGGGCTATGGAGGGTTAAGTGGCTTGAATAAAATGCAGTATTTAGAAGAAATGGAGTGACAATTGTCACAGGCTGATACGTATATAGTTTTGCAGCAAGACCCTACGAAGGAAATACAAAATTTGATTAAAGCTATTACCACTCAGGCGTTGGAGAACAAATTGATTAATAAAAAAGAATGGCGATTTTTGAATGAACGTACACCATCTATGGCCAAATTTTATCTAATACCCAAAATTCATAAAAGCATTACGAATCCTCCGGGGAGACCAATAGTCTCCATGAAAGGAACGACGTTAGAGCCCCTTTCAATATATGTAGATTCTTTTTTAAGACCTCTATTGAAGACTATCCCGTCGTATGTTAGAGACACGTCTCATTTTTTGAATAATTTGATTGAATATTCGGCGTGGGCCTCTAAAGAGGAAGTGATCTTGGTGACATTAGATGTGTCGGCATTATACACCAGTATCCCACAATCCGCAGCATATGACGTTGTGTTGTCGTCATTACGGAGTAGGGAAGATTTATCAACAACACAGATAGATTTTATGGCTCAACTAGTTGAGCTTCTGATTTTCCATAATTATTTTGAATTTAATGGCAATGTCTACCAGCAATTATCAGGGATAGCCATGGGTGCCGCATGTGCCCCCTCAGTGGCGAATTTATTTATGAAGGCATATGAAGATCATTGGTTGGAGGTGTCACCGTATAAACAATATTTGATATTATGGAAGAGATTTATTGATGATGTGTTTGTGTTATGGAATGGATCGATTGCAGTATTGAAGGAATTCATGGATTGGCTGAATAAGGCTGATTCCAACATACAATTTACATATACATATAGTGAACAAAGAGTGGTATTCCTTGATGTGGAAGTCAAGAAAGGTAGTCAAGGATGGATTACTTCAATTTACAAGAAACCGACGGATAGAAACACACTTCTACATTATAGTAGTGATCATCCAAAGCAATTGCGTGACAGTCTGCCATTATCCCAATTTATAAGATACCGTAGGAATTGTTCCCAGCAAGAAGATTTTAAGAGACAAGCCAGAGGTTTAAAACAGGATTTACATCAAAGAGGGTACCCGGCAACTATAATAAGAAAGGCGTATAAGAGAGCGTTATACAACAATAGGGGGTTATTGCTACAATCGCACACAAACAATAAGATGAGTGATGATGACAATATAAATTTAATTACCAAGTTTTCCCCACTTAGTGGGCATATAAAGCGTATTATAAAAAAACCATCAGAATGTTTTAAACATTCTTCCAGGGTTACAAAATAAAAGTATTAGATGTGTGTGGACACGCCAACAAAATCTTAAGGAGAAATTAAGTCCTGCAGTGTTGCGATCAAGACGAAATAATGAAAAACAGGATGTGGCTGGACACAAGAAGTGTGGAAGCTGTAATATTTGTCAGATTACTCATGATCTCACGGATTTTGAATATCACGGGAGAATTTATGCCTTACAACAGTCCACTAGTTGTGATTCTGAATATGTCGTGTATGGCATTAAATGTCCGTGTGGATTGCTTTATATAGGCAAAACTATAAGAAAATTTAAGGTGAGGATCAATGAACATCGGAGTCGTTTAAAATGTAAAGTATTGGAAGCTCCATTGGTAGCTCATTGCTTACAGAAGAACCATCAGTTTGAAGAGCTAAGATGTTTTTGCATTGAAGCTGTACTGAAAGGGCGATACGGCAAATCCAGAGAGCAAACATTACTGATTCAAGAACAGAAGTGGATCTTTCGACTGTGCTCGACCATTCCGGATGGATTGAATAGTGCGGTGGAATAGGGAGTTGCATTTGAATAGCTGTATGTCACTAAAAGTAATGCCGAGATGACATCATAGAGTGAAGGAGGGATCCTGTTTAAATCAGGATAGGATGGTTAGTCCGCATGCGCAGCATCTTGCTGTAAGCCGGTGAGCATTGGTTAACATGCTGAGGATGGTGAGCTAGACGTTGAAAAGATGAAAAATTGTGCTAAAGGTAGGAATATCAATTTTAGTATTGATAGTTGTGCACATTTTGCTCAAAGAAAAGGTGGCAATACCATATCATAAGATCGCTGTATATATTTTTTCCATTGATAGTGCTGAAGAAATAAAATACCCCCCTGAAGAAGAGCTGAAACGCAAAGACAGTACCTGAAAGGTGGCATTGGGGTGAATTATTGAAGATTCTAAGATAAGCACATTTTGTGTAATGTTGGAGTGGATTATGAATAATTTACCAAAGCAGAAATTCTTTAAACTTAATAATTAACAGGAAAAAGTCATGAACGTGATTGGTCGTTGATGCGAAAGGGCACATAACTCATGAATGAAATACTGTGAGTGGTGCCGTGTTAAGTCTGAGACCAATGTTCTAACTAAGTATTCCTAATAATTGAGTAAAGCTTTTCATAAGCATGTTATGATAATCTGCGGAGTAATCAATTAAATCACGACTTCTATAGAATTAGAGGGACATAACCATTGTTAGTAGGTAAAAACATACAGCTGCCTTGAATACACCTCCACTCTTAGCAGCAACTATGTATTGGCCAAGTAACTCCTCAGGTACCTTACCGCCCTGCCACCCCAGCTTCCACAAAGTCATGGGAGACACTGATCTCTGTATTAGAGCCATTATTCCTGGAGGCCAAGCTGCCATAGGTGATTTAGCGCCTCTGCTCCTGGAGCCAATGTCTGAAATGGGGACCACTTGAAGCAGGAGAGAGAGTGAGCGATTTGATTAACTCAGCCTGGAACATTCTTTGCCCTCGCAGTTGCACTCAGGTGCAAGCAGGACAGCACAAAGACACACATCAAAACAGCAACCCATAAACAGTGAGGAGAATGCCGGTTAATGACATCCACCACTGCTGTTTTATCACACCAGAACATCACACGACGATCTCTAAGGTGGTCAGGCTAGATTGCCAAAGCCACAGCAGTGGCCACTGTCATAGGCCTCCAGGCCTACCTAACTGCATCATCGGATCCAAATATGCAAAAAGTGATGAAATATGAACATAAACGTCAGGAATCTGTCTCTATCATCAAACTTGGACAGGTATTCCTATGACTAGAAGGAATGCGTGAGAATCCACAAGCATACACAGGGTAGGAAGTAATAGAATTTGCAAAACAAGAGAAGCAAGTCTTCAAAGAATTAGATCAACAAACAAGGAAAAACAAGTGGCAAATGCACAAATATAGTGGGAAATACAGTGTATTAGTTTATTTATTTAACATGTTTTTTATACCACTTTATCATTTCAGTCAAAGCGGTTTACATTGTAACTTAAACTTGCTAATGTACGTTGAACAGAGACATTGATAACTTGGATTTCTCCAGGACCAAGCAGGAAGTCAGTCCTCACATATGGGTGACATCGACGTCAATGGAGCCCCCGTGCGGAGCATTTCCCCAGCTTTCTAAGAAAGCCTTTGGGAATACTGCACGCATGCGCGGTCCCCTTCCCGCCTAAAGGTGCCATCTTGTTCAGTCTTTTTTTTCGTGGAGCCCACCGGACATCTGTCCGTGTCACCCAGAAAAGTTGACGTTTTTTCTTGCAATTCTTTGCACTTTTTTCTTCGGTTCGACGCCGGTTCCCCTCCCCGCCGGGTTTGGTACACCGGTATCGAGCCCATTTTCTATTTTTCGGTTTTTGCCCTTCGTGGCTGGCGTTCACGCCCTTTTTGTTATTTCCCTGGAAGGCCGGTCCTTTGACCTCGCGGGGGCCCTTTTTTCTCCGATGGCTTCCAGTGGTTTCAAAAAGTGTGATCGGTGCAAGAAACTGATGTCTCTCACCGACACACACGACTTCTGCCTTCGATGCCTCGGACCGGATCATGATCCTAAGGTCTGTGTCCCATGTGGCAAAATGTCCACCAAGGCACTACGAAGCCGCCAGCATCAGAAAGAACGGATTTTTTCTGACTCTGCCTCCTGCCGGGCCCGGACCTCGTCCGAGGCCTCGACGTCTCGGGAGTCTGATCCTGAGCATCGCTGGGGTTCCTCGGACAGGGGGTCCCCCGATCGGGAAAATAAGAGGAAGAAACGGCTCATGAGGGCGGTGTCGGATGAGGTCCCTGGTTCCTCGAGGGCCAAGTCTCGGACCCCCGACCGCCGTCCCGGGCCTTTGGAGCAGGAGAAGCAGTCCAAGTTACCTCGTGTGGAGACGGAGCCCGCCGGACACATAAGTCCTGTTGACCTCATGGGTTCTCCTCCTAGGGAGCTGACGTCGGGCCCGGCACTGCCGGGGCCCGAGTCAGTGGCTGCTGAGTCTCCTGAGCTCGGACTCAGGCTGACAGCCTTGGAGTGCAGATTGTCTGCCTTCATGGATCAGCAGCGGGTGCTGGCCAGCCTCGCCGGTGCACCTGCCCCGACCACGGGACATCGACGTCTAAATCGACCCCAGAGACCGAGTCGATACTCGAAACCATGAAGGTTCGAGGTCGTCCTCAGTCACGGTCACCCTCAACCTCCCGCTCGGAACCAAGGGCGTTGACGCCGGTGCCTTCGGCATCGGGACAGGTGCCACCGAGGCCCATGCAGTCGGAGCCCCCCTGACTCCTCTTCAGATGAGTCCGCATGGGAGATGGAGGACGAGGAGTCCCCCGATACTTTTCGGACTCGGTGCGTCCCTTCGGACTCACCGCAGTCCGAGCCCCGGAGTATGTCCCTTCCGGAGGACACCAGGTTCTTGGAGTTCTTCAGGGACATGGCCAAGGCTTTGGCGATTCCCGCGGACCCCGAGGAGGAGCCTTAAGCAGAAGAGCTCGAGGCCCTCCAGTATGACTCTCCTCCGAAGGAGTCCCTTACTGTGCCTGTTCCTCCGATGCTGGAACGGCTCCTCTTCCGGATGTGGGAGGCACCAGCCTCAGCGCCGGTTTAGAGCAAGCAGTTCGATTCCATCTATCGACTCCGTAAGAGCCCTGGTTTCCTTAAGGCGCAGCTGCCGCACCATTCCATGGTGGTGGAATCAGCCATGCATCATCTGAAAAGCCAGAAAATGCACTCTGCGGTGCCTCCCGACAGGGAGGCCCGGAACCTGGATGTTTTCGGCAGCAAGTGCTTCAAGGGCTCGATGCTTGCTTGCCGTGTCCAGTCTTCCCAGCTGTACATGGGCATGTACCTCCGAGACCTGGTGAAGGAACTTTCCGGGTTCTCTGCTGGCCTCTCCGGGGAACCTTTGCAGAGGTTCAAGACCTTGTCCTCGGGAATCCGGGAATGCTCAAAGTTCATGTCCCGAGCGGCCTACAATGGCTTCGAGGCTTCGGCCGTGTAGCGGCAGCCGGCATCGGGGCCCGACGTCCGGCATGGTTGCAGTCATCGGACCTCGAGCCCTGGGTGTAGGACAAGTTGGTCGATGTCCCTTGCCAAGGTGAGAACCTTTTTGGCAAGCCCATGGCCGAGAAGGTGTCTGAGCTCGAAACCGAGCACCTGACTAGAACAAGGCTGTCCAGAAAAACCTCTGCCTCTTCTCAGAGGAAGAAGGGCTCGGGTAAGAAGTCCTTTTACCCGAGGAAGGCATCTGCCTACAAACCTTTCCCTCAGTACCAGGCCTCCCCAGCAGGGTCAGCAGGCCAAGGGGCAGGGACATGGGCCCCGTAGTCAGAAGACCCCCAAGCCTCCGGCTCCTGCTCCCACTCAGCAGGGAGGGTTTTTTTGACTCCCACAGCATAGCCTTTCCACCTCTGCTGTCCCCTCTCTGCACAGGAGGTCGTCTAGTCCTGTTTGCCCACAGGTGGCCACCCATTACTGGAGATGCTTGGGTGTTAAGCATAGTCCACAAGGGCTATATGCTCCATTTCCAGCAGTTGCCTCCAACCTACTTCCCAGGAGAGCCTCCACGACCTCCTCTGCACACAGACCTCCTCTTTCAGGAACTTTGAGGTCTGCTTTTAGACCAGGCGGTGGAGCCGGTACCTCCCCACCTGCAAGGTCACGGGTTCTACTCCAGGTATTTCCTCGTACCAAAGAGAACCGGGGGCCTCAGGCCTATTCTCGACCTCAGGAATCTCACCAATTCTTGGAGAAAGAAAGGTTTAAGATGCTTACTCTTGGAACACTTCTGCCCTACCTCCAGCAGGGAGATTGGCTATGCTCCTTAGATCTAAAGGATGCGTACACTCACATCCTCATTCATCCAGACCACAGAAAGTACCTCAGGTTCATTGTGGGAGGAAAACATTACCAGTACAGAGTACTGCCCTTTGGCCTGACCTCCGCCCCAACGGTCTTTACAAAGTGCCTGGCGGTAGTGGCGGCCTACTTAAGAAATCAGGGTGTCTTTGTCTTCCCCTACCTGGACGACTGGCTCATCAGGGGTCAGACTTCCCAGGAGGCCTGGCAAGCCACCCTCAGAACTGTCTCCCTCCTTCAACACCTAGGGTTTGTCATAAACTTCACAAAGTCCACTTTGCTCCCCTCCCAGAACCTAGAGTTCATAGGGGCAAGGTTGGACTCCCTGCAAGCAAAGGCTTACTTGCCAAGAGACAGGGCTCAAAGACTCATAGATTTGGCAAACCAGTTTCTGAGCAGGCCATAGGTCTCCGCCAGACTCTGTCTCAAGTTCCTGGGCCACATGGCATCGACAGTGCATGTGACCCCCAATGCCTGCCTCCACATGAGGCGTGCACAATGGTGTCTTCGAACTCAGTGGAAACAAGCCACAGGAAGCCTCACAGACAAAGTGCGGGTGTCCAAACCCTTTCTGGACTCCCTACAGTGGTGGCTACACCCCCCCAACTTATTACAGGGGGTGCCTTTTCAGGTGCCTGTTTCCACAGTGGTGTTGACCACCAATGCCTCCTTTCAGGGCTGGGGTGCACATTGCTTGGGCAGGTGCACCCAGGGCCTGTGGTCTCCATGGGAGGTCACACAGCAAATCAACCTTCTGGAACTCCGGGCTATTCGCTTAGCCCTCAAAACCTTCTCTCACACCTTGGCTAACCAGTCTGTTCTAGTACAGACGGAAATCAAATGGCCATGTTCTATGTGAACAAACAGGGAGGCATGGGGTCCAGGCTCCTGTGTCAAGAGGCACAGGCCCTTTGCTCTTTTGCTCTCAAACACAACATGTTTCTCAGGGCTGTTTATCTCCCTGGCCAGGAAAACTTCCTGGCAGACAGATTGAGCAGGGTTCTGCAACCCCACGAGTGGCAACTACACCCTTTGGTGGTTCAGAATATTTTTCTGAGATGGGGACTTCCGTCCATAGATCTCTTTGCCAGTCCCCTGAACCGGCAGCTGCCCAGGTTCTGTTCCCGGCAACCGCATCCCCTGAGGTTAGCAGCGGATGCCTTTCTGATTTCTTGGTCCCAGGGCCTCCTGTATGCGTTTCCTTCCATGTCTCTGGTGGCCCGAACCTTGTTCAAGATCCTAAGGGACAAGACCTCAGTACTTCTGATAGCTCCCAGGTGGCCGAGGCAGCCCTGGTTTCCACTTCTGCTTCAGCTAGCCGTGGAAACTCCACTACCTCTGGGGTTGCAACCAGAACTTCTCTCTCAGGATCAGGGTTCCCTTCTGCACCCCAATCTCAAATCTCTCAATTTGATGGCCTGGAGGCTGCAAGGGTAGTGTTGGCTCCCTGGGGCCTACCCCGGGAAGTGGAAGAGGTGGTCTTGGCCTCTAGAAAGCAATCCACCAGGAAAACCTATGCCCTGAAGTGGCGAAGGTTCTCCGTGTGGTGTCAGCAGCGCAAGGAGGATCCTTTCGCCTGCACTGTACCAGTAGTGCTACAGTATCTACTGCACTTGTCCAATCAAGGCCTTAAGTCCAATTCGGTTCGGGTCCACCTCTCTGCTCTAGCAGCTCACCACTCACTGTTGGAAGGACACTCTCTGTCGGTTCACCCCTTGGTGTCCAGGTTTCTCAGAGGCTTGCTCTTGCTCAAGCCTCCTCTCTGTCCACCGGCCCCTGAGTGGGAGTTGAATGTGGTCTTGCAGCAACTGACTCACCCACCGTTTGAGCCGATGGCTACATGTCCTCTCCGCTTCCTTTCTTGGAAGGCTCTCTTCCTTGTGGCCCTGACCTCGGCCAGGCGAGTGAGTGAGCTTCAAGCCCTGGTCTGTGACAGGCCTTACACTCGTTTTTATAGGAACAGGGTAGTCCTTAGGACTCATCCTAAGTTCCTCCCAAAAGTTGTCTCCTCTTTCTACCTTAACCAGGAGGTGGTTCTTCCAACGTTCTTCCCTAGGCCCTATGCCAGCCGGGTTGAGACAGTCCTGCATACCCTGGACTGTAGAGACAGTCCTGCATACCCTGGACTGTAGGAGGGCCTTATCCTTCAACCTTGAGCATACGCAGGGGCATAGGAGGGCTAACTCAGCTCTTCGTATCTTTTGACCCTAATAACTTGGGGTTACCTGTCTCCAAGTGTACTTTGTCCATCTGGGTGGCTGACTGTATCACCTGGGCTTTCAGGGCAGCTGACCTTCCCTTGCAGGGTCGGGTCACGGCCTACCGTGTCAGGGCAATGGCTGCCTCAGTAGCTCATCTCCGCTCTGTACCGTTGGCAGACATCTGTAGGGCTGCAACCTGGTCCTCAAGCCAGACTTTTGCGGCCCATTACTGCCTGGAGAGGGAGTCCCGTAGGGACAGTGCTTTCGGTCAGGCAGTGCTCCGGAATCTCTTTGAGGTTTAGGCAACTCCTACCCTCCAGCCCTCTGGTTGGGCTACCGGTGGGGGTAAGTTTTCAGTGAAATCCTTTCTCTGATGCTGCGGCTAGAGTGAGCTCATTTTTCAGCTCTGGGTCCCCGGTAGCCTGAAGCTGGGGAGTCCCATATGTGAGGAATGACTTCCTGCTTGGTCCTGGAGAAAGAGTAGTTACTCACCTGTAACAGATGTTCTCCAGGAGCAGCAGGAATCAGTCCTCACAACCCTCCCTCCTCCCCTGGGAGTTACAGTTGTACATAGTTCATTTTTACATTTTTGTGTGCTGTTTTTTTAGCTATGTCAATGGACTGAGCAAGATGGCACCTGTCACCACTCACCCTCCCAGAGGTAATTAGCATAGGTAGGGCAAGTGGGTAGTTGTGTTTCTTTGGTGGTAAAACTTAAAATGGAGGTGTAGAAAGGCCTCCTGGGTACTGTAGTCCACCAACCATGAAAATGAGTACACGTTGTGCACGAGTGGTTTAAGGAAATTAGGATTTATTTCCCCTCCCGGGGTTAGATGTTGAAGACCAAGAATAAGGACTATTTACAACGAAATTATACTTCCAGTGATAACAAAAATATTGCTTACTTTCAGCTGTTATACAAAACCAAAACAATAAACAGTTCCTTCCAAAATGTTTCTTTTGGCTGTTTCTTTCTCCTTAGTAAAAACCAATATATTCAGCATAGAGACTGCACATTATCCGCCACCATATAAGAACAGTCCATCATATATTCTGACTCAGGAGGTTGATATGGGTCCCAGTGCATACAATCAGTTTCTTCCTGGAAACCTTTTAGAACAGGTTCTTCTCTTTGCCAGGCAAACTGTTCTCTTTCACTCACAGGGTTTCCTTCCCCCAACCTGCTTGGTGAGTCTAAATGCTTGCTCTCAGGTGCAAACAGCTCTCTGTAGTTAAAGGGTAATACGTTTCCCTCTTCAGCTTTATAACATGGAATTCTTCCTTTGCTTTTAACACTACTTCCTCTCAGGATTCTCCCTTGGCTACCACACGGAAAACAAAACTCCTCTCCCCCTTCTGATATATATTTATAATCAGGGAAATTGACTTTACCTGGAGTCTGCCTTTTGTGAACCCAGCGTGGCTGTCTTTTCTGCTTTTCAGCATAAATGTCCTTGCTTCCTGAGCAATAGAAATCCTCTGTGCCTCCTACGTTTAAGCACTGCTCCCTGTGTCCTGGACCTGAATGTCCTACACAGCTCTTGTCCTTTGAAGAGTATCTCCAACTAGGATTGGGATTTCTTTTACCTTTCCCCACGCTTGCTGTGTCTCTCTCCGTGTCGGAGACTGAGCTTCCATCTGAGACTCTCCCCTTGTCTCTGCTCGTATCTTTTCCCGTGTCTGTGTCTGTCTCCCTCATATATTTTACTAGAGGGTTTTTATCTAGCTTCCTTCCCCCGTTGTATTGAGCCACACCTCCCCCCAGGTGTTCACAGTTCCCTGATGAGGTAGGAGCTAGCTCAGGGGATGGGCGTTCCCTAGCCCTCTGTGACGAGGTTTGTTTATGGTTTCCATGCCAACCCTCCATGCTTGACTCAGCACTGACAGCTTTGGTTTCATTTTCCACAGAAACCTCTGTTTCCATCGGTTCTGAACCTTGCACTTCACGACACACCTTTAGGTGGGAAGTGGACCGTGCATGCGTGCAGTATTCCCAAAGGCTTTCTTAGAAAGCTGGGGAAATGCTCCGCATGGGGGCTCCATCGACGTTGATGTCACCCATATGTGAGGACTGATTCCTTCTGCTCCTGGAGAACACCTGTTACAGGTGAGTAACTACTCTTTTTCTGAGGCAATCGTGAAGAGTGTTTTTTGGACTTTTCAGTTGCTTCTGTATGTAGCACCTCTCCTATGCTCCCGTGCACAGAATCATGACCAGCACATTTCAGTTAATGTGATCAGCATGTTACATTTTTATTTATTTATTTATAACTTATAATTTTTATTGAATTTCCAAAATAATACAAAAATTCAATCAAACAAAGGAATTATAAACTTAAAAGTCCACATCTCGGGGAGTACCACAGGAAAATGCTACAAGCAATACATAAACAAGAAAAATATTTATATAAAGTACAGAGGACAGGAATCTGTATCCATCAATGAAAAGTAAACTCATTATACTAGCATAACTGGTAAATCATCAACAAGACATAATTACAACCTTAAGGACAATGGGTACCAAGAAATGTTTCTAAAGAAGCTATATCCAAAAAGATGTATTTAGTTCCATTGAATGTGACCAGGCACTTACAGGGGAATTTTAAAAAAAAAGTAGCACCAATAGCCAGAACACGAGGCTTTAATGAAATAAAAAGCCTTGCGTCGCAGCTGCGTCTGCCTGGAGACATCATGGAACAGATTTATTATCCCTCCGCAGAAATTAACATCTTTATTCTGAAAGTATAACCTCATAACCATATTTTAATCAATCTCTGAATTAAAAGATACCAAAAGGGTTGACCTAGTAGACATTAGATCAGAAGACGACTAAATAAATTCAGAAACGTCTACAGAATCAAGTGCGGGCAAGGCTGCTACGCCCTGGAGAACTCCACCAGGGTTAGCTACCATTTGGGGTAAATAATACAAATTATTAATTACAGGTTTAGTAGTTCTTCTAACCCCAGAACTTCAGTCAAATATTTATCAAATAGAATCTGAGGGGAAAGCAAACGAGTGCGAGGAAAATTTAAACACCTAATATTTTTAGCCCTCAGAGTATTTTCCATCAGTTTCTGTTGGGTATGAAGAGAAATACTATCTTTAATAAACGAAACATTAACATTCTGTAGTGATAAGACTTGTTGATCTAATTTTTTACACTGGTTATCTAAAACAAACAATTGAGATTCATGTTGAGACAATTTTGCAACAGCTTCTTTAGTAAAAACAGAATATTGTGAAACAACAGATGATAGTCTTTTCAATCTGCGAGAGGACTTGCCACACGTCAGATAAGGATATATTTTTAATGTCCATTGGTAGAATAGCTCCAGATACCAGTTGGGCCACAGCATCATCTCCTGGGGGTTGAAGGATACGTGGCATAGGAACCACCACAATATCAGTCCATACCGAAGGAGAAGCCGGCATAGATGACAAACCTGGCAAACAAAACTGATCCTCCTGATTAGGAGAAGAAGTAACTGGGCCCAAAGAACCAGCATGCAGGGTTGAGTTAATATCCCCTAAAGAAGTAGAGGAGTTCTCCACAGGAGATGAGGACCTGGGGGCTTCTTGCAATAGCACTGCAGGCCCCTCTAAGGTAACCAAGTGCTTATCCATAGGGCCAAGAACCTTCACAGATTTTGATGGATTAACAGTACTCACGTTTAAGGACTTCTTCTTTTGTTTGCCCATTCCTAGGCCTCCACTCCATGCTCCTCGTGCGCCGAAGGGGCGCTCAAGGGGCAAACAAGCCCCTTTAAACGTGCCCCTTCAAAACACGACCGCAAGACCACGGTACTAGCGGCAGTATAAGCCCCGGATGACGTCAGGGCCAACAACGTGCAGCTGATCCAGCATGCTCCGCCAACGTGGCACTCAACAGGCTATAGCTCCCGTCCTCCACACTCACTGCTCCCAGGAACCGCTGCTCTGGATCACAATTTAAGCCCCGGATGACGTCAGGGCCAACAACGCGCAGCTGATCCGGCGTGCTCCGCCAACGCGGCACTCAACAGGCTACAGCTCCCATCCTCCACACCCACTGCTCCCCATGTTACATTTTTGAGCTCCCTGAGGAAGCTGTGAGGCGAAACACCTGGTGTCTGGAGCTCCAGATGATAAACTCGACTGCTGCGGTGCATTACTCAGATGGTCTACTGCTCTTCACGATTGCTGCGGTGCATCACCTTGATGGTTTACTGCTCTCCAGATAAGTCCTTTGAACTATTTTTTGCAGTACTGATGTCTCATGCTGTCAAACTGATATGTTGCCGTGCTGTGGCTGTTTAAACGTTTTGGAACGCAGTACCTGTTTGTGTTCTTTATAGAGGTTTTTTTGACCATTGATGTACGTAGAGTCTTTTCGATTATTGTGGCATGATTGTCCCTTGATAGACTCTTCCTCCTTGTTGTTGTTGGCTGGAGGGTTGGCTGAGGTCTTCTTTCCTCTATAATTGAAGTTATTTTAACCCATATTGGTCTAGCTTTTCTGTTACTCTCACATGTGGTTAGTTTATTAGTATATCTTTTTGTCTTTATTTGTTTTCATTTATTTTTAGTGCTTAGCTTGGAGTTTTGGTATTTTTGTTTTTACAAAGTCAAAAGAGGCATATTGGCCAGAGCACAACTCTCTCAGAAGATGGTCATTCACAGGGGGATAAGACAAATATGGATAAGGTGAGATTTCCATGGCTATTTCTTGGGATCCATTCCCAGAGGAAAAACCACAACAACTGGAAATGGCCGCTCAATCCGACCCAGCTCCCGCACTGCTCTGAGCTTTGCTTGCACTACCATGGAAAAATGCTGCACCGATAGAACATTCCTCACTGGATTGCAATCCACCACCCCCTAATAAGAAATAATGAAACCAAACTCCTTTCCGCCACCTGCCATAGTACACCAACCATGAGTACAGGGCCTCCACCTGAATGGGGGTAGGGGCTCTCTGAAAAACAACTGGGCTACTTACTTGAGGGGGGCCCCAATGATCCCTTTTCAGCTGCATTGGTTGCAGCATGGCCCCTCACACACAAGAAGCATGTGTCCTGGAACTTGTGAAACAGGCACTGCAACTTGTTAAACCTCCAACTGACATTGTTCCCACCTTCATTGCCCTTTGCCTGATTGGATGCTCCTGCTCCTACCCAAAAGGAACAACCCCCCCCCCCTTACAGGTGGGGATCCCTGAGCCTACCTTGACCACCCCGCTACACGAAGATCCTGGCCTAACTGATATCTGGGTCTGCTAAAGACGATATCCTATGTCCCCCCAGGACATGTGCTTGTTCTCCTTCATCTTATCACAGAATTTTTCATCATAGGTAAGCCATGTCCAGTCCTCATATATGTCTGTAAGGCCTTGAGAATTGAATCTGCATAAACAAGGGGAAGATCATATTGACCCAGCATGTGATGCCCCCACACACTCACCAAGCACAAAACTGCCCCCATCCAATTCACTACATTCTGGGACACCACCTTGAGCTGCCCACTTTTCTCATCCTCCTTACGTTTTTTTCTTGCTGTCAACCGACTTCCTTCTACCCTCCAACAGACCTAGAAAATGTCTATGTACCTACACTGCCTAATCTTGCATTACAGAGAACAAAGAGCCATCACCCAAAGCTCCATGAACACTACTAATACAGGTATTCCACTTCCAGCAGACTTCGTTTCCCTCCTCCAGAGCTGCCTCATGAACCCATCAGAAGACCAATCAGTTGAAACTGATTGACCTTACATGAGAAGGTTTACGCCAAATCTACTGGTAATGCCCTAAATATGAACGAAAAAATCACAAAACAGGAAAATGTTATTACTTGGAGATTCCATCATCAGAGGGATTAACTTGGGAATACAGTCCAAGGAACAGAAGATTGTCAAGTGCCTGCCAGGATCTTCAGCCAGCAGGAGTGAAAACCAGATTGTTAGCATAATCAGTGTGGAATGTAAGCATCCAAAATTGCTTGGGCAAAAATGACTGGCTAGAAACAGTATCACTGCATTATAAAGAGTTTTCCAGATTTGGGAGGGAAACTTAAACCTATTGTCCACATAGCATTTTTAGAAGATCTACCTGTTCATGATAAGGGGGAAGAAAGGCTGCATCACATAACCAACTTTAAAGTGTGGCTCCAAATATGGCTAGGCAACTGGGCCAAAGATGGAACAACAAGAGGCTATATTGTGTTGATGGACTGCATCTCTCTGTGGCAGGAAAAAGGATCCTAAGTGAAAAATTCAGGCAGTATGTGGACAAGTATTTAAACTTGGGAAAGGAGTGAAGGAGTAGTCTAATGGTTAGAGCACTGTTTTGGAAACCAAGAGACCAGGTTTTGATTCCTACTAGCACTCCATGTGGCCTTAGGCAAGTCAATTAACCTTCCATTGCCTTGGAAAAAAAATCCAAGTTATTTATTTATTTAACAGGTTATCTATACCTCCTTCTTGTTACTTCAAGGCGGTTTACAGAGAACACAGCAAGCTAAAGTTTACATAGAACAGGGAATTCAACTTGGAGAATTAACTGAGATATAGTGGGTATCTTTAACAATTATAAACTATGTACATTTGCATGGGTGTGGTATAGGTTGTGAATATCGCTAATGCATATTTACTGAGGTGGTAGATCAGGATGTTGATACATGTGATGTTCTAGGGGTAGGTCCAAGTTTAATGGGTTTTCTTAATCAGTCATATTGATCTGTGTTTTATGGGGTGGGACCATAGTGTTCCATAAAGAGGTGGGTCTTTATGGCTTTCCTATATTCTGTTAAGTTTTTAATTGCTCATATTGAGGCAGTAGGTTATTCCAAAGCTGGGGAGCATATACAGAAAAGGCTCTCTTGCAAGTGGATTGTTTGCTGTTCTCATGCTTGTTGGTATTTCCAGGATGTTGTGGTTCACTGTTCTTCTAGTTCTGGTCTGATATGTTTTCTTGAGCAATGGCTGAAGGATTGGAGGAGATAGGTTATTGTTCAGTTCTTGTATTTGGAGTATACGGATACCGGGAGCCAATGCAGTTGGTGAAGTGTTGGGATTATATGGTTGTATTTTGCTGTTCCAGTAATAATTCTTGCTGCAGTGTTTTGTACCAGTTGCAGAGGGAATATTCTCTTTGGAAGGCCTTGGTAGATTATGTTGCGATAATCTATTATGAGTGTTACTATGACTTGGCATACTGTTCGAAAGTCACTGTCACTGAGTAGTAGTTTGAGTTTGTGTATTGTTCTCAGTTTGAAGTAGACTGTTCTGGTTGTTCTTGTTATGTGGGGTTGGTAATTGAGTTGTTGGTTGAAAGTGACTCTGAGGTATTTAACTTAATGAACAAACAACCTTTTTTCACAGAACTGGAAGCTGTAAAACTGGAGAGCATACAATGAAGCTGCAAGACGGTAAACTTAAAAGCAAAATCAGGAAATCCTTTTCCATGGAAAGGGTGGTGAATACTTGGAATATCCTCCTGATAGAGATGGTGGGGGCAAATACAGTGACAGAATTCAAAATGGCATGGGACAAACACAGTGGATCCCTTTATAGCAAAATGATGAAATCAAAGCAAATTTAAATATGTTTTGTACTTCATTAAATAGAGGGAGGCTGACCTGGAGTGGCAGGTACAAACCTAAATACAGGCATCGAGGGGGGTGACCTGCACGGAGCAGTAATTACAACCACTCTAGCCACCTTACTGGGCAGACTAGATGGACCATACTGGTCTTTATCTGCTGTCTTATACTATATTACTACATTATTATTTATGTTTAATGACAAATATATTTTCTCCAATTAGTCTTAAATGTCCTACTTAGAAGCTTCATTGTGCTATCCCCTAGTCTTTGTACTTTTTGAAGGAGATAAAAAAACCTGTTTACCCATTCCACACCACTTATTATTTTATAGACTTCTATCATATTTCCCTTATCTTTCCCTTCTCTGTGCTGATGAGTTTTAACCTTTTAAGTCTTTCCTCATAGGAGTATCCTTCCATCCACTTTATCATTTTGGTTATTCCTCTGTAGTTTTACTGATTCTGCTACATCTTTTTTTTTTTTAGGTGCATCAGAACTGCACACAATACTCAAGGTGTGGTCATACAATGGAGCATATACAGAGACATTATGATATAATTAGTTTTATTTTCCATACCATTCCTTACACTTCCTAGCATTCTATTAGTTTTCTTGACTTCTGCTGAACACTGAACAGAAGCTTTCAATGTATTTTCCACGATGACACCTCGGTCCTATTTTTGGTGGTGACTCCTAATTTGGAATTTTGCATCATATAACTATAGTTTGGGTCGTTCTTCCCTAAGTGCATAAATTTGCACTTGTCCACATTAAAGGGGCCTTTTGCTAAATGCTGCTAACCAGTTAATATGTGGCGTAGCTTGCGGTAACTGACTGGTGAATGCTAATGGCAACAACTGACTGCTAAAATGCAATTTAACCCTGGGATTACCGATGGGGTCAAAAGTGACCCCATTGCAAGTTTCACAACACGTATCTCGGAAACTAGTTGTTCAAGAAGGCAATCTTTTTATGACTTTTCACATGTCAATATCCTCTTTATATTGCGCCATGAGAGGAATCATTTTCATCCACTAGGTGACACTAGTGATGAATTGCAGCACAGAGTACCAGTGGGGTCATTTTTGACTGGTTTTGACTGGTTTGGATCGCGATACAATTTGCAGTTTTGTGAATTTTTTGATCTGACAAAGGTATTTATCATTAATTATGTATCATTTATTTTTTGTACTCTTATTTTATGAAAATTACACATTTTCTGTAATTGATATCATAGGTTCTCTCATTATTTCCGATGAAATCTAAAGGTTATTGTACACCTATAGTAAAACTGCTTTGCATGTTATTCAACTTTATCTTTGTTTATTTATATTAGGTTATTGTTTATGATGTCAAAACGAAAGTATTCAGCTGCCCAAGTAAGAGAAATATTGCAACGAGATGCTGACAGTGATGGCTCTGAGTCGTCTGATGCAGCATATTCAGCAAGCGAAGAAGCATATTAGCCAGGTTTGGGCGATAAATCTGATGATGACAGTCATGATTCAGATGGCGACAACAGTTGGTCACCAAGTGAATGTGAGACTGATGTTGAGCAAGTAACATCGCCTGCAGCAAAGAGTCAAGTTACAGGTCGAGTCAAAGGTCGAGGCTGTGCTGGACGGGGAAGAAGGCAGGAGTGCTCGGTGTCAGTATCATCTGTGAGGAATCTTAGTTGTGGTCGTAGAAGAGATAAGAGTCCATCAACTATAAGCACAAATGTTGCCGTTAAAGCCTATGTATCTAAGGATGCCACATCATGGAACAGGAAACCTATAAAGCAAGCTGCTGGAAGATACACCAGAGCTAATGTCATGCCCGTACAACAAATGTTGATGGCCCTCTCGCAGCATTCCACTTGTTCATGAGGAAGGAACTTATTGAATGAAATCATGATGTGGACGAGCAAACAAGGAAGACACATTTATGACGACACATGGAAAGAATTGACAAACGGAGAATTTCAACGTTTTCTTGGACTTCTGATCCTCTCAGGCATGTACAATTCACAAAATGAATCCATAGTTCAGTTGTGGAACCTTGAAGATGGCCGTTCTGTTTTCGGCAAAAATATGGCCCGTAACCGTTTTCAGCAAATTTCTTGTGCTCTCAGATTTGATGATGCAACCAACAGACGTGAACAATGAGGCGTGGATAAGCTTGCTCCAATCAGACACGTTTTTGATACCTGGGAAGCAACTCTAAATGATGCCTTTGTTCCTGGTGAAACTGTTACCGTGGATGAGCAACTGCTTACATTTCGTGGCTGTGTTCCATTCAGACAATATATTCCCAGCAAACCTGGGAAATATGGCATAAAGCTATGGATGTTGCGTGACAGTGCAACGTCATGTGTTCTGCGTCTTCAAGTATATACAGGAAGGGAACTCGGACAAAACAGGGAACAGAATCAGGGTGAAAGGGTTGTGCTGCAACTCATTGAAGGATTGATGCGATCTGGCAGAAATGTTACTGTTGACAATTTCTTCTGCAGTTTATCCCTGTCACGGAAATTGCTAGAAAAACAAATGACACTTTTGGGGACAATTCGAAAGAACAGAAAATAATTACCTCCAGAATTTGTAACAGCAAAGGGCCGAGAGGTATTCACTTCACTGTTTGCCTTTCGCGATGATGCCACTCTGGTTTCCTATTGCCCGAAGAAAGGAAAAGTGGTTGTTCTTCTGAGCAGTTTGCATGATCAAGAAGAAGTAGATAACACATGTCCAGACAAAAAAACACGCATGATCTTGGACTATAATTCTAGTAAAGGTGGAGTAGATACAGCAGATCAAATGTTGCGCACGTATACCACAAAACAAATGACAAGACGCTGACCAGTGACAATCTTCTACAACATGTTGGACATCAGTGCTTTGAATGCCTTCATTGTTTGGATGTCACTAAATCCAGAATGGCAGTCCAAGTCAAAGCCCAGATGTTGTCTATGCCTCTTGGAATTAGGAAAGCAGCTGCTTCAGAGTAATTGCAGCGAGACGTCTTCCAGCATTGAAGAAGCCACGGATGCTGTTTGCAATGTCGGGATCCCAAAGAAAAGGGCAAGGTGTCACTGCTGTTCCAGAGAAAAGGACAAGAAAAGCAATATAGTCTGCACCTCCTGCAAGCGTAGTGTTTGCAAAGAACATTCAGAAATTGTCTGTGTCTCATGCAAATGACTGTAGTACTTTACTGTGTTCATCAAGTGCATGCAAAAACTGCTTTCATGTCAACTCTTCTTCATGTAATTTTATGATAAAGCATTAAATTTCAAAACATTTAACCTTCATATAATAAATAATTAATTCGGAATAATATTTTGTCTGTTTAGTTTAAATTTTTCATGGTTAGCAATTAAAATTTGTCGTGGGGTCATTTATGACCCCAACGGTATTCAGTGTGTGCAAAAAATCTCGGTAATTCCAGGGTTAACTGGCAATCATGTGCCAGTATGGAGAGTGGGCAGGTTTGTGGGAGAGTGTGGTCATGGAGATCAGATTATCACATGATCACCATTAACATGGCAATTAGCATTGTTGCACCTAATGCTACTTATACGAAGTCTGTCCCAAAAATAATGAGAATGATTTTAAAAAATGACTTAAACATACATACAATTACAGTTTATCCCCTTCAAAATAGGCTCCTTGTGATCGAATACAGCGATTCCAGCATTGCTGCCACTCTTCATAACAGTGGAGGAAGTCCTCGCTTGAGATGTTCAAAACCCTCGTCGCAGCTGCCTGGACATTTTCAACTGTCCCAAAATGTTTTCTTTTGAGATGGGTTTTGAGCTTGGGGAATAAAAAGAAATTGCACGGAACCAAGTCAGGGCTGTACTGTGAGTGGGGAAGCATTGTAATATTATTTTGAGCCAAAAATTCCCTCACAGCGAATGATGTGTGAATTGGCGCACTGTCGTGGTGACAGAACCGCATGTTTTAAATTTCATGGCGGACGCGCACAACTCTGTTTCTCAAATGCTCAAGTACCTGTAGGTAAAATGTTTGATTTACAGTCTGCCAGGTGGCACAAACTGCTTGTGAATAAAAAATAAAATGATGAGCATGGATTTCACTCTTGATTTGCTCATTCGGGCCTTTTTTAGTCAAGGTGACTGGGAAGTTTGCCACTCTGAACTCTGTCTTTTGGTTATGGATCATTCTCGAAAACACAAGTTTCATCTCCGGTTATCACTCACTGCAGAAAGTTGGGCTCCCTTGTCACATGATCCAAGAGTTCCTGAGAAACCAACAAATGATTGTCCCTTTGTTCAGTGGACACATTTTTCTCATGTGCAGATCTTCCGTAATGATTCGGTGGACATCTGTTTTCGGTAGTCCTACCACACATTCAAACATCGGTCCCTATCCAAAACAGCCTTCACACAAGCTATCTTATTCTCAGTTCTTGAAGTTGAAGGACACCCTGCATTCTGTTCATCCTCAACGCTCTCCCTTCCATCCTTGAATACCCTGTGCCACCTGAAGACTTGAGCTAAAGACAAAACAGCATCCCCATAAGCTGTCCTCAACAACTGCAACTTTTTGGAGCCAGATTTTCCTGGTTTCACACAGAACTTGATCATGTAACACTGCTCCAGACTCCTCTGCATTTTTGCCCATGACAAGACAAAAACTACTACACACTTTGCTAACATACCGACTACTACAAAGGCGTGACTCAACTGAGGAAGGTCAAACTGTATACCTGGGTTCCCCTTCCACCTGCCTCAACCCCCACTTTCCTTTCCTGGCCCTTCTGTGCTGTGCAAATAAATCATTCTCATTACTTTTGGGACAGACCTCATATAGGTATCATAAGAAACACCTGTGTTAATTGTGTCGCTCATTAAATTTGTCCAACAGAAGAGCGGAGAATGACCACAGGCACACAAGTAAATACTTTACAAACACTATTTTATAGAGAGAACTCGACTTGTTCAAGTTTTGGCATCAAAGTCTGCATCAGGGGTCAGTTAAAATGTAAATCAATTCTGACTTGATGACAATGTAAGTTGGGAGTAAAGCATGCAATGATCAGAACAAAAATTGGTCACAAAACTATAGTGCCTTGGTCTTGGGCAAAGTTCAAGAACCTGACATGACTGTCTATATGCTCAGTCATTCCGTTTTTTAAATTTGTTTGTATTTTTACTATTTTTCCTCAGCATGGATATGTTCACTGGTCTGTAGTTTCCTAGATCACCCCAGTTAACTCTTCTTATGTTCAATTCTTTTTTATTGATAATGTAAACAATGCCCTTGACATATGGTGACTCTTACACATGTCCGAGAACATGCACACACATTCTATTTTATATCTTAACATTTATATTCCCCTTTCCCACCCTCTCCCTTTCCTATCCCCTCAGTCACTTTTGTGTCGAGTACATCTTAAGCCCATCCTTTATTAACCCGTTTTCGTGCTTTACCATTTTCAGTTACAAATGCAAGATTATCTACCTCAACCCTAGTACAGTATGTAATATCTAAACTCTGAAATATGCACTATAAGTACTAATAACAGTAATTCACTCTTCATTAACAACATCGGATATTTAACGTGACATGTATCCATAATTAAATGAGACTTCAGCTACTTTAAGATGACATTACTATTTCTCAGGTGCACATTCATCAAACATCCATCCTATTTTGCCCTTTAATCTCCCCCTTAGTCCTAATATACCCCATCGGTCTGCCCTTAAAGCCTTCTCATGTATATTAATTTTATTTTGCTCCTTAATCCCCCTTCTCCTTGTTACCCGAGCTCTACCTTCCCTTGCTACCCATCCCCCTTTTTGGAGTCAGCCATGGGAATGCCTCCCATCCTTTAGCAACCTACATTTTTTGTCATATGGTATTTGTGAGATATGTATTAAAATTTCATAAAGTGTTCAGAATGTGACCTTGAGCTCCTGGAGTCATCATATCAATATATGGGGCCCATTCAGCTAGGAAGCTGTTCCGGAGTCACCCACTTTTTTTGTGCCCCAACATGTTTCAATATTAAGAGATTCCTTACTTCATTTTCCCATATCTCTTTGGCAGGGCTCTATGTCGATTTAGAATATCTCAAGAGAAGGCGTCTTGCTATTAGTAGTATCCGTCCTATCCACTTTTTTTTGCAGGGCTGTAACTTCTTCAATTATGTATGCCAGTGCCAGTATAGCCACTTGGGAGCTAATTATCACCTGTGTTCCCAAGATTGAGTTTAGTTGTATATGCACAAGTTCCCAGTAATTGGTCGACATCGGACAGCTCCAAAACATGTGCCCCAGATTTGCACGTTCACATCCACAGTGCAGGCATTCGGGTGAGTTATCATATCCCACTTTAAAGGCTCTGTGTGGAGCATAATAAACACGTCTTATTTTATACTGCATATCTTTGAGATTTACACAGCAATTTGATTTAGGTATAAGTCCAATAGCATCTGTGATGTCCGGCCCCTTAAGTCTTTCTCCTAGCTCCCGCATCCATGCATGTGCCAGCATATCTTCCACCGGTGCTGTCTTCATTCCCAAGAATTATTTTTGTAGAGTAGTGATCCGTGCTTGCTCTCCTCCCCCTGAATAGAGCACCTCTTCTATGCTGGAGCAAACTTGTTCATGTAGGTCCCGTTTAGGCAGAGATCAGAGATAGCTTCTCACATGATTATAAAACATTACCTGTTTTTTAGGTATATTATATCGTGTCTGCAGTTCCTCAAAAGATAAAGGTGTGCCTTCACAGTCCACAATTTGTTCAATACTCATAACTCCCTTAGCGTCCCACTGTTTAAAGTTTATTCCCTGCATACCTGGCTGGAAAGCACCGTTACCATAAAATGGGAGAAGTGGGGTCACCTCCGGGTTTATTCCCCCTTGATGGCAAAATATTTGCCATACACATCTTATCACCTTAACTATCATATGAGATCGTAAATCCTGCAGTACTTTTGCATATGGTGCATTGGGTAAATATCGCAGTGCCAAAGATGATATTAATCATTGTTCCAAAACTAACGGAGTGTAGGCTGCAGTTGCACGGAGCCAGTCCCTTATATTCCTCAGGCAACATTATAGTATTTAGTATTCGGGATCCCATTCTCTCCTCTTTCCTAAGGTTGTTGCAGAGTACTTAATCTGATGCGTGGCTTACGCCTTGCCAGAGGAAAGCACTAAGCATTCATTTCAGTGTCTGTACATCCTCCTAGGATAACAGGGTGAGAAGAATCTGCATTAGGTACAACCACTTAGGAAATATAACCATTTTAAATAGGGCGATATGTCCGCTCAAGAAGAGGGGCAGGCACCTCCATCTTGCCAGTCGTGTCTGAGTTTCCGCTATCAGTGGTTTAACATTCAAGATGTATAGGTGTTGTAGGTTCACTGGCAATTGTGTGCCTAAGTTTTTGAAATGATCCATTGCCCATTTGAGGAGGAATTTGCCGGGCCATGTTGTTTTGTCTTTTGCCTGTAATGGCAGTATCTCTGACTTGTACAGGTTTAATTTTAATCCCAGAAAGCTCAAAATTCTGCGAAGGTCACCAGAAAGGGTCCAAGATTTCTCTTGGGTTAAGTAGATATACCAGCATATCATCGGCAAATGCCACTATCCTAAATTCCTCCTTCCCAAATTGGGCCCCATGTAAGATAGAATGTATCCTTGTTCTCTCCAGTATGGGCTCCAATGTGAGGACAAATCGGAGAAGGGACAAGGGACAACCTTGCCTTGTTCCTCTCTGAAGAAGAAATTCTGTTAGTGATCCGTTGACTAGTATCTGCCCCTTAAATCAGAGTATAGTAATCGTATCACATTCAAAAAAAATCTCGTAATTCCGAATCTCTCTAATATGATATACATATATCTCCAATTCACACAATCAAATTCCTTCTTGGCATCAAAGCTGATTACAAATGCAGGATCTCCTCTCCCCTTGCCTTGTTGGAGAGAGGATATAATCCATCTCATGTCCTTAACTACTACTAATCTGCCTCTTATAAAGCCAACTTGATCTTCATATATCAATACTGGTAAGAATGGGGCCAGTCTTTCTGCCATTATTTTGGCCAATATTTTTGTATCCACATTTAAAAGTGATATAGGTCGATAGGACTCTGGCAGTGTTGGATCCCTCCCGGGTTTGGGAAGAACTGAATTATCGTTCAGTTTTTCTCATAGGAAAATCTTTGTTCACTAGTTCTGTGAAATACGCCGTCATATCTGAAATCACTTGGGGATACATTAATTTATAAAATTCTCCTCTAAAACCGTCTGGTCCAGTACCCGCTGCAGTGGTATAGTTTTTATTACTTTTAGTACCTCTGAGGATGTTATCAACATATTAAGTAATTCTTGCTGTTGCTCATTTAAGTGGCGCAACTTCACTGTTTGTATAAAGTCATTTATCTTATCTCTCGCCTCTTCTGTGTTGTCTGCATACAACTGCTGGTAATATCTGCGAAAGATCTCTTCTATTTGAAGTTGAGTTTGTTGGATTTTTCCTTTTTTGTCCCTTAAGGATCCTATTTGCTGCTTTCCTCTGCTCCCTTTTATAAGGCCAGATTGTAGTCATCCCGCTTTGTTCCCAAAATTATAAAACTGCTATTTATAATATAATGCTGACTTCACCGCCCTCTCCTGCAGAAGCACATTAACCTCATTCTATAATGTAATCATAGCGGTCTTATTCCCAATTGTGGTATGTACTGTAAACTGATGTCTCGCTTTACAGAGTTCCCATTCCATTTGTATGAGCTGCTATTGAGCTTGTTTCTTAGTTGCCATATATCTGATAATGCGGCCTCTCAGCACCATCTTAGCAGCTTTCCAGAATAATATTGGGTTATCCCAATGGTTTGTATTTTCATTTGCGTATTCCACATCCATCGGATGTAACAGATAGCGGGTACCTCCATGTCAAACCTTTGGGTTTTTGTCCCCACTGTAAATCTAACCATATTGGAGCATGGTCAGAAATTGTAATGGGATCTATTTCAGCTCAGAGCACTCTATCAAACCACACTGCTGATACAAGCAAATAGTCAATCTGAGATCCTGTATCGTGGGCTCTTGAGACTTGGGTGTAATCCTTTTCTAATGGGTATAGAGCCCTCCAGCAATCAATGAGGTCATAGCCTTTACTTATGCCTTGTAGCCATTGCGATTGATGGTCGTTGGTTCTCCTCCTTTGACCGGACTTATCTATGGACTCATCCATTACACAGTTAAAGTCCCATCCCACTATCATAGGAATGGGTCCTATATCAGTAAAGTATTGGGTTAGTTTCTTGTAAAATTCTGCTTCATACACATTAGGTGCATATACATTTGCCAGAGGCAACTGTTGGTTACTCATCTTGCCAATAATAAATATATATCGACCTCCTGTGTCTGCCATGGTCCTTTGAACTTTAAATTCCACCTGTTTGTGTATGAGTATTGCCACACCTGCTTTCTTTTTCCCTGAGGATGCACCAAAAATGTCCCCCACCCAACATCTTTTTAATTTATTATGTTCCTGCTCATTTTGATTCGTTTCCTGTAGGAATGCAAAGTCCGTTTGTCTTGTAGTTCTCGTAACACTTTGTGACGTTTTATGGGGTTGCCTAAACCACATACGTTCCAAGATTTATTTATTTATTTATTTTATTTATTTATTTACATTCTCTTATATACCGCGCTATTCTGCATCAGTGTGGTTTACATTGAACAAACTGAAATTACATTGAACAGGGCATTATAACTTGGAGATACTATTTTACAGGGGACATGGGCTATGGAGGGTTAAGTGGCTTGCCCAAGACCACAAGGAGCACCTGTGGGACTAGAAACCCCAGTCCTTCCGGCCCAAGGTTGCTGTCCTCTAGTGGGATTTGAACCCCTGACCTTCCGGCCTGAAGTACCTTGCCCCAACCACTAGGCCACTCCTCCACTCCAAGATATAAAGTGAATTATTTTTATTTTATCCATTCTTGAGCTTGTATAACTGCGCTCCATTCTTTTTTTTTTTATAATATCTCTTTATTCAAATTTCAAAACATAAATACAGCCAGTGAGAACTTTACTGTCATATCTAATACAGTAATCTGCATTCTAATCATCAATAACTTCATCACAGAACAAAAGGTAACCAACACAAATGTAAATTGAAAGAAAATATGCCATGACCATTCCAACCCCGCGACCCGCCCCACCGCCAGCAGCAGCAGCTACGTATTTTATTGTTTTTGTCCTTGGATATATCTGCTCAGAGCGTCCCCCTTCTCGGACCATTTGCCGGCATGGGGATGCCGTTCTGCATATATTTCTTCGTAACTCCTATGCAAACACAGCAGGTTCCACCACAGTTCAAAATGCACCTTCTCCAAATTCTTCCAATGAAGCAGTATGACCTTTAAAGCCAGACTTATCATTGAATCCAATAGGCGACTATCCTGTTTAGGCAGCTTTGGCCATATCATCAGGGATTTGAAAACTATTATCGGATAAGTAATTGGAGTTTGAATGTTCAGTATACTCGATATCCGCTGCCAAACAGTAAGCCAGAATATCCGTAGATGTTCACAGTAGAAGAGCATATGTGCAAATGTACCAATAGCTGTATGACTGGACCAGCACCGATTCCCCTCCTGTCCTGCCCATTTCATCTTCTTTAATGGGGTGAGGTAGGCCCGATGTGCCAGAAAATACAAAGATTGCATGAGGGATGCAGATTTGGTGACTCGTATTTGGGGCCGCCAAAAGGTGCTCCATTGCTCCACTGGCAAACAATCTCCTGTGTCAGCGAGCCATGTCGACTGTACTTTCACACATTCTTTCTCCCCTCGTGAGCGAAGTATCACGAGGAGCTTCGAGACGGTCCGTGTACCTGCCTGTATCTCCTGAAGCTTTTGTCCCAGTGGCCATCCCGGTCTCAGCAACATCGGTGATACCCCCGCTCTACTCAGACAGTGTCGAAGCTGACACCATTGAAAGTAACTGGTAGGTGGCAATCCGAACTCCGTTTTCAACATTACAAAAGTCTTGAATTCCGTCCCTAACATCAGTTGCCCTAGTGTCTCAATTCCCCGCTCTATCCATGTCTTCCATCTCACGGGTTTCCCATCTATGCGGAGACGAGGATTCATCCATATGGGCATGTCCATTGCAAAATCTTCACCATCATCAAGGCATTTTGCAAGCCATCGACACGCTTGTTGTGTTGCCCCTACCACCATGTTTGGCGGCTTTCGCAGGTTGTGCGTCATCCCAATCAGCAGCCTTGTCTGCAATGGGGTATGGAGAGCTTGTTCAACCGCCAGCCACCGAGCTGCACTGTCCAAATTCTCCACGGTAGTCCATTGCGAGCCTTGTCGTAATAAGGAGGCCAAATGCAACCATTCCACGTCTGGCAAATGCACACCGCCTTTGTCCTTGGGCAATCTTAACTTCCATGCCGCTATCCGTGGGACTCTATTACCCCACAAGAAAGACACTATCATACTGTTGATTTGCTTGTAAAAACTAGAAGAGAATAACACAGGGATCATACTCGGGATATAACTGATTTTGGGAACCAACATCATTTTTATAGTTTCCAACCTGCCCCACCAGGTTAAGTGCAAGGGGGTCCACTTATTGATACAATCATGGACCGTTGTTTTGCATGTACGCATATTGAGAGTAATGGTTTCCTGAATGGTAAAACCGTATTCAACCCCCAGATATTTAAATGATGACTGTGCATATTGAAAAGGGTAGTCTTGTAGTCCCTTCCTATGTACATGGGAATTCAGAGGTATTATTGTTGTCTTTGCTAAGTTTACTTTATATCCCGATATAGCTGAATAGTTATCAATAAGTTATAGAACTGCTGGCAAAGAGTCCGGCTTCAGAAAAAGCAGAAGATCATCTGCATATGCAGATAACTTGCATTGGCCATCGGCAAGTTCCACACCTGCGATACTGTTGTGCTGTCGAATCGCAATTGCAAGCAACTCTAATGCCAGATTAAAAAGAAGAGGTAATAGGGGGCATCCTTGGCGAGTTCCTCGTTGTAATTCAAAGGGAGCCGAGAGACCAGAATTAGCTGCAATGCGTGCCACTGGTTTAGCGTACAATATCGCTATTCTTTTAAGACACTTCTCTCCAATCCCAAACCAGCGCAGAGATCGGAAAAGGTATGACCATTCCAGCCTATCAAATGCCTTTTCGGCATCTAGCGATAATCCAATGAGAGGTTCAGACAGCTCTTGGGCTTTGAGCAAAACATGGGCCAGTAATCTCCCGTTATCTGTAGTAGACCTTCCTTGTACAAAGCCACACTGATCAGTATGTATCAGGTCAGTCAGGACCAGATTCAGTCGATTAGCCAATACCTTAGCATATATCTTATAATCTGCGTTTAATAGCGATATGGGCCTGTAGTTTTCTATTTTCAGCGGATCTCTTCCCGGCTTCGGATGAATAACTACAGTGGCTTCGGCCAAGGCCCCAACCTCTGGATCTGACTCGTACAGGCCGTTATAATAGGTCTGCAGCATTGGTACTATTAGCCGCTGACACTTATGATACAATTCCAATGGCAGACCATCGGGTCTGGAGGCCTTCCCCCGAGCCATCTGTCGAATTGCTTTGTGTATCTCCACAGCGGACATTTCCTGCTCTAACTCCTGGATCTGACTTGCCTGAAGTTTGGGTCCAGTTATGTTAGAAACAAAGGCCGAAAAAGCTTCATCACTGCAATTCACGTCTGAACGATATAATTCTTCATAAAATTCTTTGCAACGTTCCAGTATTTGTTCCTCCCGGACCAGAAGATCTCCCTTGCTATCTTGTAGCCCAGCTATACGTGTCATATTCCTCCGTGCTTTAAGCAAATTAGCTAACAACGTACCAGCCCGATTACTCTCATGATAATATGTACTTTGTTGGGCACGAACTGCGAGGTGAGCTTCCTTATAGAGCATGGTATTGTATTTGTACCGTAGTCTTTGCAGTCTGATCAGTACCATCGAGTCAGTTTTCTTCGCCAGTAGTCGCTCTCCAGCTTTTATTTGCACTTCCAATGCTTCCCATTCCAGTTTTTTACATTTATTTCTTCGTATAGCATATGAAGTAATATGAGCACGGAGCATTGCCTTAAACCCCTCCCACCAACCCCATATAGAGGTATCAGCAGGATCATTGCATTGAAGGTACGTCTCAATCACTTTATTTATGTAAACCTCGAAGGACTCTTCCAGTAGCAGCGATTTATCAAAGGTCCACCTGGGGGGTATCTTCTGCGAGTGTCCCGTTTCTAGGGTCAGGGAAACCGCAGCATGATCAGACACTGTACTTGCGTGTATTGTTACAGCAGCCACTCGCTTAAGTAGACCCGCTGAAAGCAAAAAGTAATCAATTCTAGTTTGAGTATTATGTGGTGCGGAATAGAATGTATATTCCCTGTCTGTGGGATGAAGGAGTCGCCACGGTTCTACTAGAGACAGCTCCCCCATCATTCCCAGCAATACTGCATGTGATCTTGCTTTGGCGATTGCTTTATATGGTGTTCTATCTAGCAGTGGATCTAGAATTATATTAAAATCACCACCCAATACTATATTTGTATTGACCGCCTCTGTTAACTCCATGGCAATACTTTTAAAGAAACCGGGATCTTCAACAGTTGGCGCGTAGATGTTCAGGAACGTAAAAGGAGTCTGATCTATTTGCATTGTAGCCCTAGCCCATCTACCACCAGGATCTGCTTTCACATCCTTGAGCGCAGGGTAGAGCGTCCCTCGAACTAATATTAGCACTCCTCCTTTCCGTCCTGTAGCTGGGGCAACAACTATCACCCTGTACATTTTTGATGTGACCTTCCATGATTCTTTCTCTGAGAGATGTGTCTCCTGCAGATACACAACATCTGCTCTTTTCCGTTGACAATAAGATAGTATTTTCTTACGTTTTATTGGGTCTGTAATCCCCTTTACGTTCAGAGTGAGTATAACCAGATCAGTTGCCATCACCAGTAGTGAGTAGTATCATTATACAGGAGGTCGACTGACTTCTGAGCTATTGCCGCTGACAGCGCTAGCGTGCCCCAGGATCGGAATGGCCTTAACAAACAGCTAAACTTTGTACAAAAACATTTCAAGGTGAAAACCACACCCTGTGCCAGAAAACCAAAATCCACCACCACCCCCGTTGTTGCCCTTCACTATGTAGAATGAGAGTTACATCTGTGCAATAACAAACGCAGAGAGCAGGAAAGAAAGCAAAAGGGAAAAGAGAAGAAGAGACAAAAGGAGAAAACACAATCTTTTCCCAAATATTGTCTAAGTGACACACAGAGCTGAGTGAGCCGCAAAAAGCATTTAAAACAGTAAATTTTAACAGTGACTCCGCAACCAAACCCATGAGCTGGAATACCTTCTGACAGAGTCCATAGAATTCCTATGATCCAATCGCAGCAGTACACTTCCACTACCCACAGAAGGCAGTCCATAGAGAGAAAAGGGAAAACACAGTTTCTTAGGTATCCATGCCAGTATGTTCCTGTATGAAGGCTCGCAGCTTGTCAGGTTCTACAAAGTTCCTTGTTGTATTGTTCAATGTCACTCGCATGGTTCCCGGGTAATAGAGTCCATATCTGGCTTGCGCGCTCTGTAACATGGGCCTGCAGGCTAGCAACTCTCTCCTACGATCCATAGTTTGCTTACTGAGATCCGGATAAAAAGCAACTTTTTGGCCCTGCAGCAATAATGATGCACTCTTTTTAGCCGCTTGCAATATCTGCAAGACCTGTGGGTAGCGGAGCACTTTTAGGATGATAGGTCAAGGATACTTGACGTTCTCTGCCCTATGCGTAGGAATGCGGTGAGCGCGCTCTATCTCAAATGGTCTCCCAAAAGTAAGTTGCAACATCTCCGGAATAATTTTCTCTAAAAAGGCCACCGGGTCTGAGCCTTCTGCTCCCTCTGGAACACCCACTAACCTGATGTTATTACGTCTGGCTCGATTGTTCTGATCCTCTATCAGGTCTTCCACTCGTTTGACCCGTCTAGTCAGGGGGCCCAGTTGACCAAGAATATTTTCATGTCGCTGAATTTTCTCTTCAGCCACGTGCAAGCGTGAACTCATCTCAGTCATTTTTCCCTTTACTTCGTTCAGATCTTCTTGAATCGTAGTCAGTGCCACTGCGTTTGTAGCTATCATTTCCTTTACGCACATCAGCTCGGCAAGAACTTCCCGCAGGCCTTACCCTGTGCTCTCCTCCCCAGCGGCCATTTTCTGTGGGGATCCAGTCTCCGATTTTGAGCGCTTCGCTGCCGACTGGAATTCAAGGCGCGCCGGTTTTAAGGTAGACATCCTCAATCACTGCTCTTTCGTTAGCACTCCAAAAGGAGAAATGAAGGGCTCAATTATCGCACAGAAAAGCTCAGGATTCAATAGCAACAACGGGAGCTTCAGACTCACGCGTCCATTCTGCACCGCGGCTAGCTCCGCCCCACTGCGCTCCATTCTTGAGCTTGTATAACTGTGCAAGCTTTATGCTCTTTCCTTTTCCTTCTCACGGGGAGACACCCCCCCCCCCCCCCCCGGCTAGGTCCCCTCACTGTACACTCAGTTGCTTCATTATGTGGTTATGTTCTGGTTGAATGAATTCCACTACTATTTTGATCAATTTGCCAATTTGCCTTACTGACTCCAAATAGTCTACCACCTCCCCTTGTTCTCCTATCTTTTGGGCTTTAATATGGTGGTCTACCCTCCCCCCCAACCATCCTTCCTCTGTCCCTCTCCTCACCACTCTGTAAATCCGCCTCCCTAATCCTCCTCCCCTCATTCCTAATACAGGCCTATTTTAGCCATGTCCTTTAATGCCAAAACACAAATTATTTAGTTTAGGAACTGGCTTTAGATAACCACAGTATCATGGCTCTCCATTCTTCTCTAATCCTTCTTCCTATTCGCCATGCTCACTTTCTAAGTGATTCAGTGTATTTTAACTCCCCCTTGCTCCCTCCTCGGACCTATTGGTACTTCCCTAACTATATTTTAACCATTTAACTTTACTTGTTTAACTACCTACAGTAGCATCTATCCTCTAATTCTCTGCCTCCCCTTCCCCCTACATACAAGTATGGGTACCCGCTTAAAGAACCACAAGGGACCTCCTCTCCTTTGTATATTGGCAATATCTAGCCTCCAATATGGAATCATGTTAAATGCTATTTCCATGTTATAGGGCAAAAGAGGTTTCACAACAGAGGGTTATTGTACTCATTAGGATACAAACATAGTCTGACACCTCCCCCCCCCCCCCCCCGCTAAAGCTTTTACCCTGTGAAACAACACCAATGTGCTTTCTGTACATCATGATCAATAACCTTTGTTACATTAATCGTCATGCTCTCGACAAAGTGTCGATTATAGAAAAAGCTGTAGACAGAGAAAAGAAGACAGAGAAGAGAACAGAAGGGCAAACAAACTTCAGCAACCTAGTTCTTATCAACACTTCCTGCAGCCCTCTTTCTAAAATATTATCCAATATTATACTTATAGTTCCACCCCACTACACTTCCTACTAACATTGTAAGCCATATAAAAAACTAGGGAGAAAAATAAAGATCACAGAAAACCCATAGACCATAGATTCCATAGGGAGGAATGCCCAGAGCACGGTTCAAACTTTGTTCTTATAATATCCTGAGTATAAATGGTTGTAGCCTGCGAGTATGTTCTATGGTCTGCAGCCTCCTACGGTGTAGCTGATAATTGGTCTTTCCGTGATCACCCCTGTGCTGCATCTCCACTGTTCGGAATTCTGTCCATTACACTGTCTTTGTTGGTTGATCTTATAATTGTGATCCATAAGTGTCTTCGGTTCAATATTATTACTGGCATTATTATGCCTGTCTTCCCAAGTAGGATTTCTGTTTTTGAATTCCCTCTCATTTTCCCACCCCCCCCACTGTTAGTCCATGGATGATAGCATTTTCACAAAGGTTTGAGCCTCTGTGGGGGAGGTGAAGAAGCGTTGCTGATTCTGGTAGTCCACTCTTAGGCAGGCTGGGTAGAGCAACGCAAACCGAAGGCCTCTCTTTATCAGCATGCTGCAAACCTCAGAGAATTCTTGTCGTCGTCTACTCACTGATGGGGAATAGTCCTGGAAGACCAAAACATTTTTCCTGCTGCTTCCCGTTGCTTGGTCCTGCTGAGACCTAGCCACCCGCAGAACCGCCTCTTTCTTTGCAAAATTAAGAAATCTTGCAATTACCACTCGTGGTCTGTCCATACCTTCTTTATGTGGGCCTAGACAGTGAGCTCTTTCGATTATTATCGGCTCCACAGCTGCATTTAGGGTGAAATTGAGGGGTATCCAGGTTTCCCGATATCCACGCAGCTCCGCATCTGCCACTGTCTCAGTGACCCTGACAAATCTTTAGTTCTTCCTCTGTCCCCTGTTCTCCAAGTCATCTATCTTATCCCCTTGCTGCCTTATAGTCTCTTCCAGTTTTTTAAATACTTGGCTTTGCATCTGCTGTGTGCCTTCAACTGTAGAGATATGGCCCTCCGCTTGCTCAGTACAGCTGCCTATTTCCGTTACCGCTTGATTCACCTGCTTTAATTTTTCAGACAGTATTTGAAATCTTCCTTCTAGGGCTGCAACTACTGCATTGGATACCTCGTCTACCATGCTGGAAGTTAGGCCGACATGCAGATTCTTTGGGATCACATCGACCATTTTAGTTTCCATCACGCGGCGCTTCTCTTTTCTTGCCATTTCTGTGGCCATCAGAGGAGAGAAACAGCAGATGTCTCTTCCTTTCTGGTGACAGATGCACTTCTTCCCTTCCGTTTAATTAAAATGAGCGGGAAGCCCCGGAGCCCAGTGAACTCATAGCCGCTTGACTCACCACTTCACATGATCCCCCTCTAACTCTTTTTAAAAATGTGTTACATTGGCCACCCTTAAATCTTTAGGTACTACAGGTGATTTGAGTGATAGTATATGAATTACTAATAGTGGGGCTGCAATTTCATTTTTGTGTTTTCAGCACTCTGGGATGTATGCCATCTGATCAAGGTGATTGGCTAGTCTTCAATTTGTCAAATTGACCTAGTACATCTTCCAGGTTCATCGAGAGTTTGTGTTAATTCCTTTGATCCATCCCTTGTAAATATCATGGGATGGGGTGATATTCAAAGGGATTAACACAGCAGACTTGCTGAGCATGTTCCTTCGCTTGTTAGTGCTGCTGGATATCCACAGGTGCTTTCGCTGCATGCCCCGATGCTATCCAGGTAGTACCTATCGATAATCTGGCATTGGCAATATCGAGCATCTGCCTGGTTACTGACATGTGGTGAAAGTCAGGTACGATAAAGGCTGCTAGAACCTTTGTTGCAGAAGCTAACCGGGCTGCAGCTGAATATCACCACTGCCTGGTTAGTTTCCAAGCAATCCGGGCAATCTGGATATTCAACGCTGACACCTGGATATGGCTTTGGCATTGAATATCCGGGGTTAAAGTTTCAGCGATGAGCCACTTTAACAGCACTAGCTTTCGCCACTGAATATTGGGCCCATCATTTCTGTAATGGATATCTCCGCTATATCTCCTTCAGCAAAGACCAAAGAAAATAATTCATTTCTCTGCTAAAGCCTTGTCCTCCCTTAGTGTCCCTTTTACCCATCTGTCATCTAATGTCCAAATGACCCCTTCACAGGCTTTTTGCTTCGAATGTACCTGAAAAAGCTTTTATTATGAGTTTTTGCTTCCATAGCAAGCTTCTCTTTAAATTCTATTTGCGTGCCTTATCAATTCTTTGCATGTAACTTGCCAGTGCTTATGCTCTTTCCAGTATTTTTTATTTGGATCCTTTTTTCCATTTTTACAAAATGTTTTCTTTTTTTTTTTTTTTATAAACACTGCTAGTAGCCATTTAGTCTTCCTTTCACCTTTTTTAAAGTGTGGAGTACATCTGGTCTGGTCTTCCAAGATGATGATTTTAAACAATGTCCAGGCTTGATGTACTGTAAACTTTTCTAACTTTTGCAGCTTCTCCTTTTAGTTTTCCCTAACCATTTTCCTCCTTATATCATAGTGAAAGTTAAACACTAGTGCAGTAGATTTACTTGCAGTCCTCCTTCCATTTATTTAGTCAAATTTGATTGTTATGATCAGTATTGCCAAGTGGCCCCAAAACCATTGCACCCAATCTTGCATTCCACTGAGGACTAAGACTGCTTCCTCTCATTTCCTGAATAGGCTACCCCATGAAGCAGTCATTCATTTCATCTAGAAACTTATTTTCCCTAGCATGTCATGATGTGACATTGATCAAGTTAATAATGGGGTAATTGAAATCACCCATTATAAAATCTATCAAAAAATGAATAAAGTTATTGTGTTTCTAATTTTAGCTTCCCTAGTTTTTGTTAGAATTTCATCATCTATCTTTTCTGACCAAGTGGATGTTTGTAAACTCCCACTGCTATTTCCTTCCCCTTTTCACATACAATTTCTATCTGTGCAGATTCTACAGTGTATTTAATCCTGCTTGACTCAACACCCTAGCCTCATACCTCCACCAGTTTAATCAACCCTATCATTGTGATGTAATTTGTGCTCTGGTATCTGTGTCCCATTAGTTGCCCTTGTTCCACCTGGTCTCTGAGATGACAATTACATCTACATCTTCATTCAGTGCTATATATGTTCTAATTCTCCCATCTTCATTTTTAGACTACTGGCATTTGTATACAGACAGTTCAGAGTATGCTTTTAATTTAGATTGACAACCTGCTTATCAGTTGACAGGGGTAAATCGGAATCTTTCAACTCTGTTACTTAAGACACCTGGGCTACTTTTACCTTTATTGCTACCCATCTGTTAGGATGCCCCGACAACTCTGTTTTGGTAGTATCCTTCAGAGATACATTATTATGAACCATGTGCTCCTGGACAGCTTCCAATTTCCCCCAATATCTAGTTTAAAATCTGTTTTATATGTATTTTAAAAGTTAGTGCTATATACCTAGTTTTATCCTGGTTAAGGTGGAACCCAACCTTCTGTAAAAAGACTTATCTTCCCCTGAATGTTGTTCATTTCTAACAAATCTAAAAATCTTTCCTCTGCACCATGGTCTTATCCATGCTTTAACACTAGAAGCCCCAAAGTGCGTCAATTGACGCAAATGCATCTTCGAAGTTGTATACCAGCGCCACTGCTAGAACCATGTCAGTCATGTTCCATGACTTTGTTAGCAAGGTCAAGATGTTCAAATAAGTGCATCGAAAATTAATGACAGATGCACCACCTAGCAGGAAAATGAATTTATACCTAGAAGCCCCAAAGTACATCAATTGACGCACTTAATTGTCTTGGATGCGTCAATTGACGTATTTTGGTGCTTCTAGGTATAAATTCATGTTCCCATTAGGTGGCGCATCTCAAACATTGTTTACAGTTTTACTCCGACATTACAAACAATAAACACACGATGACGTCATGTAATGACATCACATACTGCAAGTATTTAACAAATAAGTAACTTCACATTAATTCACATCTGCATTTCATGCTAAACGCAGTCATCGTGATAATGCGTCAATTGACGCACTTTGGGGTTTCTAGGTAAAATTCCTTTTGGGGCTTCTAGTGTTAAGACTCCAGAGCTCTGCCTGCCTCTTGAGAAAGCTAACTTGAAGGTCCTGGATTTCATCTTTCCTACAAGAATAAATCTGGTTTCCAGAAATCTTTCCCACACTTTCCTATGCCATTGGTGCCAACATGTACCAAGACAGCTAGCTCCTCCCCAACATTGTCTAGAATCCTAGGAACTGGAACTCCAAAGGCAAACACATCTATCTGTGCAATGCTAAAGATTGTGGGGAGAGGGAAAAGAATAGGGGTTTAGAGAGTTGTTTGTTGTGCTTTAACTTTTGTTTTTACTTTGTAATGCTGCGTAAATAAAAAAACATTTTTTGAACAAAAAAAAAATCTCCACCTCTACTCTTATTCCTTGTGTATAGTCCTGTTTGCCTGCTCTGGTGTAACTGATATATGGAGCAGTTTACTGTATCTTATCCCTTCAGACTATATAAAATATTTATGAATCTATTAGGTGTGCAGTCTAGCATGGTTCCCTTTGTAGAATTACCTCAAAGATTAATAAGATATTACTAATCCAGATCTCCCTGGAATTTCTGTAAGCATTCTTTTTTCACAGGAAACAATTAGGCCAATGTGTGTGGTTATTTCTTCTTTCTAACAAATGCCAAGCAACCCCATCTAATCCAAACCCCTAATTTGTGAGTCAATATAGTAAAACTGAAAGTTGATGTGGGATGGGGAGGGAGGAAGCTAGCACCTTGGAAGTGCTGCAACTTAGTAATATTAGCCTTTCTCTTTGAGTTTCTAGTAGTAAAACTGGGGGGAAAACAGCAAAAATGTTTCTCAACAAATCTCATCTGTAATGCTTCTTTAGGGCTTAAAAAACTCCTTATCTATAAAGGAACAAAAATAGCCCAGCTATGCAACAAACAGTATTAAAAGAAAATATCTCTCTTTGAAATATCAGGCAGAGCATTGGATTTAAAAGCCATAAAATCACCTCAGCTTGTGTTGATAGATCTCCTCCGGGAAGTGCAGAGGTTTCTAAGATCTGTAGACATTTCTGCAGTACACATAACCTGTCTTAGCCAAGTCAGTTAAAAACACTAAGTTCTAAAGAACCGTGGTTTCTAACAGTGTTGTTAGCTGCCCCTTTGCACCTCCAATATTAAAGCTAGGAGAAACAAACCCAACAGCAGAAAATTTCCTAACAAATCCCTGTTTATAATGCTTCTGAAAGGTTTCTAAAAACTCTACAAAGCCACAGAAATAACCCAGCAACCAATAAGCAGTATTAACAAAAAAGTTCATTTACAAAATAAATATATCAGGCAAAGCACGGGATCGAAAAACCAGAAAATTATCTAGCAAGAATTGTAGCATAATTATAATTTCCTTTTCTTTTGAAATCAGGCAGATTAGCAGGGAAGGGGGCTCTACTAGGCATGTGCATTTCAGGATCTTTGAGGAATTAATTTGGGTGATTAAAAATTGAGGGCCTGACAATGAGCCCAGAGCAGTCAGTGCTGCTAAAGCGCCTGACCACCACAGGCAAAACTGAAACCAAATAGTCAGTGCTGGAGCCTGTCAACTATCAGGCACTGATTTTTCCGGTTTCACTGCCAACTGTGGTGGCTATCAAGGTAGCGGTGATATTCAGCCACTAATCAGATTGCATAACTGCATAAAGCTGGGGCAGTCATTTACTTTTCCTAACTATATGCAGTCTGCTAATCCAGTTAGTGGCTGAATATCGCCGCTAACGAGATAGACGCCGTGACCACTCCAGCTCCACTCATAGATTGCCTTGAAACTAGCTGGACATTTTCAGAGTAGTCTGTGGGGATATTCAGCAGTACTAAATGGTTAATCTGCTGAATTTGTGGATCACAAAGGTTTATTTGGTTTGCAAGACTCCCAATGTTTGCACACAAAGTGCTTATGTACGCATATACCTGCAAGAGAACAAGCACAAAATCAATCTGCCTGTGTGAAAATCTGTAGTGAGCACTGAAACAAAGTTTTTGGCCCTGGTCATTCCAAGGCTCTTCTGTAATCATAGTGCTACACTTTCTGGTATGTGTTGTTGGGCAAGATATCGGGAGCACCATCTCAAAGATTTTGTGAGTTCTCAGTCATGAATGAAAAAAGACAAACCCTCTTCCTTAGTCTGTTCCTCAGGGAACACCAGAACCTCTAATTTGTAAAGCCTTCTGTCTTTACTTTCACTTTACTCTCTATTTCTTTATTGGATCTTTTCCCCTAGTTTATATCTCTTGAAATGGATAAAATAATGCGAAGCTGTCATATTTTTAGAGAATTTCCCTTTAAATGTCCATAATACCCATGCATTTCTCTACTGTTTCTATGCCAGCTTCCTTATCATTGATAAAAACATTGCATGGCTTTCTTTAGAGTAATTCAACAAACAATTCCCTAACATCCTCCTCCCGTTTGCCTTATAATACAAAAGAGATTATCATTTTTACCATGTAAATGTACTGTGCTGCACTGCAAGCAGGTGCTCCAGGAGAATTAGTAGTATTTATCATTACCCGGGTCTTGTTTATGGAGAAAATGTACCAAGGAGTGGGAGAAATGGGAAATGCACCAACAAATGGGAAAAAAAAGTTGATAACGTGAGAGCCCTTTAACTAAAGTGCTTTAAAGCTTTGCACATGGGAGGAAAAAATTAACATGCAGTAAGTGCAAGGTTTTGTGCTGTTAGGGGTGTTTCCAGCATGTCTTACAGTTACTGTAAATAAAAATATGTTATACCCAGTATGTGTATTGGCAACACACATGCATTCAGGCTATCTGTACTAGTGACGACGCATGGTAAAATATTGTGTGCTAACTGCCATGCACGCTTAATGTCAGTTCCCCACCCATAACCAGCCCTTTCCTACCCTATAACATGGTATGTATTTAGCATGGAAACAATTGCCACAGCTACGGGCGTATGGTGACTGCCTAAGTTGATGGTACACTAGATAATTAGCTGATGCCACATGGTTCAAAAACAAATTAAGTACAGGCTAATTACTTGTATAAGCAGGACAAGCTTCTAAGCTCAAATCCTATACCTAAATCTGTTAACCTCTCAATTGCATAATTATCAGAAAATTAACATGTGAGGGATATTGGGGCAATGAAAAAAGGCAAGAATGCTGACCTTGCATCAGTCTCAGTGCATTGATTTCTTAGAACCCACATTGCCCTCTTGTCCAACACAACAAGGTTACTCAGATGTTTATTTCTCACCTTAATGACAGAACAAGTCAGCTTGAACCTAACTTCCCTAGCCCCAACATCTCCCCCAGTGCAACAACAAAATTGCCTGGAACCTATGGAAACCCTGGATTCCCTAATTCTCAGCCTGCTGCTTTAACCACTAAGACTATTCAAATGTTACAGCGTATATAACCCCTTCCAAATATTTTTTTAAAGCATTTACTAAATACTGAAGAAAAAAGGAAAAAACATAACTAGAACACTACAAGAAGCTGGTATCGGTTATTAAACCTAAAATATTGAAGATGCAAATAAAATATGCCAAAAGTCTTCCAGGTCAAAATAAATGTTCGTTTTTTTTCTTTGTCCACCTACAAGCCTTTGTCTGTAGCTGTTTCTAGTCACCTATCAACTCTAGTCTCTAACTTTGTTCCACTTCTCCCAGCCCTTTTCTGTAAGTGTGTCTCACTCTCTCTGTAGCAGCCTGAGGTTTCAGTAAATAAGTCTATCCTGTGTTAGGGACTCTCAGGAAACAAAAGTTTTACAGGGTTGGGAAAGATGTTAAAGTAAGAAAGGAGACCTTAAAATGACTTTGTAAGATTCTTCCCTATTTAATGACTGTGACTTGCATAGAGAAATGACAGCAACTGGGACTGAATTAGTAGCTATAAGGTTTCTACACTCTCCCTTTCCGGAAATAATTTCTTATTCCCTAATTCATAAGCCCTTGAAGTAGGGGAGAGCTTCTGAAAAACTTTCCCAACCCCAGGTCCTGTCACAAGTGTAGACACAAAATCAATCAAATGACTTAAATACATATATAAACCTAAAACATAAAAATAAGCAAAACCATTATGAAAAGCAGTGCCTAGTACAATTGGCTTTTTTTTCGACGTATTTATTTATTTATTTATTTTATTTATTTAACATCTCTTCTATACCGCGCTATTAAAATCAGCGCGGTGTACATCGAACAAAATATACTGCAATGCATACAGGTAACATTGAGTTTACAGAGAACAAGGGAATATATAACATGGAATAACAGGGATAACTATGTACAATCAACATTATACTATATGTATATGCTTTTACTATATACCATATTTAAACTCGAGTGGATATTGTACGTGTATTCATGTAGGTGGCACGGGTCAACAGTAGTAATGTGAACTATCGTGGGGTCTAACCATTTTCTGGTTGTATTAATGTGCTAAGGTGTTTGGTGTAGGTGGGGGGCCTGTTGGTTGTGTGAGTGTCCATGATCACTTCTGGGTAGTATTTTGTGAATAAGTGATGCTTCACGGCTTTGCGGAATTGTAATAGGCTTTTGATGCCGCGGATTTCATGGGGAAGTATATTCCAATTCATGGGTGCGAATAATGAGAAAGCTCTGTTTGATGTAGCTTTAGTACATGATGTCATCATCTTGGGAACTATTAATGTATTCATAGCTGTAGTCCTTCTGTTTCTATTTTCGAGGGTGTTATGGATTAGTTTGCTGATTGGTGTCGGTGGGTAGTTATTCATGGCTTTGAAGGTCAGGACTAGTGACTTATATGAGAGTCTGGCTTGTAGAGGTAGCCAGTGTAGGTCTTTCATGATAGGCGTTATGTGAGCAGATCTTGGTGACCCAGAGAGCACTCTTGCAGCTGCATTCATAGCCATACGAAGTGGATTTAAGGTTGATTGAGAGAGCCCGTGGAGGATGATGTTCGCAAAATCTAGATGTGGGAGGACTAGTGCCTGGAAGGTTGATCGGTAATCAGTATAGTCAAGTAGGGGGCGGAGGTGGCGTAGCGTTCTGATCTTATGATATATACTCTTTGTCACATTCTTCACATGCATTGTCATATCCAGGTGTTGATCTAATGTGATGCCGAGGTATCGGATTGTGGGTTTGGACATCAGTTCTATGTTGTGACCAGCAGTGACGGAGGAGGTACGAACTTACGATTCCTTGTAACAAATAGGACATCAGTTTTGTTATGATTTATTCTTAAGTTTTGAGTCAGCAGCCATTCAGCTACTGCTCCGAAACAATTGATTATTGGTGTAAACACTGGTTGGTCAGTTTTGAACGGCATGTATATGAGGATGTCATCTGCGTATGCCAGGCATTGCACGTTGAAGGATCTGATCAATTCACATATCGGCTGCATATAAATATTGAACATTAATGCCGATAGGGAAGATCCTTGTGGTACACCTTGAGACTGTAGGAATGGCTCTGAGGATTCCTGGCCTGTTTTAACTTGTTGCCACCTATTGGAAAGGTAGGATCTACACCATTCCAGTGCTGTGCTTCGAATCCCCTTCTCTCTCAGACGTTGCAGCAGTATATCGTGGTTCACAGAATCGAAGGCGGCGGAAATGTCTAAAAAGATGAGGACAAATCCTTGTTTGATGCTGTTTATTCCTGTGATCAGATCATTGAATAGGGTTGTAAGAATTGTGTTGACTCCATGTGCTTCTCTGAATCCATGTTGTGATTTGTCTAGTGGTGCTTCTGTGTCAATATGATGCTGGAGCTGTTGTTGGGCAGCTTTCTCGATGATTTTTGCAAGCTGGGGGATGCTCGAGATTGGCCTAAATGATTCAACTTTGGATGGATCGAGCTTACTGTTTTTTAGTAGGGGCTTGATAGAGGTGTGTTTAAGACTCTGGGGGAATGAGCCTGTTAGAAAGGACTGGTTCAGTATTTTGCACAGGATTTGGCTTAGATCATGTCGCAGATCTTTGATCCAGTTGGCTGGACATGGGTCATTAGGTGCCGTGCTAGGATTGATGGAGGCGACAATTTTCTCAATTTCACTAGTTGATATAGTATTGAAGTTGCAAAATGGAGTTATTTGAGATGCCTTAGGTGATATAGAGGGGTTGTTGGTATTTATGCTCGTGCTGGCCTTAATCATTTTTGATTGCAGGTAGTTTGCGTAGTCCTGTGGCTGCGGCATTGCAGGTTGGGCTGAAACTGGCTCTCTTGTTATGGATTTTACTAACTTGAATAGTGCATGAGGTTTATTGATGGAGCGTTTCAATAGGTTTGTGTGGTAGAGCTTCTTACTCATTGTTACCTTCTCACGGTGGGTAGTTAAGTGTGAGTTATATGTTTCAAGGGCCTCTGGTGAGTGGGTTCGGCGCCACTGTCTTTCAAGTTTGCGTAAGTGGATGAGAGATGTATGGTAGATATGAAAGAGTTCTGAAGCACTGGGGCTTCTTCTGTGTTTGTGTATCTATCAGGAGTTGACAGGCTCAGGTTAGTGGTGCACCGCACACAGTTTCTCTCAATTGGTGGCATAGGCCCACCACTGTTCACTAATGGTTCTATGCCCCTGACCATAGCCATGTGCTGACAGCTACCACATGCTAATTCACATGCTAACTGCTTAGCACGTTTTAGTAAACGTGCCCCTTAAGCATTTGAATCAGATTTTTGCATTTTTTATTTTCAGACTTTCATTAGCAGTTGATTGTAAAAATGATATTAAGTCTGGGATAATCAAACTATCCATAGTCTGGCAAACCATATGGGTAATTTTACCTGGCTAATTTTGTTTTCATTATTGCCTAAGGAAAAATTACCCACAGGGATTTGTACCTGCTTTGTATAATAAAAATTGTGTTTTTTTTCTTATACCCCTTCTCTTGGACATGTTCATTTAAGTTTTTGATTAGCATATGGTGTCTGCCATACAGATCACCCTCCTCTATCTGTCCTTCCAACTATCAACCCATCTCCCTACACCTCTTAGTTTCTAAACTACTTGAACCTGTGGTTCACCGCCGTTGCCTCAACTTTCTCTCCTCTCAAGCCCTTCTGAATCCTCTATAATTCCGCTTTCATCCTTTACATTATACCAAAATGGCTCTTGCCAAGTCTCCAGTGACCAGTTCCTGGAAAAATCCAAGGGCCTTTACTCAAGCCTCATCCTTCTTATTTATTTTTATTTATTTATTTAGAAGGATTTAGTATACCGCCTTATCGTTAAATCAAGGCGATGTGGCACATCAATCAAAATCAATAATAAGTGTGGTTTGTAGCATGCAGTGTGAGAACGGAGAAGTGTAGTGTGTGGGGCAGTGCGTTAGATTATATCGGTGAACTATTTACATAATGAACTATATACATATATACAAAATGGGGCTGTTTGAGAGGCGTGCTAGGATTGAGATTCTGTAATGTCTTGGGGGTAGGATCGTGGTCCTGTAATGTCTTGAGGTAAAACATTTATGTGAGGTCCTTGAAATGTACTGTAAATAGATCAGTCTTAAGAAGTTTTCTGAAGTCCTTGAGGTTCTTGGTTGATCTTATGTGGTCTGGGAGAGAGTTCCATATAGTGGGTGCTGCCAGGGAGAGTGCCCTCCTTGATGTGGCCAGCCTTGTTTTAGCAAATTCTTTTGGTGTTCTGATGGTGTCTGAGGTTCCTTTTCTTCTTGGTCTCCTGTTGTCATCGGTTTTTATGAGAGGGCGTAGGCTGTCTGCTGATAGGTTGTGTATTATTTTAAATATGTGTAGAAGTACTTTGAATTGGATTCTGGAGCTGATTGGGAGCCAGTGTAGGTGGTACAGTATGGGGGTGATGTGATCTTGAATTGTGTGATCTGTCGTGAGTCGTGCGGCTGTGTTTTGTGCTAGCTGTAGTGGTTTTATTGTCTTTTTAGGTAGTCCTTGGTAGATGTGATTACAATAGTCTAGGGTTGGAGTGATGATGGCTTGACAGACTGTTCGGAAGTGTTCATGGGCGAGGATGAGTTTGAGCCTTCTGACTGTCCTCATTTTGATGTAAGCGCTCTTTGTTATTTTTGCAATGTGGGACTGGAGGTTGAGGTCCTTGTCGAGCGTTACTACCAGGTATTTTATTTCTTGTCTTACCGGTATGATGATGTTGTTTAGGTTGATGGTGGCCGATGGTGAGAATGTCCGGTTTCTTTGTGATGAATAGAGCTTCGGTTTTGTTGTAATTTATTGCAGCCAGGTTGCCATTTGTTGGAAGCAGTTGGCTATGTTGGAGTAGTCTGGGTTGTCCAGTTTGATTGGTGTGTATATCATTATGTCATCTGCGTATATGGTGTATTGAATCTTGTGGTCCTTGACGATGGTGTATATGGGTTGTACGTAGATGTTAAATAGCAGGGCGGAGAGAGCTGAGCCTTGTGGGACTCCTTGAGTGGCTCTGAACGGTTGAGAGGTCTTTGTTCCACACTTGACTTGTAGTTGTCTGTTGGTGAGGTAAGATGTAAACCAGCTCAGACTAGTACTGTGTAGGCCTGCCTCCTGTAGTCTGTTTAGTAGGGTTGTGTGGCAGACAGTGACGAAAGCTGAGGAGATATCTAGGAATATCATGATGACGCCCATTCTGGTGTTGTCGATTGTCCTCAAAAGGCTGTCGAATAGCTGGATCAGTATGGTTTCAACCCCATGTCTGGATCAAAAACCGTGTTGATTGGGGTCCAGTGGATTGTAGATGTCGATGTGTTGTTGGAGCTGGTGTTGGACTGTTTTCTCGATGATCTTGGACAGGAATGGTAAGCTTGATATGGGTCTGTAGGTGGCTGGGTCAGTTTTAGCCAGAGTGGTTTTCTTGGGGATTGGACGTATTGTGGCTAGCTTCAGGGAGTTTGGCATTGTTCCCTTGGAGAGGGAGTTATCTATTATTTTCTTGACCTTTCTGCTGCTTTTGACACTGTTAACCACAACTTTCTCCTTGATACCTTGTCCTCGCTTGGTTTTAAGGGCTCTGTGTTATCCTTATTTTCTTCTTATCTCTCCCATTGCTCCTTCAGTGTTTGTTCTGGTGGATCTTTCTCTACTGTTATCCTACTCTCAGTTGGTGTACCCCAAGGGTCGGTCTTGGGTCCACTCCTTTTCTTTCTCTATACCCAGTCCCTAGGTGCACTTATCTCTTCCCATGGCTTTCAATACCATCTTTACACTTATGATGCCCAGATCTACCTCTCTACACTTGAAATCTCTCTGGTAATCCAGGCCCGGATCTCTGCCTGCCTTTCCAATATTGCTGCTTGGATGTTTCACCGCCATGTAAAATTGAACATGGCCAAAACTGAGCTGCTTATTTTTCCCCCTAAACCCTCCTCTCCTCTTCTTCCTTTTTCAGTCTCTGTGCATAACTCTCTACTCCTCCCTGTTTCCTCAGCTTGCAACCTTAGGGCCATCTTAGACTCTTCTCTGTCCTTCTCCCCACACATCCAACTGATAGCTAAAACCTGCCATTTCTTTCTGTACAGCATCACCAAAATTTCCCTTTCCTTTCTGAACACACTACTAAGACACTTATCCACTCTTTAGTCACCTCCCATCTTGACTATTGTAACCTACTCTTTTTTAGTCTCCCTCTGAATCATCTCTCTCCTCTTCAATCTGTTCAACACTCTGCTGCACAGCTAACCTTCCATCAGCCTCATCATGCTCATATTACTGCTCTTCTCAAGTTTCTTTATTGGCTTCCTATACATTTCTGCATCCGGTTCAAACTTCTCCTGCTGACCTATAAGTGCATTTACTCTGCAGCTCCTCACTTCTCAGCCAGGCGACCAGCATGTCGGCCTCGGGTGCTACCCTTCTTCCCTCCCATTCCCACCCCCCCCCCCCCCCACAGCTCTTCTCCCCCCCCCCCATCGTTGACCGAATAACGATACTGTACAGTGATTGCGCCAAAATGCAACAACTTTATTGAACCACAACTTTTGGAATTACAGTATCAAAACTGTTGGCCACAGCATAATCAAGCCTAGCAAATATACAACATTGAACTACAATTTAGACATACATCTCGAAAATAAACAACAACCTATTATCTTCACTTCTCAAGAGGCACAGCCCGCTCTATCCCAGGTCTTCGACGTCCGGCAGGGATATTTGGAAAACTGGCCGTCTCAGCCTTCTCCCCACTGCCATCAGTCCCTATTAGCATAGCGCCGTTAATGAGCGCTTGCCTTTGAAGACAAGCCCTTTACAGCTTTGTTCCTCTTTTGCGGCAGTGTACACATCTACCTCTGCCCAAGTCCCGTCAAAGGCTTGAGCAGGGCTACCTTGCTAATCGCCGTGTACGTCTCTCCCGCCGCGAAGACGTCGGGAGGCCCTCTATACACTGCTGCTGCCTCCACTCTGGGTCCTATTGGGGGACACGTCAGTTCCTCTATGCCCCGCTCCCCCTTTACATGTCTGGGCTGTGCTCTCTCTGCCAATCCCTCCCGGCAGTGACTCCTCGCTCGCCGGGAGGGTCCCCACCCTTTCCAGCTGCTGTGGCCAACCCATGCTTCTGCCATAGCCGCTCCATCATATCTTGCATCGCACAGAGGAATATGTCCATCCCAATGTCGGATAGATGTACCCCGTCTGTACGATACAGACCGGGGCAGCTCTCTTCTATCAACTCGTGCATGATGGTATATCCCCCGATGGATTCCATAAAGCGGCCCATCCATCTGTTCACCTTCCTTCTGGTTCTCTCCACTGCTCGGTGCGACCATTCGCCCTTCCATACCCGACGAGGTATGATGTGCGACCAGACAAACACCACCCCCGGTAAGGAACTCTTCATTGTCAGCAGATCTTCCTGCATTTTTTTGGTAAGCTCGACACTGCGGATACCCGTCAGGTCGTTGCCCCCCCAAATGTATCAGTATAGCCCATGGGTCCCCGCCCCCCCTACGCAATTGCGTGAAAAGCGGCATCAGCTGGTCCCACACCATACTCCGGCGTCCCATCCATTTCACTGCCACCTTTTCTTTGGGTAGGCCCAAGTTAAGTCCTTGCGGTCTATTCCTGGTCCTCCTCTCAGCCCAGTGAACGAACGAATGGCCGCATATCCATGCCTCGCGCCGGGGACTGCCACCTATGGAGAGGTGTTGTTAATATAACAGCTTGTTAAACAGCACATGGATGGAGAGCAACAATGCCGAAGTAACTTGGTGCTTCTTTCACTTTTCTCTTTTCATTTATTTTATTATATCTATATTTTTCTCTTTTTTTTTTTTTATATAAGGTTCGTAAGCAGGTTCCTGTCTATCAGTCAGGCTTACGCCAGGCGTCATACCGGGTGTACATAGGATTTATATCTATCAGATTTCCACCGACCAATATGCATAATCTGTTCCCTGGTCATGCCTATATGGGCCGCCGTAGAAGCAGCCCCGATGCGGAAGGAATGGGTGCCGTAAAAGCACGCCTCCAAACCGGCCGCCTCTAGAGCTATCTTGAAGACTCTGGTGAACTGGAAACGCGAAAGGGGGGCCTCGTTGGCGTGTAGTAGCCATTGCTCAGCACCTGCTGGTTGCATTTCCTTGTAATCGCTAAAAGTTTGTACTGGGCAAGATGGGTCTCCCGGTAGCGGTGCCAACACCACCTGGGCCCCTTTTGCCTCGGTGTCGGTTTTGGACCTCCGTACGTACAATACGAGCGTCCCGTTCCATAGGCATTCCGTAGGCTTATGTCCTACCCTCTAATCCCACCCTCGGCGTGCCTACGACTCGCCGTGGCGACCAACTCGCCTATCCGGAACGCCCCAAAGAACGCCCACGAAAATGCGCACCTGAACAGTCTGGTTTCGAAATGGTCGAAGCATACTTGGCCTGCGACTGCTATCAGTTTTTGCAATATCTGGTGGGTTATTGGGCGCCGCCAGTCTTTATTAAGGCGTCGCTCTGCGGTCCAGCCTTTCATGACCCTGGTTATTACAAAGTCCTCTCTCGGGCTGCTCTTACCCATTGCTTTTACAAAGAAGGTAATTGCCACCAGCTGCAACTGTACAGCTGATTTACTTGCCCCTAGCCGCTTGGAGTGCAGGATCCATTGCGGAATGGAGTCTGTCGTGGGACCATTTTCTTCGATCCCGAGCCCCCTGCAGACAACTTGAAATCTCTTCCAAGCCGCCAGGTACTTCCGCCTCGTCCGTTCCGATAGCGAGTTCAGCACAAGCTCCCAAACCTCGGAGGACCAAGGTTCCAGACTACTCCCGGGACAGCCGTCTTGACTGCGTCGGCCTCTGGTGCAAGAGATCTGAAGAGCAGCATCTTGGAACGAGAGAGAGCGTCCGCGATGTTATTTATCTGGCCAGGGATGTGTTCCGCCCTGACTGTGATATTGTGCTTTAAGCACAACATCACTACATGTCTTAGCAATGCGACCACTCCTAGTGTGTGCGCCCTCATCCCGTTCATAGCATAAACCACCGCTGTATTGTCGGTGTGGAACGTTACTGCCTTATTGCTTAACCTCTGGGCCCAGATGTATAAGGCTACGGTGATGGGGAATAGCTCCAGGAAAGTGATATCCTTTGTGATTCCTGCCACGCGCCATTTTCCTGGCCATTCCTCGCCATACCAGGCACCTTGGAAATATATCCCAAAACCGTCCCCCCCAGCCGCACCCGTGAACAGGTTCAGGTCCTTATTGGACACTGGCGGTTCTTGCCAGAAAGTCAGGCCGTTAAAATCTTGTAAGAAAAGTTCCCACATTTGTAGGTCTTCCTTTATTCCTTTTGTGATCCTGATCTTATGATGTTTCTTTCTGACCCCTTTCGTCGCCAGCGCCATCCGCCAGCAGAAAACCCGCCCCATCGGCATGATCCTGCATGCGAAACACAGCAGGCCCAGCAGCGATTGGAACCGCTCCAGCGTTGCTTTTGTTCTCCCTTGTAAATCCTGAATCGCTTCCCTCAGCTTCCTTATTTTGTCTGCTGGTAAGCGGGACCATTGTGCTTCCACGTCCATTTCGATGCCCAGGAATGTAATTGTTCCTACGGGTCCGCAAGTCTTCTCCCCGGCTAAGGGAATCCCAAAGCGACTGGCCACTTGCTCAGAAACAGTGAGGACCCTTTGGCAGTCTGCACCGTCTTTTCCTATGAACAGGAAATCGTCCAAATAATGGACAACGGTGCCTGGACCTGCTATGTCCTCAACAACCCAGTGTAGGAAAGTGCTGAACTGCTCAAAATACGCGCACGAAATTGAGCAGGCCACGGGCAGGCATTTGTCAAAGTAGTACTCTCCGTTCCAGGTGAAACCCAGCAACGAAAAGGATTCCGGGTGTACAGGGAGTAGCCGAAAGGCTGACTCGATATCTGCCTTCGCTAGTCGTGCCCGCTGCCCTAGCGTCCGTATGCTGCCGATGGCCTGATCGATCGTCGCATATCGCACCGAACATAGTGATGGGTCAATGCTGTCGTTGACTGACCGGCCTTCCGGGTACGATAAGTTATGGATCAATCAAAACTTTCCTGTCTCCTTTTTTGGGACTATTCCCAACGGAGACAGCACTAGGTTCGGTAGGGGCAGGTCACGGAATGGGCCTGCCACCCTCCCCAGTTCAATTTCTTTGGCTAGTTTTTGTTGCACTACAGTGCTAAATTGCTTCACTGATGGGGAGTTGCGGGTTGGGTGCCCCAACGGTGGGACAGAGGCTGGGATTCGAAAACCCTGTGCAAAGCCGTTCTCAATATTGAGAGCTTTGTCCCGTCGCGGGTAGGCCCGTAGCCATGCCCGCATGTGGTCATGCCTGATGGGTGTTGGGGCCAGGGCGATCATTGCCCCTCTGTTGCCCCTGCCTGAATGGCTTGTAGTCCCGAGCGGCTCGGCATGCGGTGGCCGGGTGACTGCCTCCGCAGCCGGAGCATGCGTGGTGGAATTTACAGGGCCGCCAAGTGCAACTCCCCGTATTGTACTGACGGCATGCTCGCCGACCGGCCATTTGGGAGGTTGGCCGCCAAGCACAATGGTCTGTTGGGTGACATTTCCTCGAGCCACATATCCACTATCCTGTGTTGCCAGGTCATGGTTGGGTCCTCCGCCAGGCTCTGTCTGAACTTGATATCATAGTTGAGCCATGCCCAACCCCCTCATCGCTTATGTGCTTGGGTAATGGTGTCTAGATACTTGATTAAATATTGGCTTAACTCCGGCTCTCGCTCCAGCACCACACTCATAAAAATGTGGAAGGCCGAGACCCAGTTATTTATGGATTTGGTGACTCTGGGCTTTCTTTCCCCTTTCCTGTCCTTATTATTATTCTCCTTCGCCTCCCCATCATGGTCCCTTATCAGCAAGGAGAATATATCAATGTATTCTCTCCGCCAAATCCTCTTTTTTAGCTTTCTGGGCACCGCGCTGGATAGGGAGCTCACACCGCAACGCGGGTCCCCGCTGACCGCCGCTGGGCTGGCCAATACGGCAGGAACCGTTGTCGCAGTGCTTACACTGGGTTCGCCAGTTCCAGCCACCGTTGCGATTACCTCCCTGCGCCCTGACCATACCTGGGCTAGCTGTTTATCCTTGTGTGATCTACTCTTGTGTTTTTTAAAAGTTTTCAACAGGCTTTGCATGGCAGAAACTAATAAAGAGTCACCCCCCGTATCGGAGGAAGAATCTTCGGATAATGAAGATGACAATAGCATTGCCCCCCTCTTTCCCGCTGGCTTACCATTCGCCGAACTGGTGCTGGCCTTGCTGCTGCTCGCTATCTGTGTCTCTCCCACGCCGATGTTCGCCGTGCAGATACTTGCTGCCTGCGTTCACCCCGGACTCGCGTTGGACGCCTCTAGTCGCTGTCGGAATGCACTGATGCCGTGTTGGTTCACCTGCTCCCGAATCACCCGGAATAGGTCGTCCAGCTCCTGCATAGATGTCGCGGGCTGGGGTTGCTGCGCCGGCTGTTGTGCTGCATGCCGCGCACCCCGCCATGCGGTCTTCCCTGCCTCGTCACTGCGTGGTGCCGCTCCGCTCGTAGCCTTGCCCTTAGTCGCCATTGTCGGTGCCCGTTTGGCAGCACCGCGTGTCGCTCTGCGCTCTGTATCCCGCCTGGGCTCTGCCTCCCTCGGTTTCTTTGACTGTCCCCTGTGCTCTGCTTCTCCGGCCTGCATGACCTTCCGTGGCATACTGAGCTGCGTGAACAAAAGCTAAAACAAGGGGCAACATGGAGATATGATACATACATTAGCCATTATCGGAAGCTGCTAGTTTTCTTGGAACCGCTAAGTGAGCATTGCCCCTCCCTTCGTAGCTTTATTCCTGCATTCAGCACTGTTTGATTTCCCCTTTTTTTTTTTTGCTTGCCGCCATCGCGCTCATCCCCCTTTTGTGCCGCCCTCTACTCCCGAAAGCATTACATGTGTGGCACGCCTGCCTCATCTATACACTCCCCCACATAGCCACAAGATGGCCACCGCAGCACATGCCGACGCCATCTTGTGTGAGCACATGGCAGCTTTCCACCTCAACATAACAAAAAAACAGGACTCATGCTACGTTGCAGTTGGTTACTCCCAAGTATGATAGGGAGAAAAAAAAAAGACTCACCTTATGGGCTCCGCAGGACACTAGTCCTGCGCTTGCCATACTCCGCACAGCGGCGGGTACCGTATCCCCCATAAAATTCTAACAATGCAAACCTTCCACTTTATTGCACACACCATTTTCCTATACAGCCCTCCAGCCCCGACTGCCAGCTAGCATATCCGGCGGTGCGGGTTTGCTTGTGCCCCTACAATTGAACACGCGCTCCCTCCCCCTCCTCCCGCCCATTGCCAAGGTTAAAAACTTTCCTTTCCGCTTCTCCGCCCTAGATGGCAATCACCGCACGTGCAAGCCCTGTTCAGCCCCAGCAGGAAAGGTAACGCACGGGACATACATCCAAATTATCTTCTTTAGAAGGGAAATTAAACCTTACGGGCAGCTATATCCTCCTTACCGCTGCGTCCTCTTATCGGAAAAAGCCTCTTTATACCTACGCTGAAAGAACAGTCTTACCTTCCGATCCCTGTGTCCGTGGCAAGAAATTCACAGCCCCGCCACCGCAATAAATAGGCACTTGAAGACTAGATATACCAAACCCCGAAAATGCGCATGAGTCTCATAGCACCGCCGACGCTTCGCACCGTTCGCCCCTGTTGCTATTTTTTTTTTGCGGAGCATATTCAGCCCTGTTCATCCCCACCATCCTTTCCGGCGTTCAGGCTGCCTGATTCATCCCGCCAGTCCCCCCCCCTCCCCCTGCGCTCCCCACGCTTCCTCATGTACTCACCGCTGTGGGAAAAACAAACGCCAATCACAACCCGACGCCGCACGCTGGATGCTGCACATATACACTCAACGCTGAGGGTGCCGCCTCAGACAAACGTGGAGGTCTCCTCACGGCCGCTTCGATGCTCCACGTGGCAAGACCGGTGAGCCGCTCGTTGTTCGCTCGCTTTCCTGTGCTGTACCGGGTGATTGCCTGCTTGCGCCGGCCGGCGGGAGGAGTGAAAAAAGAGGGCGAGCCGCGGCGGGACCGGCGCTTCTATAGCCCGGTCGCCCTGCCGCCCGCCCCCTCCCCCTCCCCCCCACCCCCACCCATTGCCAAGGTTTAACCCTCGGCCCGCCGGCGCCCGCTGTGTCCGGCCGTGTTAATTCACGGCCAGATCTTTTCTCTCTTATCTCTCCCTACACCCCTCCTCAGGAACTCCGCTCTTCTGGCAAATCGTTTCTATCTGTGTCCTCTTCTATTGCTAATTTTAGACTTTGCTCCTTTCATCTTGTTGCTCCTTATGCCTGGAACAACTACCTGAGCCTGTACGTCAGGCTTCATCTCTGGCCTTTTTCAAATCCAGGCTGAAAACTCACCTCTTAACTGCTACTTTCCGATCTTGATTCACCAAATCTCCTTTCTTACCGTTCCCCCAACATGTATTCTATGTCTACAGCTCCTGTGTTGTCTCTCTTGACTAGATTGTAAGCTCTGACGAGCAGGGACCGTCTTTTTAATGTATTTGTGCAGCGCTGCATATATATTTTAGCACTATAAAAATATTCATTATTAGTAGTTAGTGTTGTACCTGCTGCTCCATGAAGGTCACCCCTCCCCTCCATGTCTTTGTTTAGGGTTGCACCCACCAACCGTGCAGGTCGTCATCCTCTATTTGTTGACATATAGAAGATATGTGTTTGTTTTGATTCCATTCTCTTGCTATATAGGGATCCTCTGAGTCTGTTTCATGCCTTGTTGAATTCTGTCATCGTTTTTGCCTCTCCCACATCAAGAGGACGTTCAAGGTATCCACCACCCTTTCAGTGAAAAAGTGTTTCCTGATGATGCTTTTAAGTTTACTTCCTTCTTTCTTCATTTTATGCTTTCTACTTTTACAGCTTCCCCTTCTGTGAAAAAAGGTTTTTATTCATCAACACCCTTTAAGTATTTAAATGATATCCTTTAAGTCCATATCCTTTCAGAAGTACAGACTCTAGAATGGGAGGCAATATTTTCTACACCCTAACATTTTTTGTTCTAGTCACCACATTATGATATCATTTCATTACCCTGAGATCATTATATATAGTCACCCCCAGAGTATTTTTGCTTGGTGGGGCACATCAATATCTTACTCCAAATATGTATTGCTCCCACAGATTTCATCATACCAAATTTAGGATTCTGCAGATTTTTTTGCACTGAATCTTAGGGACCTTTTGCTAAAGTGAGTTAGGTTTTTGCACCTAATGCAAGATAAGCACAAAACCTAACCAGCTTTAAGTGAAAAATCTCCATAGTAACTGTCAGAGGCATGACCGGCATGTTCCAAAAAGTTAATGTGCAGATGAATACCCTAATGCATGGCACTATTACTGCAGGTGTACTTACCTCTACCTATTGAGGTGGTACATTAGAACATATGATATGTCCTACTGGGTCAAACAAGCCCAGTATCCTGTTTCCAACAGCAGCCAATCCAGGTCTCAAGTACTTATCAGGTTTCCAGAAAGATACATAGAAAACATGCTGCTTATACCAGGGCTAAGCAGTGAATATCCGTGGTCCTCTAATAATGGTTTCTGGAATTTTCTCCAGGAACTTGTCCAAACTTCTTTTAAACCCAGATACACTAACAGCTTTTACTGCATCCTCTGGTGGTGAATTCCAGTTTGCTTCCATGCAGGTATTAGATGCACCTGAACTAAGGGAAACATTGATAGCACATATGTCCCCCTGCACTAACTGCAATGTGTTCACCGTGCCCACTCTCTTCCCCTAACCTGCCCATTCTGCATTTAACACATGAGTGGCAATTAGCGCTCAAATCAGTATGTGATAACCAATTTCCCTCTAATTTTCTGTAGGCCGTGTGCGCATAAAATATCAGCTGTGTGCAGCTTTTGAAGGAAGGTTACATTTTTATGTGCCACATAACGACACTCGGAGTTATATACAGAATAGAGTATGTACACCACATTGATTTTAATCAAATTAAATGAAAATAGGCGATTACTAAATGAAGCGGGACATTTCTAGTAATTACAATCATAACTTTTAAATTTTAAGACATCTGTGTTGTTTTCTATCAGAATCAGAGCTGTAAATTTTGTGCGCTCTGTTGTAAAGTATGTGCGCTCACTCGGCAAGGGGTGTGCGCACACGCACACGCGCACAGCTTAGAGGGAACAGTGGTGATAACCGTTCCCACAGGATCGAACAGCTACTGCATGCAAGAATGTGTTAATTGCTAAGCGCCTTTTAATAAAAGGACCCCTTAATTGCCAAGTAACAACCGCTGCTCAAGAATTTTTCAAATCATTTCACATTCTTTTTGCTGTCATGTGTGCTGTGGATTTTATCATACTTTACAAAAGTAAACTTTTATTTCTAAGTTCTCCATAATATCACGCACAAAGATACTGAAGAGCACTAGCCCCAGGGTACATCCTGAGGTATTGCACTAATCAGTATTCTATCCTTAGAGTGGATTTCTCATACTTCTACCTTTCATTATCCTTTGCTCAGTTTCTAATCCAGTAAACCACCCATGGACCCACTCCTGAGCTGCTCAATTTGTTTATGAGTCTCTTTTATGAAACAGTATGAAAAAACTATGCTGAAATCAAAGCATTCTACATCTAGGGTGCGTCTTTGATTTTACTCTTCAGTTACACATTCAAAGAAATTGATCATATTTTTTTGGCTTGATCTATCTTTAGTAAAATCTTGCTCTCTGTTTCTGAAACTAATCAGATGAGAATAATGTGTGATTTTCCTTCAGGGGGTATGCTATTACTTTTTCTATCAGAAAGGTAGGGCTGACAGAGGATCTCTAAAGGAAAAAAGGGGACTGTTGTAGTGGTTGATATGGAAGGGCAGACTAGATAGGCTATGTGGTCTTTTTCTGTCGTCATGTTTCTAGGTTTCTATGTTTCTATGTTTAACTGCCTCTTCCTTTCCCAGTTATAGAAAGTTTTGCTTATTGGATATAGACTGGAAAGGCTGCATGTTCAAATGCAAGAAAGGAAAATCAGCAAAGTGACTGAGCTTGTATTCCTCTCTAGGATCAAGACATTTTTTTTATATTGGCTGAATGACCATGAATTAAAAATACTACAGGTGGTGTAGAAATTCTCTAAGCTTTGGGCTGAAAAGGCAATTAGTAATCTGTGAACTATCATTAAAATCAATGTAACGGCAATTTTTAAAAAGGGTTCCAGGCGTGAGCCCGACGTCAGTACCGGGGAAAAATTGTGGAAACCATTATAAAGAACAAAATTACTGAACATGTAGATTGTCATGGCTTAATGGGAGACAGCCAACATGGCTTTAGACAAGGAAGATCTTGTCTTACTAATCTGTTATGTTTTTTTTTAAGGTGTGAATAAACAGGTAGACAAAGGTGTATCAGTTGATATAGTGTATCTGGACTTTCAGAAAGCCTTTGACAAGGTCCCTCATCAGAGACTTTTGGCAAAACTAAAATGTCATGGGATAGGAGACAGTGTACTATTGTGGATCAGGAACTGATTAAAAGATAGAAAGCAGAGGATAGGGCTAAATGGCCAATTTTCTCAATGGAGAAAGGTGAATAGTGGTGTACCCCAGGGATCTGTGCTGGATCCGCTGCTTTTTGACATATTCATAAATGACCTGGAAAAGGGAATAACAAGTGAGGTTATCAAATTTGCAGATGACCACAAAACTATTTAAAGTTGTTAAAACCCGTGAGGACTGTGAAAAATTACAAGAGGATCTTGATAAATTGGAAGACTGGGCATCAAAATGGCAGATGAAATTTAATGTAGACAATTGCAAAGTTATGCCCCTAGGAAAGAACAACCCAAACTATGGTTACACGATGCAGGGTTCCACATTATATACCACCACCCAGGAAAAAGATTTAGGCGTCATTGTGGATAACATGTTAAAACCCTCTGCCCAGTGTGCATTGGCGGCCAAGAGAGCAAATAGAATGCTAGGTATTATAAGGAAAGGAATGGAAAATAAAACAAAGGATATTATAATGCCTCTGTATCATTTCATGGTGCGATTGCACCTTGAATATTGTCTGCAATTCTGGTCGCCGTATCTTAAAAAGGATATAGTGTGGGAGGAGTGGACTAGTGGTTAGGGTGGGAGGATATAGGGTGGGAGGAGTGGCCTAGCGGTTAGGACAAGGTACTTCAGGCCGGAGGGCCGGGGGTTCAAGTCCCACCTGGGGACAGCAATCTCAGACCGGAGGGACTCCTTGTGGTCTTGGGCAAGCCACTTAACCCTCCATTGCCCATGTTCCCTGTAAGTATTAGCGTATGTGTGTCATATCCCCTCGTGTTAAATGTATCTCCCAATTGACCGCTTTGACCCAGTGAAAAGCGGGATATAAATACAGCTAAATAAATAAATATAGTGTTATTAGAAAAGGTACAGAGAAGAGCCACCAAAATGGTAAATGGGATGGAAGGATACCCCTATGAAGAGATACTAAAAAGCTTAGGGCTCTTCAAACTGGAAAAGAGATGGCTGAAGGGAGATATGATAGAGGTCCATAAATTAATGAATGGAGTGGAATGGGTAAACATAGATCAATTGTTTACATCGTTAGAATATAGAAAGACTAGGGGACATGCAATGAAGCCCCAGGGTAACCTATTTAAGACTAATAAGAGAAAATATTTTTTCTCTCAACGTGTAATCAAACTCTGGAATTTGTTGCCAGAGGATGTAGTAAAAGCTGTTAGTGTAGCTGGTTTTAAAAAAGGTTTGGACAAGTTCCTGGAGGGAAAGGTCCATAAACCATTATTAAAAGGGACCCAGGATATCAAAGCTTGACCCAATACAAGCATTGTGGAAGCTGTGCCTTTTGGGGAAACTGCTAGGTACTTATGTCCTAGATTGGCCACTGTTGGAAACAGGATACTAGGCTTGATAGACCTTGGTCTGACCCAGTATGGCATATTTTATATTCTTAAGATGGGGAAAAGTGGCTTAATTGAAAGAGAATGAGAATGTGGGTCATGGCGAATAATCTTCCTTGGGTGGTGAGAGCTCGGAGGCTGATAAATCAATGGCTGCCTCAATGGAAGTACCTGAGATATTTGGACTCATTCTTGGCTAAAATTAATAAGAGCCCAGATAGGAAGTTGGAAATTGTTGTAGAAATAATGGTCCGGCTGGTCTTGTCAGTGTGTAAACTTGAAGAGAAAATAGAGGGAGCATCTGGACAGAATGTTTGTGGTGCGCTCTGATGCTATTGGACCTTACTTGTGGAGTGGAGGAGTGGCCTAGTGGTTGGGGCAAGGTATTTCAGGCCGGAAGGTCGGGGGTTCAAATCCCACTAGAGGACAGCAACCTTGGGCTGGAAGGACTGGGGTTTCTAGTCCCACAGGTGCTCCTTGTGGTCTTGGGCAAGCCACTTAACCCTCCATAGCCCATGTTCCCTGTAAAATAGTTATCTCCAAGTTATAATGCCCTGTTCAATGTAATTTCAGTTTGTTCAATGTAAACTGCACTGATGCAGAATAGCGCAGTATATAAGAGAATATAAATAAAATAAATAAATAAAATAAATAAATACTTAGAAGCTTATTGCCACATAATTTTACTTTAATGCTGAAGCATAAGGGGGAGGGGACTAAGGAGCACCCCCAAATGGTGTGTCAGATTCCTTTCACTTGCTTTACATGGCCCTTACTGAGACTGGGCATTCCTGTTGACTCAGGAGGTGGAAAAGAGCCCCAAGCTGGATGGGAGGTGCTGCTCAGCCTGGAAGTGCCTCTAAGGCCATAATAGCTAGACAATGCTGACATGCAATGAGGTTTGTGGCTGTGGGAGGGCTGTGAGCGCCCATCTGCCATGATGAGTGCAGCAGCTTCAGTATCGGTATCTTTGTAGTAGAGGTTTGAGCCAGCCCTGCTGTAGGAGAAGATATGGACCTTGGAGAGAAAGTTGCCAAGTACTCATCTGTTTGCATTGAAAATGGAATATTGTCTCTGCAGCCTCTTGTTTGACCACTGGAAGTCATTTGATCAGTTTTGGAAACCCTGCATAAAACCTGTTCAGGATTAGCTGAATTATTTAAGCAAACATTAACAAAGTCTCAGACTTAGAGGCTCATATAATTATTCAGGTGTCTTAAGTGTCAAATAAAGACAGGTCAATGAGATGGTTTATTTATTTATTGCTTGATATACCACCTTTAGCTCATTGCAACAAAGCAGTTTATAAAATGAACATTACTGATAAACAAAATGGATATGGCTCAGGATAAACCTATGGTCCGTAGGAAAATTGAAAACTTGGAAAACCAGGCTAGGAACTTAAATCTGTGTGTTTAATTTTTCGCAGGTGGAAATGGTGGCTCCTAGAGATCTTTTCTTTTCTAGGCTTTTTTGGAGATGTTCTTAAATATCCTGAAACTATTATTTCCTCCCTTGATAAAGATTTAGGTGAAAGATAGGTGCCACATACCTGTGTAAAACAGTAATAACCGCGTAGAACAGATAGTCACATACCTGCTGCATGTGGAAATGACCACCCTGTGGGTAACGCTAACCAGATAGCAGCTGGGGTGTGGTGGGGCACCGCATAACGTACATATTCAGTGGCCATGGTCGCCTCCCTGAGACGCCAGAAACAGCGTAGGACTAAGCAAGGTTTCCTGGCACTTAGGAGAGCAGGAACGACTGCGGGAAAGCCGTGTATCAGGCATCAACTGGGTAGCAGCAAGGAGCAGGCATTGTGAGGAGTGCTGAGGCTTCTCTAGAGATGCAGACGGACCTGAAGAGCCCAGGCACAGTGGAGAAGGTGGCAAAGGGAACAACAACTGCAGTGGGCAGGCACCCAGCACCAGAGGCGCAGGTGCCCTGTCTCCTGAGTGCACAGGCCCAGAGTAACCTACCTCCAACTGATGGAGGATGAGGAGGTCTACCAGTGGTACCGAATAGATGGTGTGACAATAATGGAGCTCTGTGCCATCCTCAACCAGGACGTTGAGCCAGCCACTGGCAGAAGTCGGGCACTGCCATCCTTGCCTTCCTGGCCATAGGGAGTTTCCAGCATGTGATTGGGGCCACAGTAGGGATCACCCAGTCTGCCACCAGCCACTGTATCACTGCTGTCAGCAGTGCCCTGCTGCGATGTCTGGGGCACTTCATTGCATTCCCCAGGACCCAAGAGTAGCGCCAGGATACAATGCAGGCCTTTTATGACATTGCCGGCTTTCCCTCTGTGCTGGGGGTGCTGGACTGCACACACATAGTACTGAGGACACCCAGTCAAGAACAGAGGGCCTACACGAACTGCCACAATTACACCTCACTGAATATTTATTTATTTAGACAGTTTTGTATACCACCTTATTCTTCAATCAAAGTGGTCACAACACAATTGGGGGATACATTTAACACGAGGGGATATGAGACACATACACTAATACTTACAGGGTTACAAGGTTTTGTCTGTGAATACCAGCCTGCTCATCACAGATTTCTGTGCCAGGTTCCTTTGCTCATGCTGCATTTATCTTGGCATGCATTTATCTTTGCATGGTCAGGCCTGGGCCATGCAGCAGCCAGAGGCAACCTTGGAGAGGGATGGCTGCTTAGTAAGTGCACACAGCAGTAAGCAAATGTGTTGCAAGGTGCGTAATGCATGCAGCCCTATGTAGAGGCATGCAGGTTTGGAGGCCCATGAGGAGGCAGAAAAATGCTGAGATGCCCCCACACAAGTGCCCATTTCAGGTGTGTGTGCTGAAGGGTGAGAATGTGCTGATGAAGGGAGATGGTAGAGGGGGAGGTGACGGAGGTGGAAGAAGGGGAGTAGGGATGAGTGGTGAATGGGGAGGAAGAGGGGGGACTGGGGGAGGAGGGGCTGTGGTGGCGGTGGGGGAGGTGTACTGGAAGAGGGGAGGTGAGTGAGGGAAGAAGGTATTGGGGGGGCCAGGAACCCCAGCATACCATGTAGATGCCACCTGTGCCAAATCCATCACCCTAAGCCACACCCAATACCATGGGCCACCAGCAACAGACAGCCCAAAGCATACCAAACACAGGCATGGTGCAAGGCACACCACCTCCGGGTACCCCCAGATGATCCACCTGGCCCTGCGCCCACACACGCCATACACCATGCCCCCTGGAAAAGCACTCTCAAAGCCCTGAGTGCCACCCAATCACATCCAGACCCACCAAAGTACTCCCTAGGACTACCAGTCCCTGACCCCCACACACCCTCTGGCCCCCCTCCCTGCCATACCCCAGGCATGTCAGGACCAGCCTACAGTAACATTACGTAGCCCCTGTTCTATCAACGAATGCATCAACCAGACAAAAAGGGAATACAATACAAACATCATACACAATTCCAACAACAAACCCAGAGAACTATTTGAAATCGCAAAAGCCCTCACCAAGGATCATAATACAGAAGACAAAGTGCAATTGGACCCACAAAAATTTGCGGACCACATCCAAGAAAAGTTCCACTCAGCAGAACAAACAAGACCCAGCTCAGCCCCAAAGACTAACACACCCTTGAACACCTGGGGAACATTCAACACCCCATCCACGGAGCAACTCTCCCACATCATCATAGCAATCAAGACAAGCACAGCCCCCACGGATCCCTGCCCAGTGCCCTGGATCAAAGCCACCAAATCAAACTTCATCCAAACCATCCACAAGATAGTGCACTCCTCCCTAACCCAAGGGCGCATGCCAAATCAACTGAAGCTCATGACAATAAGACCTATTCCGAAGAAATCCACACTCGACAAGAACAATCCAGCAGCATACGGACCCATCTCCAGCATACCACTTTTAGCAAAAATAATCGAAAAAACTGTACAGCACCAACTACAAGAACACATAGACAACCACGCTCCCCTGGACAACAATCAACACGGGTTCCGCCCCAACCACGGGGTAGAAACACTTCTGATATACCTCTTCGACAGCGTCCTCCGCCTCATAGACAACACCAAGAAAGGCATCCTAATGATATTCATCGACATCTCATCTGCATTTGACACAGTTGACCACAGGACTCTATTGGATAGACTGCAGAACATCGGTCTACACGGTGCCACCCTGAATTGGTTCTACTCATACCTAACCGACAGACAAATACAGGTCAAGGTAGGACACAACACATCCCGACCCATAAAAGTCAAACAAGGAGTGCCACAGGGATCGGCCCTTTCAGCTCTCCTATTCAACCTATACATCCAGCCAATATGTGTCATCATGAAAGAGCACCACATACACTATACAATCTACGCAGATGACGACATGATCTACACACCCATCTCAGTCGACAACCCGGACTACTCCAATATAACAAACTGCCTCTCACAAATGGCAAACTGGCTTCAGGAAAACAACCTATCAATTAACTACAGCAAGACAGAGGCACTGATCATCACGCGAAACCCAGACTTTACCCCCCCACCCGACATCAAGATAAAAGACACACTCATACCCATAAAATCAGAAGTAAAGTACCTCGGAGTCATCTTGGACAAAGAACTTAACTTCCAAGCACATATAGGCAGAACAACCAAAAGCGCATACCACAGAATGCGACTCATCAGAAGACTCAAGTACCTCCTCGACCCAGAGCACTTTCGCACCGTTTGCCAGGCACTAATAACCCCTCTACTAGACTTCTGCAATCCATTATACACCGGGCTACCAAAGCAGACCCTCAGACCACTACAACTGGCCCAAAACACAGCTGCCCGCATTATATCCGGTACTACAAGACACGATCACATCACACCCATACTGAAAGAACTGCACTGGCTCCCAATCATCTCTCGCATCAAATACAAGACTATCATAAACATATTCAAGATCAAACAACACTCTTCTGCCATAAGCCTACACACACTCATACAACCTGAAACAAGCACACGGCCAAGAAGAAGAGGCACCTCCAATCGGGTAAACACCCCAAAAGACCTCACTAAGACCCGCAAAGACACCGCACAACGAGCACTCTCCCTGGCTGCCCCATCCATCTGGAACTCCCTCCCAGATGAACTGAGACTAACCACAGAAATCAAGGACTTCCGAAAACAGCTGAAGACAACCCTGTTCATCGAATACTATGGCCATACCCCCTGAGCCAACATACAAGTCAGATCATCAGTCCCCCCCCCACCACCCCAAAACTGTATATAAGAATGTATAATAGCGCGCTATGTATATAAACCAACTCTAATCATTTCCCCGCCAATACATACACACCACACTGTACACTGCATGAAGACATTTGCCCCCCCCCCTTGATTGTTTGCCATGGAAACCGCTTTGATTGAATGATAAGGCGGTATATAAATACCATTAAATAAATAAATAAAATCTGAGATGACAGGTTATTGGTGAGAGCATCAGCTTGCTGCCCATGGGTAGTATGCCCAGGCAACACATGTGAACGGTGTCGCACATATGTGTGGTGTGCTGATGTGTGCATCCTCCCTCGCTCACAGGTGACCATGGGTACCCCTTAAGGACATAGCTGCTCACATCACTGCGGCATCCACAGACCCCTCAGGAGGAGCACTACAATGCTGCACAGCAAAGGACCAGCGCTGTGGTGGAATGAGCCATAGAGCTCCTGAAAGGCAGATTCCGATGCCTTGACTGGAGTAGGGGCGAGCTGCTATACAGCCCAGAGAGGATCTGTACAATATTCACAGCATGCTGTACACATTCAGGCATGTCTGCATAGAATCACTGACCCCGAGCTAGAGGTGGCAGGCGATGTGTGCATGGTGGAGATTGGGACCCAACAATAGATGGCGCTTGCACTTGACACACAGAACAGACTCATTAAGGAGGCCTTCTAGGTAGCAAGTACACACACTGAGCAGTGTTGACATGACTTTATTTGCCCACAAGCACTCCCAGCACCCACATTGTCCTCTTACTCCCCCCCTCCTTCCCGCTCCAGATCTGACCAGGGGTGCTTTGCGACATGGACACTCTGGCGAAATGGAGCTGTGTCTGAAATTGTGCTGGCTGAATTATCCCCCTCACCATCTAGCTGGCCCAGCCCAGACTGCTCACAGCCATCAGGCTGTGTTAACAGGCTGGCCACCTGCCCCTTCAGTGCCACCACCATCTGGCGAAATGACAATGCTATTGTGGCCCACAGCTGTGCCTCCTGTTGGTGCTGCACCTTCACATGGTGCTCATTCATAGCCTGATGTGCATCCTCCAACTCCTGGTGTATGCCCTGTACCCCTCTCCCCCTCAAATGATGTGGAGCTAATACAGGATCCCCCTGTGTGTTCTAGCATGCGCATCCCCTCCCGAAGCAATTCCTGGTTGAAATAATCCAGGCCACTGTTGTATGCCTCCTCCAGGACAGGGAATGCAAGGTCCACTGCAGGCTGCACCTCTGTCACCACATTCGCTGCCCCGGTACCCCCGTGGCTTGCACTGCAACCCAGACCATCATGGTTGTCACCAGTGGCAGGGTGTATCTTACCAGCAGCCTGTGTATCCACCGGCTGGGATGGTCCAACTACTGCCTGGTCTGTGGGAGGGAAGAAGAGGCATAGGTCAGTACAAGCATGCATTTCTGGTGTCACTGTGGAGGCTGGGGGATAGCTGCAGCATCAATGTGACTGTGTGCTGACAGAAATGGGTGGGCACACACAATACCACTGTGTGCTCACATCATGTGTGCTGTGGTATCTACTCAACCTCTTGTGTGGCAGGTGCAGAGCTATCAGAGTAACATAGTAACATAGTAAATGACGGCAGATAAAGACCAGCATTGTCCATCCAGTCTGCCCAGCAATATGGCAAGAGTAGGTGCACCTGTTGCGCTGTGTAGGCCACCACTCCCCATGTCTTTGTTTAGGGGTGAACCCACCACTCCATGTAGGACACCCCTATTTGTTGAGAAGTTAGATGGTTCAGAAGTTAGATGATTCAGTTGATTTTGTTTTTATCCAGTTTCTGTAAAGGGATCCGCTGTGTTTGTCCCATGTCATTTTGAATTCCGTCACCCTGTTTGCCCCCACTACTTCCATCGGGAGGGCATTCCAAGCATCCACCACCCTTTCAGTGAAAAAATATTTCCTGACATTGCCTTTCAGTTTTCCACCTTGCAGCTTCATGTTATGCCCTCTAGTTTTACAGCTTCCCTGTCTTTGGAAAAGGTTTGTTTGTTCATCGTTTTCTCTTTAAGTATTGAAAGGTCTGAATCATATCTCCCATGTCCCTCCTCTCCTCCAAAGTGTACATATAGCCAGCAGCCCCAGAGATGGTGACCTCATTGACAAACTGTAGCACCTGTTCCACAAGGGGGGGAGAGTTTGTGCTGGCAGTCCGGGGGCAGCTTGCTGTTTGCTACCCTTTTCTCCTTGGCTGCTTGCCGCACCACTTCTTCTTCAGATCCTCCATGTCCCTGTTGTGGTGTTGTACCACATTCACCCTCCTTGCAATGTCCTGCCATGCCATCTGTTGGGTACTGACATCCTTGGCACCAAAGAGGGTGGCATGCTGCCTCAGGACAAGCCCCATGGCCATGGAGGTCTCCGAGGAGCTGAAATGTGCCTTTCTGGAATGCTTGTGTGTCTCCCGCCCTGTCTGTGACATGCTTCTGGTCATGGACTGGCGTGGTGAGATACCCACATGTCCATTTTGTACTCAGCGGGGTATGATGCCGAGGCTGGCCACATCCCGTCCAAGCCCATGCGAACTACCCGCATAGCATATGAATATATCCATCAGCACTTGGCGCCGGAAGCAGTCCTATCCGTGCATCAGCATAAATGGAGATTTTGGAAACGTTACAAGGTTATGATGGAGCATAGGGCATACCTGGGTGAGTACAATATCCCCCTTCGTAGGTAGGACCATGATTACCATGTCACGTTATGTTACCCGTTTTTGGTGGATCCACATGCCCTTTACATCCAGGCTTGAAGGTATTTGTCGGTCACCCACTCCAGGGGATTGTGATGCCCCACACTGACATTCTAGGGGCAGAGTGCATGCTGCTGTCGGTGGAGCCCCCAATAGTGCCAGCTGGGCACAGGCTGATGTGGGATCCATAGTTGGCAGCCATACCCCCACTGCTATGACATCAGAGCACCACACGCATCACTGCAGGGTCTGGGGTGACTGTCACCCCTCCACTTGTCCATGTCAGCACCATGGTGGTAACATGGCCTGTCATGATTCCTGGACCAGCAACTCCATAGATGAGCTGCCATCGGCCTATGCTACCGATGCAAACACAGCTGGGTCTGGAGCATCTGTCCAGCTGGGCAGTGCTGACCTAGTGGGCATGTGGCCCCATTCCCCCTCGATACCTGAACATGTGCACTGTTGCCACCCACCCTCTCTGCATATAGCAGCCTGGGACCTGACACTGCCTGGCCCCACGTGCATAACAGGGGTGCACCGTGTGGGGTTCAACCACCATAGTTGGCACTGACAGCCAGGTATGGCAGTCTGTGCACACCAGGTGCATCCCAGGTGGCACTGTATGTTGGCTGGTACTGCCATATGTCTGTGGGGCTGATGCAGAGCCGGGTGTGTGCCAGCTACCCGGCTCTGCACCTTATTCCAGTAAAAACATGCTCAGATATGAAATTGCAAACAGCCTTTTATTTGTACAAATGCAGCATAACAGCCAGGTAAGTTGTGCCTGTCAACGCGCACCACACACACTACAACAGCAACACCATATGTGGCTTGTGCCCCCCCAGTGCACACCCCACTCACCACTGTTGGTAGAGTTATGCCCTTCACTGCTTGTCTGGTCATTGGGAGCTAGCCCCAACCTACTTGGGAGCTAGCCCCAACCTACTTGGGAGCTAGCCCCTACCTACTTGGGAGCTAGCCCCTGTGGCCCTGGGTGGGACACTCCTTGGCTCCCCAGCACTGTTGCTATGGTGCATAGGCACTCCACAATTGCCCAGGTGGACAGGGGCATGTTCTGGTAGAGGAGCCGCACCTCCATAACCTGGCTATCCTGTGCCACAGGCAGGTTCTGCAACCCAATGGTGGCAGTGTCTTGGCATGTTGCAGGCCACACAGGGCATGGACCCTGAGCCACAGTGTCTGGGCTGAGCACCTGGCTTTTTCCTGTAGTCACTGTGACTGCAATGGCACCAGCCCCACCAGGGTATGGCTGCATAGTCCCTATGTGGCCTACATGTATGGGCATGCCACTGTGGGGGGACTGGTGGCACTGCAGACACCTGCAGCCCCTCCTGGGGCTCCACCTTTATGTGCAGGGGCAGCCAGCAGGTGGATGCCACCACCATCCCTGGCCACAGAGGGTACAGATGGTGCAGCTTGGTCCTCTCCCCCATGGCCTCATATGACATGGGGGACCCATGGACTGTCCTAGTTTCCGAAGGTGTGCTCCCCTCCCCCTCCTCCCCCATCTCTGCCTCCCAGAGCTCGTCATCCTTGGACCTCCCCTCCACCTCCTGTCTCCCCCAACATCTTCCGCCTCCCCCTCGGCCTCCCCCTCAACATCCTCCACCTCCCCCTCTGCTCCCCCATCCACCTATCTGTGCCAACCTCAACCCCCTCCCATGCTGCTCCCTCTGCTGCCTCCAGCTCTGCTCCTTCCATCAACCCCTCCCCCACATGCCCCCCTCTCCCCTCCTTCTCCTCCCCTCCCCTCCTCTCCTCGGACTCCATTCCCTCCTCCCCCTCCCCTACTCGGACTCCATTCCCTCCTCCCCCTCTGCTTCCTCCTTCAATCCCATGTCCTCCTCTGTTGTCTCCTCCTCTGTCAAGGTGCTGTAGGTGCTGTCATGGACACCTGCAGCTGGCTGGGTGGATATGCCGTTTTGTGGCCTCCTCTCCACTGCAATGGTTGGTGGGTGCTCTGGACCAGCAGCTATGGGGAGAGGGAGGGCATGCGGTTAGATGGATGTCACTATGGACCACATGGTGGTCCCTCCACACACACACACACATAGTGTCCCCATGGCCTGGTCACTGATGGGCCCTGACAATAGCTGACCCATTGTATGCACAGTGCCCATCAGCTCTGATGGCTGAAGGTTATTGCCAGTACAAAACATACCTGCCTCTGCTGCAACCTGCTCCTATAGGTATTGTATCCTCTGGGGTCTCTGCCCGGAAACGACACTTCAGCACCTCCAGTGTGCTTCGGACTCCGAACTCACTGTGGAATGGAGGACATGGACCACTACGGTCCCCATTGCTTGACACTCCATATCCCAGCTGTCAGGTACAGTGGGTACAGATGCCATACCAGCCATACACTGTGCAACTGCACATGCTTTGGTGCTTGGGTGGGTTCATGCAGGACTACCATCAGTGTTGGGTGGACCCCCCCTTGCTGCGCATGCCATCTGTCTTGGGGCCCATATTGGCAGTTGCAGCAGGCCATGAAACACAGCTGCACCTTCATGTTCAGCATCCACGCAACATGCACAGCTGCAAGCAGGCATAAGCCTTTCACCCTGTCCCCCTGCTGTGGTGCGTTGCCCGTACCATTACCTTTGCTGTCCATCTTCCAGCTGGGGGCTCTGTCACTGCAATCTACTTTAGGTGTTCAGTTGTTCTGTTTGGGCTGCTAGGGATGGCAGTGTGTGTGTAGGGCTGCTTACCTGTGCTATGTCCCCACATACATGCATGCCTGCACATTCCCACTGCCAGCCCTCTGTCAGTGTGTTGGTTGTGGCCTGTATCTCTGCCCCTATCCCTTTAAGATACACCCTGCTCCTGCAGCTCCCATTGGATACTGTGATAAGGAAGCTTATCAGGACCTAGGAGACAGGGATAAAGAGAAGAAATTCACCCTTATCAAAGGACCTATTTTACAAGGTCAGAGACATAAAACTCCATTTACACCTAGAAAGCAGGTTTTTCCTAGCTGCAATAGGTTGCAGAATGCCCCTAGTGGAGAAAAGGAGAGGGAATGCAGGCCCAGGGTAAGGATCCCTTACATCACTGAATTCCCCAATCACTCAGCTGCCACAAGGCAGCTTGATCTCCAACACCTGAGAGGAGAAGGGGTGGGGCTGGAGCCTGAGATTTTTAAGTCTAGGTCAGATTATCCAGAGGGAGAGAGGAGTAGGAATGCATACAGAGAGAGGAGCAGGAATGCTTACTGGAAGAGGAATGGAGCTGGAACAGTAAGAACAGCAGGAACAAGGAACACAAGTTGGAGGACAGGACGAGGAAGCTCAGGTGAATGGTGGCCAGAGCGTGAGCGAGGAGAAGCTGGTACAAGCCTTGACCCAGGTAGGAGCATTGGAAGCTTGTCTAAGTTGGAGCACTACAGAGTTGCAAGAGACAGCTTTTGCCCTAAGGGAAGGCAGTCAGCTAAGCCCTCTGAGCCAGAAACTAAGGTAGAGCCAATGCAACTGGGTGAACAAGACCTGGCTGTAGAAGAAGACGACTCATACATGGATTGCTCTTTATGCCAATCTTCAAATACAGAGGGTTTGCAAGGGAGTCAACCCTAAGGAAAACCTCCAGAGTCCGGTAATCTTGAGAGCCTGTTGATAACTTGTGAAAGTCCTATATTAAAGGAGAAATACCTTTGCTGAGCAAACTGCAGCTGTCTAATTACAACTTGTTAAACAGCTGCTAGCCAGTGCAGTGCACAGCCTGAAGCCGTGCTGACGGTGAAAGTAAGAAAAGCTTTGATTTTGTTTTTCACTATTCCTAAAAACCTTGCATAGAGAATTGTTTGCCTATGAAGAGTTTGACTTTTTGTTGAAAGGACTTTTCCTTTATGCTAAAGAACATCATAAGCTGTTTTGTTTTGAGTTCAGTTATATCCTGATGTATTTTTGAAAGAATCCTGGAGAAACAATCCAGAGGTGTTAATTTATGACCCTAGCGTTTACCCCATCAATACATTTCTGTCAAAAGCCTTACCACTCAAAGCCAACTACAATTGTGTTTTTTTTACCTGAAGCCAAGTACCTCCTGACTGAACTACCTTTCCCATGAGGCATTACAAGGCAGCCAGTCAGGTAAAGGCTAAATGGTGAATCTCTCCTATAACAAGCACGCCCCTCCACACTGTCTGTAAGGGGCTAAGGGCGTGACAATACTCACCTCCACAGCTGGAGCTGTATACCCCTTCATATGGCTGTGGAGAGGCACAGGTTGGCCCTCCTGTTAGCCTTGAGGTACAGCACCCCTCATATTTGAGGACCGTCCTGGCCAGGGCCTCTGACTCATTGGGACTAAAGTTCTCTAGCCTCTGGGCAGCCAAGCCAGTGGGGCTCCTGTACTGGCAGGATGAGTTATCTCTGTACCCATGTAGGGTGACATGTATCTTCTGCATCCTCATAGGTGCGGAGGCCCATGCTGTATTGCTCCTGCCGGCATCCCATTTCCTTACCCATGTTGTGCTGCTACGTCAGCGAGGTCTCTTTTTCACACACTGTACGGGTATGCACAGTACCCTGTGTAGCACTGGTCCCATGGCTAATAACATTAAAAAATGTTGTGATGTAGAAGATATGTTGTTGTTTTTAAGTGCCGTCGAGTCGGAGTCGACTCATGGCGACCCTCTGGATAGCTATCCTAAATTGTGTTCGGTCTTCAGTCCGAACTGTAGCAATAGTAGAAGATATAGAAATATCTTCGGTCTTCAGTCCGCAGCAATAGTAGAAGATATAGGAATATGAAATAAAATCACTCTTTAAAGAATAAGTGTAATTTATGAACCCATTATTTATCCCATAATGGAAAATAATGATAATAAAACCACTAAATCTTAGAGATCAACTCTAGGTGAATTATTTTTGTAAGTAGAAACGAGGAGGAAAGGAAGTTATTTTAATTATTCTATATGCAACCTACTTTTCTGCTTCTGGAGCCAAAAAACAAACATTTTTGCTTGGAAAGATAAAAAACAGTGGGGTAGTAAACCTTTTGTATATCTACTAAAACTAAAACACATATAGGCAATTTCATCGGTACGCCCTGAAGAAGGCATACTTGCCGAAAAACTGCAAGTGTAGGAGTTTAATAAAAGCTGCTTGGATCTTAGCAGTGTTCCAGTTCTGCCTGCTCTCTTCAGACTCTGGTTTGTTTGCGGGCAGGTGTGCCCCCCCCTTTGTGACTCCATTAACTGCAGCAGGGCAGGAGAACAAGGAGGTATTTCATTAACAGAAATTTCTTCTGATAGCCTAGCCTTACTGTGAATATTTTGGAAAAGTCTGAAGAGGTCAGTAGGAGTACTTTACAAGATAAAGAGGCCCTGTTGCATTTTTATCTTATGGTTTCAGAAATTTCCATTTTGGGATGAAGAGTACAGATTTTTCCCTATTGGGCAAAGAACAGAAGGAACTAGTTCCTGACAATCTGCCAGATGATCACCATAGGAGCAAAGTTTCAGTTAAACATTTCCCATAAATGTGGGATTCATCACCAGAATAAATTATATGATTTTTTTAACTCCCCACCACAAAATATACTTTCTAGATGCCAAGAGGGTCATTTTAAAAGATTTAGTCTTGATTAGGACGTCTGAAGATATGTGGAAGTCAAAATCACAGACCCGTCTTCATAGTCCTTCCATAAATGGCTTTCACAGATGTCTCTGGTGCAGGGACGTCTAAGTAGGCATGGGGGTGTGGTGGAGGCCTGACTGGGCATATCCATGCTTATATCTGCTCTATCCAGGCACATCCATGCTTATATCTGCTCCAGGCATGAATAGGCATCAGGAAAGTGCTTGCTTTTACCATAAAACTTCCAGAGAGTGTAGAGAAGATAGAGAATTAAGTGACTAGTCTTAGATCACAAAGGCCCACACTAGGATTTGAACCCTGGCCACCTTGCTCTTAAGCCACAAATTCTAACCATTATGCTATTAGACATCTTGGTTCTGAAATGCTATCCAAGGGGCGTCTACATAGATATGAATATTGGGCACATCCATGTTTCTGAAATCATGCCTAAACTTGTTTTGTTTTCTTTCTGATGTTCTGGCTTTGACGACCCAGATTGTACTTGGATGTCCCATTGTGAAATATGCCTTCATTGGTCTCCCTCAAGTTGAGCAATGATTTGGACTCTAAGTTCCAAACTATTTAATTAGGGTGAATGTTCCCTATCCTTTTTTCTTTTTTCATCTTCCTATGGTTTTGATTCTTGACACCCTCCATCTTCCCCCCACAGACATACAGCATTAGTGGTCTATTGTATAAATTTCATTTTGTACGTCCTTCCTTGATATAGTATGTTTGAAATTGTGTAATAGAATTCATATTTCTTTTCAAAATATCTATTTGATATTTCTTTTGAAAATAATTTTAAAAAATAATAGAGAGATAGGTGCTATTGTGCTAACATTGTACAAAAAGAAGATGGTGGTGATGCAAAAGAAAGTTCGAGAGATGGAGAAGCAGCAGGATGATTTTGAAAGCAGGAGCTGCCACAATAATATCCACATTTTGGGCCCACAGAGCGCGTGGAAGGTAGTGATGTGGTGAGCTTTATGGCAACATGGTCTCATGAACTACTGTAGCTGAATGTTAAAAGCTGCCTGAAACTGCTCTATCTCTGCCCTGAAAGATGAACATCTCAGTAACCGGTTCTGTCAATGGGCCCGTGCAGATAGCAAGGTTGGGTAAAGTGCATGAATTTAAGCCTATTCGGAAATGTGGACGTCCCTAAATTGCACGACCTCTGAAATGGGTACTTGGATGTATCTGCCAGGGAATTTCAGAAAGAGGGGCATCTATGTTATGAGACATGCACGTCCCAGTACTTTGCTCTTCACCTTGGAAGTGTTGCTACCATGAAACACACACTTTTTTGTATCTTATTCGTGGTCAGGAGGAGGTATAGGCATGGACACATCAACAGTCAGAGACAATCATACTCATGCCATTCTGAAATTGTACCGCAATATGCATCACTGTTGCACCACCCAAGCCATGTCTCCACCACGCCCCCAGGCTACATGGATATACTGTACTACCTGAGTTCTCTAGAATACCCGCTCCCTCCTCCTTCAGGGAGACCTGGAATTATCATCACACTCGTTATCCTTCAGGGCATTCTGACATGAGAGATTTGGGGTTTAAACCAAAGCTGAATTCGGTCTCCTGAACACTTGAAGTAAAGTCTACTCATTCTATGCAGTTACTTGTAAGAGATGTTTCCTTGGTTGATTTTTAGGCTGTGATGTCTAGAACTGAGAGTATGTTGAAGGGGACTGTCTCACAGCTTTGAGAATTTTCCAAAAGCACAGAGAAGTTTCAGGAATTGGATAGCTGTCTGCTTAAAGTGGAGAAGCAGATCAGGGAGAATAGAGTCACAATTTCAAACCCTTAGCAGCATGTTTACTAAACATTGTTAACTGTTTAAATGGCTGATAGCGCACACTATCTGGCTGCATGGACACCTAACACATGCAAAATGCTGATAGCGCAGTAATTTTCTGCATTATCTGCATGAGTGGGCATGTCTGCAATGTTCTGCTACCACAGGCTTCAACAGCATATGGTAACTCTCCAATTCGCAGACGCTACTTAACAGCACTTCAATGGGGTGGTGTTAGTTACATTCAGGCTGCTGGCTGACCACACATTCTACATTTTCGGTGTGTAATCTGCTAGGGAAACGCTGTGTACAGCCCCAGCAGAATGGCTTTTGCAGCTAATGCCATGCTATCTGCACTTTTTGTCGCATTATCTGCAAAAACCTAACAAGCTTCAGTAAACATGCATCTTAAGGCCATTGGCTAATCAACTGTTCATCTTTTGATTCACTCTAAATTGGAGTTCTGAGAAAATCTCTATAGAAATAATAATTTGAGGTTTCTTAACTTTTCTGTAACACACCTACACTCTTCTGAGATTTTGTTAAAAAAAATACTTCAAAGAAGTTTTTGGCCCTTGCGGGCTTGAATAACATTGCTATTGCTAATTTCCAGTACTTATCTCCAAATGTTTCCTCCTTGTTAGGTGTAAAGAGTGATGGTGATATTTTAGAATCGGTGTCTAGTTTTGATTTAACTGCTTTCCTAGAAAACTTTAAAGTGTTTGATTGCCAATCAGGGTGTTAAATGTGTTTCCTAATCCTGTGTTGCTAGAAGGATAAGGTAGTAACTCCTGATTAAGGGTTTTGGGTTGAAAGGTAGATGTGGTTTTAGTGATATTTTATTTTCATAGTTTTTCTTTTTTTTTTTTTTTTTTTAATTGCCTTTTTCTTTGTTTTCCTCTTGAAGCAGGCTATATTATGATAAATCTGGTTGTGATTCTTTTACTTTAATTTTCTTAATTTCTTGATTAGCATATATTTTCTTTTGTAGTTATTGGATTATAAATGTGAAACTTTTCAACAATAATAAAATAAAAAGAAAGACTTTTCAAGTAGAAAATAATCAGGCTCTCCTGTCTTCTACAAATGGCTTATATTGAGTAGTCAGTGTGATATGCTAAACAGCAATATTATGAGGGGGAAATAGACCTGGTCCCAAGCTAGCAATGTTGTTAGAGATTACTAGGACAGTCTTAAAGATCTTCATTTAGGAAACTGACTCTATTTCTTGCAAGCACCTTTCTAACCTTTTCGGTGCCCAGAGCTCAGAATGGGACTTCTCTTCTAAAGTTTTTAGTAGTCATGAGGATAATTCCTTCTAGTCAACTGCTGCGGTGTCTGCGGACTTTTGATTTGGCTATTATTCATTTCCAATATCTGGGCCTTAAAGTGTCTTAGGACTTTTGAATCTCTATAGGTTAAACCACGCACCGATTTTTAAGCATTTAAAAGGTGATTTAGAAAGGGGGGACTGCACTGCCTCTCATTAATGGGAAGGGTTTCTCTTCTTGAGATGGTAGTGTTGTCCAGGTTGCTATATTTATTTCAGCCATTGCCTTGCAGTGTTGTGGGATCTGCCTTTGAATCTTTATAATCCTCTGGTTTGGGGGGAGCCAAGATGGCGGTTCAGCAGGTGTCGGTGGCTGCAGTGATTTTCTAAATGGGGAAGTGGAAGGCTAAAGTGGTAAAGAAACCTTCCCTTGTCCCGGTAGCTTTGTCCCCTTTACCTGGGGCTCAGGCAGTTGGCCCGTTGGATTCCTTCTTGTTTTCTTTGCAGCAACAGTCAGGAGAACCAGTGGAGCAGAGCCCTATAGGTGTTCTGTCGGAGCTGAGTAGCTCGGCGGTTAGCTCAGAGCCTGACATCTCTCCTCTGGTGCAGTGGTGTCCTCTGAAGGATCCGTTCCTGATACAAAGCCCAGCAGAATCAACAGTTTTGCAGTCTTCTCAGGTGGATGAGTGAGCTTCGACCGGACTGTTGACTGCAGGGCAGAGCAGAGGAGAGGTTTCTTCTTTTCTGCCTTATTGTCCAGGAGTTTCATCACCGCGGAGGGGGGGTCAATGGGTTGGCTGAGGTCCTTCCTGCTTCTGGGGGTCCAGCAATGGAACAGCAGACGTTGGAGCGGCAGATACTTTGGTAACTTTTTCCTATGAGCGGCCAGCTGTCTTACAAACTATTTGAGGCTTCGGGAATTGTTGGCTCCTCAAGTGACTGCATTGGCGGCTCAATCCTAGTCTCATACTAACTTACTGCAACAACATACATTGGAAATTTCTGCTTTGCAGTCTTCAGTGATTGAGTTACTACAGAAGGTTTTTCGGATTGAAGATGGGGGTTTATCTTTTCAGAAGGATGCTATGGCTTTAAAAGTGAGGATTGAAATTTTGGAGAACTTGTCATGATATCAAAATCTTCGCCTTATAAATTTTCCAAAGTCATCTGTTATTAGTGCTAAAGAGATGTTTAAGAGGTATTTAATTGATGTTCTCAGTGTGTCAGTTGAATCCCACCCACCAATGACTAAGTTGTATTATCTTCCATCTGTTAAGAAGGGGGTTGGTGATGGGACGATTCCTGGTGTTGAGCAAGTTGATTCATTGGATATCTCCGTTATGTTGGACTCTTCAGTGTTTGAGTCTGTTTTTCCATCTACTTTATTGGCAACATTTGCCCTCTCTTCTGATCAGGACTGGTTCTTCCAAATGTATTTTTGGAAACGTTGTATGATTTTTAAAGGATTGCCTGTTCAAGTTTTTCCTGATTTGTCAAAAGGAAAGATTTTCTTCCGCTCCGCCCCGGGGCTTTGCAGCTAAGTGCTCAATTCTTTTTTTAAATTTCCATGTAAATGCATGATTAAATTGCAGTCTACTTATACTGTATATTTTTGAGCCATTCCAGTTGCTGGCTTTTCTGAACGCTCGTCGTTCAGCTGAGATGGACCAGTCCCCTTTGCAATAGGATTAGCTTGACTGTTAGACACCCGTTTGTTTTTCTTCACATGTTTTGTTGTTTCCTATTCATTTGGTTTCCCCCTCTATGGTGGGTTTTGTTAGGTGCAGACTAGGCAGTTTTTGCCATTTCCTTTCCCTTTATTTTCTTTGTTTCATTGTGTTTATCAATGAAATTTTCGAGTCTGTACCTCTTATTTCTATGCAAGCGGGTATGCTTGGACTTACTGCAAAATGATAAATATAAGATTTTAAAAAAATAATCCTCTGTTTTATCATTTATATGGAACAGGAAAGTTCCTCATGTAAAATTTTCTATGTTATTGTTACCATGTTATCACGGACGCCTGGAAGTCCCCAACCTATACTGGTCTATTTGGTTGCTAGATTGGTAGGCATATGAGGATAGCTCACTGTGCTCTCTACTGGTATCAGTTGGAGCAAGCACAGGCTCTGGGGTTGGGTTTTGCAACTTGACTATTCTATAAGCCAATAGCAAGACAGGTGTGTAGGGGCAATCACATTTTGGCCTACACAATTAAGATATGTCATGCCATACAGAATAAGCTGGGAAGGGTGGAAAAGTCTACAAAATAATTCTGTCCTGGCTCCAGTCACTTTCTCTCTGAAGTCACAGGAGTAGGGATATTGATTTGAGGCTCCTAGGATACAAAAGGGTCTGCTATTGAGCCCTTTTCAGATTGGTAGCTGAGTTTAACATCCCAGCCCAATCTCATTACTTATTCCTTCAAATCTGGAAGGACATAGCAAGTTTTAAGGCGGGTGGGCTGGGCTGAGAAGCAGGAACAGGCTGGAAATTTTAACTTCTCCTGCACAAGTGAGGAAGTTGTTTTCTGAGTTCTATAGATTGTCATTTGACAAGGGGTTTCAGTGTGTACTAAATATCAGGAGATGTACAAATTCTACCACTGTATGTACAGATATCCCCTGTAGGTGCATTTTAGTGGTGCCAGTCCCCTCTGTTGGGAGGACTGTGGCAGCCCAGCCATCGTTTTTCATATGCAATATATTTGTGGTATAGTAGGAGGCTTCCTGTTGGAGGTCCATGCTGCCATTGAGGCTATTGTGGGATTTTTCTTTTGAATTCTTGCCCCAGTTTCAAACCCTCTGGGTCAGAGAAATATCCATTATATTCGATTGTAACTCACTTTGAACAACTACCGAAAAGGCATGAGCTAAATACTAAATATTGCATCATCAACCTCATAATTCTCCACTGATAAAAAGAAGTTGATTATGCATCTTCTACATGCAGTAAGAATTACTGTTTCATATTTATGGAAGCATGTTTCAGAGGTACAGCATTGGACAGTGTTGGTACAGATGTAGCAGTGATGGAACAGTTTACATATTTCCTCAAGGATCGCTTGGATAAATATAAATAGATCTGAGATTCTTACTGGGTCTGATGTCATGTACAGGTTGTTTGAAATGAGTCAACCTTGGGGCTTGCTTTTTGTCGTATCACTTTGTTTGATAAATTATTAGGGTTATGTTCCTCTTGATTGGAAATAACAAATGTAAAGAACTGTAGATTGGAATCAATGAGAACGTATACTTTGCAGGGATGGGCTGCAACTGAATGGGATAAATTGCTTGTTGAATTATGGGCACACAGGAGTTTTTTACAATTTAGGAAGAAATTAAAAATATGGCATTTTAGCCAATTTTAATTATAGAGAAATGCTCCAAAATCAAAGGTAGATCTAAGGCATACAGTTGATTAAATGGATGGATTTTACAAATCCAAGGTATTGGATGATATGTGGCTATTATGGGTCTAGTCAGGAATGCTATGTTAGTAAAACAAAATGTTTATTTGTATGGTTGGAATGGATTATATTCTGTTTTATAATTTATATTTTATGCAACCCCCTGTGAACCAAATTATGGAAAAGGTGGGATACAAATATTTAAAATTAAATTAAATTACATTGTGAGTGTGATTGTGAACGTTGATGTTAAAATAAAAAGTTACTGTAGTTTAAAAAATAGGATGAAATAATATTCATCAGAACAAAAATGAAAGAAGGCTTACGAATAAAGCCAAACAGAAGACATGACAGAGCTATACACATGGGCAAGTCAGATGCTATTGCTAATTTAATTTAATTTCAAGGGTTTGTCAGCAAGCAACTTTTAACTTGGAGTTCCTGACTTAGTAGGTGATTAGAATCCCCTGATGGACTGTACATGCAAAACTGTATTTAACTCCTTCTGTTTCAGTATTTGTTAAAATATAGTTGGGGGCATTTTAGATACTGTATTCATAATTTGCATGTCCGAAAATGCCCATTCAGCTTTGCCGTTCATATTGATGCTCCAAGAACCATTTAATAAAGCATCACGTTTACACGTGTCTGGTGTGACCATGTCAATGTCACACAGGGGCATGATGAGTGTCTGTCCAGGGCAGTGATAAAAAGATCCATGTGCATTTCCGATTTCAGAAAGGTGCTGCACATTTAAAACCATCGGTGGACATATTGATTTCTATACCCGCTTCTTGAATTGACTAGGGATTTGGAAAAAAATGCTCATTTCAGCCAGTTTTCAATAATAAGGTTAACAGGGGCATTCCCTCTTGTCATTGAGTATCACATGTACAATTTTCTCCTAGCTGGTGAGGGGTCTTGCACATGCAGTAGGTGCAAGGAGCTCTTTGCCCTCGGAATGAGCAAGTTTGATATCTGGAGGCTAAAGTAGTAGACTTGGAGGACATAAGGAAGTCAGGAGGTATGTAGATGAGACCTACAGGGACACAGTATTGAAGCCCAACCTTCAGTCTGACACTCTCTGTTACCATGGAAGAGCGAGGTCATGAGAAATGATAGCATCACCTTGGTGAAGCAGGAAATGATCCTGTAGCTAGAACCTGTCCACCAGGAGAGGTAATATCCTCTTGTACTAAGGAGGTTTTTCCAGCACCATGTGCCTATGAGGGAAGGGTTAGGATGGCTGTTATAGTAGGTGATTTGATCATTAGGCATTTAGATAGCTGGGAGGCTGGTGGGTGTGAGGATCACTTGGTAACATGCCTGCCTGGTGCGAAGGTAGCAGACCTCATGCGTCATCTAGACAAGGTTTTAGATAGTGCTGGGGAGGAGTCTATTATCTTGGTACAGGTCGGTACCAATGACATAGGAAAATGTGGGAGGGAGGTTCTGGAGGCCAAATTTAGGCTTATAGGTAGGAAGTTGAAATCCAGAACTTCCAGGGTAGCATTCTCTGAAATTCTTCCCATGCCACATGCAGGACCCAAAAGGCAGGCATTGCTCTGGAGTCTCAATGTGTAGATGAGACAATGGTGCAAAGAAGAGAGTTTTAGATTTGCTAGGAACTGGGCAACATTCTAGGTAAGGGAGGGGCTCTTTCAAAGGGATGGGCTTCACCTTAACTAGGATGGAGCCAGGCTTTTGACATAAACATTTAAAAAGGAGATAGAGCAGCTTTTAAACTAGATAATAGGGGAAAGCCAACAGTCACCCAAGAGCACATGGTTTGGAAGAATACTTGAAGGATACTAGCAAAAAAGGGAAGTTAGGACATCCTAACAGAGAGGTTCCAATAAAGCAAGAAGTAATCCAGATGCCCTAGAGTACAGAGCTGAAAGATTCCAAATCACCCCAATCAACTGATAACCAGATTAATATGAATGAAATACAACCTCTAAAATACCTGTATGCAAATGTTAGTCTAAAAAATAAGATGGGGACATTAGAATATATAGCTCTAAATGAGAGGATAGCTATGATTGGTATCACCCAAACGGGTAACAGTTCTAAAAAGGTAATGTTCTGGCACCAACGCCGGTCCTTCCATGCATCGGGTCAAGACTCCATACACCACGTGCCTCCAAAATATATCCAAAAACCAATCCCCCTGGAGGCATTCATATATAGCTCCAGATCATGATTGGACACCACCGGTAATTGCCACACGCACACCCCATTGAACTCCTGCAAGAATTCCAAACAAATGCCCAAATCCGCCCTCACACCACTACTCAACCAAATAAAGTGATGCTTCTTCCACATCCCTCTAGTCAGGAAGGTGAGCAGCCACTTAAATACTCTACCCATAGGTATCACCCAACAAGCAAAATTTAAATGCCCAAAAAGTTCTTGTACCTGTCCCAACATCAACTTAGACCGGGACACAGCCTGCTGAATCAAAACCGCCAATTTGGAGACCCACCTCCACAGGCAACTGAGATTCCATACTTACGTAATCAAGTTCAATGCTGAGAAACGTGAGAGAGGTAGCTGGACCCTCCGTCTTCCCCTCTGTCAATGGCACACCCACAACCTTTGCCAACTGCTGGAAGACCCCCAATATCCGGCCACGTTCCGGGGAGCCCGCCAAAGCTACCAAGAGGAAATCATCTAAATTAGTGCACCATTGAGTCAGCTGGAATGCCCAATGGACAAAGGAAGAAAAGGCCTCAAATCAGACACAGGCCACTGAACATCCCATGGGCATACATTTGTTGACATAATACCACCCTGGAAACGAAAGCTGAGCAGATTAAAATAACTAGGTGAATAGACAGCAATCAAAATGCAGATTCCACATCTGCCCTGGCCATCAATGCCCCCCCCCCCCGCCCCGCTCTCTGAAGAAGGCCAACAGCAGAATCATATTGTACCGAACAAAGAGTCAGGTCAATAAAATCATTCACACTTCGCCCAGCTGGATATGACAAACTGTGAATGAAACGATACTTGCCCAGCTCCTCCTTCGGCACAACCTCCAAAGGTGACACCACCAGATTTGGGCAGAGGCAGATGCTCAAATGGACGAGCAATCCTGCCCAGCTCGAGCTCCAGCTCCCTATGCAACTTTCTGAAGACAATCCCCTGTAGCGGCTGCACCAAGGGAGCATTACGGGCCTGGTGAAACAGAGGCAGCCCTGAAAAAGGAATCACAAACCCATCCCAAAAACCCTTGTGTATTAACCGGGCAGCTACCAAACCTGGATAACCCTGCAACCAGTACTCCAAGGCCACCAGGTTAATGGGCGATGGAGCCTTGGCCAGGGACGATTGTCAGAGGCCAGCCACCTGACCTGTCCTGTCCACCCCTAAGTGGGCCCCCACCCCAGGTGAAACATCGAAAGGTTGGGTGCCCCCCCCCACACACACCCATCGAGCATCTATGTTTGAAATGACACCCTGGTCGGTCGCAATGGCTCTCATTGAACTGAAAGCAGGCAATAGAAACATGATGACAGAAAAAGACCACATGGCCTATCTAGTCGGCTCTTGTGCTCCAAAACCCACCAGACAAGGGAAAATTCCCCCACTGCTCTGAAATAAAGCCCTCCCACCACCTCACCCACTACCCATCACCTTGTAACCAGCCCCCCCCCAGGGAAACCCCAGTAGAGGGTCCCGGGAAGCCCACACTGCCTGGTTTCCCAAAAGGAGACCGACACAGAGTCATTTCTGCCAACCAAATGTCCACATCCCGAAACCCCCAAGCCTCAGCTTTGCCCTTCACCAAGCTCTTCCAGAACTACTCATAGTAGTTGAGCCATGCCCATCCCCTATAAGTCCTATGAGCCTACAACATCACATCCAAATACTGCAAGAACCCTTGGTAAAGGCTGGCTTGGCTCCACCCAAAATAGAGGAAAAAACATGGCATGCCAACAACCAGTTACTGTATTACTAAAAAACTGGAAATTCAAAATATAAAAATAAAATATTAAAAATGGACTAAGCAAAAATTAAAATAGATAGGGGGTTATTTTAGAAGCCTATTCATGCTTTGAACATTTTAAATGGACATAGAGAAGTCCAAAGCACAGAGAGATTCCAGAGCCAATTTAGAAGCCAGCTTTGTGGATGTCCTTAGCCTGAGGACATCCAAGTCTGAATGGGTGCATGTCAGAGATGTGGCCGTGGTGTTTCTCAGAACTTGGACCACAATGAATATGCATGAGATAGATTTGCATGCACTGCCTCCATGGTATGCAAATCTCTATCCATTATGCTTACCCTGAAAATCTGACTGGCTAGTTATGTCCCGAGGACTGGATTGAAAAACACTGCTCTAGAGGACTATGGGTCTCCTTTACTAAAGGTTGTTAACACGCATTTTAGGGTGTGGTAAATGGAGGCTGGGAATGTTAACATGCATGCATAAAATGCATGTTAAGTGGCTGTCAGGTTCTAAAGCAGAGAGTGGATTAGTTTAGGGGTAGTGTGTGTGTGTGCATGAGTGGAGTGTACATGTCTGCTAGCATGAGGATAATAGCTATGCACTCAATGGCAATGTGGCAGTTAGCATGAGTGCACATACCAATACTTCTGTGGGTGTCATCAAGCACCCATGTTAATCGCATCCCGCTTTGAGTACACAATTGTGTGATAACTTCTGGGAACTTGCTAGTCACACCCCTGGTAGTTAGCTCATGATGACTGAACTTGCCATGTGCTAATATTTCCACTAATCATGCAGTAAGTATTGGTAAAAGGGCCCCTATATATGCCTTCGCTAGAGGTGTGCATTAACGTGTTGTTGTTGTTAAGTGCTGTCGAGTTGGTGTTGACTCATGGCGACCCTTTGGATAGTTGTCCTAAATTGTGTTTGTTTTTTTATTTTTTTATTTATTTACATTCTCTTATATACCGCGCTATTCTGCATCAGTGCGGTTTACATTGAACAAACTGAAATTACATTGAACAGGGCATTATAACTTGGAGATAACTATTTTACAGGGAACATGGGCTATGGAGGGTTAAGTGGCTTGCCCAAGACCACAAGGAGCACCTGTGGGACTAGAAACCCCAGTCCTTCCGGCCCAAGGTTGCTGTCCTCTAGTGGGATTTGAACCCCCGACCTTCCAGCCTGAAGTACCTTGCCCCAACCACTAGGCCACTCCTCCACTCCTGTCTTCAGTCTGTGTTCTGTCTTCAGTCAGGCAGCTCATTGTTGACAGACTGGTATCCATAGCTGCTGCTATTGTATCGATCCATCTCATTGCTGGTCTTCCTCTTTTGCGTTGACATTCTATCTTGCAAAGCATGATGTCGTTCTCTAATGATCTCTCTCTTCGCATGATGTGTCCAAAGAATGAAAGTCAAAGTCTTGTCATCTGAGCTTCTAAAGAAAGCTTAGGTTTGATTTTTTCTAGTACTGACTGGTTTGTTCTTTGGGCAGTCCATGGTATACGCAGTATTCGCCGCTAGGACTATAATTCAAAGGCATCAATTTTCTTCCTGTCTATCTTTTTCACTGTCCAGCTTTCACATCCATATGATGTTATTGAAAATGGCATGGCTTGAACAAGTCAAATCTTTGTATAAAGAGAGACATCTCTGCTCTTGAGAATCTTGTCTAGGTCTTTCATAGCCATTCAGCCAAGAGCAATGCATTGTCGGATTTCATGACTGCTTGTTGCTTCTTTATTGATTGTTGATCCAAGTAGGTTAAAGTTGTCCACGATTTCAATTTCTTCTCCTTCAATGATGAACTTGTTGATTTTGTCAGTTGTCATGATCTTTGTCTTCTTTACATTAAGGTGCAGCCCATTTTGAGACTATGTTCTTTGATCGTGAGAAGCAAATGTTTCAGATCATCTTCACTTTCAGCCAGTAATGTGGTATCATCAGCATAGCGAAATGCAACACCATTTCTTCTTTGCCTTTCATTTCCAGCATAGTATTTCATGTGATCATCTAATGCAAAGTGCCCAATGCCATTCCATTTCAGTTCGCTGACACCCAACAGATCAAGTTGTACACGTTCCATTTCATTCTTGACCACCTCCAACTTCTCTTGGTTCATGCTTTGTACGTTCCATGTTCCAATATGTAAGACATCTTTACAGCTTCTGACTTCCATTTCATGCTCGGCTACATCAGCAGTCAGACATCCCGAGGACTTTGATCCAACCACATCATAAATGCTGGCTTTACTCTGAAAAGTCTTCAGCTCTTCCTCGGTAGCTAGCTGAGTGCCTTCCAACCTGGGAGTCTCATCTTCCAGCATTATAGTGCAATTTGTTTTGTTGTGACTATCCATTGGGTTTTCATGGCAAGATGCAGAAGTAGATTGCCGAGCCTTGCCTCCGTGCAGTTTAAGTTTAGTGTTGTTGCCGTTGTCACAGAAATGTGATCCTCCGCTGCCAACACTATCCCATTCTGCTGCTGCCCAAGTCTTGGTCTGGCACCTCAGCTGAGACCTGTCCATCTTGGGAGACCCTGCCAGTAGTTAAACTACCGATAGCTTAGCCCTCAGCATCACTGATGCACACAAGCCCTCACAGCACGACAAGCTGCAAACCAAGTGAAGGGTTCATTAACATATTCAATTCATATAACGCACATACAATTGATTTGAGAGCTTGAAAATGTTTTAACAAGCATAAAATGTGTGCACATAAACTAATATGTGGAAAAACCACAAAGTACATACATTAGGAAAAATTCAAAAATTATGAAAACAAGCTGAATTTTTTGGCCATACGCACTCCTTACCTTTCACATATCCATTCAAATAAAACACTTAATAATAGTGATTCCTCCAGATGCGACATATCATACACTCCTTACTCCAAGCACAAGTCCTTGTAAATGGGGTCACATGTTTGTGGAATCTAAGGGGACCCTGCATCTGTGCATTAACTGATTTCAGTATAGATCTCTATTTCTGTCTCTCTGTCCAGCTGTACATACAGTATGCATTTGTTGTTAAGTCTTGCCTACCTTTTGCTACTGTTTTTCTTTCCTTCAGAAGTTCATGCTTTGTCTGTTTAACTGAGCGAATGTGTAAATTCCTTTCCACAGAGATGGGGAAATTGGATACCAATTTAGTTATGAATACTCTAGACAATGCCAAAAACGCTAATCTGTTCGTGAACAAAAGAATAATTCATCTGTGCTAACAATAGTTTTGAAATGTGGTGATTTAACTGTAAAATTTATCTGACATCTTTCAATCTATCTTGGTTTGTATTTCAACATGAATGATTTCAGTTTACAACTTAATTATAGGTTTAGAAAAAAAAAGGCACAAGTTATTCTTTTTGATCTATGAATTTGAACTTGTTACTTATTTATTTTGTCTAAACTACAATATGTTTTACATGTAGTAGATAGACATGTGTTAATTTCTTTCCAGCTATTGGAAACACACTCTTGTGATAAAGCAGATGTGTAAATCTAGCTTATAGTTACTCTTACCCATATTCATTACCCTGGGGGTCTTGCAAACATTAAGGTGTGGTATGTGATTGGTCCAGTGGGAGGTGAGAAGTAGGATTTTTAGTGCAGGGGATCTTGGAGAGGTCCATAGAGGGGACTTTCATGTCTTATGTTGTGGCCATGGCATGGGAGGAGCTGTTTTAATAAGGGGGTTTGCTTGGACAAGGGGGATAAGGATCATGGGGGGGGGAGGTTTGTGATCACTTTAGGGGTGTGTGATCAGAGCAGAAGCTTGAGTTGGGGGAGAATGTGATTGGGGGATAAACTGAGGGAGGTTGTGGCAAGAGGGGTTATCAAGATGGGGTCTGTGGCAAGAGGTTTTCCATCAAGGATGAATGTGCCCTGAAGAGCGGGTGCAGCCATGGCACCTCAGTGCTGGACAGCAGCGGTGCTACTGGACTTCTGGCAGCTTTGCTGCACTTAATGCCAGCTCTTGAGGTATCGTTAAGTGAAGTCATGCCATTGGGAATCATGACAGCTAAAGTGCTGTGCTGTGCACTAGTTGCCCCCAGCCGGTATGCCCAATCTCTGACCCAGTCCCAGGGAATTGCACGCGTAAGATGTCATGCAGTATGGTAACAGTTACCGCAGCTTAGTAAAATTGCCCCAGTGTGTGTAAATTTCAGTTTTTGCACTACATCTACAAAATGGGAAACTTCTGTTCGCAAAACATGTATATCTATTAGGTCAAAAACGTCTAGTTAAATATTTTACTTCATGCAGGGTGTTCTCTGGACATATTTTATACTGTTGAAAAGAAGGCCATTTGGATGCCAGTGAATGATGGCCTTATATGACAAGCTATAAAGTACTTTATCATATGCTGCCTTTGCACCTCAGATAGCATATATAAGTCTTCAAGGCAAAAAGATATGAAAAATGGTATCATCATGAAAACAACACTGTGCTAGTCAACAATACTGTTGCTTAGCCCAAGTTAACACTCTCTCCCCACAAAAAGACCAGTTCTTACCAGTGCTTTTTATTTGATAATTACTCAGAATCATAGTCTGTATTTTTTTCTCTGGCTTTTTGCAAGGCCACTAACTTTGTTGCAACCAGCAGTCTGCATTGCAAGCAAGGTAATACTGTGGGCTCCTGACTGCAAACTCCTTGCCTGAGAAATCTTAAAGGGGGCATTTTTTTGTCATCTTTAATAGCAAATTTTTGTTGTTTTTCTGTTGTATTGCAAAAGGGGAATTTTTTTGTATGTGTTCTGGGGCAAAGCCTTTTTTTTTCTGCAGCTAGTTTTCCTCTCTTTTAGTCTTCAAACTCAAAAGGGTAGGGCAGGCTCCTTGAAGTCACTGACCTCATCAGGTGTTAGATCATTCCATCCTCCCAGCTCCCACCCACCCCCATATGAGAATTCTTCTTATATAGGGCAACTCCGCAATTTGCTTGTTGACTTAGGGAACACTTTTTTTAGTGATTGGTAGGAAAAATCTAGAAAGTGAGTAGTTCCACATTTGGATATCTACTAAAAGAAAACAATTTGCCGTTTGTCAAGGAGTTTGATTAGGTCATTTTATAGAGGGAACCCATTAATCCATATACTTCAGACACATAATATCAAGATTTACTAGTGTAAGATAATAACTGTTTAGTAAGGAAGCAGGGCTACACACAAGAGCTCAGAAATCACCCACAAATAAAAAGAGATGTGAAGGGGATCTTGAATGATTTTCAGAAGGCTGTGTTCGTGAGGAACTAGTTAAACTAAAAGTTGACAAAGTGATGGGACTGGATGGGATACATCCAAGAATATTGTAGGAACTTGGGGACAATCTAATGGCTCCCCTGACTGACCTTTTCAATGATTCTTTAGAGTCGGGAGTTGTCCCAAAGTACTGGAGAATGGCACATGTTGTCCCTTTACACAAATGTAGAAGTGAGGATGAGGTTGAGAACTACAGGCCAGTTAGTCTAAGCTCTGTGGTGAGTAAATAAGATTCTCGCCCTAGTTCACAGGGTTATTCACATTGGCATGCGCATACCTCGCTAACCTTCTCCAGTATTACACTCCCCACCTCCTTCTCAGATCCATCCATGTCAACTGTCTATCACTCCCCCCAGTATTACGTGTACACTTAGTGCAAACACAGAATTCTGCCACCTTCTTCCTGGGCCCTTCATTGTGGAATTCCCTACCCACCACCCTTCATTCAGAACTCTCATTCCCTAGGTTTAAAGCCATGCTGAAAACTTGTCCGTTCCACCTTGCTTTTGATCTTCCTTTTCCTTAGTCTCAATCTGGTCTGTTAACTTCCTCCCCCTCACTGATGTCCTCCCCCTTACTATCCTTTTCTCTCACTTCATGTATTAACTTTCTCTTCTTTCTGAATTGTGGTGTTCCCTTCATTTTTCTTTATAGCCCATTTTGTTTGTAAACCGCTCTGATGCCAAGTAGCCTGAGTGATATATCAAGAGATTTATACAGATAAATGATTGGAAATGCTGTTAAAATAGGGGATAGTGAGATTTCTGGAGTCCAATGAATTGCAGGATCCGAGGCAGCATGGGTTCACCAGAGGCAGGTCTTGTCAGACAAATCTGATTGATTTCTTTGACTGGGTGACCAGGGAGTTAGACAGAGGGAGAGCCCTAGATGTGGTGTATTTGGATTTCAGTAAAGCCTTTGACACTATTCCGCACAGGTGACTTATAAACAAATTGAACACCCTAGGGATGGGCCCTAGGGTGACGGACTGGGTTAAAAATTGGTTGAGTGGGAGGCGACAAAGGGTACAGATAAATAGATCTCACTCTGAGGAGAAGGATGTTACAAGTTATGTCTTGGTTCCTATTTTTTTCAACATCTTTGTTAGTGATATTGTGGAACGGCTATTGGGCAAGGTTTGCCTCTTTGCAGATGATACTAAATTCTGCAATAGAATAGAGACCCAGGAAGGAGTATAACAGGAGAAAGGGATCTAGTTAAACTTGAAGAATAGTCAAAGAATTTGGCAGCTGAGATTTAATGCTAAAAAATCCAGGGTCATGCATTTGGGCTGCAAAAATACAAGGGAGCGGTACAGTGTATGGGGTGAAGTACCTTTGTCCATGAAAGAACGGGACCTGGGCGTGATTATTTGTGATGATCTTAAAGTGGCTAAATAGGTAGAAAAGGTGACGGCGAAAACCAGAAGGATGCTTGGTTGCATATGGAGAGGCACCGCCAGCAGAAAAAAGAAGATGGTAGTGCCTCTGTATAAGTCTCTGGTGCGACCTAATTTGGAGTGTGCAATTCTGGAGACCACACCTTCAAAAAGATATAAATTCTTTCAAGAATGTACCTCTGCTCTTATAATCATTCAGAATGTACAAATATGGGTAGAAAGCATTCAGTCAGGAAAGTGAGTACAGTACATAAAAGCAAAGATTAACAAAAAATTCACCAATATTTGCATTCCATGTATGTTCAGAGGGTGGCTACTAAAATGATTAGTGGGCTTTATTATAAAGCATATGAGGACAGACTTAAGGATCTTAATATGTACACCTTAGAGGAAAGGCGGGATAGAGGTGATATGATTGAGATGTTTAAATACCTCCGTGGCATAAATGTTCAGGGAGAGAGCCTCTTTCAATTGAAAGCAAGTTCTGCTACGAGGGGACATGGGATGAGGGTGAAGGGAGATAGATTCAGGAGTGATATGCGGAAATATTTCTTTACGGAAAGATTAGTGGATCCATGGAATAGTCTCCCAGTGGAGGTGGTAGAGATGAGGATAGTAACTGAATTCAAAAAAGCATGGGACCAACACAGAGAATCTCTAAAGGTAAAAAGTGGACTGTTGTAGTTGTTGATATGGAAGGACAGACTAGATAGGCCATGTGGTCTTTTTCTGTCATCATGTTTCTATGTTTCTATGACTCTTGTAGTTGATATGGAAGGGCAGACTGGATAGGCCATGTAGTCTTTTTCTGCAGTCATGTTTCTGTGTTTAGGTAAGACATGGAATTCTGAGGCATGTTACATTATTTTTTAAGAATCAGAATTGTATATGAAAGAAGAGGGTATGGTTTGCTGATTTTGATATTAATGTTTCTTGGTTTTAGGTAGTGGTCTCAGGGGTCAAACAGCAGTAGATGTATTATTTTTCAGTTTTAAGAATTCAAAACAGTAAACATCATGCTAGTTGTGGGGAAGTAGATCACTTTGCTTTTTGACATAATCCAGAAATTGTACTCTCACACAAGTTTTAGTTTCCTAGGTAGTTACGGAACAGTTGATTGAAATAGGGTGTTATTTTAGAAGCCTTATTCCTACTTTCCCCATGAAAGTACCAGCATTTACATGTGGCAATGGCATTCAAGTGGAGATTGAGTTATTGGGATGGCCGTAGTTTGCATCTGGAAGTGTCAGCTACACAGAAATTTCCCCGTTTTCAAAAGCGGCTTGTTGGAAGTGTGGTATTGGTGATGCTCAGTTCTACATGTATATACTGTATTTCACAAAGCATATTGATGTCAGGGGTGGTACATTAAAATGTTGGTCTTATAGCTACTATAAATCATATACAAACGCTGACCTCATTTGTTGTTTGGGATTCTTTGCAGTGTTGGTGACCGGAGATCTGATTGTAATTATTTTGCCTGATTTATCTTCTGTATCTGTATAGGTGTATCATTGTCTACCCTTTATTCTTTTGCTCTGTGTCCTGTACTTTTCTAAGCCTTGTAGCATCCCCCTGCAAACCCCCCATGTATCCCTTTCCCTAACCCTCCTCTCCTCCCGTTTGTGCTCCTGTCATTCTCCCTGTCCATGCAAGCTTGCCCTCAGTTGTGTCTGCCTGGGTGTGTCTCTTCTGCATGATAGTCTTTGTGTGTGTTTTTCTATGTCTGTGCCTGAGTTTGGGCTGCTATTGTGTTGTTTGAGGGCTTCAATCCCTCTATCAACAGCCATTGAAGAGTCATGGGTTGTGCAGGCCACAGGACACAGAGGAGGCATACATGCTGAGGATTTAAATCCTAGGACCCAAGTTCTTAGACTTCACAGATGATCAGCACCTCATCAGGTACTGTTTGAGAAGGCCGTCTAATCAGTAAAACATACCCTCTTATTTCATGTACAGTTTTGTTTTTATTATATAGATATTCAAGTATGTAGACAAGATCTTGTAATACCACAGAAATTAGTAATGTGTGTTTATTAAAAACTTTAATTTACTGCTGTTAGTGCCTATATCACGACTGTGAGGATAAGATTAAGGAGGAAGAAAGACTGTCCCAAAGGTCCAGGGAATGGCCACCAGTGGGTTACCAATCTTTGAAGGCCTGCATGAAGAAGTAAGCTTTCAGACCAGACTTAAATCTAAGTAGAACAGTTTTAGACACTGATGCCCTGGGATAGCATTCCTTAGCAAGAATACAAAGCTGAATTCTGGGTGGATTCAGGTACAGCTTGCACAGGTGGTGGTATAAACAAAAGCTTGTCATTACATGAATGAAGGTTGCAGGAGAGTGCATGCTGAATTAAAGCATTAAATATTTTGTCAGGTAAATCTGTGTGCATGGACTTGAATTCGAGAATAAGAATTTTAATCCTGACTCTGCAGACCACTGGTAACCAGTGAGCATTTTTCAAGAGAGGAGACATGACCAGTTTTTAGGATGGTTAAACAGTTGAATAGTGGTATTTTGTATCAGTTGAAGTCTTTTAAGTGCAGATAATAAATGTCATTATAAAAAGCCTGTCTATCTACTACCTGTAAATTGCATTGTAGCCTACAGCGGGGGTTCTTTACCCAGTCATCAGGGCTCACTTAGGCCAGTTGGGTTTTGAGGATTCCCACAATGAATATGCATGAGATAGATTTGCATACAATGAAGGCAGTACATGCAAATCTATCTCATGCATATTCATTGTGGGAATGCTGAAAACCCAACTGGCCTTAGTGTGCCTTGATGACTGAGTTGAGAAGAAATGGCATAGAGGAATGGTAGTATAGAAGCTCTCATATAAATAAATTTAAATTCCATATCATCCTGCTAGACCTGTCCAGGGAAGTGAGTTGTGTTCCCCTACCAGTAGATTGGTGGAGATAAAGAAACAATGAAAAGCCCAGGTTTTGGGGGGCGGAGCCTGATGTCCAGCGGGTAGGACGCTTTGCGTTGAAGCTCCCGAGAGGCCTACTTAGAATCCTGACTTAATACCTATACAAATTTACTATTTCGCTCCGAGCTGACCGGGGCACCTCGGGGGGAATGGCGGCCTATAAACCAGCGCGCTTGGACTTCGGGTCTCCTTCTTCTTCTCACGGAAAACGCTCCAAAACAGAGGTGTCCTCCCCACAGAAGATGGTTCCATTTCGTGAAAACCCCGAGATGCACCTGGAGATTTTGGAGGAAATACGCGGCGTGAAGGAATTGGTGCAGTCCAATGGAGAAGCGCTTCGAGCCATGCGAGAAGACTTTGGAGTGCTCCAGGACCGACTTGAAAGTCTTTCATTACGGCAGGACAACATGGCGGGGGTCCTCGACTCGCACGAGGTGCGCTTGGGCAAACTGGACGAGGCTGAGCGCCAGATACAGAATCTTCAAAAGGAGTTAGAAGATAGCAATAATCGAGCCCGTCGCAACAATGTGAGGCTCCTCGGAATGCCGGAGGGGGTGGAAGCAGGAGATATAAGAGAATTCTTGCTCAAAACTCTTCCCTCCTTGCTGAAGATCACTTTTCACAGAGAACTGGAAATTGATCGAGCACACCGTGTTCCTGCCCACATGGCGCTCAACCGCACGACCCCCCGGCCTATTGTCTTTAGCTTGCTACGATATCAACAAGTAGAACAAATTTTACATGCTGCCCGAGCGAATCATCATTTGGAATTTGAAGGTCGTAAGGTCTCCTTCTTTCCTGATTTGGCAAAGCCTACCGTTGACCGTCGGAAGAAACTCCTTGCTTTTCGCCCTCGACTTCAACAGCTACAGGCTCGCTTTGGCCTGTTGTATCCAGCGAAGCTCCGAGTGACTCTCCACAACCAAACCAGGACGTTCGAAGATCCTGATCTACTATCAACATTTTTAGACTCCAAAGAAGCAGAGCAGATGCGCTAATCCCAAATCTTGGACTCTTATTTGCCGGCTCTATCCGCCATTTTGAAGGGCCCGATGCGGCGGTCCTAGCCAAGCACAGAAATAGCCTGGACTTTCTTTCTTTCTCTATATGACTTTTGTTTTTTGGTCTCCTATCCCTTCATGATGTGTGCCTCGGTCGGATTCGGAGCACGCACAGTCCTACAGGTTATGTGTTTTTTCAATTTCGGCCTTCTCGGGGGTTTCTCCCCGCAGACACATGGTCGCCAGTAATTTTGGGGTTTTGCTTCTCCTCTACCGTATTGCGGTTTTCTTTGTTAATGTGGGGCGCTTCATTGTATTATATTAGTTTATTTTTCCTATGTCATGTGTACAGCCAGATACAGTCAGTTTGAGGGACATAGTGAAATTATGTGTGCTATCATGCTCAGAATTTTTAACTTTTCTGAATGGCCTTATGTAAAATCTTATCATTCACCGTCAAAGGCATTAATGGTCCACTCAAAGGAAAGAAAATCCTTAGCTATCTTAGCCATGAGCATGTTGATTTAGTGTTTCTTCAGGAAACGCATTTAAACTCTGCTGAAACACTGAAACTCAATGCTAAGCCTCACATGGTAGCTGCCTATTCTCCCACCGTTTTCAAATGGTACGGGATAGCCACTCTGGTTAAGAAGTCTTAGCACGCTACTGTACCTGATATTAGCGCTGACAAGGAGGGTAGATGGGCCCGTGTACACCTTGAGGTTGGAGATAGTGAATTCACGTGTATTTGCATTATGCCCCGAATGTGGACAACCCTGCTTACTATGCAAGTATTGCGCAGTTGGCCTTGGCCTCTGCCAATGCTCCATTAATACTTGGTGGCGATTTTACTCAAGTGTTCCTTCAATCTTTTCTTCTCAAACAAGGTGCTCGTTGGTTGGAAGATCCAGTACCGAGTGGACCTGTGTGGCTAGATATAGAAGCGGGCCTTTGCAAACCGATTCCTCTTACCTTTCTCCCTGGTATGACTCTCCCATCAGACTCCCACTATCCACCAATGCTTTTAGACACTTTAGGTGCCTTTAATACTCTTATGCAATCTTTAGACTCCCGACTTTGGTCAGTGCAACTTCAGCATCGCCTTCGGTGCACTAGAGTACTCCCGCCATCGGTATTCTCTACATAAGGTTGATTGGAGACTTTCCGATCTCTCGGTAGTTCACCGAGTGTAGCATCCAATTTTACTAAACCTTCTGTAATGCTATAACTAGAGATACCCCTATAGCGCAGAAAGTATGGGAGAGAGAATTGCATGTGACTTTGACCTCGGAGCAATAGAGCCTTATCTGGAGTAGAGGGACACGGGTTCCCGATCCGCCTCACTCATTCAGACCCTCTTCTTTCTAGCCCACCGGTGTTTTTACACTTCTCACAGATTAGACAAATGGAACACTACTCAGGGCAATGGTTGCTGGACACGTCCTGCGGCCATTGGTTCATTGCCTCATGTTATGCATGAATATCCCGCACTACAGTATTACTGGCGTCGGGTCTGGGGTCGTATTTAGTCTATCTCGCACTCTCAGGAGCCCCTTTCTTGGAGGATAGTGGGACTTCGCCCAGTTGCGGGGATCCCCTCTCTCCCAAAAATGGCTTATCTCCTTTCGAACTTTATGCTTGGCATTGCTATTTCCCTAATTAAGTAATACTGGAAAATTAGCTCCCATTTGAGTCCCAATGAATGGTGGAATCATGCCTGTCTTTACAGTAAATATGACCAAATACCTCGTCTGTTCGCTTCCTCCGTTCAGACTCCTTCTCATTGGTCTCAATGGAAGATGCTCAATGACTATGTACATTTTGCTAAATGCTCTCATCTGACTGTCTAACTTTGTATATATCTCTGTCCCATGATCATGCTGTATTGTAGATACTCTTTTGATCGTTTGATGTATAATCACTGTTAATTGGAAGCGCTCACATGCTGATATAATCGGGTAGAGAAGAAGCATCGGGGTGGGGGGTAATGGGTTTACTTTTCCTTATTGTATACTTGTTTTGTCTCTTTTGGTGTGTTGTTTCTTTTGTTTGTTGCAAAATGAAAATAAAAGTTTAAAAAAAAAGAAAAGCCCAGGTTTCAGTAACATCACTCCCATGCCTCTATTCATCTCAGCCCCCAGAGATCCCTTCAATATTTCTTTGTCTCCAGCAGATGGTTGATGGATTTTCTCCTCTCTGAAGAAAATTCTGAGGACTTGAGAAGAAATTATTGATTTAAAATGCTTGTGAATGACAGCCTGCGGGTTGTTTTCTCACTAGAGTGCAACGCGGGAGGCTCCACTAGACTGTGGACTTTTTGATTGCTATAGGAGGAAGGAGAATTGGTTCAGCTCCATGCTCTTACCCTGGATAAGGGCCTGTTGAGCAGCCAGAAATTGGAAGGATCTGGAAGAGTACTGCCTCACACAACCTCAATGCCTCACACAACCTCAATGCCCCTTCCCTCTCCTCTGTCCCCCTATTCTCTCCCAAAGATTTCAGAAGGCTCTCAGAGGGATATGCCTGCCAGCCAACTGACATGCAGTGCTGCAAAGCCAGCCAAACAGTTCCAGGGAGTAGAGCTGAGCTTGATGTGGATTCTCTGCCCGGGGCTCTCAGGGAGTGAGTACCAAGGCTTGACCTCATCATTGTCCTTGTTGGGGTCTCCCGATTCTGTCTCTGTGGGATGCAATTTGGGGTAGACTACTGATGACCACTGGCGCTGGATGGGAGTTTACCACTGTTTTCTGCATGCCTTAATAGTGTTTTCTCTATTTTGTTCCTGGGGGTCATGCATTCCTTGCACACATTCCTCCCAAGTGGCTCTAATGTGGGCTCCTACCCTAGCACCTGTAACAGGAGCTATAGTAAAAGCAGTTAACTCATGCTATGCAAGCCACCACAGCTTAACTCTTATGTCTTCTTCCAAGAGCCTAATCTCCAGTTTCTGGATTCTGCTTCTGAATCGTCCCTGGAGGGCCTACTTCCCATTTCTCTGCCAGGAGGTGCTGTTAGCCAGACCTTGCCTGCTTCAGTGCAGGAAGTGGTGGATTGTTCTATGGGTAAGAATATTCAGCAATCCATGCTGTGGGCCTCTCCCCATCTTCTAGGGGATTGACTGTGGCTATGCCCCTGAGTATAGGTGGGTCTTTTCCATGAGGATAGCTTCCAGAGTACAGATTGTCCTCCCCTTGCAGCAGACCTGGTTATTATGGCAGGGACATGCAGACCCTGTGGCCTTTTGTTTCCCCCTCATGCGGTCTTGTGGAAGGTGACTTTGATGGATGGCAAAGTGTCCCCGGCAAGGGTGCCCCTGATCCCTGGGGTTGGGGTCAGCTGTGGCTTGGATTGAGATGTCTGATGTGGATGAAGAAGTACTCTTGTCTTATGAGGATTGTGAGGATGCCAAGGTTATTTGCCTGTTCCATTAATAGGAACTGGAGGTGTTGATTCTAGGGTCTTATCTACTTTGAGCTTGGTGGAGGATCCAGTCACGGAGCAGGAACTGAAGAGGCATCTGCCCCTGCAAGGGATTCGGAAATCCACTACTGTCTTCCCAGAGGTGCTCAAAGGCCTTTTTTGGCTGGAGTTGGATTACCCCAACTCCCCGTTAAAGGACTAAGGGTGTATATATATATATATTTTTTTTTTTTTATTTTATCTTTATAAATTTTTACATACAATGAAGCATACAAAAACTTCATGGAAATTAGGAAATTGGAAAGAAACCAACATTGATGATAATCAATATTATTAATATAGAAAATTTAAGGAAAACAAATCCAAATCCTACTATAGTCCCCCATAATAGAAGATCCAAGAAGGAAATTAATTAACAAGAAGATAAAAAAGAATGTGTGCTAACAATCGCAACTAACCTATTAGCAGTGGACCTAGAGACCCATTAGGGGGGGTGCCAAGCACTCAGAAAGCTCGATAACTGGGAGGGTTCAAAGAAAATATAGTAAACATTGTTCAACCTAATCAGACACTTACAAGGAAACTTTAGGAAATATAGACCACCCAACAACAAAACCCCAGGATGTAGTAACAGAAATTCCTTTCTACGTTTTTGAGTTTCCTTTGTTAAATCCGGAAAGACACGTATTATTAACCCATGAAACAGTAAGGAACGCTTCTTAAAAAACATACGTAAAAAACAATCCCTATCTGAAGGTAAGGCAAATACAGCTATCAATATAGAAGGAGAAACAACCTCCTCCACCGAAGATTCCAATAAAGCAGATATATTTAATAAGTCAGCCTGACCTTCTACCTCAATCTCCCTAGCCCCAGGCACTTTCTTTCCAAAAGGAAGAATATACTGTAAGCATGGGAGGGTGGGAATCAATAGGGACATCTAGAATGTCCACTAAATAATTCCTAAACATATCTTTAGCAGATACAGAAGACAGTCTAGGAAAGTTTATACATCGTAAATTAAAATATCTAGAAGCATTTTCCAAAATTTCAATCCGAGATTTTAAAGCCAACATGTCCTTCTGGCACGACAATACCCCATCTTCAAAAGTAGAAGTTCTCTGCTGTAATTCAGTTACCGAAGACTGCAAAGCAGAAACTTCAAGGGTATGTTGATGAAGCAGAATAGTATGACCTTGAACCTGTTCCCCTACAGCCACCACTTGGGGAGCCAACAGTTCACCAAGCTTGACTATAGCGGTCCAAATCGATTCCAAGGTAAACTCGGCTGGTCAATCCAAAGCAAAAGGCTGTACCTGCCCAGAAGAAGCCTCTGTTGCCCAGTGCTCACTCCTCAATTCCCCAGGTGTGGAGAAGGTATCCAATAACTCGCCTAAAGGCCCCCTCAATATGACATCCTCCAAACTAGATGTAGAAGCGGATTGATTCCTCCAATGCACAGCCGGTCCTCCAGGGTCAGAACCCACTACCACTTCAGAAGGGAGCTCTTCCTCCAGCTGGGCAGGGCTCTGCCTCAACAGAGGGTCCTTCAGGGGCCGCCACTGCATTGGCAGAGAGATCTCGGGCCCAGAACCACCCGTCGAGCTAGCTGGCTCTGAGGGGGGAGCGATAGGGCTCTGCTCCGTCAACATCTGCGATTGCCGAAGCGGCGTAACAAAGGCATCTAATGGTCCAACGACCTGAGCGGAAATAGCAGAGGAGTCTGCCAGGCTAGTGGAGGACTTCTTAAGCCCCTTGGCCTTCCGCTTGCCCATTGTACAGAGGTAAAAAAAACCGCCGCCACTCAAACAAACAGAATAAACCACCATCTTGGATCTTCAATACATTTTAATGCGCCGACTAAGGGTGTATATGATGCATTCTTTCCTGGAGAGGACATTTGTTGTGTGGTTGAAATTTCCAAGGTGGATACCAGGTCATTGCAGTTACCAGACGGACCACCATTCCTGTGGAATGCAGATTGACCTTAAAGGATGCTCTGGACCGAAAGGTGGATTTGTGTTGAAGAACCAGTTAACAGCAATAGCTGCTATTCTGGATCCCTGGAGGTCTCTGGACTCTCATTGTTACTGACCTGAAAAACACACACGCGCAAAACCCCACTTTTCTTTCCCTGTGCTTCTGGGCTTCGGGCTCGTTCTTGGTCCTTTCATGGAGTGCATTGGCCCAGTGACTAGGTCTCACCCAGAGTAGGACCCTGCCGGTCTGCGCAATGAAGGTTTGTGGGCCCTTTCCTCATTTCCTCTAGTTGGAGGCAGACTTCACCTTTTCTTTCAGGAGTGTGTCCTGATTTCTAAGGATCGCTGGGTGTTAGACACCATTCAGTTCAGCTATGTCCTGGGATGCAAGGTGCTAATTGCAGACGCCTTCATCATCTCCCCTTGTAGGTCTGTAATAGAAATAGCTGCTGTGTGTACCACCGTGGATAAGTTGCTGCACCTAAAGAAGATGGTGCCAGTTCTGCCAGATGAGCGGGGCAAGGACAGATTGTCCATCTATTTTGTGGTGCCAAAAAAAAAGCGCTGTTCCTTCTGGCCCATTCTTGAGCTCAAGTGGGTCAATGAGCATTTGCGCATCTTGTGCTTTCAGATGGTGATCTTGTGTTCCATGATTCAAGCAGTGCACTGAGGGGGGTTCTTGGCTTCTCTGGATCTGGCTGAGACATATTTTCATATCCCGATCTGGCTGATTTGCTCTTTCAGCCTCATTCCCTTTCAGAGGTGCTTCGGGTAGCATCCTAAATGGTGTCCTTTTTGGAAAGCCTCAACTGGTTGATTAATCAGGGTAAGTAAAAGACTTTTGGATTGCCTGGCGCTATTTGGTGTGCAGCAGGCTTCCAGAGTCTGGGTTTATCTTTATCTCCTTGGATTGATGGTGGCAACTGTAGAAATGGTACCATGGGTGCGTCTTCACATGCACCTGCTCCAGCAGTCCTTGATGGCTCAGTGGTCCCTGAGTTCTCAGGAGTCTGAGTGCAGTTTCCCGTGCTTATTAATGGTGAGGTCCAGTCTGCGATGGTGGCAGCAGCCCTCTCGTCTACAGAAGGGCGTGCTGCTGGATGATTTCTCCTGGATCCTCCTAACAATAGATGCCAATCTCTCGGGCTGGGGAGCCTATTGCCAAGACCATATGGCCCAGGGCCTTTGGAACTGCAGGGAAGCAGTGTGGTCCATCAGCCACCTCGAGATGAAGGCCATCAGGGTGGCTGTTCTGCATTTCCAGCCCCTACTTGAGAGCTGGGCGGTTCAAGTGTTTTCAGACAATGACACAGCAGTGGCTTTTGTCAATCAGTAAGATGGCATGAGGAGTGCCAGGGTAGCTCTGGAAATTGCTTTCCAGTTTACCTGGGCAGAGAAGAACCTACTAGTCTTGTTGGCTGAGCACATTACCAGGGTGGACAATGTGGAAGTGGACTTCCTCAGCCATACTCTCTGGATTCTGGAGAGTGGGAGTTGAGTCAGGAGGCATTTTAGTTGAATCTGCACCACTGGGATTGCTCCAAAATGGATATGATGGTGACCCGCCAATGTTTGCTGTTGCTTCAGTCTCTTCACAGAGACGGGGTCCAAGGGCATCAACGCCCAGACCCAGTCTTGGCCGAGCCAGCATCTGCTGTATGTATTTCCTCCATGGCCTCCTGGTGGGGCATGTTTCAGTGTATAAAATGCCATCCGGACTGGATTGTTCTGGTGGTGCCATATTGGCCATGAAGAGCATGGTTCAGAGACCTGATGCGGCTCCTGCAGGTGCCTCCTTTTCAGTTGCCTCCATCTTAGGGCCTTTTGTAACCGGGACCAATCATTCTGGAGGATCTGGATCACTTCTCGCTTATAGCTTTGCTCTTGGAAAGAGATGGCTAGCGCAGAAGGGGTATGCTGCCCTTGCCTGCGAAGTGGATGGGCTGGCCCTGCATGGGCCTGAGCCAGTCTGCTACCTTTCAGTGAATGACATAGTTTCTAAAGGCCATTCTCATCCTTACTTCTGACTATAAAAGATTCACATGTGCAGCAAAGGCATCAAACAATGACCCATTTTTATGAACCCCAACTCTGTTGGGTCATTTATTGCACACATGTGACAATAAGACCACCACAATGGTGGGAGAGCACCTACCCTATCGGAAAGGCTTTTTAATTCCTCAACATGGAGGTGGTCTGCAGTGCCCATAATCACATTATGGATGCGTTTCCCATATTTTCCAAATCCTGCCATGTTTAATACATATTGTTGGAGTATGGAATCATGACTTTTGAGAGTGGACAGATCACTGAGGGATGGTTGCTATTTAAGCCTTATACTGTCCCACACTGATATCTCTACATGCACATGCTACAGCATCATTGTGCCTTCTTTAAACTCCACATTTCCAGCATATTATTCCAGTGTCTGCTCACCACAACACACAGCCAGGTTCTGTATGCATGACTTTTATTGTTTGTCCTCTCCCATACCTGTGATGTTCTCAAAGGCGGTGGTTCATGCTCCCCATAGTAATGCTCATCTATAGTGGCACCCCAAACAGCAGCAGATGAGCATTACGTTAGTGCTCATTGCTAACAATGATGATTTTAGAGAGGGTATTTAGCCTCCTGAAAAGCTGCTTCTGTTTTATGACTGATCAGGCAGAGAATTATTGTATAGCCCTCCAAATAGGTGTGTCATTTTCATGGTGGGTTGCATGTTCCATAATTTGCCCCAAAGGCACAGACCACTCTGCCAGAATGGAGGTGAAAGAGCCGGACACAGAGGAGGGTGTGGAACGTACAACAGAGGAAGAGCCAGTCCAACATCACCATCTGAGTCTGGCAATGAGAAACAAACTCATATACAGGTGTTCAGAGTCTGGGAGTAGGACCACAGGAACAAATTAAATTAAATAGGAATAGAAGCGAGTTAAAAATTGATGGGAGTGGAAAACATAAAGGTGAAGCTAGTAAAGCTTAAAGAATGGCCTAGAGAATGGCAACTAAGATTTAATGTTAAAAATTTCAGTGTTGTGCATCTTGACTGCAGAAATCCAAAGAAGCAGCACAGTTCAGGAGCTGAAGTATTTCTTTGATATTTTAATTCTATTAATTCCAAATACAAGATGTCATCTACCATTTTTAATTGCTGTTGCTGCAGCATTGAAAGTCTGTAATCCAGCTGAGATCCCATTTCCAGAAAATAAAACTGATTAATGGTGTTGCATTTATAGTTAAGAAACTTGAAAGAACTGTAATGAAATACAATGCAGTCAGTGAACGCTTAATTTCTATTCGTCTACGAGGAAAGTGAATCAACACAATTATAATTCAGGTATATATCCCAATAACAGCTGCAGAAGAGGAAGACATTGATGAGTACTATAAACAAGTACAAGTTAAAATTGACAGAACATGAAACAGGATATCCTGATAGTCAAGGGTGACTGGAATGCAAAAGTTGGCAACAAAGAAGGCAGCAAAGTGGTTGGAAAATATGGACTTGGCAACAGAAGCAAAGATGGAGAAAGACTGATAGAATTCTGCAAGATCAATGATCTATTCATCTCAAATACCTTCTTCCAGCAACACAAGTGCCGACTGTACATGTGGACTTCACCCAATGGATTGTACAGAAATCAAATTGACTGCATCTGTGGAAGACAATGATGGAAAAGCTTGATAACATCAACAAAGACAAAACCTGAAGCTAACTGTGATACAGATCACCAACTACTAGTATGTAAACTCAAGCTAAAGTTGAAAAGAGCAAGCCATTCATGAATGTAGTAAAATATGACTTTGAGAATATACCACTGGAATTTAAGGATTGCCTGAGAAATCTGAACTTTGTATTCAAAGCAGCAAATCGAAGAGTTATGGGATGACATCAAGAATATTGTGTTGGAAGAAAGCAATAAGTCTCTACATAAGGTGAAAAAGCAAAAACAGCCAAAATGGATGACTGAAGAAACTCTGAAAATTGTCCAGAAACACAGAGAAACTAAAGCCAGAGGAGAAAGAGAGACAATCGCAGAACTCAACAGAGATTTCCAATGTGCAGCAAGCCAAGCCAAGGAAAAGTACTAAATGACACATGCAAGGAAATAGAATCAGAAGCTACTAGAGGAAGAACAAGATCGGATTTTCTAAAGCTACAAGACTTAAAGAAAAAATTCCAGCCTCATATTGGAATGCTACAAGATGCTCAAGGATCCATGTTGAATGATGCAGAGATCATCAAGAAATTGTGGCAAAGAATATAGAGTCATTATACCATAAAGATCAAGTGGACCAACAGCCGTTTCAATGTATACCTTATGATCAGGAACCATTGGTGATGAAAGAAGAAGTTGAAGCAGCATTTAAAGTCTTATCAAGAACAAAGAACTGGTCATTGAAGGCATTCCCATTGAAGTATTACAGCAATCAGATGAAGCTGTTACCATACTTACAAGGCTCTGCCAGGAAATTTGGAAGACAAATTCATGGCCAATTGACTGGAAAAGATCTATGTTTATACCAATACTGAAGAAAGGTGACCCGACTGACTGTGGAAATTATCACACAATCGCTCTGATCCCACATGCCACCAAATTCTACTCAAGATCATTCAGCAGAGACTACAATCATACCTGGAACGAGAACTGCCTGAAGTGCAAGTAGGGTTCAGGAAAGGACGAGGAATGAGAGACATTATCGTGGATGCGAGATGGATCCTTGAAAAGACAAAAGGATATCCAATGTGTTTTATAGACTACAGCAAGGCTTTTGACTGTGTAAACCATGAGAAACTCTGTGCCGCATTAAGAAGCATGGGTATACAAGAACACTTGATCGTTCTCTTGCACAAGCTTTACATTGATCAAGAAGCAACAGTTTGAATGGAACTAGGAGAAAGAGAATGATTTCAAATCAGCAAAGGTGTAAGACAAGGCTGCATACTTTCCTCCTACCTCTTTAATTTATATGCAGAACAAATCATCAGAGAAGCAGGTCTGTATGAAGACAACCGATGTGTGAAGATTAGTGGAAGCTCATCAACAATCTTTACTATGCTGATGATACAACATTACTGGCTGAAAGTGAAGACAATTTTAAATATTTGCTTCATAAGATCAAGAAATATAGTCTTAAAATGGGTCTGTACCTTAACGTCAAGAAGACAAAGATCCTGACAACTGACACAATGAATAAGTTCATCGTTGATGGAGAAGAAATTGAAATAGTGGACAACTTTAACCTAATTTGATCAACTATCAATAAAGAAGCAACAAGCACTCAAGAAATCTGACAACACATTGCTTTTGGCAGAATGGAAATGAACGACCTAGACAAGTTTCTCAAGAGCAGGGATGTCTCTCTCCATACAAAGATTTGACTTGTTCAAGCCATGGTGTTTTCAGTAATGTTGGACAGTGTAAAATATAGACAGGAAGAAAATTGATGCCTTTGAATTATGGTGCTGGCGACGGATACTGTGTATACCATGGACTGCCCGAAGAACAAACCAGTCTGTACTAGAGGAGATCAAACCTAAGCTTTCTTTAGAAGCTCAGATGACAAGACTTTGACTTTCATACTTTGGACACATCATGCGAAGAGAGAGATTATTAGAGAAAGACATCATGCTTGGCAAGGTGGAAGGTCAACACAAAAGAGGAAAGCTAGCAATGAGGTGGATCGATACAATAACAGCAGCTACGGGTGCCAGTCAGTCAACAATCAGCTGCCTGACTGAAGACTGAACACAATTTAAGACAACTATCCAGAGGGTCACCATGAGTCGACACCGACGAAGGCACTTAACAACAACAACTTAACTGATTATCCCTCCTCCCCCCAACAGAGATGCCTTGTATTCCTCCCAAACTGTGGGAAAGGGGATATCCCTGCCCTGATCATTCCTCCCCCCAAAAAGTATGCAGTGAACTCTAACTTGTTTCTTAAACTGTGTCTCAGCCAAGTCACAGTTTATTAAAGCATAAGGATAAATGATTGATAGTTGCCTCAAGATCAGTGACCAAAAGGGATATAGCTATATGATCGCTTATAAGAATGTGATGGATATCTGATTTATGAGCCACTGCTATACAGCTTTTAGAAATTAACAAATAATCCAAACTAAAGGGGGCAGAGTAGTGCGTAAAGACTTCATCGGTGTGGTATATCAACCTGTAGGGGTCAATTAACCCTTTAGTTGACATGTTATGAATATCTTTAAGTGTCTCAATATGCTTTTAACTCAGTATGCTTAGGTATATTGTTTATCTAAAATGAGATTCTGTGGTTGGTTGAAATACCCTCAACAACTGTATCAATATATCCGTATTCTAGTAGAATGTCAATAAGTCATTGAATAAACCCAGGAGAATTGGTGTTAGGAACATAGAGATACAAACAAAAATGTATTTCCATTAATAAGCACTATCTTACAAGATCCATGCTTCTTATGTATATCTGGCGAGTAGACATGATCTAAGAGCTACCTCACCTTAAGTTTCACACACAAAGAAAAAAACATATGAGTCTCTTGCAACATAACCAAATCCATCTTTTTCTTCTTGAAATAACTAAATGTTTTCTCTTTCAATGGGATGCTTAAGCCTGTTGATGTTCAGTGAAAATATATTTAGATTAACCATTATCAGTAGCCTTAACTATGGGTCCCTAATTGCCCCATGTACTTCACTTACTCTATTCCCATGTTTTAGTAACCCTGAATAGCAGCATTCCAACAGTGCTCTTCCCTCCAGAATTCCAAGCTCATGTAATGAGCAAATGAGTGCAACAGGTATCTGCCGAATCAACCAGGGCTTGGAAACACAACCTCTTGACAGGGATAAATAGAAACTCCTCCTGACACCTTTCTTGCTCACAGCCACATCCTAGCAACCACATCCTTCCTTCCCTCCCCTCCCCTGTTCACCACCCCCACACACCCCCATTTCCCAACAGTTAACTAACAATGCCTCAATCCCATCCCCAACAAACATTCAAAACTACATTCACAATGCACTCAAAAACAGACCATTTAATGTCCAGGAAGCACAGGGATAATGCTGCTTTCTGACATATTCACATTAACTCTAGCTGCTCTCAAATAAGTCTAAGACTCCACAGAAGGTCATCAGCACAATTCAACATCTGCATGGTTCCTTGGGCTCGGGTTTACATGAGACTGCTTCATCAAGCACTGTTGTCGTGCTGGTCTTTGTAGCGGCATTCCCTCTTGAGGTGGTGGCCATACCCGGGCAAGGTCAAACATAGCCTGGGGTGGTGGTACACCTCCCAGGCCTTAACAGCAGGCATACCACTAGAGACCCCCACATGGGTGATGGTGACAAATGATACCAGCTTCTCTGGATGTGGGAGTGCATTGCCTGGCTGAGATTGCCCTGGGACCATAGACGGTAGAGGAATTGACATGTTCGGTAAACCGGTTGGAATTAAAGGCAGCGTTCCGGGTATTACTACATTTCTGGCACCACTTGCAACACCAGGCAGTGTGAGTCTTTTCAGACTACGCAACTGCAGCTGCTTATATCAGCTGCCAGTGGGGTACGCCCAACGTGAGCTTGAAGGAGAGAAATGACTCCACTTCCGCAGTGGTTGGAGGAGCATCTGCTGGCCTTATCGTTGGTGCATGTAACAGGCAAGGAGAATGTCCAGGTGAACTTCCTGAGCCAGTACCAGGAGGACCTGGCAGAGTGGTGTTTGGAGGGCTCTGTGTTTCGGAGCATAATACAGTGCTGGGGTCAGCAAAAGCATGTCAGCGGGACTTGAAGGACTACCAAAAGGGACTGCTACTGCTGGAAAGAAATCTTCACTTGTAAGTATTTACTTATGGGAAATTCTCTGAATCTTGGGGAAAAGGGAATTATTTGGGTTAAAACTGATACAGTAGATTCTAAATGCACAGATTTATTTAACTCAGTCAGGACCTAGTATCAGCAGTGATGTTAATTTAAATTTAAAACACAGCCAGGGTCTAGTATCAGCAGATAGCTTTTAGTTTACTTTTAAAACCAGCAGAGAGCTTTTAGTTTAAATTTAAACCAGCAGAGAGTTACAGGTCTGCGACTAAAAAGCTGTTTGATTATTTTCATCTAATTTCCATGTATTTTGGTGTGCTGAAAACAAATAAAATATTGAAAAAACTCCTAGACGTCATGATTTGCCACAACACGCAAAATTGTCTTCAAATTTATCAATTTTTTTCAAATTACTATTAATTAATTCACATAAGTACATTTAAGATATAAAATGCCAAAAAAACCTTAAAGGGGTTGTCCGAGTTATGTAAAAAAAAATATACCACTGTAAATCTGTTGGTCAGCAATATATACATAAGCTAAGCAAGTTTTAAATCTGTGCTTCTAATGGTAGAAGGGGTTAATCTTTCCTGAAGAATCCAGTGGGAGGGAGACACAGGGCAGATAGCAGCAGCTCTGGTCAGTGCAGGGGGGCGTGGCCAGCACTGTGATGTCTCGTGTACAGACACAGAGCTGCTCTCTTCTGCATGCCACACTTGTGCACGAATCATCATCAGGTTCTTGGTTCTAGGCTGTTCACACTTTTTCATCGCAATTCGTGTTAGCTCGTCATTCTTCAAACGTTATGTTATGGCTCTGCGAAAGTGTATTAATTCGCCAGACAGTTTCTGTTTCATCTATGGTGAATATACAGTGTTGAAGCAACAGCAGAATATTACAGACTTTGTGAAAAAAGTATACTTTGCATACTTTGGACTAAAAATTGGAGATCAAGATAAAGTCTGGGCGCCTCATAAAGTGTGCAAACGGTGTGTTGAGGACCTCCGAAACTGGTTCAAGGGTAAGAAAAAATCTTTCCGTTATGGGATTCCTATGGTATGGCGAGAGCAAAAGAACCATAGTGAAGACTGTTACTTTTGTTCATGCGATGTGAAAGGGTTTAATTCCAAATGGAAGCATTCCATTTCATACCCCAATCTTCACTCGGCAATTCGTCCCATCCCCCATGGCACAGATATACCAGTACCCAAGCCCCCTGCTACCTTGGAAGAGATACCTAGCTCCGATGAAGGTGAAGTCATACCTGAACCAGATGACGAATCAAGTTCTGACTTTGAAGATGATACAAGACCAAAATTGTTTTCTCAGGAGGAGATGAATAATTTGGTAAGAGACTTGAATCTTCCCAAAGATGCCGCTGAGTTGGATCAAGGCTGAAAAACAGGAATTTATTGTTGCCAGGAGTGTCATCTTCATGGTTCAGACATCGTGAAAAGGAGTTCGTTCCTTACTTCGCCCAGGAAGACAAGTTGGTTTATTGCATCGATGTCGAAGGTCTGATGGGTCAATTTAAAATCCAATATGATTCAGAGCAATGGCGTCTTTTTATAGATTCTTCAAAAAGAAGTCTCAAAGCAGTTTTACTCCGCAACGGTTTTTACGCTTCCATACCTGTAGGTCATTCCGTACACTTGAAGGAAACCTACGAGAACTTGGAATTGGTTCTTCGTAACTTAAATATGAGGACCATGGTTGGCAAGTGTGTGGGGACTTGAAGGTCTTGTGCATGCTGCTCGGGCAACAAGCTGGGTATACCAAATATCCTTGTTTTTTGTGTCTATGGAACAGTCGAACAAAATCACTGGCCCAAGAAGAGTTGGCAGCTGAGGGTGCTAACAGTCGGTGAATAAAATGTCCTCCGAGAAACTTTGGTACCTTCCTATAAAGTTCTTCTACTACCTCTCCACATAAAATTGGGATTGATGAAGCAATTCGTAAAATCACTTTCAAGAGATGGAGAATGCTTCAAATACTTGATCACCAAGTTTCCAGGCCTGTCGGAGGCAAAATTGAAGGAAGGTATGTTCGTCGGACCAGACATTAGAAGGCTTATAGTTCATCAAGAGTTTGTCAATACCATGACAGATCCTCAAAAAGAAGGGTGGATTGCTTTTAAAGAAGTCGTACAGAAAATTTTAGGCAATAACAAAGATTCTCACTACAAAAAGCTCGTCGGACGAATGCTGAAAGCATTTCAAGCTTTAGGTTGCCTGATGAGTTTGAAAGTGCATTTCCTCCAGTCCCACCTTGACTACTTTCCTGAAAATTTGGGAGCTGTGAGTGAGGAACAAGGTGAACGATTCCACCAAGACATTAAAGAGATGGAAAGGCGATACCAGGGAAAATGGAGCATTACAATGATGGCAAACTACTGTTGGATGCTTCAGAGAGACATTCCAGATGCTACTCACAAGCGTAAATGCACCAAGAGGAGCCTCACAAGGAAGAGGAATCGAGTTTAGTGTGTGTAGGTGAGCTCATTTCAGTTCAAAAAGGATTTTCATGAAAATATTGTAATAAAACTTTAATTTTATAAGTCTATTTCCATTTATTTTGAGGTATTGCTTTATTTAACATAGTTACCTAAATTGTCAGGAAACGTGATGTCCTATGACAAAATGGAGGTCATTTTCAGATTCAGCACACCAAAAAACATAAAGATTACGTGGAATAATCAAAACAGCTCTCGAAAAAGTTTTTTTTGCAGACCTGTGTTATCTTTATTATTATGGCACTTTATATACTGCCCTTCATGACACCAGGCAGTTTACATTCAAAATTTAAAACTCAGTCAGAGCTAGTATCAGCAGAGAGTTTTTAAATGAAATCAAATGAGAGTATAGCTTGCATAGAAGGGAAGAATCGGGCAACATTCTTTGAGATGAAATAAATAAATTGTTTCTAGGTACCTTTACAAAGAGGCCTTTCACTTAGGATGCAAGAGACCTGGGAATTTGTTTTAAAAAGGTGTTAAAACCAAGTGAAAGGTCAAAGGGGCAATTTGAAAGGCTCCCTCTATCAAATCAAAGGCTGTGAATCACCCAGAAAATTAACAGATTACCTTAGAAGCATAGTTCTGAGACCTGTGTAGCAATCCAGCCTTTACTGTTAGTTCCCTCCTACCCACCCTGATGCCCATCCAACTCAGGCATAATCTTAGCTTTATAGGCTCTTAAACCTATTAAAGGAGGGAGAGTGGTCAAAATCACTTTCAGGTTGAGCTGGTTATCATCACCAGGAATAGGTTTAGGTTTATTTGGCTTGATATACCGCCATTCGTTATAGCAGGGCGGTTTACATACATAAATCAAAATTGGGATGGGGCACAGGACCCCAGAGCATGAAAGGAACTACATATTTGGGACAGAAAAGAGAAGAAAGGAAGAGCAAGAATCAAGACAAAGGCCCTGAAGTTAATTAATCTTGAGGTGAACAAATTCCCTTAAAGGAAATTGGTATAGTTGTATCTGTATAAGTATTCCTAGCAACTTGAAGAAAACAACTTAAATAACTAAACAAAACCTTAAAACTAAGATGCAGACAGCAGTCCAGCAGTGAGATGGGGACTATCCAGTCTTTTGCATTGAGTGTTACATGTACGATTTTCTCCCAGTTGGTGAGGTATCTTACATGTGCATTAGGTGCAAGGAGCTCTTTGCCCTCAGGGAACGAGTCTGATCTCTGGAGGCTAGAGTAGCAGACATGGAGGACATAAGGAAGACAGAGAAGTACATAGACGAGACCTACAGGGACATAGTACTGAAGTCCCACCTCCAGTCTGGCAACCTCTTAGTTGCCATGGAGGAGAAAGGTCACGTGAAAGGAGAATATCACCTTGGTGTGGCAGGAAGTGATCCAGTAGCTAGGACCTGTTCACTAGGAGATGTAAAACCCTCTCACACCCAGGTGGTTTCTTCACAGCCATGTGCTCATGAAGGAAGGGTTAGGACAGCTGTTGGCAATTCGATCATTAGGCATGTAAATAGCTGAGTGGCTGGTGGACATGAGGACTGCCTGGTAACATGCCTGCCTGGTTTGAAGATAGAGGAGCTCACGTGCCACCTAGACAAGGTTTTAGATACTGCTGAGAAGGAGTCTGCTGTCTTGGTACATGTTGGTACCAATGACATAGGAAAGTGTGGGAGGGATATTCTGGAGGCCAAATGTAGGCTTTTAGGTAGGAAGTTGAAATCCAGAATTTCCAGGGTAGCATTCTCTGAAATGTTTCCTGTTTCACACACAGGACCCAGAAGAGAGCCAGAGCTCCAGATTCTCAATGCGTGGATAAGACGATGGTGCAAAGAGGAGAGTTGATGATGATGATGATGCAAAGAAGAGAGTTTTGTATTTGTTAGGAACTGGGCAACAGTCTGGGGAAGGGGAGGGACTCTTCCGAAGGGATGGGCTCCACCTTAACTGGGATGGAACCAGGCTGCTGATATTAACCTTTGAAAAGGAGACAGAGCAGCTTTTAAACTAGATAGTAGGGGAAAGTCGACAGTCACCAAGGAGCACATGGTTCAGACGGATGTTTCCTTGAAGGATACTAGCAAAAGAGAGAAATTAGAGCATCCCGACAGAGAGGTTCCAATAAAGATAAAAGTAACCCAGATGTTCTTCAGTATAGAGCTGAAATATTCCAAATTACATCTATCAACTGATAACCAGATTAATATGAGTAAGATACAGCCTTTAAAATGCCTGTATGCAAATGTTAGAAGTCTAAAAATTAAGACGGGAGAGCTAGAATATATAGCACCAAATGAAAGGTTAGATATTATTGGCATCAAAGAGACCTAGTACAAACTATATCATAATGATAAGAACATTAGAAATGCCATACTGGGTCAGACAAAGGTCCATCAAGCCCAGTATCCTGTTTCCAACAGTAGCCAATCCAAGTCACAAGTACCTGGCAGTTTCTCAAGAAGACACACAGGTTCCACAATGCTTGCATTGGGGCAAGCAGTGGATTTCCTGGGTCCCCTTTAATAATGGGGCAAATAGAATGCTAGGTATCCTAAGGAAAATAAAACAAAGGATATTATGCCTCTGTACCGTTCCATGGTGCGACCGCACCTTGAATATTGTGTGCAGTTCTGGTCACCGTATCTTAAAAAGGATATAGCATTATTGGAAAAGATACAGAGAAGAGCTACCAAAATGTTAAAGGGAATAGAAGGATACCCCTATAAAGAGAGGCTAAAAAGGTTAAGGCTCTTCAACCTGGGAAAGAGACGGCCTAAGGGAGATATGATAGAGGTCTATAAATTAATTAATGGATTGGAACGGGTAAGCGTAGATAGCTTGTTTATATCATAAGAACATAAGAACATAAGATATGCCATACTGGGTCAGACCAAGGTCCATCAAGCCCAGCATTCTGTTTCCAACAGTGGCCAATCTAGGTCATACGTACCTAGCAGTTTCCCCAAGGGACACAGGTTCCACAATGCTTGTACTGGTTCAAGCATTGATATCCTGGGTCCCTTCTTAATAATGGTTTATGGACCTTTCCTCCAGGAACTTGTCCAAACCTTTTTTAAACCCAGCTACACTAACAGCCTTTACTACATCCTCCGGTAACAAATTCCAGAGTTTGATTACACGTTGAGTGAAAAAATATTTTCTTTTATTAGTCTTAAATAGTTTACCCTGTAGCTTCATTGCATGTCCCCTAGTCTTTCCATATTCTGATAAGGTAAACAATCGATCTACGTTTACCCGTTCCACTCCGTTCATTAATTTATAGACTTCTATTATATCTCCCCTCAGCCGTCTCTTCTCCAGGCTAAAGAGCCCCAACCTTTTTAGCCTTTCTTCATAGGAGTAGCCTTCCATCCCCTTTACCATTTTGGTGGCTCTTCTCTGAACCTTTTCTAAAATCGCTATATCCTTTTTAAGATATGGCGACCAGAATTGCACACAATATTCAAGGTGCGGTCTCACCATGGAACGATATAGAGGCATTATAATATCTTTTGTTTTATTTTCCATTCCTTTCCTTATCATACCTAGCATTCTATTTGCTCTCTTGGCCGCCGCTGCACACTGGGCCGAGGGTTTTAACAAGGTATCCACAATGACGCCTAAATCTTTTTCCTGGGTGGTGGTTCCTAATGTGGAACCTTGCATCGTGTAACCATAGTTTGGGTTGTTCTTCCCTAGGTGCATAACCTTGCACTTCTCCACATTAAATTTCATCTGCCATTTTGATGCCCAGTCTTCCAATTTATCAAGATCCTCTTGCAATTTTCCACAATCCTCCTGGGTTTTAACAACTTTAAATAGTTTTGTGTCATCTGCAAATTTGATAACCTCACTTGTTATTCCACTTTCCAGGTCATTTATGAATATGTCAAAAAGCAGCGGACCCAGCACAAATCCCTGGGGTATACCACTATTCACCTTTCTCCATTGGGAAAATTGGCCATTTAGCCCTACCCTCTGCTTTCTATCTTTTAACCAGTTCCTGATCCACAGTAGTACACTGCCTCCTATCCCATGACTCTTTAGTTTTGCCAAAAGTCTCTCATGAGGGACTTTGTCAAAGGCTTTCTGAAAGTCCAGATACACAATATCAACCGACTCACCTTTGTCCACCTGTTTATTCACTCCTTCAAAAAAACATAACAGATTAGTAAGACAAGATCTTCCTTGTCTAAAGCCATGTTGGCTGTCTCCCATTAGGTCGTGACTATCTACATGCTGAGTAATTTTATTCTTTATGATGGTTTCTACCATTTTTCCCGGTACTGATGTCAGGCTCACTGGTCTGTAGTTTCCCGGATCACCCCTCGAACCCTTTTTAAAAATTGGTGTTACATTGGCGATCCTCCAATCCTCACGTATTAGAGATGATTTTAATGATAGTTCACAGATTACTGATAGCAGGTCTGCAATCTCAAATTTCAGTTCTTTCAACACCCTTGGATGTATACCATCCAGCCAAGGTGATTTGCTACTCTTCAGTTTATCTAATAGTTGTAAGACATCTTCCCGATGTATCGATATTTCCTTCAATTCTTCCACACCTTTAAATACCACTTCAGTCATGGGTAACATCCCTACATCTTCCTCAGTAAAGACCGAAGCAAAGAATTCATTCAGTCTCTCCGCTATCGCCTTGTCGCCTCTTAGTGCTCCTTTAACCCCTTTATCATCTAATGGTCCAACTGACTCTCTCACAGGTTTTTTGCTACGAATGTACTTGAAAAGGTCTTTATTTCGCGTTTTGCTTCCGCAGCAAGCTTCTTCTCAAATTCTCTCTTTGCCTGCCTTATCAATGCCTTGCATTTGACTTGCCAGTGCTTGTGCTGTTTCCAGGTTTCATCGTTTGGCTCTTTTTTCCATTTCCTGAAAGATGCTTTTTTGGCAACAACAGCCTCTCTGACCTCAGCTTTAAACCATGCTGGCAGTTTTTTGGACTTCCTTCCACTTTTCTTAAAGCGTGGAATACAGCTGGTCTGGGCTTCCAAGATAGTAGTTTTCAACAACACCCAAGCTTGATGTACGTCTTTAACCTTTGCAACTGCTCCTTTTAGTTTTTTCTTAACTGTTTTCCTCATTTTATTATAGTCTCCCTTTCGAAAGTTAAAGGGTAGTACTGTGGATTTCCTTACTATCCCTCCTCCACTAATTAAATCAAAGGTGATCATGCTATGATCACTATTGCCAAGTGGCCCCAACACCCTTATCTCTTGCACTACATCTGGTGTTCCACTAAGGACTAGGTCTAATATTGCTTCCCCTCTGGTTGGTTCATGAACCAGCTGCTCCAAGAAGCAGTCATTTATTTCATCTAGGAACTTTATCTCCCTAGCATGTCCTGCTGTGACACTGACCCAGTCGATGCCGGGGTAATTTAAATCACCCATTATTATTACTGCACTGTAACATTTGCTAGCTTCCTTGATTTCTTTGAGCATTTCATCATCCATTTGTTCATTCTGGCCAGGCGGACGATAGTACACCCCCACTGCCATCGCCTTCCCCTTTTTACATGGAATTTCAATCCATAGAGATTCTACAGGAAATTTTGTTTCTTGCAAAACTTTAATCCTTTCTGACTCAATGCCCTCTCTAACATAGAGCGCAACCCCTCCACCAATTTGGTCAGCTCTATCATTACGATATAGTTTGTATCCAGGTATCACAGTGTCCCACTGGTTGTCCTCTTTCCACCATGTCTCTGATATTCCAATCATATCTAACCTCTCGTTTAGTGCTATATATTCTAACTCTCCCATCTTGTTTTGTAGACTTCTAGCATTTGCATACAAGCATTTTAGAGACTGTATTTTATTCATATTAATTTGGCTATTGGTAGACATGGGTAATTTGGGATCTTTAAGTTCTGTCTGCTCCATACTCGAGGGCATTTGGGCTACTTTACTCTTTTTTGGAACCTCTCTGCTTTTTGTAGTATCCTTCAAGGATACATTCTTCCGAACCATGCGCTCTTGGGCGACTGTCGGCTTTCCCCTATTATCTAGTTTAAAAGCTGCTCTATCTCCTTTTTAAAGGTTCTTTTTTTAAACGTTTATTTTCATTTTACAACAAACAAAGTAACAACACATCAAAAGAAACAAATACACACATACAATAAAGAAAGCAACCCCAATTACCCCCCACCCCAATGCTTCTTCTCTAAGCTGATTAGAATCATCATATGAGCGCTTACATACAACAATTATTGTACATCAAACAAACAGAAGGAGAATCTATGATACCGGATGAGCATGTGACAAAGATTAATACAGAATCAAACAGTCAACTGAGAGCATCGAAATTTTGAACATAATCGTTGAGCGTCTTCTAGCTAGACCAATAGTGAATAGTTTTACCGGAAGAGGCAGACATACTAGGTATTTGCGCACATTTACAATAAAGACAGATATGTTTCCCAATATTTCGTGATTGAGGAAATAGGAGACAGCAATACCCAGCATAAAGACTAAAAGAAGTAAGCCAATGTAGGAAGAGAGGGGATCCCCGCAGCTAAGCGGAGCCCCACAGACTTCCTAAAGAGGGAATCCGAAATATATAAAATAGAATGAAAACGACCTCAGACCCGACTCCAGTAATACTGTAATGCGGGACAATCATACATAACAGGAGTGTAGTAGACCAAAGGCCATATAGCATGTCCCGCATCAAGCGCACTGGATGGCATTCCAATTGGCGAACCTATCAGGAGTATTTGTCTACATGAGATAGCAGTACTGAGGAGATAGGAAAAATCTGATCTAGAATGTGAGTGATGGGGGGGGCTGAGAAAAGGTGAGCTCTAAGTCTGAGGGGTGAAGCAACTTCCAAATATCAATTCACGCAAAATCTTTCATCAGGGCTGGCAGGGTGTGGAGACTCTTGGACAGACCACTCGTTCTAGGCGGCAGGCTATCTATCAAAGGAACAAATACTTGGTAGAAGTCACCGCCGAATAACAATAACAGGGTCATCCACATTCAGAGCATAAATACCAATACACGCCAATGCACAATCTCTAACCTTAAAATATACACAGGCCCAGCTACCCTCCCCATCAGAGCTAGTATCCATTACAGTGATTGGCAAAATTTCTCAACTAAGATGGCTACCTCACCACGCTCAAAAACGGCGGGAGAATAGGCAGCCACCATATAAGGTTTGGCAGCAAGTTTCAGTGGTTCGACAGAAGTGAAATGGATTTCCTGAAGAAACACTAAATCAGTATGATCATGATTAAAATAACTAAGGATGGTCATTCTATTGATTGGACTATTGATGCCTCTTACGTTCAATACTAAGAGCATACATAAGGCCATACAACAAAGTCAAACATTCTGAGAAAGGAAACATGATGGCGCACCGAGTTGCGCAATGTCCCTCATATCAACTATAAATGACTGTACACACGATATGATAGAAAATAAGCCAATGAAAATCATGAAGCGCCCTATATAACAGTAGAAGCACCGAAGTGCCTTAGAGAAGAAGCAAAACCCCAGAAATTACAGGCGACCTGATGTCTGCGGGGTGAAACCCCAGAGAAGGCCTAAATTGAAACATATAACCGGTATAGCTGTGCGTGCACCGAATCCAACCGAGGTGCACATCATGGAGGAAAAGGAGACCAAGAAAGGTAGATATAAAAGAAAGGAAGGTCCAGGCAGTCTCTATTCCAGGCAATAATCACCGCGCCGGGCCATTCAAAATGGCGGGCAGTTCCAGCGGAGTCCATCCGAATTGTTGACTTAGCGCATCTGGTCCGCCTCTTTGGAATCTAAAAATGTTGCTAGCAGAGCAGGATCTTCGAAGGTTCTAGTTTGGTTATGAAGAGTCACTCTGAGCTTCGCTGGATATAAGAGGCCAAAGCGAGCCTGTAGCTGTTGAAGTCTAGGACGAAAAGCAAGGAGTCCCTTCCGCCGGTCAGCTGTGGGCTTTGCCAAGTCGGGGAAAAAGGAGACTTTATGATCGTCAAACTGCAGATGTGGCATCACCCGGGCGGCTTTGAGAATTTGCTCAACTTGCTGATACCTCAGTAAACGGAATATAATAGGCCGGGGGGTCATCCGAGTGAATGCGATGTTGGTAGGAGCACGATATGCTCGGTCAATTTCCAGATCTCTGCAAAAGGTAATCTTCAGCAAGGAAGGGAGAGTTTTGACCAGAAATTCTCTGATATCTCCTGCTTCCGCCCCTTCTGGAACTCCTATGAGCCTGACATTGTTGCGACGGGCACGATTATTGCAATCCTCTAACTCTTTTTGAAGATTCTGTATGTGACGCTCAGCCTTGTCCAGGTTCACCAAACGCACTGCGTGCGAATCGAGGACCCCCGCCATGTTGTCCAGCCGTAGTGAAAGACCTTCAAGCCGGTCCTGAAGCATACCGAAATCCTCTCGCATGGCTCGGAGCGCCTCTCCGTTGGACTGTACCAGTTCCTTCACACCACGTATTTCCTCCAAGATCTCCTGTTGCAGTTCAGGGCTTATCCGAGGTGGAACCATCTTAAGTGGGGAAGACAACTCTGTTTTGGAGCGTTTTCCATGTGAAGAAGAGGGAGACCCGAAGTCCAAGCGCACTGGTTTGTGGGTCGCCATTCCCCCCAAGGCACCCCGGTAAGTTCGGTTTAAAATATTAAGTTTATGCAGATGTTAAGTCAGGATTCTAAGTAGGCCCCTCGGGAGCTACAGCGCAAAGCGTCTAACCCGCTGGACATCAGGCTCCGCCCCCTCTCCTTTTTAAAGGTTAATGCCAGCAGCCTGGTTCCATCCCGGTTAAGGTGAAGCCCATCCCTTCGGAAGAGCCCCTCCTTTCTCCAGAATGTTCCCCAGTTCCTAACAAATCCGAACCCCTCATCTCTGCACCATTGTCTCATCCACGCATTGAGACTCCGGAGCTCTGCCTGCCTTTTGGGTCCTGCGCGTGGAACGGGAAGCATTTCGGAGAACGCTACCCTGGAAGTTCTGGATTTCAACTTCCTACCTAAAAGCCTTAATTTAGCTTCCAGAACCTCCCTACCACATTTCCTATGTCATTGGTACCGACATGTACCAAGACAGCAGACTCCTCCCCAGCACTATCTAAGACCTTATCTAGGTGGCGTGTGAGGTCCGCTACCTTCGCACCAGGCAGGCATGTTACCAGGCGATCCTCACGTCCACCAGCCACCCAGCTATCTACATGCCTAATGATCGAATCACCAACTATAACTGCTGTCCTAACCCTTCCCTCATGGGCACTTGGCCCTGGAGAAACCTCCTCGGTGCGAGAGGGGTTTACATCACCTGGAGGACAGGTCCTAGTTACAGGATCACTTCCTGCCACACCAGGGTGATGCTCTCCTGTCACGTGACCTCTCTCCTCCCTGGCAACAGGGATGCTGCCAGACTGGAGGTGGGACTTCAGGACTATATCCCTGTAGGTCTCGTCTATGTACCTCTCTGTCTGTCTTATGTTTTCCAAGTCTGCTACTCTAGCCTCTAGAGAACGGACTCGTTCCCTGAGAGCAGAGAGCTCCTTGCACCTAGTGCACACGTAAGACCTCTCACCAGCTGGGAGAAAATCATACATGTGACACTCAATGCAAAAGACTGGAAAGCCCACATCCCGCTGCTGGACTGCTGTCTGCATCTTAGTTTTAAGTTTGTGTTTAGATCTTTAAGTTCTTTATGTACTAAAGGGTGCTATGGATATTTATACCACTAAAACTGTACCTAAGAAGTTTAATATACCTTGTTCACCTGAAGCTTAATTAATCTCAGGTCCTTAGTGTATGACTGATTTGGGTAATGAGCTTCACCTGAGAGCACCTCCTGTCTTTTAAGTTGTGCAAGTACCTATAAAGCTGTGATTATCCCAGGGGAGGGTGGGTGTGGGGAGGGAGGGAGGGATATAACACTTATTAAAAAAGGGCTGCTACACAGTACCTTGTCCTGTGCCGCTGAGGTAAGCTATATTCTGATTTGATTTAAATTATAGCTCTTTGCTGCTACTAGGCTCTAACCTATTAAGAAATTTAAACTACAAGCTCTCTGCTGGATTCTAAATTTAACCAGAAAGCTTTCTTCTGTGTTTTAATTTGAAACTAAAAGTACTTTGCTGATGCTAGGCCCTGAGTGACTATGAAATTTAAACTACAGCTGTCTACTGGGTATGAAAGGTAACCAGAAAGTTCTCTTCTGTGTTTTAAATTGAATCTTAAACTGTTGCTACTAGGCCCTGACTGATTTAACAAAACAATAGTGGGTTCACAGATTAATTAGCTTTAAAAGAAAAAAAAATTCCTTTCAGAAAAATTCCCAGAAGTATATACTCACAATTTCAGATTTCTCTCCAGAAGTAACAGCCCCCCTTTCTAGTCCTTCAAGAATATATATTCTAGTCCAGGGATCGGCAACCCGCGGCTCCGGAGCCGCATGCGGCTCTTTCTCACCTTTGCCGCGGCTCCGGAGCACACTGCCCGCCCGGTATTTAAACGTGGCGTTATGGGCTCCCTCCATGTCAGCTCCCTCCCTTCTTCTGCAGCCGCGGCTCCCTGCCTCTTAGGGAACCGCGGCTGTGCTTTTAAAATCATCTCGGAGCCCTTCCTGTCTTGACGGGCTCCGTGCAGCATTGTCCCGCCTTTAAAGGAAGTTTTGGAGGCGGGACAATGCTGCACGGAGCCCGTCAAGACAGGAAGGGCGCCGAGATGATTTTAAAAGCACAGCCGCGGTTCCCTACGAGGCAGGGAGCCGCGGCTGCAGAAGAAGGGAGGGAGCTGACATGGAGGGAGGGAGCAGATCTGGATGGATGGAGGGAGGGAGCTGATATGGGTGGAGGGGGCTGACATGGAGGGAGGAAGGGAGGGGGGCTGACATGGAGGGAGGGAGCTGATATGGATGGATGGATGGATGGATGGAGGGAGGGGGGCTGACATGGAGGGAGGGGGGCTGACATGGAGGGAGGGAGCTGATATGGATGGATGGATGGAGGGAGGGGGCTGACATGGAGGGAGGGAGCTGATATGGATGGAGGGAGGGGGGCTGACATGGAGGGATGGAGGGGGATGACATGGAGGGAGGGAGCTGATATGGATGGAGGGATGGAGGGGGCTGACATGGAGGGAGTGGGGAGGCGGGCTGACATGGAGGGAGGGAGCTGATATGGATGGAGGGAGGGAGGGGGCTGACATGGAGGGATGGAGCACTGGTAATGGGGTTGAGGGGACGAGCACTGGAAATGAGCTGATTAGGGGAGGCTAGGACTGGTAATGAGCTGATGGGGGGGTAGGACTGGTATTGGTCTGATTAGGGGAGGCTAGCACTGGTAATGGGGTTGAGGGGGGATTAGCACTGGAAGCGAGCTGATTGGGGGGCTTTGACTGGGCATGGGCTGATTGTGGGGAGGGGAGGATAGAGCTGCTGGCCCTGGAAGATAACTGGGGGCTAAGGCTACAAATGGGCTGATATGAGGGGATGGGAGAATGGAACTGGATCTGAGAGGGGCTGCCATGGTATTTGTACTAGAAGGGACTGGTCAGTGGGGAAGGAGGGGGACTGGAAGGAAATGGACACCAGTGGCAATCATGGGAATGCAAGTTGACATTGGAAGGTACTGGGAGTGAGGACTGGAAAGGGGCTGATATTGGGGAGGGTTACTGGGACTGGAAATAGGCTGATGGAAAGAAGTGAAGAAAACGAAAGAAGAGATAAGAACTGGCAGATGGACCATAGACCACAGAAAGAGAGCTAAGAGAAGACAGGAAAGCAGAAGCCTCAGATCGGGACCAGCATGATCAAAGAATAAATTGGTCAGACAACAAAGGTAGAAAAATAATTTTATTTCATATTAGTGATTTGACTACAAAATCATCATAATTTTGAAATCAAATATTGTTACTTGTTGTTGTGATATTTTCTGGCGTATTTTTTTTGGTGTGCGAAGGAAGAGGGGTAGTCTTATACGGCGAGTATAGGCCAAACACCTATATTTTAACAGGAAAAGTAGGGGGTCGTATATAGCATTAAGGTAAGAAACAATATATGCAGTGTTAGATTTGTTTTAAATGTCGCAATGGTTTTGCGGCTCCCAGTTTTTTTTTTTCCCTTCGTAAACGGGTCCAAGTGGCTCTTTATGTCTTAAAGGTTGCAGACCCCTGTTCTAGTCCATCAGAATATAGAAAGACTAGGGGACATGTAATGAAGCTACAGGGTAACTTATTTAAGACTAATAAGAGAAAGGTCCATAAACCATTATTAAAAGGGACCCGGGAAATCACTGCTTGACCCAATACAAGCATTGTGGAACCTGTGTCTTTTGGGGAAACTGCTAGGTACTTATGACCTAGATTGGCCAGTGTTGGAAACAGGATACTGGGTTTGATGGACCTTGGTCTGACTCAGTATGGCATATCTTATTTTCTTATGTTCTTATGATCTTTCTTCCAGGAACTTGTCCAAACCTTTTTTAAACTCAGCTGCATTAACAGCTTTTGCTACATCCTCTGGTAACGAATTCCAGAGTTTGATTACACGTTGAGTGAAAAAATATTTTCTCTTATTAGTCTTAAACGGGTTACACTGCAGCTTCATTGCATGTCCCCAAGTCTTTCTATGTTTTGATGGCATAAACAATCGATCTAAGTTTACCTGTTCCACTCCATGTGTTAATTTATATATCTCTGTCATAGCTCCCCTCAGCAGTCTCTTTTCCATGATGAAGAACCCTAACCTTTTAAGCCTTTCCTCATTGGGGTATCCTTCCATCCACTTTACCATTTTGATGGCTCTTCTCTGTACCTTTTCTAATTTTGTTTTATCATTTTTAAGATACGGCAACCCGAATTGCATACAATATTCAAGATGTGGTCGCAGCATGGAAAAATACAGAGGCATTTTAATCAGGGCCGGCCCATCCGCTAGTCGAGCTAGGCAGCCACGTAGGGTGGGTGGCGGCGGTAGCACACATGGGTGGCCACCGCCCCTCCCCCCCCCAAGCTGCTGCCAATTCCGTTTGGGGGGAAGCGGGCAGTGGCAGTATTTCAGTATTTCCAAAATCGGTGGAAATATTTTCGCTGCCCGCCTCCCCCTCCTTAGACGGAATCAGCAGCAGTTGGAAGGGGGTGGTGTCAATGTGGGGGGGGGCGGAGAGGCTGGGGTTTCTGCCTAGGGTGGCTTAAACCCTTGGGCCTGCCCTGATTATATCATCCTTTGTTTTATTTCTGGAGGCTAAATTTAAGCTTTTAGGTAGGAAGTTGAAATCCAGAACTTCCAGGATAGCATTCTCCGAAATACTTCCTGTTCCACGTGCAGGACCCAAAAGGCAGGCAGAGCTCCGGAGTCTCAATGCGTGGATGAGATGATGGTTTTGGATGAGGGTTTTGGATTTGTTAGGAACTGGGGAGCATTCTGGGGAAAGGAGTGTCTCTTCCGAAGGGATGGGCTTCACCTTAATCAGGATGGAACCAGACTGCTGGCATTAACCTTTAAAAAGGAGATAGAGAAGATTTTAAACTAGAAAATAGGGGAAAGCCGACAGTCGCCCAAGAGCAGATGGTTCAGAAGACGGTATCCTTGAAGGATACTACCAAAAGCAGTGAAGTTCCAAAAAAGAGTATAGTAGCCCAAATGCCCTTGAGTACAGTGCAGACAGAGCGTAAGGATTCCAAATTATCCATGCCTACCAATAGCCAGATTAATATTAATACAATACAGTCTCTAAAATGCTTGTATACAAATGCTAGAAGTCTAAACAATAAGATGGGAGAGTTTGAATATATAGCACTAAATGAAAGGTTAGATATGATTGCAATCTCAGAGACATGGTGGAAGGAGGATAACCAGTGGGACACTGTGATACCTGGATACAAACTATATCGTAATGATAGAACTGATTAAATTGGTGGAGGTGTTGCGCTCTATGTTAGAGAGGGCATTGAGTCAGAAAGGATTAAAGTTTTGCAGGAAACAAAATTTGCTGTAGAATCTCTATGGATTGAAATTCCATGTATGAAGGGGAAGGTGAAGGCAGTGGGCATGTACTATAGACCGCCTGGCCAGAATGAACAAATGGATGATGAAATGCTCAAAGAAATCAAGGAAGCTAACAAAAGTCACAGCAGAGTAGTAATAATGGGTGATTTCAATTACCCCGGTATCGACTGGGTCAGTGTCACGGCAGGACATGCTAGGGAGATAAAGTTTCTAGATGAAATAAATGACTGCTTCTTGGAGCAGCTGGTTCATGAACCGACCAGAGGGGAAGCCATACTGGACCTAGTCCTTAGTAGAACACCAGATCTGGTGCAGGAGATAAGGGTGTTGGGGCCACTTGGCAATAGTGATCATAGCATGATCACGTTTGATTTAATTAGTAGAGGAGGGATAGTAAGGAAATCCACAGTACTACCTTTTAACTTTCGAAAGGGAGACTATGATAAAATGAGGAATATCGTTAAGAAAAAACTAAAAGGAGCGGTTGCAAAGGTTAAAGACTTACAGCAAGCTTGGGTGTTATTTAAAAATACTATCCTCGAAGCCCAGACCAGCTGTATTCCACGCATTAAGAAAAGTGGAAGAAAGTCCAAAAAACTGCCAGCATGGTTTAAAGGTGAGGTCAGAGAGGCTGTTGCTGCCAAAAAAGCATCTTTCAGGAAATGGAAAAAAGAGCCAAACGATGAAAACTGGAAACAGCACAAGCACTGGCAAGTTAAATGCAAGGCATTGATAAGGCAGGCAAAGCGAGAATTTGAGAAGGAACTTGCTGTGGAAGCAAAAACACGAAATAAAGACTTTTTCAAGTACATTCATAGCAAAAGGCCTGTGAGAGAGTCAATTGGACCATTAGATGATAAAGAGGGGTAAAAGGGGCAGTAAGAGGAGACAAGGCTATAGCGGAGAGACTGAATGAATTCTTTGCTTCGGTCTTTACTGAGGAAGATGTAGGGATGTTACCCAAGACTGAAGTGGTGTTTAAAGATGATACTGCAGAGGAATTGAGAAAAATATCACTACACCGGGAAGATGTATTACAACTATTTGATAAACTGAATAGTAGCAAATCACCTGGACCGGATGGTATACATCCAAGAGTGTTGAAAGAACTGAAATATGAGATTGCAGACCTGCTATTGGTAATCTGTGAATTTTCATTAAAATCATCTGTAATACCTGAAGATTGGAGGGTCGCCAATGTAACGCCAATTTTTAAAAAGGTTTCCAGCGGTGACCCGGGAAATTACAGACCGGTGAGCCTGACGTCGGTACCTGGGAAAATGGTAGAAACCATCATAAAGAACAAAATTACAGAGCATGTAGATAGTCATGGCCTAATGCGAGACAGCCAACATGGCTTTAGACAAGGAAGATCTTGTCTTACTAATCTGATATGTTTTTTTGAAGGTGTGAATAAACAGGTAGACAAAGGTGAGTTGGTTGATATAGTGTATCTGGACTTTCAGAAAGCCTTTGACAAGGTCCCTCATCAGAGACTTTTGGCAAAACTAAAGAGTCATGGGATAGGAGGCGGTGTACTATTGTGGATCGGGAACTGGTTAAAAGATAAAAAGCAGAGGGTAAGGCTAAATGGCCAATTTTCCCAATGGAAAAAGGTGAATAGTGGAGTACTCCAGGGATCTGTACTGGGTCCGCTACTTTTTGATATATTCATAAATGACCTAGAAAAGGGAATAACTAGTGAGGTTATCAAATTTGCAGACGATACAAAACAGTTTAAAGTTGTTAAAACCCAAGAGGACTGTGGAAAACTGCAGGAGGATCTGGATAAATTGGAAGACTGGGCATCCAAATGGCAGATGAAATTTAATGTGGACAAGTGCAAAGTTATGCACCTAGGAAAGAACAACCCACACTATGGTTACACGATGCAAGGTTCCACATTGGGAACCACCACCCAGGAAAAAGATTTAGGAGTCATCGTGGATAACATGTTAAAACCCTCTGCCCAGTGTGCAGCAGCGGTCAAGAAAGCAAATAGAATGCTAGGAATCATAAGGAAAGGAATGGAGAACAAAATAAAGGATATTATAATGCCTCTGTATCGTTCCATGGTATGACCACACCTTGAATATTGTGTGCATTTCTGGTCACCATATCTTAAAAAGGATATAGCGTTATTAGAAAAAGTACAGAGAAGAGCCACCAAAATGGTAAAGGGGATGGAAGGCTACTCCTATGAAGAGAGGCTAAAAAGGTTAGGGCTCTTCAACTTGGAAAAGAGATGGCTGAGGGGAGATATGATAGAGGTCTATAAATTAATGAATGGAGTGGAACGGGTAAACGTAGATCGATTTGTTTACGCTATCAGAATATAGAAAGACTAGGGGAAATGTAATGAAGCTACAGAGTAAACTATTTAAGACAAATAAGAGAAAATATTTTTTCACTCAACGTGTAATCAAACTCTGGAATTTGTTACTGGAGGATGTAGTAAGAGCTGTTAGTGTAGCTGGGTTTAAAAAAGGTTTGGACAAGTTCCTGGAGGAAAGGTCCATAAACCATTATTGAAAAGGGACCCAGGATAATCAATGCTTGACCCAGTACAAGCATTGTGGAACCTGTGTCTTTTGGGGATACTGCTAGGTATGTTTGACGTAGATTGGCCACTGTTGTAAACAGGATACTAGGCTTGATGGACCTCGGTCTGACCCAGTATGGCATATCTTATGTTCTTATTCTCCATTCCTTTCTTTATGATACCTAGCATTCTATTTGCCGCCTTGGCTGCCGCTGCACACTGGGCAGAAGGTTTCAACGTGTTACCCACGATGACACCTACATCTATGGTGTCCTTAGCGCAGTGGCTGAAGAAGGCTATTTGCCTTAGTGCAGGGGTGGGGAACCCTGGTCATGGAGAGCCGCAGACCAGTCAGGTTTTCGGGATATCCCTAATGAATATGCATGAGATATATATGCATTAGAGATATCCTGCCAACCTGACTGGTTTGTGGCCCTCCAGGGCTGGATTTGGAGACCCCTGCCTTACACCTCTGTCATTTAAGATTGTGAGTGGGCAAGGTGCAGATGTCCTAGACATCGAAAGGGTATATAGAATGTGTCACATTCCTCCTCGATTCTCACCACCACCAAAAAGTTGTCTAATAGACAATATTTTAGTGGTGGTGAGAAGTGAGGAGGAATGTGACACATTCTATCTAACCTTTTTGATGTCTTGAACATCTGCACCTTGCCCACTCACAATCTTAAATGACAGAGGTGTAAGGCAGGGGTCTCCAAATCCAGCCCTGGAGGGCCACAAACCAGTCAGGTTGGCAGGATATCTCTAATGCATATATATCTCATGCATATTCATTAGGGATATCCCAAAAACCTGACTGGTCTGCGGCTCTCCAGGACCAGGGTTCCCCACCCCTGCCTTAGTGTATCTGCTGAAGCACAGAACAATTCCTCCGAGGTTGCCTGCCCATTCTACTAGGACGCAGGCAGCATCCTGGGCGGAGGCGAGCCTCATTCAACCCAGGGAGATTTTTAAGGCAGATTTGTAATACCACCCCAAAAGATGAAATAGCATTTTAAAATCCATTGCTTGTTTTATTTGCATAAATGCTTTTAAAATCGCCCCATAGCTTTTTATATTTCTCAATCCATCCACGTGGATCCACGTATATCCATAATTCTCGTATCCTGTATTAGTTCTTGAGCAAAGTAAAACCTTGGTTCCATGGTTTTACACTGTTGTTATAAAGATTTTGGATTTATGATTGATACTGGTTTTATTTATGTGCATGGTGTATAAACCCTGCACTGAGAAGACTAAGGGGGCCTTCCACTAAATCGTAGCGAGGTTCTGCACTTAACATGTGTTTAGTGCAAAATGTAATGTGCAATAAGCCTCCATGTTAACTTTCAGGGAAATGGCCAGTATGTTCCAGGCAGTTACATTTGGGACGTTTCCTTTAGCACGAGTTGGACCCATGTGCATTTACTATGGGTGCACTTACTGCCACTCATTGAGGACATGGTAAGGGCACCCATGGTAACTGCAACATTGACAGCACATGACAGTTGTCCACATGCTTTAACAATGTGCTGTGCTTACCCATTACCCTCCCCTAACCTGCCCAGTCCCCGTCCATCTCATGATGAGTGGTAAGCATGTAACTTAGCACGTGGTAGCTGTTACCATACATTAAAACGCATGCTAACCACACAATGCGCTTTAGAAGAAGGCCCCTAAATCCATTGCTTGTGCAGAAAGTGTGGCAGCTTTGTAAGATATCCGAGAGAACATGTTCAGGTGATTTCAGTAACGATGACTGTGAGCCTGCCTGCTCCTTTAACCCCTAGGCACTGAAGGGAAAGCTGAGCATTTAGCTGATTTTTGCAGGTAGATCCTGTTTTAATTTAAATATGGGGAAATAAGGCTGGGATAATCAGTTTAGAGCAGGGTTTCTCAACCCAGTCCGCAGAACACCTCTAGCCAGGTTTTCAAGATAACCCTACTGAATATGCATATGAGAGATCTGCCTGCAATTCAGTAGAGAACATAGAAAAAAAATCATTTGATTAATAAAAATCAAATGCCTTTTCTTTTTTTGAAGTTTCATAATCCTCTTTTATTCCATTTCCCTTTGTTTTCAGTACTTCCCTACCCCTCTGAGCACCGCTTTGTGGTCTCATATTTTCTTTAACCACCAGCCTTCACTGCCAGTGTCTGTAATTATGCCCGTTGCTTCCCTTTTTAACTTTGCCTGACCCTTCAAACTCTACCCTGCTATGGATTATCAGTGCCTGCCCTTTGCTCTTTCTTTTCCTATGAAACATGCCTTTAAATAAAGGATTTAGGCCACAGAAATTTTGGTTTTCCAGCAAATGAGCAAAACATATACATTGTTTCTGCCTTGGCGAACCCGTATGTAAGTGTGTCACTGTATGGAGGTCAAGGGGTTAAGTATTCCTATTATGGTGAAGATAGAAGAACGTTTACTTAACATACTATTTAAATGCTAATTTCCAGTAATAGTGGACTGTAGACATTCATCTGGTGTTAAAGGTTCAGTAGTCGTGCTGAATACTTATATTCAGAAATTATTAATGGTGAATCATGATTTCCATTCATCTATTCCTTTTTGAGCACGCAATTGTTCAGTCCTTAGTTCTTTCATACCAAAAAAAGACGCTTCCAACTCCGTTAATATGATCAGGATTGACATACAGATTAAATATTAGATCAGTAAACATACATGATGTATGGGGGTAGTTACTGTGCTTCACTAAAATGTGACATGTTACTGCAACGATGCGAGTCATTAACATGAGGTACCTGAATCTGGCAGGTTAGTGACTCACATGGTACGTTTTTCTTTTGCATTTCTGTAGCTAGGCTCACTTTATCTTAAAGTGTCGATGCTACAAAGAAAGGCCCTCACTCCTCCACTATCCTTGTCATTCATCTCTCACCCCCCAATCCATCTATCTCTCTGACAGTAATACCATTTGACCCCCTAATGGTAACGCAAGACTACTGCTAGGGAGTTTTGATAGTCATTTTACAGCTAGGAGCATGCAGGGAGGAGCATTCAATCAGCCACCAAGGAAATCCAAAGTAGGTGCGAGCTGCATGAGCCGCAAGAAGAAATGGCGCACTGTGCAGCAGTTCGAGCAGAACGATTGCCCCAGAAGAATCCAGTTCTGACATTCTGGAGAGATTAGTGGAGCAATGGGCAGCCCTCTATCAGATGTCATTGGAGACTGACATCGGCATCACCGGGACTGGGCACATATCCCACAGTTGCTGGATGTCCTAAGGCCCTTTGAGAATGCAATAAAGGAACTGAGTTCCACAAGGGCTAGCCTGAGACTAATCCTTCCTAGCTTCAATGCCATTGTCCAGAGATCAGTCTACTACAAGTCAGACTCTTGAGGATTCCTGCATGCATCTGGGGAGGAGTGGCCTAGTGGTTAAGACAAGGTACTTCGGGCCGGAGGGCCGGGGGTTCAAGTCCCACCTGGGGACAGCAATCTCAGGCCGGAGGGACTGGGATTTCTAGTCCTATAGGTACTCCTTGTGGTCTTGGGCAAGCCACTTAACCCTCCATTGCCCATGTTCCCTGTAAGTATTAGCATATGTGTGTCATATCCCCTCGTGTTAAATGTATCTCCCAATTGACCGCTTTGACCCGGTGAAAAGCAGGATATAAATACAGCTAAAATAAAATTAAAATAAATAAAATAAATGCATGTCATTGACAGAATACATTGCTATGCACACAGATCTCTTGACATAATGGGCACACAAGTCAGCAGTCTGGCCCAACCTGGGCAAGATTACGCAGCATTTCTTTCCTGACGGTCTATCAGTGTGCCCCATTGATCGTATATTCTCCATGGCAGGAGATATCATGGCTTCTCATCATTCATGTTTATCTGCAGACTTGATAGAAAGGCTAGTGTTTCCGATGGCAAGCCTATCCTTTGTTTTCCCTTCATTTATATGCTACTGGGAGGGGGTGCGGATCTGGAGCTATATTGAGGGGCAAGTGCCCGCAGTCTCTGCCTTCAGTGTCTAGCTGTGCTTTTGATAGTTTGCACTGCAGTCCCCATGCCAAAAGCTAAAAGAAAAAAAAAAGCCAAGAAATAAAAAATAAAGCAAACCCCAAAACAAACTGAAAGGAAATATAATCAAAAGAACTGAAAAATTCTGCCTTTGCTTCTGGTGTCAGTCTCACCGCCATGCCATTTCTGCCACATCCTGCGGTTCTGTTGCAGCCACTACTGCTCTTGTGAACCAAACCACAGCCATATTCAGCTGTCACAAATCCCACTGCTGCCTACAAAGCCACTCTGCAGCTTGCTATCACAATTCCAGTGTTTCTACGTAGGCCCACATGGCAAAACTGGAATAAAGGTAAAGGAAAACATGTGAAATAAGCAGACCTTTTTTTCTCTTTGCTGCTGCCTGCATTATTCTGCTGGCACTGCTGTCCTCCTCCCCTCCCGTTGATTTGGGTGGTTTATGTCACTCTTCTAGCTGTTTGGATCTATAACCAGTGTGCTTTGTAATTTTTTTTTTGAGGCTGTTATTCCTGTCCTTTTGCTTTGTACCTTTGAGGATGCCTTATACTTGTCTTTCTAAGACTCAACCCCTTTGAATGCCATACCAGATATTTCTTTATTTTACAGGTTTTCTATGCTGCTTTAACATTTCAGTCAAAGCAGTTTACACTGTAACTTAAGCTTGGTAATGTACATTAACAGGGACATTGATAACTTGGATTTTATCTGAGGCAATGGAAGATTGCGACTTGCCCAAAGCCAGAGGGAGTGCTGGTGGGAATTGAACCCTGGTTTCCAAGACAGTGCTTTAACCATTAGGCTATTCCTCTTTGCCTTCAGTTTGTTGCCACCCTTCTTAATGCATGACTCTGAGGCCAGTGCGTTCAGATTTTTTTGGGGCCACATCGCATCCTCCTCCTGTTTGTACCTTTGGGGATACCTTAGTTTTATATTTGCAACTTTCACCGTCTTTAAATGTCATGCTGGTTTATCATCACCCTTCTTGCTGGATGGCTCTGTGACTAGTGTGCTTAAGGTTTTTCTTGGCCACTCCTTATCCTCCTCCTGCTTTGCACCTTGGTGCGTTCACTGCTTAGGCTTGTTATTGGATGCCTCCCATCATCTTTAAATGTCATAAGAACATAAGATTAGTGGTAATTGGGTCAGATCAGTGGTCCATCAAGCCCAGTATCCTGTTTTAAGTGGTGGCAAATCCAGGTCACATGTACTTGACAGGATCTTAAAAGGTAGACAGATTCCATGCTGTGTATTCCAGAGATAAGCAGTGCATTTACACCAGTCCACTTCAATAATGGTTTATGGACTTTTCCTCCAGGAACTTCAAATCTTTTTTTAAAATCTGGCTGCATTAATGACTCTTAATACATCCTCCAGAAGCAAATTATAGAGCTTAATTACACATTGAGTGAAAATAATTTTTCACCAATTAATCGTTGTACTTTTTGAAGGATCAAACAACCGATTCACATTTACCCATTCCACTCCATTCATTATTTTATCATATCTCCCCTCAGCCATCCCTTCCCTAAGCTGAAGAGTCCTAACCTTTTAAGCCTTTCCTCATAGGGGTATTCTTCCATCCCTTTGATTGTTTTGGTCACCCTACTCTATGCATTTTCCAATTCCACCATATCTTTTTTTTCGATGTGGCAACCAGAACTGAACATAGTATTCAAGGTGTGGTCACACCATGGAGTGATACAGAGGCGTTATGTTATATTTTTTTCTCCATTCCATTCCTTATGATCCCTAGCATTCTGTTGGCTTTCTTGGCTGCCGCTGCACACTAAACAAAGGATTTCAACGTATTATTCTCAATGTTGCCTAGATCCTTCTACTGGGTGACTACTCCTAATGTGAAATCTTAATAAAAATTGAAAGAAGGCCAAAAAACTGCTAGCATGGTCAGAGATCAGAGAGGTTGTTGTAGCCAAAAAAGCATCTGTTAGGATATGGAAAAAGGAGCCAAATGACAAAAATGGGAAACAACATAAGCACTGGCAAGTTAGATGCAAGGCATTGATTAGGCAGGCAAAGAGAGAATTTTGTGAAAAAAAAAATGTTGCCATAGTAGCAAAGAACCATAATAACAGTTTTCAAGTACATTTGTAGCAAAAAATCTGTGCGAGGATTGGTTGGATCATTTGATGATAGAAGGGTAAAAGGAGTGCTAAGGAAGGACAAGGCCACAACAGAGAGACTGAATTAATTTTTTGTTTCACTCTTTACTGAGGAAGATGTAGGGAAATTCCCATGCCAGAAATGGTATTTAAAGGTGATATAGCATAAGAATTGAAAGAAATATTGATAAACCAGGAAGATATATTACAACTATATGACACTGAAGAGTAGCAAATCACCTGGACCGGATATTATAAATCCAAGGGTGTTGAAGGAACTGAAATATGAGATTGCAGACCTACTATTAGTAATCTGTGAACTATCATTAAAATCATCTGTAGTACCTGAAGATTGGAGAATGGCCATTTTAACGCCAATTTTTAAAAAGGGGTCCAGGGATGATGTGGGAAACTACAGACTGGTGAACCTGACATCAGTACTAGGTAAAATGGTAGAAACCATTATAAAGAATAAAATTACTGAACATTTGGATAGCCAGGTTTTAATGGGAGAAATCCAACATGGATTTAGCCAAGTAAGGTCTTGTTTTACTAATCTGTTATATTTTTTTGGAGATGTGAATAAATAGGATGACCAAGCTGAGCTGGATGATAGTAACATAGTAAATGACGACAGATAAAGACCAGCATGGTCCATCAAGTCTGCCCAGCAAGATGGCAAGAGTAGGTGCACCTGTAAGTCTGTGCAGGCCACCCCCCCTCCATGTCTTTGTTTAGGGGTAAACCCACCACTCCATGTAGGACACCCCTATTTGTTGAGATGTTAGATGGTTCAGTTTCTTTTGATTTTATCCTGTTGCTGTAAAGGGATCCACTGTGTCTGTCCCATGCTGTTTTGAATTCCGTCACCGTGTTTGCCCCCACCACTTCCTTCGGGAGGGCATTCCAAGCATCCACCACCCTTTCAGTGAAAAAATATTTCCTGATATTGCCTTTCAATTTACCACCTTGTAGCTTCATGTTATGCCCTCTAGTTTTACAGCTTCCCCGTCTTTGGAAGAGGTTTGTTTGTTCATCATTTCTCTTTAAGTATTTAAGGGTCTGAATCATATCTCCCCTGTCCCTCCTCTCCTCCAAAGTGTACATATTTAGGTCTTCAAGTCTCTTCTCATAAGGCTTCTGACGCAGGCTCCAAATCATTTTGGTCGCTTTCCTCTGAACAGTTTCCAGTCTTTTTACATCTTTTGCAAGATATGGTCTCCAAAACTGAACACAGTATTCCAAGTGAAGCCTCACCAGTGACTTATACAATGGCATAAGTACCTCTTCCTTTCTGCTGGTAATCCCTCTCTGTATGCAGCCCAACATCCTCCTGGCTTTTGCCACCGCCTTGTCGCACTGTTTTGCCACCTTGAGATCATCAGAGATAATCACACCAAGGTCTTTCTCCTGAACCGTGCATACCAACCTCTCGCCCCCTATCGTGTACATTTCCCTTGGATTTCTGCTACCCAAGTGCATGACACTGCACCTTTTTGCATTAAATCGTAGTTGCCAAGCATTAGACCAGTCTTCCAGCTTTTGTAGATCTTTCCTCATGTTAACCACTCCCTCGGGGGAGTCCACTCTGTTGCAAATTTTTGTGTCGTCTGCAAAAAGACAGACTTTTCCATTCAGTGTATCTGGATTTTCAGAAAGCCTTTGACAAGATACAGTATCTTATGAGAAACTCGTGCAGAAATTAAAAAGTCATGGGATAGGAGGCAGTATACCGTACTATTGTGGAATAGGAACTGGTTAAAAAATAGAAAACGGAGAGTAGGGATAAATGTACAATTTTCTAAATGGAGAAAGGTGAATAGTGGAGTACCCCAGGAACCTGTGCTGGGTCTGCTGCTTTTTAAGATATTTGTAAATGAACTGAAAATTGGAATAATGAGTGAGGTTATCAAATTTACAGATGACACAAATTATTTAAAGTTGTTAAAACCCAAAAGGATTGTGAAAAATTGCAAGAGGACCTTGATAAATTGGAAGACTGGATGTCCAAATGGCCGATGAAATTTAATCTGGAGAAGTGCAGAGTTATGTACGTAGGAAAGAACAACTCATACTACGGTTATATGATGCAAGGTTCTACAATAGGAACCACCACCCAGGAAAAAGATGTAGGTGTCATCATAGATAACACGTTGAAACCCTCTGTCCAGTGTGCAGCAGCGGCACAGAAAGCGAATAGAATGCTAAAAATCATAAGGAAAAGAATGCAGAATAAAACCAAGGATATTATAATGCCTCAGTATTGTTCAGGGTGCGACCACACCTTATATATTGTGGGCAATTCTGGTCGCTATACCTTAAAAAGGATATAGCAGAATTTGAAAAGGTACAGAGAAGAGCCACCAAAATGGTAAAGATGTTGGAAGTATACCCCTTTGAGGAAAGGCTTAAAAGGTTAGGGCTGTTCAACTTGGAATAAAAGATGTCTATGGGGAGATATGATAGAGGTCTATAAATTAATGAGTGGAGTGGAATGGGTAAATGTAGATCAGTTGTTTACACCACCAAAAAGTAGAAAGACAAGTGGACACACAATGAAGCTACAATTTAGCCCATTTAGGACTAATAAGAGAATTTGTTACCAGAGGATGTAGTAAAAGCTGTTAGTGTAGCTGGATTAAAAAAACAAAAATAAATTAACCTTGAAGCCTCGTGTCCTTAAGCTGGGCGCTACGTTTTTCCTACGATTTCCCTGTAAATGTGTTGTGACTTATAGTGGTGCAACTTATGTTTTCTCAGACGTTGCCCACTTGGAGCAGTTTATTGTAGATAGGCAGGGTTTAGAGCAGGCAGTAGAGGATGAGTAATTAAATGTACCTCCCTGTTGTAGGCTGTTTTCTTAAAGCCTTGTTTTCCTTTCCTCTTTTTTCCTTTTATATATCACTTCTCAGGTCCCAGTAATGTGGGCTTAATCGATATTGAAATTGCCTTTATTTTTCTTTTTGTACAATGTTGTACTTATTTTGTATCCTAGGATTGTCCTTTTCTTTGGTTGGTTGTTGTATCAATTGAAAACGTATAAATAAAAAAAATAAATAAATAAAGATTTGGACAAGTTCCTGGAGGAAAGGTCCGTAAACCATTATTAAAGAGGACCAGGGAAATCCACTGCTTAGCCCAGGACAAGCATTGTGAAACCTGTGTACCCTTTTGGGAACCTGACAGATAGTTGTGACCTGGATTGGCCATTGTTAGAAACAAGATACTGGGCTTGATGGACCTTGGTCTGACCTAGTATGGAATTTATTATGTTCTTATGGTCAGTAATGTAAGTTCTGCTCAAGCAGCCCCTGAAATGTTGGGGGAGGGGGTCTGGGCAGTAAGGGGACCCATACAGCTGTGGTAAGGAAGTGCAGCAAACTTACTTGATCATCTGCCACACTGCCTCCGGTCTTGCAAGTTTGCCTCATGTCTGGGGGCTGTTCCCCTCTGGGCCAGAGTCCTTGTGATGATAGCTGCACCATGAGACTTTTTCCTGGTGGGGAACAGCCATTGGCCATGCAGTAAACGTACAAAGAGCAGAGGCAAAGATGATGCAGTAAATTTACAGCCGCTGTATGGGGGCAGCATGGGGAAGGGGCCGCTGCATGTTATCTGTTACTCTAGCCTCCAAGAGATCAGACTCATTCTCTGAGAGCCAAGAACGCTCTTCACCGAGTACACGCATATGATCTCTGACATAGTAACATAGTATATGATGGCAGTTAAAGACCAGCATGGTCCATCCAGTCTGCCCAGCAAGGCGGCAAGAGTAAGTGCACTTGCTGCTCCGTGCAGGTCACCCCTCCCCATGCCTTTGTTTAGGAGTGTACCCACCGCTCTGTGTAGATCACCCTTATTTGTTCAGATATAAGAGATAGTTATGCTTATTTTATGCTAGCCAGCGAGCATCGGAGCGCATAGGGGCTTAGTCGTGGATATTCAATGGCACTACCTGTGTATGTGCCGTTGAATATCTGGTTAGCAGTCATTTACATGGTTAACTGGCTGTTAACTGTGTAAATGCCTTTTGAATATCGGGCCCTACATTTTTATCCTCTATAAACCCTCACCCTACTTTTTCCTATCAAGCAAAAACCTTTGTAGAAACACAAAGGTGCTTCCTTGCAATGTGACCACATATTTACAAGGGAAATGAAGGAAAGAAACTGCCCCTAGTGCCATCAGCTGAGGTTACAAAGCAAGGAACTGCTTTCTTCTGAGTTGAGCATTATGAGAAACATCCAGAAAGATATGAAATCTTTCTCCACAAAAATCAGGTTCTTTGTTCTTAAAATATGCTTTGAGCACATTTATTTTGTACACTAAAGACATAAATATGACCAAAAGGGTAGCTCGTCTAGCGATCTTTTCTGTAGAGTATTCAAGAAATGTAGTCAAATTCAGGATTTGTACATCTACTTGCCTGTTTTTAGAAAGCTAACTCACAAATAGGGCTTCCAAAGTGACCCCCATAGCTATCTATATGATGTAGGACTGGTACCCTTTGGCCTGTTCTGAACCAAAAAAAATTGATTTCTGCTACAGAAGCCTGTACTCTGTGCCAAGCCTCAGACCTGTTCATCTTCAAGCAACTGCCTGCCAGTGTGTATGTGTGTGTGCGTGCATACAGAAGACTATTCTTCCTGGTCATGCCTGCATGCAAAAGAACCTGCTTCTTAGGCCTTTCTCATCCACAGACTGTTCTACTGGCCTTGAACATTTGCAACAATGTAAGAGGGCGCATACTATCATCTTGTGCATTTCATCTCTCACCATGATGACTATCTTCTGATAATTCTCTGAGGCACCTCACAGTATCTCATGCCAACCAATCACCAAAAGATGATAAGGACTCATCAGAAAGAATAATACACTATGCCCAGAAGGATGAGAGGCCATTTTGCCTTTTCTTGCTGCTTCTGTCAGCACAAAGACAATCTGTGTCATTCCAAGGCTGTTCCACTAACCCTGTGAGAGACTCAGACTCCAACCGGCACCAGTGAATTTCTTTGCTTTCACCTGGCTTGCCTCCTGCTGCTCAAACCAACCTAACTGCCTCCTTTGGACTTTGTGCTGTTCTGGAGACTACCTCAGACCACAACTGCATTTGTCCATCTGGCAGAGCTAATAAGGTACTGTAGCAGATAAACGAGTGAAGAAGTAAACACCCAAGGAGTCTTTATAGGAAACAACAGTTTCATGTGCACAGACCCAGAGAAAATAGGTTTTCCAAATTCTGGGCCCCCACCAGAGGGCTCAGAGAGATTATATAGACCTCTTATTGGGTTATTGCAGTACTTCTACATGATTGGTCACTTTATTATAGTGTAGTCCCGATTGGAGAAAGCCTACTGCACTCTTATCTCTAGCAAAGCAGAGGAAGAGAAGTTATCTCTAGCAAGCAGAAAGAGCAGCAGGACAAAGGAATAGGGGAGGGACAAGCATGTACCAGGGTATGACTTCACCAAGAGGGGTGTATCCGTTTCACTTAACCCTTCCAGCTCTAAGCTCTGCCTGGATTTCTACCTCATTCCCCACTTTTTAAGGGGAAAATTTGCCTTGTAGTGAAGGAGGCCAGTTTTTCCTCATAGCAGTTGATCTGACTGTGGAAGGGATTTGTAGTTGCATACTGCCATCACATGGGCAGCAGTTTTTCGCTCCACCATGGTCTCAATGGTGGAGGTAATAAATCAAATAAGGATAGGGATACAGCATGGCAGGATAACACATAGAAGGAGAATAAGGAGAATCCCTACAACTATGGTTTTAAGTCCACCTAACCAATTGAACCATTCTGCAAACCACCCAGCACCTATAGAAGGGGCGGTGATATGATTAGCTAGGTCACGTAGGTCTTGAATAGAGTGTTCAGTGGAAACACTCTCATCAGTGAGATTACAACAACACATACCCTCAAACTCCTCGCAGCCATGATTTAAGAGTAGGAGCAGAAAATCAATGGTCATCCTATTCTGAAGAATCACCGTCCGCAGACCGGACATCTCGTGATTCATAATGGCTAGGATGGTTGAGGTAAGATTAATGGATTTGGCCAAGGAACAAGCAATATGGCTTACTTCCATTGCATTGTCTAAAGCTAACGCAGGTGATCCTACAATGGATATTGCCAGTCCCAGCGCTGTCTGATCACTATAAGGTTCCACATTGGAGTTACAGGTAGGGGGCATAGGTTTTGATCGAGGATAGCGCGAGGGGGAACTAACCTTACTTGGGGATATGAGAGAAAGCAGCAGTAGTAAGTCTGCCAAAAGTGCAAGGACCTCCAGTAGCGTTTATGGGAACATACGTGTAAGCAGTTTTACCACATAACAAAAACCATCCTAAGGGAAGATACATTTCTGGGTAAGCATAAGATACCTTCGTAATAGACTTGCATGATAATAGAGTGTTAGACACATTAAAAAAAAACCTTTAGTTGCATTTACAAAAATAAAGCAATCTGTAGCTTTAAGCGTGGAGACAACCTGCAAGGAGAAAGGGGCCTTGTTAAAATAGGCTGAGGAAGGACGAGTAACACCAATGAAGTAGAAAAATGTAGAAAAGGTTAGCTTTGGCTGTTTGCAGTTCAGATTATGCATTACAGTAAACTTTTGCATTTCACACAAAGTAGTGGGTACAGCAATAAGGCATGTTGATAAAAAAAAAAAAAGCTCCAGGCTGCGATGAGCTGCATACACAAAAGTCCGAAGTATTCAAAGCAGTCCCGGCAAGTAGTGTTACTACATTTACAGTTCCTGAGGCCAACAAGGGAAGGCCCCACATGAATACCAGAACAAAAGTCAGCATGAGCAGGTGCATACCGACCAAAGAGCTAATGTCCCACTAACAGTATCTGGAGATAACTCCTCAAGCTTCCGCCATGCGTAGACTAGCCAGCTTCCAGTATGTGGCTAGCGCAGGGCTCCATCGTCTGCCGATTCCTTAGTTCTCCGCAGTGTGAGGCGTAAGGGATCCTGAGAATGTTTGTGCACTGTCCACTTATCATCCAAGTCAGGAGCAGCTTTCTTAAGACGAGCATGATGAATCCACGGGGTAACCTCTGCAACCTTGACTGCAGTTGGTGTGGCCCGGAGAACTGTGTAAGGACCTCTCCAGGTAGGGCACAGTGGTTCACGTTTCCATTCCTTAACCCACACACGATTTCCCGGCTGGTGGGGATGGAGCGGCTCTGACAAAGAGATATGCAGTCACTCTGGTATCCACCTGTTCAAAGACTGAAAAACAGATCCCAATGCCAGTAGGTGTTGTCTTGTAAGTTCATTACCTATCTGCTCTAGGTCTCCCTTAAGGCCCTGAACTATAGGTGGTCGTCGACCATACAGTACTTCATAAGGGGATATTCTCGAAGTCCGAGTTGGAGAGGACCAGACCCGGAGAAGGGCTATTGGCAAAGCCTGATCCCATTTAAGATGAGCTTCCTGACAGAGTTTAGAGCTTCAGAGTTCGGTTCATCCTTTCCACTTTTCCCAAACTCTGTGGGCGGTAAGCAGTGTGAAGTTTCCAGGTGATCTGGAGGGCCTTAGAAAGGTCTTGAAGCCACTTAGCAACAAACGCAGGGCCATTATCTGACCCTATAGTAAGAGGTAGGCCAAATCTTGGAATGATCTCTTTCAACAGGGCCCTAGTAACCTCTCGGGCTGTCTCTGTTCTACAGGGGTAGGCCTCAACCCATCCTGAAAATGTACATACTATCACCAGCAGATATCGATAGCCCCTTACTCGGGGTAACTCAGTGAAATCAGCTACAATATTCTCCATAGGGGCAGCACCAACTGCCTGTAAAGAAACGGGAGGTAGAGGCCCTTGGTGGGGGTTATTCTTGGCACATTGGAGACAGCAACGTGCTGCAGCTGCCGTCAAGGCAGTCAGATGTGGGACATAGAAGTAAGACTGTAGAATGGTTTGCATGGAGGTCTTACCTAAGTGGGTGGTCTCATGAAATCGGCGGACAAAAAGCAGGCACTAGACTCTCAGGGATAACATATCTGGGTGGATCTTCCAGTAACCACAACCACCCAGCAGTAGTGAGAGTAGCCCCTTCCTGAGTGAAGAAATCCATCTCTTTCCTGGTATAATGTGGGTCCCACTCTGACATAGGAATTGGAAACAGGGGGGCTTGAACACTTACTGGGACTGTTCCTCGCTGGGCTGCTAGCTTGGCCTTCCTATCAGCCCTGTGGTTACCCTGGATGACCAGAGTGTCTCCTCGCTGGTGTGCCTTGCAGTGAACTACTTCCACTGCTTCTGGTTCCCACACAGACTCTAGTAACTCCAAAATCTCCCTCCCATACTTTATAGATTTCCCGCTTGAATTTTATGAGCCCCTTCTCTCTATAGAGGGCCCCATGGGCATGGAGTGTAGTGAATGCATACTTAGAATCAGTGAAAATGTTTGCCTTCAGACCTGCAGCTAACTGGATGGCTCGAGTAAGGGCAATGAGTTCAGCTTTCTGGACAGAAGTCCCCAAGGGTAAGGGCTCAGCCTCCACAACAACCCCAGGAGTGACCACAGCATATCCGCCCTTCCGCTGTCCATCTTCCACGAAACTGCTGCCATTGGTAAAGTATTGAACATCAGGAGAGGCCAGCGGTACATCCTTCAAATCTGGACGGCTGGAATACACTTCATCCATAACCTGGATACAATCATGTTCAGGTAGCCCAGGTGCTACAGGGAGTAGAGTAGCAGGATTGAGTGTTTTCACTATCTCCAAGTGAACCCGAGGATTCGCACACAGCATGCTCTGGTACTTTGTCATCTGCTCATTGGTAAACCAATAATTGCCTTTGTACTCCATTAGTGTCAGTACTGCATGCGGCACTTTAACATACAGTTCTTGCCCAAGGGACAATTTATCAGCCTCAGTTGCCAAGAGAGCTGTTGCTACTACTGCGCGGAGACAAGAAGGCCGCCCCCTTGCTACTGGATCCAGCTGTTTGGACAGATAAGCCACAGGTTGTTGCCAGGAATCTAGGCTATGAGTGAGGACACCAACTGCCATCCCCTTTTCTTCATGGACGTACAGATGGAATGGTTTTTCCATGTCGGGCAGTCCTAGACTGGGGGCTGATAGCAAAGCCTTCTTCATATTCTGAAAGGCATCCTTTTTTTCCGGGCCCCAGTCGAGAGGATCTCGTTCTCCCCCCCATTGTAGCTGCATACAGGGGCTTGGCCAACACTGCATAGTTGGGTATTCAGATTTGACAAAAACCGGCAGCCCCTAAGAAGCCTCTTAACTGCCTGTGATTTTGTGGCTCAGGAATAGAACAAACAGCCTCCCCCCGCTCAGAGCCCAATCTTCGAAGGCCTTGGGCAACATGGAATCCCAAGTATCTGACTTCAGTCTGGCACAATTTGGCCTTACTTCGGGACACCCGATAGCCAGACATCCAAAGTAGGTGTAGAAGTTCTGAAGTAGTGGTTAGACATTCTTCCCGGGAAATAGCAGCAATGAGTAAATCGTCCACATATTGTAACAATATGCATTGCGAAGGGCAAGACTGGAACTGACGCAAATCTTGACTAAGTGCAATCCTTGTGGTAACCGTGTCCATGTCAATTGTCCCTTACTGCCAATAATAGGGTCTTCCCATTCAAATGCAAACAGTGGCTGGCTAGGAGTGGCCAGTCTCAAGCAGAAAAAGGCATCCTTTAAGTCCAGAACAGTGAAGCAGGTTGCTTGTGCAGGAATCAAACTCAGTAAATTGTAGGGGTTTGGCACAAAAGGGTGAATGGTAACAACAGCTTCATTGGCCTTCTGTAGGTTCTGCACAGGTAAGTAATCATTAGTACCTTGTTTTTGAACTGGCAGCAAAGGGGTATTCCAGGGTGATTGGCATGGTTTTCAGGAGTCCAGACTTGAGTAGTTGCTGGAGATGTTTATGAATGCCCTCAACATCTCTTCGGGGGAGGGAATATTGCCTGACACAATTGGGACATTCGTTTTTCTTCTCTTTTTCAGTGGCCCATTTCTCTGCAATAGGCACATTGATCTCATTCCAATAGTCCTTGCTCCAGTGATCCTCGCCGGGTTCCTCTACCCCGGCCTCGGCTTCTCGGTTCCCACGTTGACTTTCCTTGTCCTTTCTCGACTAGCGCCGCTGCTAACATATCGGCTTTCTTTTTCTTCTTTCGTTCACACTCACACTTCATCTCCTGATCTCTGTTCACAAATATTTTCATAACAACTTCCATCAGCTGGGTTATATTCATTCCAGCAAAGCCCTCAAGCTTCTGAAGTTTCCTTCGAATGTAGAGTCTTTCATAAAACTGGCCCGGGCTCTCACCAGGGGTTTGCAGTACCTCAGATATTTTCCCTACATTCATCGCTTTTTGGCCCCTCTTTTAAAGCCTTCAAGGAGAGCCCGATAACAATTAAGAGCAAGGCGGCCTGCACCACTGTTTGCCGCCCAGTGGGGTTCTAGGTCAGGAAAATGTCTCAGCGTTGCTTGCTGGGGATGCTGTTCACTTGGAGGATTCTCTTCCAACCATTTCATGGCTGACCTAGTCACCAGGTATCTCTCTTCAGTACTGAGTAAGGTTAAAAGGAGCTGACGACAGTCTGCTCAAGTTGGATGATGGATTTGAATAGTAGACGAAAACAAATCTATCATAGCTGAGTTTTCCAGTTTAACAAGTCGGTGGTAGAAAAAGGTACATATACAAAAGTTGGAGGGCCTTCAATGAGTTCTCCCTGGGCATTAAAGGCAGCTGGTCCTCGAGCCTCTCAGAGGGGTACTTGAAGACTAACTTCTGGAGTCTGTTTGCTAGCACGTATTGTGTGGTGGTCTCTCCTCAGGTCACAGTGCTCCAGTACGGGGGAGGGGGGGGCGGTAAGGTGTACGAACGTGGGACTGACATTCTTCAGATCTGGGACTGGGGGAACTTTCTGAAGTGCTGGGCAGGTCTGTATCTGAAACTTGCATTTGTATGCTTCCCTCACTGCTCTTCTGACTGTCAGAGAAAGTAGTATCTGTTGAGAGGGGCGGGGGAGAACAAGCCAAATTTCCTGCTGAGACTGCTGACCTAGCTGGAGTCACAGGACTCTGCCTGAGAATACAGGGAGGAGGGAAAGGGGGGAATTCTTCTGTCTCTGGCTCCTGTACTAAAACGGGCAATTGTGATTTTAATTTAGGCTGCATTTCCTGTGGGCTACGAGTCAAAAGTATGTGACAGTGTTCCTCGTAGCATCTCCTGAGCCATTTAGGTCTCTGCCGACAAACAGCCAGCCAGGAATCAATAGAAGGGAATTGATCTGGATGGTTAGCTACTACCACATTGTACACTCGGCTAACCAAGCCATAATCAAATGTTCCTTCTCGGAGCCAATCAGTATTAAAGCTAGCCACTCTTGCTCACAATATTTCTTTAACAAGGATGGAGTCATACGAACTCCATAATCTGCAGAGAATCCCTTGCGAAAATATTTTACCATACACTCTAAGGGGCTGCATTTCGTCTCTGATCCCCCCATATCTTTCTTCCAGGCTTTGAAAACACAGAGGGAAAGGAATGCAGACAGCCAGGAAGGAATCCTGCTGCCCTAGATACAAGAAGGGTAACTAACAAAATGGCGCTTTCGTCACACCCTAACAAAATGGCGCTTTCGCCATTTTTCCCCGACCTGGGCACGGTTGCCTGTCCAGGAACTGCACTAATCAGGAGTCTGTTTTCACTGCACAAGCCTCTGCTTGTGCCAAACACATAAATCAAGCACAGACCAACACATAGACAGCCTCCCAATTCCCTAGAAAACAGTCTAACTATTAGGAACACGGTTTCCCCCAGCTCAGCTCAGCACAGAGTTGGGTACTGGGGCCATTCCCTTGAGAGGTGATCAAGCTCTCCTTCTCCCCGTAGGAAGGACCGATTTTTCTGAACTGCAGATATAGACAGACCCCCGTTATCACTTACCCCACTCAGATGTCCTCCGGAGTTGAATGGGTTGTTTCCTAGACCCCAGAGCGGGTTCTTAGGTGTCTGTCGGAGAAAGCCAGCAGCAGAGGTGAATCAGGAAGCAATACTTTCCAGAACAGCTGGTCTGGTGGTGCCTTGTATTTCCCCCCTGCGTTCGCCACCAGCCTGGCTCAAACCGTTTGAACCTAGAGGGAGCAAGATAACATTTTCTTTCTTATCTCGCTGTCTCAGCTGGATCAGGGAACCAAAAATGTAGCAGATAAACGAGTGAAGAAAGAAACACCCAAGGAGTCTTTATAGGAAACAACAGTTTAAAGTGCACAGACCCAGAGAAAATAGTTTTTACAAATTCTGGGCCCCCTCTGCCCCCACCAGAGGGCTCAGAGAGATTATATAGACCTCTTATCAGGTTATTACAGTATTTCCTCATGATTGGTCACTTTATTACAGTGTAGTCCCGATTGGAGAAAGCCTACTGCACTCTTATCTCTAGCAAAGCAGAGGAAGAGAAGTTATCTCTAGCAAGAAGAGAGAGCAGCAGGACAAAGGAATAGGGGAGGGACAAGCATGTACCAGGGTATGACTTCACCAAGAGGGGTGTATCCTTTTCACTTAACCCTTCCAGCTCTCAGCCCTGCCTGGATTTATACCTCAGTACTGCTCTTATGTCTTCACCCGGGGATGGGAATTAGTCAGATAGCTCTTTACTGTACTTTACCTAAGTGCAGAACAAGCCTGAGTTATTACTACAGCCTAATCACAGTGCTGCTACAACTTATTATCTCATTTTTCTAGTGCTAGCCTTTATATTTTCTATTTTTCTACCCAAAATAAGTCTAATATATCATCACGGAACTCTGTCTCAATCTCCTGGCTCATGACCAGAAGGTCCCACTGAATCTGCAGACAAGGGACTAACAGCAGACTTTCCCTTAGGCATAACTGAGCATAACAACAATATATCTTATCTTTCTGTCTTCCAATACTCCCCACAATGGATAGCAGCTGAACATCACCATCTATCTGTAGAGTGGTAGCAATCATTGCTGTATACGCCTATTCAGGGCTGACACGTCTGAGAACAACAGCACTAAATATACATCAAATATTTGTGATTGGAATTTTAAAAAGACGCCGACTGTGGCATAAATATTGACACATATATTTGAACTTTTTGGGAACTTAATTTTCTCACATGTGTTAATAAATAAATTTTTTTAACTATTCTATTGTCACTGCCATAGGTTCCAGTTTTATGCGATAGAGGTAAAAGGAACTGTTTAATTAAGTTCTTCTCCTATGCAAACTAAACTATGTAATCCTTTCTTAAAAATGGATCGGTCTCTGGTGCCTGAAATATAAAGCAAGTGGCTGCTAACAACAGGATAATTATAGTAGGATTAGCAGATCTTATTATAATTAAATATCCTCATCTTGCACAATGTAAATTAATAAAACCAATCTTTCCCTGTAAGATTAAGATTCATTAGTATGAATTTACATAGGTTGCAGAGAATAAAGCCTTTGCTTTCACCAGGTACAAGCTGAGATATTGAGGAGCTTAGTAAAATTAAATTGGTGGTTTGATTTGTGCTACTGGTAACTAGCTGCTCTTAAAATAAAATGCACAGTGCAACAATTCGCACCTGGCAGTCTCTGGTTTGGATCAGCTGTGGCACAAAAAAAAATCATTTTTGCATGATTTTATAGGAGGGCGCTTTGTGAGAAACCCCAAAAGTACCTATTTTAAGCCTATTATATAAAATAAATACAAACACCTCTGTATCTTACAAAATAGATATCTAGAACAAGCCCCCCCCCCCCAATAGTGCCCGAATGCTGACCCACACATTAAAACCTGCTCTGAAGTTGATGTGAATGTCTGCATGTACTCTACATGTGTTCCTGTATATTTTGCACTGAACACACATACATTGCAACTCTACTTCCAGGAACACCTGCAAGTAGGTGCCATCTTGTAGACACACATACATATTTATGTGTCAGTGGCCACACAGTCTTATAAAAGGTCTTTTCTGTACGTAAAATTGGCTTTGTGTGGAAAAACCTTTATTAAATTACCCCTCATGAACTGTGATACATCAAGGCCCATTATAGACAGGTCATGGAAAGGGGACTTGAGACATACAGGTCAAGAAGTATTTCACAAAGGATCTGCCAGACATAAATTTTGTAAAATACTTAGATGGACATTGGCAAATATACAGATATTTACTGGCTCGTTCAGCAGAGCAATAATTTTAAAAAGTTGTTTATGGCAAAATAAACATTCTCCGGTCATCAAATTGTGCATGCAAGGAGCTTTTTAAAATTGCTGCTCTCGATATCCATGCATCCCCCTCACCCCCTCGCACCTCCCTGGTAAGGCAGAACCCCCCCATGCCAATCCAGACCTCCCGGATCACCTGACCTAGATCAGCACCCCCACCCCACTCCCCAAAGCACCTCAAACCAGATTATCACGCCCAGAAATCATTTCAGCACTCCCTAGAACCTTGCAAGTATGCCAACACTGCCATGAACCTCCCTCAAATCTTGAATCTCTCGAGAACCCCCATAACTCCCTTCCACTAGGCAAGATACCCCCCTTTCCCCATCCCACCCTTTTACCTAGCAGGGGCTGTCCCTGGTGGTCTAGCAGGGGGCAGGAGGGATCCCTAGTCTCTCTTGCTCCGTGGGACTCCGGGTTCAAAATGATGACTTTGACCCCTAACAGTAGTCTCATGCTGCTACTGCTATGGATCAAGCTTCTGAATAAGGGCACACTCCTTATTTGGCAGTTTTATGCCTAGTAATAATGCCACAATACTTCTGCTAGAGATTAGAGGCGCCGTTTTGAACCCTGGTGTCTGACAGAGCAATTAGTGCACATAAAGTTGACTTAGCACTAAAAAGGTTCTTTCACACAAATATTCCATTCCTAAAAAAAACCAAATAGGTGAAACGAACACAAACGAATGCCAGAAAACGGGGAAAACTTTGTTTTAAATCAGCACAAACCAAACTTTACATTTGCCTGCGCACATGTCTGTTACCATGTTAGTCCACTTGAGTGGGTTGAGCTTAGCTCCCAAAAGCTAGTCAAGAAATGTATTAGGTTTTCATCATAAAAAAAATATTAACTTATAATATGTATTTTGTTTAACTGTAACTTTTGGAGAAAGTTATCTAGATTAGTAATTATCACTGAGGAGCCTATAAAGTAAGCGGGTCATTTTAGAAGCTCTATTTGCCACTTACACATCTGGAAACAGCCATTTACACATGCAAATCACAGAAACGTCCCCGGAATCATTTTAGAATGCTGTGTATATACACGTTTCTGGCAGATCACATACATGTCGCATGGCTGCATGGCAGAGTTGCGGCCTGAGCAATTCTACAGAGATGCTTGTTGTCACATATTTTCATAAAGGTCTGTGCACATCTGGCCCTGGCTGCTGACAAATGCATGTCTATGACTGCTCCTGATCATGAGTAAGTAGCAGATGGCAGCACCACTTGCAGAGGAAAGAGAAATGTGTTCTCACCGACACTGCAATTTTCACTGGGTCAGTGGAATATACATTTTAATTAACAGACCTTTCATTGCTGCATGTCTGCAGTTCTTAAATGGCAAGCTGGGATGTGCATGTGTCATAGCATAGACACCCTAGTCCTTGTATTTTGGGGATGGCTGCATTTCTAAAATGAACCGCAAACATGCACTTACCCGGCCTTGCCATCTGCATTGGCCTGTCTCCTGAACTGGTTGCGGGGACATGCATCTTTCAGGATGGAGACAGAACGATTTCAGAAGACGTTTACATGTGCCCTTCTTCACTGCCTCACCTTCCCTGGTATTTTGGATGTCTAGACCTAGACATCCTAGCTTCTTTCTAGACTATCTTTCTAAATTGCCACCTCATATTTTTCAGCTAGACATGAAGATAGTTTTATGGGGTGCCTAAGTTAACACATGTTGCAATGTACGTATCTGCACCTATTTTATAAAAGAAAATATGTATTTATTTATTTAACAAGCTTTTATAAACCGCCACTTCCTGAAATCAGGGCGGTTTACATGGAACGCCACAGCAAACTTTACATTAAACTAAGAAACTATATACAGTTAACTTGTTGTAACTTGTCAGACGGCTGCCTGGGTGAGAATGTTCACAGTCTTGGCAAGTGCATATGTCAATATGATTTGCAAGGGATTGTGGTCAATGCAGTCCATTCACACCAGACACAGCTGCTCACAATAATTTAGTTGTGCTCAAGTGTAAAGCCAATAAGATATTTATTTATGGGGTTATTTCTCCCAACACAGATATGCTTGGTAGCACATAAATCAGGTTACTTGCTTTCAGTGTTTAACTTGGAAAAACAAAATCAGGAAACAACATTTAAACTTGTCAGGCAATCAAAGCAAAAGAAATAAGACCTGGTTGGCAACAAACTGGTCTTTTCTGTAAGCTTTAGCTAATATTCTCTTAGCAATGTATCAAACAACAAACAAAAGCCACAAAGAAGAGAAAAACTGTTCTTTTCAGGTTAACTTCTTATATCTTCCCACATAGATTCAGAAGTGATTCTCTCAGAGCTCACAAGCAATTAGGTAAGGCTCAATTGCTAGCAGTTATCCAGCTGAAACCCCTTAGCTGGCTTGCTTTCTACTGCGTGGCTAAAAATCCTACTCAGGAGCTTTTCTGAGTAGATTAAAGAACAAGTTTGTATTTCTTTGTGATGGTTGCTGTACTTTATAACAGAAAATCACCAAAGGCATTTAGACAGAGAGCAGTCCATGTAAACAGATTCTTCATCTGCTATCACCCCCTCTTCTTCAACAAGCATGGGTTCAATATCATGGATTGGCACAGATGAATCTCCCAATGGAGCACTTTCAGGAGAATACTTGTTTCCCTGCTGTCTTTCAAGGTTATAGCTAGGGCATAGATCAGTGTTCATACCTGAGCTTCCATTGCTGTTAGAGTTCCTCTCTATATAGCCTGGCCAGTATGTAGTCCAGTTCTTATGTCCAGCCTTCCAATCCAGATCCCTGGACACTGGATCTCTCTTCACATACCTTCTGGCACGGGTCTTAGGGTCCCTTCCACGTGCAGCCGTCTCCCTCACAGGTACCGTCTGGAGATTCCTAGCTCTGCAGCACCATTCCTCTGGCTTTCCCCAGTCCAATGGTGTATGCTGGCCCTTGGAATGCCTCCCAGTATACGTACTGCTCTGGACTCTTCTAGACCTCTCAAAGGCTTTTCTCCTCTTTCTTCCAAAGGGTTTCTTTCCCTCTCTGTCCATCCGGTTTGGCTTCTGCTTCTGATGATCCTCTTGATGATGAAGATGATCAAGCTCAAGCTGATTCTCTGTAGAATAAACTCTACCTTTATTCTGCTTAGATGAGTGCTCCTCCCTAACACAGCGCAGCTGTGCTGAATCAGGCCCTTCCCTTTGAGATGAGTGCTTAGGGATTACCTCATAACCCTCCTGATTGAACACACGTTTCCCCACTTCAGCTCCTCTAAGGGCTGTTGGAAACCTGGTGCATTCTGGGACTGGTAGTCTTTTATGGGAAAATTCTGTTTTCTTCTTTCTACCAGAACTGACAGGTTGCTTGTTCAGAGTCACTTCACCTTTCCTATAGCTCCTTCCTGAGCTATGATAAGCTTCCTTATCACAAACTATATACAATAAAAGGTGTAAAGCATGGTCGTAGACATATGTATCATGACAATCTGATGTATCCTTAATTTATGATCTCATATTGTCATGGGAAGGTGATTTACAGTGCTTCAGATTTCTTGGGATTTGGGGACATTGTAAGAGTCGCCAAAATGTTCAATGAATAGAAATGTCTTTAAATCCTTCCGGAATTGCAGGAGGTCTTCTGTGTCTCTTAAGTCATTGGGGAGGGAGTTCCACAATATTGGGGCATTGTAAGAAAAGGCTGTGGAGCTGGTGCATTGGTTCATGTTGCGGATGTGGGAGGATATTATGTAGGTGTTTTGGGAGCAATGTCTTCTTTCCCTAGAAGTGTTGGGAGGTATGAGGACGGCGAAAAAGGGGGTTTGAAGCTATTTTATTATGATGTTTAGATATAATCATTAGTTATTTGTATTTTATTCTTGAGGTGATTGGTAACCAGTGGAGGTCATGGAGTATCGGGGTGATCTGATCAGAGCGTCTTGAATTTGATACTGTGCGTGCAGCTAGGTTATGGAGTAGTTGAATTGGTGAATGCTTTTCTTTGGAAGTCCTTGGGGGATATTACTGCAGTAGTCAATGTGTGGAGTTATTAGTGATTGTAGGACAGTTCTGAAGTCGTGATCTTCTGATAGTGGTCTGAGATGTTGGATTGTTCGTAGTTGAAAGTATATGCTTTTTGTGACTGTTTTTGTGGGAGGTCATGTGCATGCTTTATAAAATATGCGCATACGTGGTTGAATACTTGCGCTAGATCTATGGCTAGTGTAAATGTTTGTGCCTATTTAATGTGCATGAGTCTGTATTGTTTGTGAACACCCACAGTGAAAGTTTGCACCATTGGCCTTGCATGCATTCTTAGGCAATAGTGACCTCCTAAAGTATGCATCTAAAGGCCTATTAACATACAGGAATTTAATAAACATCTTTGATTTATGGTCATAAAAGGTGTGTCTGTTTCTGCAGCGCCTTATAAAATTACCCCTGAAGAAGGTAGTTTTATAAGGGGCACCTAGGTTAATATGCATTTTAATGCACATATTTCAAACCTAGCTGAAAATAAAGGAAATGTATGTTTGCTTATAAAATAAGAGCATAAGTGGTCAAAAATGTGTTAAATCTAGGTACAATCACTTTCACCAGCCCTAAATGTTTATGCATTTCTAACACATGTAAGCCTGTATTTTATAAAATACATGTGCATCTGCGCACTCCACCCATGCTCCATCCAAATTACGTCTATGCAAATACCCATAATGAAGGTAAACACCGTCCACCTTAAGCACGCTCTTATAGAATAGAAACTGCCTAAAATATGCATGAGTGGAGGAGTTGCCTAGTGGTTAGAGCACTGGCTTGGTAACCAAGAAACCAGAGTTTGATTCCAACTGGCATTCCTTGTGACCTTGGGCAAGTCACTTAACCCTCTATTGCCTTGAAAGAAAGGCCTAACAATTTATTTTATGTATTTATTTAACAGGCTTTTTTTATACCACTTTATCAATTTAGTCAAAGCAGTTTACATTGCAATTTAAACTTGGTCATGTACATTAAATAGGGGCATTGATAACTTGGATTCCTTTGAGGCAGCAGAGAGTAGAATTAAACCTGGTCTCTTGGTTCCCAAGCCAATGCTCTAACCACTAGTCTACTCTTCCGCTCTACCTCAGGTCATACTACAAAGACAACCCAGAAGCTGCTGGGTCGCCAGGAGTCAGCACTGACTCAAAGGCACACACTGCATTTTGCAAAGTATGCATGCAAAGACCTATTAATGCACTTGATTCACTAAAAATATATGACTTATGTGCTAGATGGCATGTAGCTTTCAATGGTTTCTTATAAACTTACCCCCATAGAGGGCAATTTTATAACAGGGCGCCTAGGTTAAGCCAGTCAAAATGCACCTATTTTTATCCTATTTTATAAAGGCACATAGGCACCTACTTGTCTTTAAGAAATACTAGTGGAAGTGTCAGAGATTGCACTTTAAATTTAGGTATGGACATTTACTCCTACTGTATAGCAAGTGAAACTGAACAAAATAAGTACAAATGTACTGTAAATTAAGGTATTTTGTAATTAATGTGTGTACTTGCAAACTCCACCTGCATTCTACCCAGATGACACTCCCGGTATTCTTAACAGCAAACTACATGCTTTTACACCAGGTGGTATTTTATAAGAGGCCATTAACACATGTAAACTTTGTTAATGGCCTCTTATAAAAAGCACGTAAAGTCAAGTGTTAATGACTTTATAAAATTACAAAAATAAGGAAAGGAACGACTCATGTCAACTAAATCAGCACCCAGAGGTCTGAATCCCCGTATTGTGTATTTGTTTGTAAAATTACCACCAAAATGGGAACCCCCTCTTAAATGTCATATAAACTCCTGAGAGTTTTCACGTTTTCAAAAGTTTGACTCCTGATGAAGGCTTTGATTGCCGAAACTTGGCAGAGTCAAGCATTTTATTAGATTTTTCCTGCCTATTGTCTCCTTCCGCTTCTGTGCTGTGTGATTGATCTCCTACTGCAGAAGTTTGCCTTTGATCCTCCTTTCTGATATAAAAAAATAAAACAAAATAAAGGAACTTCCGATCATGATTAGGTTTTGTTAATAAATTTTGTACTGCATGTCATCAATGAATGAGGAAAGATGAAGTGGAGATATAGATAGAAAGAGGGAATGTTTGTCATTGAAATATCACATCCAAAATAAACTCCTTCAGACAACCCAAGAAATCTCTTCCTCTCCCCCCACCCCACCCTTGATTCTAATATATACTCTGCATTTGGAGTCAATTCCTCCAAGAAAACACATATGTATCCAGGGCTAGGTGACTCATTTTTAGTGCCCCCTGCCACGTTGTTTCTGCTTCCACCCCTCTCCAGGATGAGCAGTGGCAGCAGAGCTTTTAAAACAGTACTACAATGCTTATCACCTCTGGTGTCCCAGAGCTGTTCCTGCTGCTTCCACCTCCAGCACAAGGCTGGATGCGAGTTATGGGAGGAGATAGGGATGGATGGTGCTTGCAGTCAGTGCACGGTAAATTCTCATGTGCTCTAATCACTGCAGATAGTGTTGTGCTCTTAATGCTTAGAGGAGGCATTACGTGCAACATGTTAGCAGCAGCAGTTAATGTGGCCAGTTTTCAAAAGAAACATGCAATACCCCCCTAGCAGCATCTTGAACCACCACTCCTAACAGGCATCATCGTCGCTCCCACCCCTAATTCACCACCCCAATAACCCATGAAAACCCCTCGCCCCCATTCTCCTGAATAATATGAAAGTCCCTTGATCACCATCACCCCACCTTGCCTCTGGAGAGACATCCAGCTCCCCCCCACACACACACACATTTCTGACCCCTTGTTCCATTGCCCCCCCCCCCCCAGGTTCAAAATGACAACTCTGACACTTAACAATAGTTTTGTCATATTGATACTAGGGGTCAAACTATCACATAGGGCAGAACAAAGATGCTACAGATGGCATAGAGTCAATCAAGAGAAAAGTCCTGCAGAAAATAAAATGCATTTTGGACACACTGGATGCATTTTAAAAACCTTTTCCCCGTGCAAAACACATTGCTTTATGTTCTGTATATAAAAGGCCTCATAAATTTAGCTCATGGCTAAAATTATGCATGGTGCAAGTAGGTATGCATTTATAGAGTAGGTATGCTCAGGGGAAGAGTCTGGGCAGAGTCGTGATTTACATGGAGATTTTATTTAAAAAAAAAAACATACATACACGTGCACTTTGCATGCCAACATTTATTCCTGCTCTCTAGCAGGCTTACATGTCTGTACCTTCAGTATAAGTGTGATTTCTGCAGGATTTGTGCTAGTATATTATAAATCTATTTATCTATTACTGGCACTTGATATCCTATTTATGCTTATTGCCTTTATAAAATAGGCACATTTTTTTAAATGATGTCCCAGCACAATCGGGGACGACTAAGACAGAACATCTGAAAAAATAAGCAGGCATGCCCAATTTCAGGCACAACTTCATGTGCCCAGTATGGATGTATGCAGGGCTGCCTGCTTTGATGCCCCCAAAACAGTACTCAAGACCAGGGACATCTAAGAATAGCCTACTGGTTAAGAGTAGTGGGCAAGGGAAGACAGGGTTCAGATCCCACTGCTGCTATCACTGTGATTGTGAAGAGTACTGTGGATGCTAAGGTGCCATCTTCTCTACACCCTCTGGTTGTTTTATGGTGAAAATGAGCACTCTGATGCCTATTGGTGCCTAGAACAGTTCTAAACTTCTGGTCCTGTCGTGCATTGGTGCTGTAACTGCTTGAAGGATAGTTAAGGAAATGTTGGGCTCATTAAGTGGTTGGTTTTCTCAGTGGAAAAGGGGTAAATTACAGTATGGAGTGATCCAGGGATTGATACTAGGCTGGCTGCTTTTTAAGCTTTTATAAACGACTTGGGAAAAGGGGGGAAATGAGTGAGATGGTCAAATCTGTAGCCGATGCAAACATTGCATGGTAGTTTTTCTTGTCCTTAATTGTTAAATAAACAGCTTATGAAAACTTGCAGGATGAACGTGCAGAGCTGGGGAATAGCAGATCAAATTTAAAGTGGGCAAAATTTAAGTGATGCACATAGGGGAAAATAATTCTATTAGTTTGTAATGAAAGTCTCTTTATTACAGTAGGTGTCAACACCTAACAAATGATCTTGAATTGTTGACAATACGTTAAAATCTTTTACTCAATGTGCAGCAGCTGTTAATGGAAATAGAACATGAAGGGTTATGTTCACAAAACATGTTAGCTGCTACCATGGGGTTAATGCAGAAATGCGGCCCAGCGGTAGCAGGGAATGCAGTGGAAATGCAGATATCGCTGCACTTTTCTGCAATATTTGCATTTCGCACGGTGGACCTGGGCGGCGATGGGGGAATGGGGAGTAAGGATGCTGATTGTCAGTAGCCATCATGCACATCTTTGTCACACAATGGCTGTCGAATCGGGGCCCCATTGCAGCTGCAGATAACGCCACCTCAAGATGAGATTGGTGCACCCTCTGGCAAGACTAACATCCTGGCTAGGCAGTTGGATGGCCAAAGGCCAGCCCCCTCCTCCAAATCCTGTCAAAGGTCCAGACTAGCCAGTCAGGGTCCTCTTCCCCCTTCCTACTCCCTTTCAAAAGATGGAAACCCAGCCAGCCAGTCAGAAAGAGAAGCCCATGCCCCCCACCAGGAGACATGCCTCTGTTGCCTGGTGGTCTAGAGGTGAAGGGGCGATATCTGCAGCGAGTAAGCTGGGAATGCCCCCTACACATACTGCAGAGGTTTTGGCCTTCACCACGGTCCTTTCGTAGCTATTATACAGCAATAGCTGCAGAAGACTATCGTGGTTTAATAAACATTCATCTAAAAATCAATAGGAAAAGAATGGAAATAAAATGACAAATATTGTATTGCTTGTGTATCCATCCATTGTGGAGTTTTGTGTGCAGGCCTGATCATCCATCTGAAAAAAGATCTTGCAGAATTAGAAAAGGTACAGAGAAGGCAATCAAAATGCTGTTGCTTGAAAATTGGTATATCAAGTTTTAATAAACCATAAAACATGATAAAACAGATGAATCTCTTTAGTTTGGAGAAGAGGTGCCTATAAAATCATGAATGGGTGGCACATGCAATGGTTATTTGCCCTTTCAGATCGTGCTAGGGTTAGGAGACACTCCATGAAATGAATATGTAGCAGATCTAAAACAAATTGGAGAACATATGTTTTCATTAAGTAAACAATCAAGCTGTGTAATTTGTTGCCAGAGAGTGTGGCCAAAGCACCTTGCCATAGGTGGATTTAAAAGGGGGTTAGAAAAGTTCCCGGAGGAAATGTCTATAAACCATTATTAGCCAGTTAGACTTGGAAAAGCCACCTCAGAAGAAAGCAACAAGGAATTGATTTATTCCTTGTGTTCCTTCTGTGTAGTTGTGAACTAGATTAGAATGCTGTCAGACAGAGGATGCTGGACTTGGTGGACCTTTGGTCTAATCGAGCATGACACATCTTATGTTCCATATATGAATAACTGCAACTTTTGGTTTCCGGAAAACTTCTGGAGACTTTTGGTAAACCTCAATCCTATCCAGGGATGCTTCAGCCCCTTAAGGGGCCCTGGGAAGCTTTTGAGAATGGTCTCTCCCCCATTCATGGCTTCCCCCCCCCCATTTCTGAGCCCCTTGGAGCAGCACAGTTAACAGCCCTGTTCCTACCTTCTCTTGCCTCAGGCCACTGGCAAGAGAAGTGAGTGCTTTGGTGAACAGACGGGAAGCAGGAAATCGTTGGTCTGTTCATCAAAGTGCACTCACTTCTCTTGCCAGTGGCTTGAGGGAGCAGAAGAGAGGAACAGGGCCACTTTTACCTATGGGTAGCTGGGCCCCTGCACAGCAGAGGCCCAGGGAGCTGCCTCTTTTGCCCACAGGTAACAGTGTTCCTGGTCCTATTTATGAGAGGCTTCTCTCCTTACTTCTCCTCTGGGAACATAACTTTCTTTCACTTGGGGAAGAGAGCCCATGCTCCCATTTCCCACCCTGAAATGTCTCTTCTAAGGCTCTCTCTTCTTAAATGTCTGTATTTCCCTTCTTTGACCATGCTATTCAATGTTCATCAAAGAGGGCCTTCTAAATGAAATCTACCATTGAAGTGCCTGTACGATGGACAGTAACCCTAGTTGAGATCCTGACATTACCATTTGCAAAATTAGTTTGACTCCATAATCTTCCTGTACATCTCTGAATCTATTATGTAAATTAAAAAAAAAAAACACACCACACATTCTGGCTGATTTTTAAGAGCATCTGTTTTAATAATCAGTATGCTCTGTTTTGTAAATATTTTTTGACATATTACTTGTAATTACTTCAATAGCTATAATATAGCAATATATTTATATATGTGAAATAGTTGTGATGACAGTGCAATTTTATGCTTGAGATAAAATGTTCCTATTGCAAGAAATGCAATACTATAATAAAATAAATATATAAATTGTTTTCTTTTCTATGAAGTTCCTCTCAGTTCCTTCGGATGTCCCCTTTTTCAGGTGGTACAGTGTGCAAACCTTTATTCATAACTAACCAGATTGTATACCATCCCCCCACCCCAATTAATTTAGCTTAGTCATTGCAATGACTATCCTTTCTTAGGGAACACAGACCATAGCCAGAAGAAGAACATATTTAAATGGGTGCTCTTGGATATTAGTTAGTGGTATCTGGGCAATAAACATGACTCTCTCTCACCCCTCCAAATTTGCTATAAAATCTCCCTCTGTATCATGTCCATCCATGAAAGAGGTGGGGTTTTTTTGTGTATAAGCATTGCCTTTTCTTTGTAAAAGGCCTGATAAAATTACCTCATAGCTTCTGCATATACTATATGCACAGTTATAAAGCTGGGTATCAGGGCCATACTAATGGCTGTGTGAGTCGTGCGGCCGCACAGGGTGCAAGTACTATAAGGACACTGATATCATCACTGGGCTTCCAGGCAGGTCAAAAAGAGTGAATTACTATATGTGGCTGGGGCAGAGGGGGGCATCAGATTCATTAGTTGCACGGGGCTCATTTCTAGCTTGTTACGGTGCTGCTGGGCATACTCGCATGCAGCCTACATGTTTGGAGGCATAGTTTGGATGCAGCTCAGGCAAAGTCATGAAATATGAGTGAAGGTACATCCCGATGCACAGACTTCAGCCACTCATATTTATACTGGCTACAAAGCTGGTGCAAATGTATGCAGCTGCACTGTAGCTATTATGTCTGTAGCTGCTGCAAGTCTATTTTATATAGATACATAGGTGCCAAGGTCTCTTTATTCAATAACCTCAAAATAAGTGCCTACTTGGTCTCCCAAATATGAGATTCTGCTGATGGCTCACTTCCTGGAGTAATCCTACCCAGATGAACTTCTGACCTCCTGCCCGCAGGCATCAGTAGCTTCCACTCTGCTGACTTCACTTATGAGATCAATCTATATATAAACCCAGGTCTGCCTAGAACTCTCTGCCAGAGTTTGGGCTGTACCTTGGTGTCGCCTTATGCTTTGGATCCTGTTCCACCTTGTTGCACGTTCCTAGATACTGCACTAGTTCCTCAGCTTAACTCCTGTCTTGTTCTTCTGTGGTAAGTGCCCTGTGCTCAGGCCTCCTATATACAGTTCTTGCCTTGGGTCCTGGGTTTAGGCAGCAAAGTTCCTGGAGGACAGTAGCACCGGAGGGCTCAATCCAAACAGCAGCTGGCTGTTACAGGCAGACAGGACCAACATGTCCATTGTGTGGGAATGTTGCCCGCACAAGGCCCCGCCTCTCAGGAGGCCCCGTGCCTCCCTGCCTGCCTGTCTTCAGAGGGAGCTAAAAAGGCCCAAAGTCCAGCACTCTGGCTCACCTTTGCAGAGCCTGGAGAAAGATCAGTGTTTTCCTTCTTTCCCGTGACTCTGTTAAAGTTGACCTGCTGGTGTTCTGAGTATCGGGAGGATAAACAGGGGCATTTTCCTGTCTCGCATGAGACAGGAAATGCAACCCTTCAACCTCCTGGAATTCAGCATGCCAGCGAGTCAACTTTAACAGAGCCGCAGGAAAGGTCTTCTGCCTTTCTGCCAAAAATGACCCAAAAACAAATCTAAAACTTTTTTCATGGACATCCCTGGGCATGAATTTGTAGAGGAGGATACACTTCACTGCAAACTTTTCTGTTTCCAGAAGTATACTGGAAGTTTTTACAGAAAATAACTCTCTGCAGTAATAGTAAGTGTAGATTTGCGCGTGAACGTTTTACGACTTAACTTATAAAGGGACGTTTTTTCCCTTTTGAAAACTGTGTTTATGGGTAAAAAGCATCCATACACTGATGTGCTTTCTTGCTGTTTTGATTATAAAAACAGCAAAGCAGTTAACTGTCACTCATAAAAGAGAGCATTCGGAAGGAGAGAAAGGCAAAACAAGGAGAGAGAAAGGTAGGATGCATCAGAGCTTCTCCCCAAATGTCATCTCGTAAAAAGCGCTTTAAGATCTGTTCAAAATTTAAAAGAGAAGACTTGATTCTAGAAAAGGAACAAGTTTGAAAATAGCAGTGGATTTGAAACGCACTGGAGCAGGAGACGGATGAGACAGGAGGTTATCATCTTGAGATTAGAGAGACTGATGTAAGCAGGTCATCAAGATAGTGGTGTGCCATAGAGAACTGATTGTGGTTAAAGATTATTCGTATTTTTGAAGCTTGCCACCATTAAGAGAAAATGACACTTACGTTTTTAACATTGAACCATTAGAATGAAACCCCTCTTGAGCAAATAAAGCCACAGGCATGAAGCCTGCTAAACTGCAACTTCCGGTGCTCCCTGAGTTATTTCTTCAGCTCTGTGGCATAGTGAAATACTACAGAGGCAATATTCAAAAGGGTCAAGCCGGTTAGTAAGACCTGCTTAAACCCTGGTAATTCCAGTATCCAGCAGCACTATCCAGGTAGTGCTGCTGAATATCCCCACAGACTGTAGAAAAGATGCCTGCTGAAATCGGGGGTGGTCTGTGGATGGAGTGGGGGTGGTCACGGCAGCTATTTAGTCAGCGGTGATATGGAGCCGGTAACCAGATTGTTAAAGGCATAACGTTAAGACATATCACTGGCTGTCCTTTAGCTATGCGGTAAATGACTCAATATTGCCACTGACTGGAAAGTTGCTGCGACTGCCAGAGAAACTGGATATTCAGCTCTGGATGCCGGGATACGCTTTTGTGCTGAATATCTGCTTGTAACTTCAACAGCAGCAGTCAGGAACTTTAAAAGCGCTGACTGATGATGATTATCAACGACTCCATTTCTCGTGTTCTTTAATTTTAGTGTGACAGAGAAGCTAATCAACTGATCTTGAGTGCAGCTTTCAAACAAAGCATATCTGCATAAAGTTACATGAACTCTCATCCCGACCTTAGGATGCCTCCTCAAGACCTGTGTAAACACAGCATGTTTTCTTTATACTCGTGTACACGCACACGTTTGGAAATGATAGAAGCCCTGCTTTATATGCAGAAATGCCTTTTAAAATTGCCCTTCCCATCTGATCAGAAGTCAAATTAAACTTAATAACATCTCACCCAGGCAGCTTAAAGAGAAAGAAAGAGGAGTGAAGCACGGGGTAGAGGTGGTGATAGGAAATGCCCTATCAAATTACTTGACTTAAACAACATTGTGTTTCCTTTAGCACAACCTTCATAATATGAAATAGAACAGAATGGAAGGAGCCAGGACAATTGACTATTCATGGTAATAAACAGTTCCAGTAGCATAATAATAGCCACTGCAGTTTACATATTGGAAGAATCCAGCATCGCTCACTGACTGCTAGAATGAAAGCCAGCTCCGACTAGTGCACATAAAGAAAATTCACTCCCAAATAGAAACAAGGAAAAGTTCCAGTAGAACAGAAGCAATAAGAAAAACACTCCATCTTATTTTTGCATTGCTTCTTTAGGTAGTAGTGGAGGAGAAAAGCTGTTAGCAACTTGTGAGTGCAGCGGAAAAGCAAGTTACAGCAATCGGAACAATTAGGAGAAGCACCATTCTAAGAAGTCCTGAGTTTGGTGTGAGGACATCAAAAGGGATTATTTACAAGAAATCACAAGCTTTGACTATATATCTGCATTACTTGAATTCTTCCCATAACTCAGTGCACTGACAGTGAAAAATTAAGTATATGAATCTTTGACTGAAGCTGCTCAATTAATTAACAAAGGGATCATTTTAAGAATGTGTTATAAGGTTTAGCAGTTACCACAGGCCAAAATGAATGTGTGGTAACTGCAAAGCCTCGATCTTGACTTTAAGGGGCATTTCTAACATTTTGCCAGTCATTTGATGCAGAGAGGTTCCTCCTCACTGCATGTTAACTGAGTAGTAGATAACACTGAGCAGTTAGCTGCAGCTATTCAGGTAGTGCTAGCTGGACCACATTATCTGCCGCATTAACTGCTAGTTGCTGTCCTGCCTCATTCTCCACCCATTCTGCACTCGGTCTGGGTTGTTAATATGGGAATTGCCATGCTTTAGCTGCTGAGGCATTTATCAGTGTGGTGCCTGTGTTAACCATTCTTGTGGCAGTAATTGCCACATTCACAGCTTAGTAAAGAGGCCACACACTGTACCAAGAAGAGGTGAAATGCTGTGTGTGGGAAGGTAGAAGTTAAGAAGGGAAGAAAAGTAACTTGGAATAACTAAATAAGTTTGTCGACAAAAAGGAATATTGTAAGGAATAGTACCTAAGCTGTTCTTTTAATATAAAATCCTGTGGGGATGCTGGTGGAGGGGCATTTTAGAAGGGATGCACAAGTGCAATTCAGGATGTCTAAACCAGAAGGTCTGGAAAACAAAAAAGCAGGCATGTCCAGATGCAGACATGATTTCACAAATGTAGTTTTGCCTGATATGGATGTCTAGGGCATCTACATACTGTAGACGTCCCCAGCAGAGTATTTCAGAACATGGATGTATAAGAATAGCCTAATGGTTAGAGTAGTGGGCAAGGACCAGGGAAACGAAGCAAGGAGCGGGGAAGACAAACCATGGCCACACTGACGTGAACTTGAAGTCAAACTTTATTGAGGACCCAACTTAAACAAGTTTTGGCACTAGGCCTTCATCAGGAGTCTAATAACCATGGACAAACAGACAAATAAAATGTAAAAATACATGTACAAATGGATACAGGCGAACTATATTGAACAGCCAAAAATAGGATAAAACAACTAAAACAATATATTGAACTAAAACCAGTGAAGAAAAAGGAGGAGAGGAAGGGAAAGGGGAAAGGGAGGGAAAGTGGGAAGGGGCGAGGGAGACGAGAGAGGGGGAAGCGGAGAAGAAAGGTGGAGGGGAAGGGGGAAGTGGAGGAGAAAGGGGGGAGGTGGAGGTGGAAGTAAAGAGACAATCAAAGGAATTGATTAAATACATCTTTGACAAAAACATGTAATCATCAACAGAGGAACTGAATTCATTGTGAATATAAATGCAGGAAAAACTAAAGACATGTTCACGACTAACGCAGCATAAACAGGGAATAAAAAATAACAGTAAAATTTACACACAAGAAAAAATGGGACAAAGCTTATAAAAGGTGTTGTAAGTTGATGCTATACAATCCAAGACAAACAGTACCAAAAAAACAGGATAAAATGACATGATGGCGGCAAGAGGACCTGAAAAAATACATAGATAAGATCGCAAACCGAGCATAGGGCAGAAATCGTGGACCAAAAAGTGATCAAGGAAAACAAGTGGCAACATGTAAGAAACATGAGGAAACCTTCTCTAGGAAACAATTATGCAGCAGAAGAAGCAAAAAGTGAGAGCTAAAGGACAAAATAGCCATTACCTGAGGAGTGCACTAGATTTGGGAAGACACTGTGTCTTGTGTGTCTTGAAGGACTAGAAAGGGGGACTGTTACTTCTGGAGAGAAATCTGCAACTGTGAGTATATACTTCTGGTAATTTTCTAAAAAGAATTCTTTGTATTAAAGCTACTTAATCTGTGAACCCACTGTTTTTTGTTGGATCAGTTAGGGCCTAGTAGCAGCAATTAAAGTTTGAATTTAAAACACAGAGGAGAGCTTTCTGGTTACATTTCATACCCAGCAGAGAGCTTTTAGTTTAAATTTAATAGTCACTCAGGGACAAGTAACAGCAAAGTACTTTTAGTTTAAATTTAACACACAGAAGAGAGTTTTGTGGTTAAATTTAGTTCCCAGCAGAGAGCTTGTAGTTTAAATTTCATAAGAAGTTAGAGCCTAGCAGCAGCTAAGAGCTATAATTTAAATCAAATCAGAATTTAGCTTACCTCAGCAGCACAAGACAGGGTACTGTGTAGCAGCCCTCTTTTAATAAGTGTTATTTCCCTCCCTCCCCACACCCACCCTCCCCTGGGATAATCATAGCTTTATAGGTACTTACACATCTTAAAAGACAGGAGGTGCTTTCAGGTGAAGCTCATTACCCAAATCAGTCATACACTAAGGACCTGAGATTAATTAAGCTTCAGGTGAACAAGGTATATTAAACGTATTAGGTACAGTTTTATTGGTATAAATACCCATAGCAACCCCTAGTAAGTAAGAACTTAAAGATCTAGACACAAACTTAAAACTAAGATGCAGACAGCAGTCCAGCAGCGGGATGGGGGCTTTCCAGTCTTTTGCATTGAGTGTCACATGTATGATTTTCTCCCAGTTGGTGAGAGGTCTTACGTGTGCACTAGGTGCAAGGAGCTCTTTTCTCTCAGGGAACAAGTCCGTTCTCTAGAGGCTAAAGTAGCAGACTTGGAAAACATAAGACAGACAGAGAGGTACATAAACGAGACTTACAGGGATATAGTCCTGAAGTCCCACCTCCAGTCTGGCAGCACCCCTGTTGCCATGGAGGAGAGAGGTCACGTGACAGGAGAGCATCACCCTGGTGTGGCAGGAAGTGATCCTGTAACTAGGACCTGTCCTCCAGGTGATGTAAAACCCTCTCGCACGGAGGAAGTTTCTCCAGGGCCATGTGCCCATGAGGGAAGGGTTAGGACAGCCGTTATAGTTGGTGATTCGATCATTAGGCATGTAGATAGCTGGGTGGCTGGTGGACGTGAGGATCGCCTGGTAACATGCCTGCCTGGTGCGAAGGTAGTGGACCTCACGCGCCACCTAGATAAGGTCTTAGATAGTGCTGGGGAGGAGTCTGCTGTCTTGGTACATGTCGGTACCAATGACATAGGAAAATGTGGTAGGGAGGTTCTGGAGGCAAAATTTAGGCTTTTAGGTAGGAAGTTGAAATCCAGAACTTCCAGGGTAGCATTCTCCGAAATGCTTCCTGTTCCACGCGCAGGACCCAAAAGGCATGCAGAGCTCCAGAGTCTCAATGCGTGGATGAGACAATGGTGCAGAGATGAGGGTTTTGGATTTGTTAGGAACTGGGGAACATTCTGGGGAAAGGAGGGGCTCTTCCGAAGGGATGGACTTCACCTTAACCGGGATGGAACCAGGCTGCTGGCATTAACCTTTAAAAAGGAGATAGAGCAGCTTTTAAACTAGATATTAGGGGAAAGCCGACAGTCGCCCAAGAGCAGATGGTTCGGAAGAATGTATCCTTGAAAGATACTACCAAAAGCAGAGAGGTTCCACAAAAGAGTAAAGTAGCCCAAATGCCCTCAAGTATGGAGCAGACAGAGCTTAAAGATCCCAATTTACCCATGTCTAACAATAGCCAAATTAACATGAATAAAATACATTCTCTAAAATGCTTGTATGCAAATGCTAGAAGTCTAAAGAATAAGATGGGAGAGTTAGAATATATAGCACTAAATGAAAGGCTAGATATTATTGGAATATCAGAGACATGGTGGAAGGAGGACAACCAGTGGGACACTGTGATACCTGGGTACAAACTATATCGTAATGATAGAGCTGATCAAATTGGTGGAGGGGTTGCGCTCTATGTTAGAGAGGGCATTGACTCAGAAAGGATTAAAGTTTTGCAGGAAGCAAAATCTGCTGTAGAATCTATATGGATGGAAATTCCATATAAAAGGGGGAAGGCGATGGCAGTGGGGGTGTACTATCGAGCACCTGGCCAGAATGACCAAATGGATGATGAAATGCTCAAAGAAATCAAGGAAGCTAACAAAAGTTACAGCGCAGTAATAATAATGGGTGATTTCAATTACCCCGGTATCGACTGGGTCAGTGTCACGTCAGGACATGCTAGGGAGATAAAGTTCCTAGATGAAATAAATGACTGCTTCTTGGAGCAGCTGGTTCATGAACCGACCAGAGGGGAAGCCATATTAGACCTAGTCCTTAGTGGAACACCAGATCTAGTGCAAGGGATAAGGGTGTTGGGGCCACTTGGCAATAGTGATCATAGCATGATCGCCTTTGATTTAATTAGTGGAGGAGGGATAGTAAGGAAATCCACAGTACTACCTTTTAACTTTCGAAAGGGAGACTATGATAAAATGAGGAAAACAGTTAAGAAAAAACTAAAAGGAGCAATTGCGAAGGTTAAAGACGTACATCAAGCTTGGGTGTTGTTGAAAAATACTATCTTGGAAGCCCAGACCAGCTGTATTCCACGCTTTAAGAAAAGTGGAAGGAAGTCCAAAAAACTGCCAGCATGGTTTAAAGCTGAGGTCAGAGAGGCTGTTGTTGCCAAAAAAGCATCTTTCAGGAAATGGAAAAAAGAGCCAAACGATGAAACCTGGAAACAGCACAAGCACTGGCAAGTCAAATGCAAGGCATTGATAAGGCAGGCAAGGAGAGAATTTGAGAAGAAGCTTGCTACGGAAGCAAAAACACGAAATACAGACCTTTTCAAGTACATTCGTAGCAAAAAACCTGTGAGAGAGTCAGTTGGTCCATTAGATGATAAAGGGGTTAAAGGAACACTAAGAGGCGAACAGGCAATAGCGGAGAGACTGGATGAATTCTTTGCTTCGGTCTTTATGAGGAAGATGTAAGGATGTTACCCATGACTGAAGTGGTATTTAAAGGTGCGGAAGAATTGAAGGAAATATCGATACATCAGGAAGATGTCTTACAACTATTAGATAAACTGAAGAGTAGCAAATCACCTGGGCCGGATGGTATTCATCCAAGGGTGTTGAAAGAACTGAAATATGAGATTGCAGACCTGCTATCAGTAATCTGTGAACTGTCATTAAAATCATCTCTAATACCTGAAGATTGGAGGATCGCCAATGTAACACCAATTTTTAAAAAGGGTTCCAGGGGTGATCCGGGAAACTACAGACCGGTGAGCCTGACGTCAGTACCGGGAAAAATGGTAGAAACCTTCATAAAGAATAAAATTACTCAGCATGTAGATAGTCACAACCTAATGGGACACAGCCAGCATGGCTTTAGACAAGGAAGATCTTGTCTTACTAATCTGTTATGTTTTTTTGAAGGAGTGAATAAACAGGTGGACAAAGGTGAGTCGGTTGATATTGTGTATCTGGACTTTCAGAAAGCCTTTGACAAGGTCCCTCATCAGAGACTTTTGGCAAAACTAAAGAGTCATGGGATAGGAGGCAGTGTACTATTGTGGATCAGGAACTGGTTAAAAGATAGAAAGCAGAGGGTAGGGCTAAATGGCCAATTTTCCCAATGGAGAAAGGTGAATAGTGGTGTACCCCAGGGATCTGTGCTGGGTCCGCTGCTTTTTGACATATTCATAAATGACCTGGAAAATGGAATAACGAATGAGGTTATCAAATTTGCAGATGACACAAAACTATTTAAAGTTGTTAAAACCCAAGAGGATTGTGAAAAATTGCAAGAGGATCTTGATAAATTGGAAGACTGGGCATCAAAATGGCAGATGAAATTTAATGTGGACAAGTGCAAGGTTATGCACCTAGGGAAGAACAACCCAAACTATGGTTACACGATGCAAGGTTCCACATTAGGAACCACCACCCAGGAAAAAGATTTAGGCGTCATTGTGGATACCATGTTAAAACCCTCGGCCCAGTGTGCAGCGGTGGCCAAGAGAGCAAATAGAATGCTAGGTATGATAAGGAAAGGAATGGAAAATAAAACAAAAGATATTATAATGCCTCTATATCGTTCCATGGTGAGACCGCACCTTGAATATTGTGTGCAATTCTGGTCACCGTATCTTAAAAAGGATACAGCAATTTCAGAAAAGGGACAGAGAAGAGTCACCAAAATGGTAAAGGGGATGGAAGGATACTCCTATGAAGAAAGGCTAAAAAGGTTAGGGCTCTTTAACCTGGAAAAGAGACGGCTGAGGGGAGATATGATAGAAGTCTATAAATTAATGAACGGAGTGGAACGGGTAAACGTAGATCGATTGTTTACCTTATCAGAATATAGAAAGACTAGGGGACATGCAATGAAGCTACTGGGTAAACTATTTAAGACTAATAAAAGAAAATATTTTTTCACTCAACGTGTAATCAAACTCTGGAATTTGTTACCGGAGGATGTAGTAAAGGCTGTTAGTGTAGCTGGGTTTAAATAAGGTTTGGACAAGTTCCTGGAGGAAAGGTCCATAAACCATTATTAAGAAGTGACCAAAGATATCAATGCTTGACCCAGTACAAGCATTGTGGAACTTGTGTCTCTTGGGGAAACTGCTAGGTACATATGACCTAGATTGGCCACTGTTGGAAACAGAATACTGGGCTTGATGGACCTTTGTCTGACCCAGTATGGCATATCTTATGTTCTTATGTTCACTGCGCAGGGGCAAAGCAGCTAAAAAAAGAAGAATCGGAGAGAAACACCTCCCACTAATTAACATATTCGCCATGATGAGCGGAAGCATTAAGGTCATAAAAAAGGGGGTAAAGCTGATTCCAACCACATAAAATAGCTGAGGAGATTTAAAAAGGAAAAGGGTGAAGTATGCACCTAAAAGGATATGAATTAAAATGTGTAAAAATATCGAAATGAAAAGTGTAAATACTCATAATGCAAAATGTGGATTAGAAACCTTAAACTTAATAAAAGAGATATAATCGAGTGCATATAAATTCTAAATGGTATGTAAACAATGCAAGCATATTAGGGCATCTGTCAAGTGTAATACAACAATTAGATCAGAGGAGACAAGCATGCAGTCAGCGTATGACAGCGGGGAACCTGCTGTAAATGAATAATAGAAATGCAAATGAAAACAAGCAATAAAACCGACCAGTAAGAACAGCTTTGGCCAATGTGGTATGTCTGACACTGAAAGCATGCGGGGGCAAGGTCGCTAAAAACAGAAAGGAAGGGGAATGAGGTCCATTCACTAAAAGCCCAACTAGCCACAACAGCTATAAAAACAAAGAGGGGGCAAAAATGGAGATGAGTTTAAAACTGAAGTGGAGGGAATCTTGGTCGGGCTGTCCAGGATGTTTCTGAGATCAGGTGGTAAAGTCCAGTTTTCTTGGACCACCCCAGCCACATCAGCACCACGTCCTCATTCAGACTTGGATATTGTCACACTGAGGACCTCCACAGACCCAGCTTCCACAATGGCTCTGGAGATGTGTCTGTGCTTTAGACATCACTGTGTCCATTTTCAGATGTCCAAAGCATGAATAGGGCTTCCAAAATAGCCCCCATAACTACCAGACCAATGTTGCCATTGTTTGATGATCAAATTCCATTTTCATGACCTTTATGATGCAGGGATTGAATATAATCAACAGATTTATTTTTTTATTTATAAACATTTAATATATTGCCCATCGCACCTGTTAGGATAGCATCTAAGTGGTTTATAACACAGGTACACTACCAAAAAACTGCCTCCAGTTTTGCAACTGATTCCTATAGATTTTGGGGTGCTGAATCCAGGAAAAATAGCCAAAATGTTCCATCACGTCACGTTTTCTTGCAAAATTAGATTTCTTACCCATATAAGGAATGTTCACATAATTTCTTTTTAGCCGACTGCAGTTTATTTTCTTGGCCCAAAATAGAGGTTGTAATGGTTAACTAACTAGAAACACTCCCTCATGATATTTTAGAGTGTTTTGTATTCATTTTATACATTAACAGGACAATTGGGAGGCGGGGGGCTAAATCCAGTACTCGCGCTGGCGCATGTTCTTTCCTGTTCGCCTCGCCTCGTTCGCCTCGCTCAAACACGGTGGTTGCGACATGAACGTTCCTGTCAAATTTCAGTTTCTTGCAAGTTCATTATTACCTTTTGTTTGCTCAGTCGTAATCCAGCTTTATTCCGAAGTGGTTCACTACAGTTGTAGTTTGCAGTGCTGTGTATTTGTGATGGCTCACAGAGCCAGAGGTTGCGTCAACTCTCTGGACAGTTTTTGTTTTATTTGTGGGGAATATACCGTGAAAAAGCGGCAGAGGAACATTTCTGCATTTATTAAAAAAGTATATTTCGCCTATTTCGGTTTGAAGTTAGGCGATCAAGACAAACCGTGGGCTCCTCACAAAGTGTGCAAGACATGTGAGGAAGATCTACGCTTATGGATGAAAGGTAAAAAACAAGCATTTCGTTTTGGAATACCTATGATGTGGCGTGAACAAAGAGACCACAGCAGTGACTGCTATTTTTGCTCTTGCATTGTGAAGGGATACAACTTAAAAAATAAGAACGTAATAAGTTACCCCATCCTTCCCTTAGCAATTAGGCCTATGCCTCATAGCAACGAAGTACCTGTGCCTGAACCACCAAAATCTTTGGATCATATTTGTGTGGACGGTTCTGATCATGATGAGACTCATCAGATGGCTTTTCCCGATGAGTCCAGTACTTCCGAGTTTGAAACTGAACCAGATCCGAAACCTGAACTTTTCTCTCAAGCTGAATTGAATGATTTAGTCCGGGATTTAGGACTCCCAAAAGATGCTGCCCAACTGCTAGGTTCTCGGCTTAAACAGAAAAATCTATTGTCACCAGGAACAACTTTTTATTGGTACCGCAACCGCGAGACACAATTTTTGAAGTATTTCAGCAAAGAGGAAGATTTGGTATTTTGCAACGATATATACGGAGTGATGGAAAAGTTTAAACTCAAGTATGATCCTGCTGAATGGCGGCTGTTCATTGATTCGTCAAAAGACAGCATAAAAGGTGTTCTTCTTCATAATGGCAACACATTCGCTTCAGTTCCTATTGCTCACTCTGTTATTCTCCAAGAAAAATACGAGAATTTGGCCCTGATTCTTCAGAAGATTTGTTATGATGAGCATAACTGGATGATTTGTGGAGACTTTAAAATTCTATCCATGCTATTAGGGCAGCAATCCGGTTTCACCAAATATCCCTGCTTCCTTTGCTTGTGGGATAGCCGGGCCCGCGACCTACACTGGGGGAAAAAAGACTGGCCAATTCGGGAGTATTTGAGACCCGGTGAGAAAAATGTTCTTCATGAGAGCTTGGTACCTCGTGATAAAATTCTATTACCACCTCTCCACATTAAGTTGGGTCTCATTAAGCAATTCATCAAGTCCCCTCCCAAAAATGGTGAGTGCTTTCGGTACCTTTGCTCAAAGTTCCCCCGACTTTCTGAAGCAAAGCTAAAGGAAGGAGTGTTTGTTGGCCCTGATATAAGGAAACCCATTTCAGATGGAGCATTCGCTGAAACGATGTCTGAGAAGGAAAAAGAAGCCTGGGATTCCTTCAAGGATGTTGTTCTCAAATTCTTGGGGAACAGGCGGGATGAGAACTATAAGGATATTGTTGCCAGGATGCTCAATGCCTTCAAAGAACAAGGCTGTAACATGAGCCTGAAAGTCCATTTCTTGCACTCCCATGTGAACTACTTTCCCGAAAACTTGGGGGCGTACAGTGAAGAACAAGGTGAAAGGTTTCACCAGGACATCAAGGACGCAGAGAGAAGGTACCAAGGAAGATGGAACACCACTATGATGGCTGATTTCTGCTGGTTGCTGCTGCGGGAAACCCCAGATGAAAAATACGCCAAGCAGCGCACCAAGAGAAGCATTCGGGGGAAGAAGAAACGGGCCCACCAGGAGATTGATTGACCCAAGAATGACTTTAAAATCTAAACTGTGTTGACAAATATCGTGTTTTTACTAAACTTTGAAATAAAAATTTGCTAGTTATTACCACAGTGTCGGATCTCATTTATTAGAATTTTATTTTCACACCATCGGGTGTTTGTCTTCATGTATTGCAATGGTGCGGTTTGCGTTTTCTATTCTTACATACATACCTGTACAACATTTTTTGCACATTTCTTTGCTTTGCTTTGTGTCTAACCTCGCTCTTATATGCTCAATGTTTGTGCACATGTATGTGGCTGTTTTAAGTGCAGACAATTTTGCTACCATCACAGTGTGTTTTGTTGACATTACTCTATTCTTATGTGCTGCCTTGTTACAATTTTCTTTATTCTTATTTGAATAACTACTAAACAATTAGTATAAAGAATTCATCCAAGAAACTTTTATCTCGATCGCACTCAATCTGAAACGTTCACCTCAAACTGCTAACCCAATGTAGCAAAAAATCTGTACACGATGGAGCAAATTGGTTACCAGATTTGGATTCAGCGCACCAAAAAACGTAAAAATCAATTGAAACATTAGAGGCAGTTTAAAAAAATTTTTTTTTAGTGTACCTGTGTAATCGATAAGCAGCAATACATAAAACACTACATCACACCAAAACAATACATATTGTAAACTTAAAAATATAATGATAGACCTTTCTTTCTCCCCCCCCCCCCGTCTACTCCCCAAAGCCACTTGGAACAGATTATTCTTTACCGACGCTTAAAGAACTTACATCAGGGAGTCCTGGAGGGCACCAAAGCATTCAGGTTTTCAGGCTGTCCCCAATGAAGATGCATGAGATAAATCTGAATACAATAGGGGCAGTGCAGGCAAATATCTTATGCTTATTCATTAGGGATAGCATGAAAACCTGAATGCTTTGGGGCCCTCCGGGAGACCTTTTACTTATAAGAATTGTCAGTCCTAATCTCCAAAGAGAGGTTATTCCAGCAGACTGGAGCATTATAAGAAAAATATGCTTTCTGAAACCTTTCATATCTTCACTGTTAGGATGAAGAAACCATTAGAAGGACGGACCTGTGATGACCTCAACTGACAGATCAGGGCATAAAGAACCAATAAACTAGAAAGATAGAACAGATAGCCTACATAAAAGGCTTGATGAGACAGCATCAAAGGTTTAAATATTCAGATATACAGTAAGACAGAGCATTTCTTGACTGACAGAGTGAAAAGAATAGATGCAAAAATGGAAATTGTATATGTGCAGGTCTGTGTAATGAATGGGAAAGTAAAGAGAGAGCCCAGAATCGTTTTCCTGTTTATGACCGCTTGATTTGTTCCATTTTCAGGATGACTATTATGTATGTTCAGTTGCTCGGGTCATATATCCTGTGTGTGCAGTATTTTTTGGTGCATCTTATGTTAAAATATGAAAGCTCTAGGAGGTATGTTTACTAAGCTGCATTAGGCTTTTGCAGCTAGCATATCTTTTTTTGGGCAGATAGCATGGCGTACGGTACAGAAGCTGTGTGGTATCTGTTGTGACATGCCCAGCATTTTCCCAACAGATACCACGCTGAAAATGCAGCTAGCACCACCCAATTAGCTGGCATTAGTTGTACACATGCTGTCTGCATATCCAACGGTTACCGCGCACTGTTGAGGCCCACGGTTAACTGCACATTGCAGACATACTCACTATCCACCCTAATCCCGCCCACTCATTCATATAACACGCTTTCTGGCCATGCTATCTGCTGCATTAACAGCACAGCTTAGTAAACATCCCCCCAAGGCTCTTATTTTAGAGTTCTGTATTTTGTGTTTTTCTTTACCTATTTCCCATATCCACAAGAAGTGAATGAATGTGAGTCGTTCTACTTTTTCTTTATGTATTTTATAGCTCTAGTGGATCTCCATTATGATGGTTAAGGGCTACATTTAATCTATATTTAAAATTTCTGGAGAGTGGCTGCACTACTGTTAATCTGATATGAGACTTACTCATGAGTGATATTACTCTGCATCTCATTAGCCCGTGAGTGTACTTGTTGGTTAGCATGGTAATTACTTTGTCTGCTGTTGTGTGTGACAGATCATCACCTACAAATTTTATTAATCGACAATGTAAAGGTTATTTTTAGAGTTTGTTGGATCTTTTAGTTAAGTCCTCATTCCAAGGTAGTCTTAATGGAGCTAATATTCAGCCAATGCTCTCACCATCCTACATTAAATGCCAGGGCCGGCATTTAATACTGTCCATATAGGTAGAAGCATTGAATGTACGGATAGTGCAAGGAACTATTGAGTGGGCTTGGGCTAGACCTGTAACTGCTCCAGAGGGTGGCTGAACAACAAGCCTAACTTACAGGGATAGTTCCAGCACAGTAACTGCATTGTATACCCAGCATTGTTCCTCTACGGATAGCAGCACTGAATATATGGAATCAGTTAAACACTTTAGCCAGCGTTTAGTGCAATCTGGGATGTGCAGGTCAAAACGTATGAAAAAAGACTGACTACATGCCCGAAATGGACATTGGCATCCATGGCCACATAGATGTCCCTGCGATAAAACTTTAGAATGGGGACATCCTTTCTATGCTGCATACGTGCCCCTGTGTTCTATTTTACAAGCAGAAATGTGCATCGGCATGCCGACCAGAAAACAAGTGTCCGTGTTTCCGTTTTTTCTTTTTGGCCATAAAAAGTTTTGGGAGTGTCAGAGTACCACCTTCTCTGCTCCCTCCAGGTGTGTTAGTGGCAGAACAAACGTTCCTGATGCCTATTCATGCCCTGGGACAGTAACAGACATGGCCGTTACCATTGTGGGTTTTGACATGCTGCTTGTTTCTGAAACCGGGCATGCACGTATATCTTTTCCGGAATTTATTTATTTTATTTATTTAGACAGATTTGTATACCGCTTTATCCTTCAATCAAAGTGGTTACATCACAATTGGAGGGTTACGCTTAACATAAGGGTACTTAACAACATTTAGACAGCACAATTGGGTTACATTTAACATTGTACAATGAACTCATATGTCTAGTTGGTGTGAGTGGGTATCGAGTTGGCGGAGGTAGTTGCATTACCGTTCAGGTTGAGACCATTGTCTGTCTGCTCATAGGTTTCTGTAAAGATGTCCTGGACATGCCTCTGCCACACTCCTGTGTAACATGGACATGTTCATCCTGGCTACATCCATATACCTGACTTTCTAAAATGGTTATGGGACGTTTTCGGCATTTGCATTTCTGTACTCATTGCCAGACATCCGTCACAAACAGGACTTCTAAAATGACTCTCATAGTATAACAATTCTGGGTAATGTTTTCACGTTCTCATCCATCACACAGACCTGCACACACATTGTGTCCTCTTTTTTTATCCACTCTGTTTTTCTAAAACCACCTTCCCTGAATACCTTAGATGTAAAATAAATAAATAACTTGGTGGTTATTTAAATACAGTGGAAGGGGGGAGAGATACTGAGAGGGCAGTGGGACGCTGAATGGTGAGCATGGGGAAGGATGCATACCAGCAGGGTTGTTTGGGTCAGTGATCTGAAACAAAAGTGCTTTGCCCCTTACCGGCATGCCATATGTTTAAGTCCGGAGGCAGAGTTGCGCAGGCCTGGAATAAGTGAAAACTGTGAAGCAGCGCTTCTGAATCTGCTGCGTTGTGTGACTTCTCACTGCTTCCCCCTGTTTATTGATTCACTTGCAGCTGCGAGAGGAGTGAAAGTGCACATTTCAGCATGTTCAGAAATACTGCTTCATTCTTCTGCAGCAGCTCCAGCCCTGTGTAGCCCGATGCTAATTTTAAACATATACAGAGATGTAGCTGTTGAAGCATTTACACATACATATGCGGCACATTATTAATATGGTCACTTCATCAGCAGACTTTTATATGGCTCAGTCCCACAACTTAACGAGTGTTGTGTGTACAATCGCAGTCCTACAAACAAATAAACATAGATTGAGTATTATAGATACTGGTGCTGTACTATAAATAGGAGGGTTACGATATACCAACAAATAGGTGGGATTAATTTATAGATTGTGTAGGTTTTAAACGTATGACACACTGGGAGGAAGTATCATTGTTGACTCTGACTCAGGTGGTGCTCTCCACTTACTCTGCAAAGTCCCCGTCAATGCACAGTGTGCTGGCAAGGGAGGAAGCCCCATTTAGCTTCAGTTTATCACTGGCCTGGGAGACGTAAGGAAAAGAGAACCATTAAGAAGCTGAAACCGGCTGGAGGAAGTCAAGATTTGAAGTTTGGAGGGGAAAATAAAAATTAAGGAATAAGCAGGAATCTTGTTGGGAGACAGGAGGAGGAAGAGAGAGGAGTCAGAAACTGAATGTGGGAATCCAGTAGGGATGGACAAGTATAATTGTTTTGGCTCATTTTGGAGAATTTTCAGCCATTTTTGGACATTTCTATTGTTTGATTCATACATTTGTAATTTTAATGAGTGTTTATCTCTAGGCTGGAAGAGTGGAAGAGTAGCATAGTGGTTAGACCACTGGCTTGGTAACCAAGAGACCAGATCGTCACTTAATCTTCCATTGCCTTTGAAGAAAGGCCTACTTCCAGTCACACTACCAAGAAAAACTAAGAGGTGCTGGGTTACCAGGATTCAGCACTAATCCAAAGGCACACTTTACATTTTGCAATCTCTATGTTAATGTACTTTAAATTGAGTTAGCATTTTAAGGGGTGCTAATGTACCAAATGTGTGCTAGAATCTGGTATTGGGGAAGGAAAGGGGTGATGATGGGTATTCAATGATCGAGATGGAATTGAAAAATTGGGGTGGAAATGCAGAGGATTGGGAGAAAAGTTGAGACTCAGGATTGTGTGGGAGAATGGGGTAACAAGGGTGTTGGGGAAAGAGCTTTCAGTTTAAATTTAAAACCCAGCAGAGAGCTTCTAGTTTAAATGTTATACTCAGGGCCTAGTACCAACAAAGAACTTTAATTTAAATCAACTCAGAGTATAACTTAGCATAAAAGGAAAAACAGGGTCAGTATTGTTTGAGCAATACATTGTTTCTAGAGGCCTTTATAAAGAGACCTTCTAGATAGGGGCAAGGAACCTATGAAATTGTTTTAAATAGGTGTTAAAGCCAAGGGACAAATCAAAGGTTTTTTTTTTTTTAAAGACTCTCTCTATCCAAGCAAGGGCTGTGTGAATCACCCAGGAAATTGGTCACAGATTACCTTAGAAGCACAGGACAGGGTACTGTGTAGCAGCCAGATTTTAATAAGTCTTCTTTCCCTCCCTCCATCCCCGACTTCCACACGCTCCTGGGATAGTCATAACTTTATAGGTGCTTCAAACATTTAAAGGAAAGGAGGTGCCATATTCACTCTCAGGTGCAGCTGTATATCCTCATCAGCCTACATTAAGGAACTGAGATTAGTTAAGCTTGAGTTGAACAAAGTCCATTAAATGTATTAGGTAAGTTTTATTAGTATATGTATCCCCAGCAAACCTTAGTAAGTAAACAAATACCTAAACACAACCCTAAAACTAAGATGCAGACAGAAGTCCAGCAGCGAGATGGGGGCTTTGCAGTCTTTTGCATTGAGTGTCACATGTATGATTTTCTCCCAGTTGGTGAGGGGTCATAAGTGTGCAAGGAGCTCTTTGCTCTCAGGGAATGAGTCCGATCTCTGGAGGCTAAAATAGCAGACTTGGAGGACATAAGGAAGACAGAGAGGTACACAGATGAGACCTACAGGGATGTATCTTTATCTTGATTTCACACTTGATATATCGCCCAGGCCTTGGCATCAGGGTGGTTTACAATTCCAAGCAATAATACTGCAAAGCTAAGAAATTGGAAAATGAACGCCAATGATTGAAAGGAAAGAGAGTAGTCCAGGTAATAGCTAGAAAAGAACAGCAGGAAAAGGTAGACAAACGGGACTACTATGGGTTGGAAAATAGGATGTCAAAGACTTGCTGAAATAAGTGAGGTTTTAGTTGTGCCTTGAATTTCTGAAGTCATACCTCCAGTCTGGCAGCATCCCTATTGCAATGGAGGAGAGAGGTCACGTGAATGGAGACCATCACCCTGGGGTGGTAGAAAGTGATCCTGTAGCTAGGATATGTCCTCCAGGTGATGTAAAACCCTCTCAGACCGAGGAGGTTTCTTCAGGGCCATGTGCCCATGAGGGAAGGGCTAGGACAGCCTTTACAGTTGGTTATTTGATCATTATGCATGTATATAGCTGAGTGGCTGGTGGACGTGAAGATCGCCTAGTAACATGTCTGCCTGATGTGAAGGTAGCGGACCTCATGTGCCACCTAGACAAAGTCTTAGATAGTGCTGAGGAGGAGTCTGCTGTCTTGGTACTTGTCGGTACCAATGACATAGGAAAGTGTGGTTGGAAGGTTCTGGAGGCTAAATTTAAGCTTTTAGATAGGAAGTTGAAATCCAGAACTTCCAGGGTAGCATTCTCCAAAATGCTTCCTGTTCCACGCGCAGGACCCAAAAGGCAGGCAGAGCTCCGGAGTCTCAATGCATGGATGAGACAATGGTGCAAGGATGAGGGTTTTGGATTTGTTAGGAACTGGGAAACATTCTGGGGAAAGGAGAAGCTTCTTAGATAGGATGGGCTCCACCTTAGCAGGGATGGAACCAGGCTGTTGGCATTAACCTTTAAAAAGGAGATAGAGCAGCTTTTAAACTAGATAATAGGGGGAAGCTGACAGTCACGCAGGAGCGCATAGTTCAGAACAATGTATCCTTGAAGGATTCTATCAAAAGATTGAAGTTAGGGCATACCAGCAGAGAGGTTCCAATAAAGTCAAAAGTAGACCAAATGCCCTTGAGTACAGAGCAAACAGAGCTTAAAGATTCCAAATTACCACTGCCTACTATTAATATGAATAAAATACAGCCTCTAAAATGCTTATATGTAAATGCCAGAAGTCTAAAAAATAAGATGGGAGAGTTAGAATATTTAGCACTAAATGAGAGGGTAGATATGACTGGTATCTGAGACATGGTGGAAAGAGGACAACCAGTGGGATACTGTGATACCTGGGTACAAACTATATCGTAATGGCAGAGCTGATCAAATTGGTGGAGGGGTTGTGCTCTATGTTAGAGAGGGCATTGAGTCAGAAAGGATTAAAGTTTTGCAGGAAATAAAATTTCACTGTAGAATCTCTATGGATTGAAATTCCATTTAAAAAGGGGAAGGGGAAGGGAAAGACAATGGTAGTGGGGGTGTACTATTGACCATCTGGACAGAGTGAACAAATGGATGATTAATTTCTCAAAGCAATCAGGGGAGCTAACAAAAGTTACAGTACAGTAATAATAATGGATGATTTTAATTACCCCGGTATAAACTGAGTCAGTTAACGGCAGGACATGCTAGGGAGATAACGTTTCTAGATTAAATAAATTACTGCTTCTTGGAGCAACTGGTTCATGAACTGACCAGAGGGGAAGCCATTTTGGACCTAGTACTTAGTGGAACACAAGTACTAGGGTAAGGTTTGCCTCTTTGCGGATGATACCAAAATCTGTAATAGAGTAGACACCCAGGAAGGTGTAGATAACATGAGGAGGGATCTAGCTAAGCTTGAAGAATGGTCTAGAATTTGGCAGCTGGGATTTAATGTTAAAAAATGTAAGGTCATGCATTTGGGCTGCAGCAATCCAAGGGAGCAATACAGTATAGGAGGTGAAGTACTTTTGTCCACTAAAGAAGAGCGGGACCTAGGCGTGGTTGTGTCTGATGATCTTAAAGTAGCTAAACAAGTAGAAAAGGCGACGGCAAAAGCTAGAAGGATGCTTGGGTGCATATGGAGAGGAATGGCTAGCAGAAAAAAGGAGGTGATAATACCTCTGAATAAGTCTTTGGTGCGACCTCATTTGGAGTATGGTGTGCAATTCTGGAGACCGCACCTTCAAAAGGATGTGAACAGGATGGAGTCGGTGCAGAGGGTTGCTACTAAAATGATTAATGGGCTTTATTATAAAGCATATGAGGACAGACTTAAGGATCTTAATATGTACACCTTAGAGGAAAGGCGGGATAGAGGTGATATGATTGAGATGTTTAAATACCTCCGTGGCATAAATGTTCAGGGAGAGAGCCTCTTTCAATTGAAAGCAAGTTCTGCTACGAGGGGACATGGGATGAGGGTGAAGGGAGATAGATTCAGGAGTGATATGCGGAAATATTTCTTTACGGAAAGAGTAGTGGATCCGTGGAATAGTCTCCCAGTGGAGGTGGTAGAGATGAGGACAGTAACTGAATTCAAAAAAGCATGGGACCAACACAGAGGATCTCTAAAGGTAGAAAGTGGACTGTTGTAGTTGTTGTTATGGAAGGACAGACTAGATGGGCCTTGTGTTCTTTTTCTGTCATCATGTTTCTATGTTTCTATCTGGTGCAAGAGATAAGGGTGTTGGGGCCATTTGGCAATAGTGGTCATTGCATGATCGCCTTTGATTTAATAAATGGAGGAAAGACAGTAAGGAAATCCACAGTACTATCTTTTAACTTTCAAAAGGGAGACTATGATAAAATAAGGAAAATACTTAAGAAAAAACTACGAGGGTCATTTTTAAAGTAAGAACCGATTGCGCATCGTGTCCGCGCGATCTGTCAAGTGAGATCCGTTCAAGGTCAGCCACTCTTGGCCAGTCTCTCACTATGCCGCCATTACGTTTCACGTCTCTGCCAGTGTTGGTTGTATGGTTATACTGCTTCGTTTGTCGCCATGTCAATCAGTAATCCCTCCGATTGTGAAGTGCGCTCGGTTATCCGGTTTTAATGCAAAACAAGTTCGTCCAGCATTTTCGGCACCCATCTCGCACACATTTTTTTGTAGTGCAGTTTGTCAGTAACAATGTGATAAACTACTGATCTTGAAACTTGTGGAAATGTCTGATGCAGCTCGTCTATAGTGAAGCACCTGTTTTGGCAAATTTCCTCGACAACTTCTTGTGTCAGGTTTTCATTCATGACAGTAGGCCGTCCAGATCGTTCTGCATCATGAACATTTGTCCTTCCTTCCTTAAACATCATTCATTACACCTTCCCCATACACTTCAACAAGCTGCCGGTGAATTTCAGCTGGACGAACTTGTTTTGTATTTAAAAAACGGATAACCGAGCGCACTTCACAATCAGAGGGATTACTGATTGATATGGCGACAAACGAAGCAGTATAACCATACAACCAACACTGGAGGAATTGCAAATGTTAAAGATTTACATCAAGCAATAGTGTTGTTGAAAAATACTATCTTGGAAGCCCAAACCAGCTGTATTCCACGCTTTTAAGAAAAGTGGAAGGAAGACCAAAAAACTGCCAGCATGGTTTAAAGGTGAGTTCAGAGAGGCAGCTGTTGCCAAAAAAGCATCTTTCAGGAAATGGAAAAAGGAGCCAAATGACAAAAACTGGAAACAACATAAGCAATGGCAAGTTAGATGCAAGGCATTGATAAGGCAGGCAAAGAGAGAATTTGATTAGAAGCTTGCTGTGGAACCAAAAACCCATAATAAAGACGTTTTCAAGTGCATTCATAGCAAAAAACCTGTGAGAGAATTAGTTGGACCATTAGATGATAGAGGGGTAAAAGGGGCACTAAGATGGGACAAGGCCATAGCGGAGAGACTGAATAAATTCTTTGAATTTGTCTTTACGGAGGAAGATGTAGAAATGTTACCCATGACTGAAATGGTATTTAAAGGTGATGCCGCAGAAGAATTGAAAGAAATATCGATACACCGGAAAGATGTATTACAACCGTTTGATAAACTGAACAGTAGCAAATCACCTGGACTGGATGGTATACATCCAAGGGTGCGGAAAGAACTAAAATATGAGAGAGTTCACAGATTGACTAATAGTAGGTCTACAATCATTAAAATCATCTGTAATATCTAAAGATTGGAGGATGGCCAATGTAACGCCAATTTTTAAAAAGGGTTCCAGGGGTGATCCAGGAAACTACAGACCAGTGAGCCTGATGTCAGTACTGAGAAAAATGGTAGAAACCATTATAAAGAACAAAATTACTGAACATGTAGATAGTCATGGCTTAATGGGAGACAGCCAACATGCCTTTAGCCAAGGAAGGTCTTGTCTTACTAATCTGTTATGTTTTTTTGAAGGTGTGAATAAACAGGTAGACAAAGGTGAGTCGGTTGATATAGTGTATCTGGATTTTCAGAAAACCTTTGACAAGGTACCTCATGAGAGACTCTTGGTGAAATTAAAAAGTCATGGGATAGGAGGCAGTGTACTATTGTGGATCAGGAACTGATTAAAAAGATAGAAAGCAGAGAGTAGGGCTAAATGGCCAATTTTCCCAATGGAGAAAGGTGAATAGTTGAGTACCCAGGGATCTGTGCTGGGTCCGCTGCTTTTTAACATATTCAGAAATGTCCTGTAAATGGCAATAACGAGTGAGGTAATCAAATTTGCAGATGAGACAAAACTATTCAAAATTGTTAAAAACCATGTGGATTGTGAAAAATTGCAAGAGGACCTTGATAACTTGGAAGAATGGGCAAACAAATGGCAGATGGAATTTGATGTGGACAAGTGCAAAGTTATGCACCTAGGAAAGAAGAACTCAAACTATGGTTACACGATGCAAGGTTCCACATTAGGAACCACTACTCAGGAAAAAGATTTAGGCATTATCATGGATAACATGTTGAAACCCTCCACCCAGTGTGCGGCAGCAGTCAAGAGAGCAAATAGAATGTTATGTATCATAAGAAAAGGAATTGAGAATAAAACAAAGGATATTATGATGCCTCTGTATCGCTCCATGGTGCGACCACACCTTGAATTTTATGTGAAATTCTGGTCGCTGTATCTTAAAAAGGATATAGCATTGTTAGAAAGGTACAGAGAAGAGCCACCAAAATGATAAAGGGGTTGGAAGATACCTTGTTAGCCTCTCTTCATAGGGGTAAGGGCTCTTCAGCCTGGAAAAGAGACGCTGAGGGGAGATATGATAGAGGTCTATAAATTAATGAATGGAGTTGAGCGGGTAAATGCAGTTCATTTATGCCATCAAAATATAGAAAGACTAGGAGACATGCAATGAAGCTACAGGGTAACCGTTTTAAGACTAATAAGAGAAAATATTTTTTCACTCAACATGTAATCAAACTCTGGAATTCGTTATCGGAGTAGTAAAAGCTGTTAGTGTAAACGGGTTTTAAAAAGTTTGGACAAGTTCCTGGAGGAAAGGTCCTTAAACCATTATTAAAGGGGACCCAACAAATTCACTGCTTGCCTTAATACAAGCATTGTGGAGCCTGTGTCTTTTGAGGGAACTGCTAGGTACTTGTGACCTAGATTGGCCACTGTTGGAAACCGGATACTGGGCTTGATGGACCTTGGTCTGACCCAGTATGGCATATCTTATGTTCTTATGAAGGGAAGGGAGGGTCACCTTGTTTTCCCTGCAGGAATGAACTTGTAGTAGAGGGGGATTTGATCCAGGATGGCTGGTTCTGATTGGGAGGGCTTGACTTTGGGGGGGCCCTTGATTCTGTTAGTGAGATGGTACACACCCCTTAGTTATGCAAACTAAAGGGCAATAGCATACATTAATTTACTGTAACACACAATTTGCCACCACAATTTTTGTTAAACAAAGAATGTAAATGCATGCTAAATACCTCATTCGAAAGTAAATCAAGTAACACATTCTTTTTTTGTTGGGGGCATTAGGCCTCTGACACATGGTCTGATGCCCAAAGCCATGATCTTAAAGGACAAGTGTGGTACAGAGATCACTGGTGGTCTGGAGGTCTCCAAACCTCAGCACCACCAAAGAGCAGCAACCTCCCAACACATACCTCTGATCCCATCACCCATGCAAAAGCAAGATCAGATGCATTCCCTCCGTGAGAACTCCACCTATCTCGACTCCAGTCCTAAGCTTTCAATACCTTTTATGCCTCCTCAGATCAAAAGTAGCTCAGTGATTCAGTGGTAATCAGACAGGAGTGAATCCCCTCACTCGTTCTCATCCAGGCTACCATCAGGTTCAAAATGGTGTCCGTGATCACCAAGTGATAGTCTCACAGTACTACCACTAATGGTAAATCCCTGAAAGAAATCAAAACCATGGTCTCTGCTTGCGAACGAAGTGTTTGTCATGCAACATATTGCTTCTACACCTGCTTGTAAATAAACTGGTCCAACATTATGCAGAATCTTAAAAACACATGGCAATAGCTTAAATAAAATTCTTAAGACCATTGGTAGCCAGGGTATTGTAATAAGGCTTGGTGTTGCCCTGTCCCATCTCTTGCAACGTAAAATAATCACTGGTCAACATTGAAATCATTACTGACTTTAAAAGGCCCTAATCTGTAGTATCTTGGTGAGCTGAACACGAATATAACATTAAAAAATTTTTTATTGGCTCTCGTTTTGAAGATATTGCATGTAGTTCATTTTAGATGTTTCACCATGTAAATTTATCCAGTAGGACATCAACAACATCCCAAATAAGCCTTGAATGATGTAATATTGCATCACATTGCATAATACCAGCATGCACACATCATCCAGAGTTGATTGCATCATTTTCTGATGCAATGCAGTGCTACTGCCAGACGGCTGCTGAAGCCATCTGACATCAGCAGTGTACTATACGCAGTCGGAAAGGAAAGTAATCTGGTATCCTGTTCCGATATTGAAAGCCTCATGAATGCCTTAAAAATCACTCATGACCCACAAGACTGGAGACTATTTATAGACTCTTCGAAACCGAGTCTGAAGGCTGCGCTTTTGAACAATGGAAACCATCTTCCATCTATTCCAGTAGCGCATGCCGTCCACATGAAAAAGACATACGATAACTTAAAGCATCTACTGACTTCCACTAACTATAACAAGTACAGCTGGCACCTCTGTGGTGACTTGAAGGTAGTTGCCCTTTTAATGGGACCGCAGCAGGGATATATAAAATACATGTGTTTCTTATGTGAGTGGGATAGCCGAGCAAGGGATTGGCACTACTTGCAGAAGGAATGGAATCGCAGACAAAATGTAACAGTTGGAGAGAAGAATATCCAGCACCCAGCTCTGGTTGAGGGTCACAAAATCCTGCTACCACCCCTTCACATCAAACTAGGTTTAATGAAAAACTTTGTGAAAGCCATGGACTGCACTTCGCCAGCTTTCCGATACCTGCATGAAAAATTCCCTCGACTCAGCGAAGCAAAGATTAAAGAGGGAGTTTTTGTGGGTCCTCAGATTCGAGAGCTCTTCACAGATGACCGGTTCAACAACTTGCTGCAGGGTGATGCGAAAGAAGCATGGAATGCTTTTCGCCTAGTGTCAACAAACTTTCTTGGGAATGTTAGGGCAGAAAACTACAAGGAACTAGTAGAAGACATGCTGATGCAGTATCAGAAACTTGGCTGCAATATGTCTCTAAAGATCCATTTCCTTGATTCCTATCTCGATTTCTTTCCTGACAACTTTGGTATGGTGAACGTTTTCACCAGGATATCGCAACGATGGAGCAAAGATACCAGGGAAAATGGTCCACTATAGTGCTGGCTGACTACTGCTGGACACTCCCCAGAGAAGCTCCCGAACAGCTGTACAAAAGACAGGCGAAAAAATCTAAGAAGTAGTCTATGACTTGGTTTTTTACAGGTATTAACCGAAAGCCTATTATATTTACTGTTGGCATGCATTTCGTAATGTAAACATTAATTCTTGTAGATTACAAAAAGGCTAGAGCCAACTTTGCAATTTCACTGTCATATTCGTGTTCAGCATATAAAAATTGATAAGAAATGACTATTTTTATTTCAGTAACATGAC